>CAWUFW010000018.1:7347500-7947500 GCA_963921515.1 Calotriton arnoldi
GTTAATAACGTGCTACCAGGGCGATAAATTCCAGAGATAGCCTGCGATAACAGAATTATCGCTAAGTACGGACAGCGATAATTATCGCTGGCCGTTGATAATATGCCCCATAATATTCTCTATTTTAGTATTCAATTCTTTAAAGTTAAATTTGAGGGTCTCAGTAATAGAACTGGTGAACCAAAGCCCTAAATACTTAATCTTGTCAGAAGTAGACCATTTATACCCTGTAAGGTGATAAGAGTGACTAAAAGTATATTCATTAAGTGGAAGGATTTCCATTTTTTCTTTATTAAATTTATTGCCAGAGACCTGCGAAAATGAAAACATTTCCTGTAAAAGCGGGGGCAAGAAACTATCAGGAGAAGAAAAAAAGAAAAGAATATCATCCGCATAAGCCACGAATTTTAAATGTTGATCTCCGTAAGGAAAACCAGAAATAAAATAATTTTTACGTATTCAAGAAAGAAAGGGTTCCAACGCTAAGACAAATAATAGAGGAGAAAGTGGACATCCTTATCGGACTCCTCTATGAAGTGAGAAATATGAAGAAACTCTACCATTGACCAGTACTGATGCACGAGGAGCACAATATAAAAGAGAAACAAGGGCTATGAATTTAGGACCAAATCCATGCCATTGTATTGATTGAAGCATAAACTCCCAAATTATTCTATCAAATGCTTTTTCAGCATCAATTGTTATGGCTGCAAGGGAGGCTTTAAATGTAGGGGCTTTACTGAGAACTTTAAGAAACAATCGAGCATTATCTGATATAAGTCTCCCTTTAATAAAACCAGACTGTTCTTTCCCAATAAGATGAGGCAGAAAGGACTCCAGACGAAGAACTAACAGTTTAGCAAATATTTTATAATCCACATTTAATAAGGAGATTGGTCTATAATTTATACAATCTTGGGGATCTTTACCATCTTTGTGTATAAGACAATAATTGCTTCCTGGAAAGTGCCTGAAGTGTTGGAGGAATTTATAAAAGAGTTAAACAACCAATATAAATAAGGAAGAAGAAGGTGAGAGAAATGAAGATAAAATGCCACCGTGAAACCATCAGGACCTGGGGCCAGTTGTACGACGGTTTTTGCGAACCCTTTTGCGCATGCAAAAAACAATAGGGGTATGTACCATTCCTATTTTGGAATTGCGAGTTGCTATTAGGAAGGGGCGTTCCCTTCCTAATAGCGAGCGCAACCCCGTGTACAAATGTTTTGCGACCACAATTGCGGTCGCAAAACACTCGCAATTACCACCTACTTCAAGTAGGTGGTAATGCATTCGCAAATGGGAAGGGGTCCCCAGGGGACCTCTTCCCCTTTGCAGATGCATGCAACATTATTTTTTAAGGGCAGGCAGTGGTGCCAGGGACCACTGCCTGCCCTTAAAAAATGAAAACAAAACGTTTCATTTTTTTAAAAAAATGCATCCCGTTTTCCTTTAAGGAAAACGGGCTGCATTAAAAAAAAAAAGCTGCTTTATTAAAAAGCAGTCCCAGACATGGAGGTCTGCTGAGCCCAGCAGGCCACCATCTCTGGGAGGGCTGGCATTCCCAATGGGCTGGCAAATTGCGAGAGGCTCAATTTTTTTTTTTTTAATTCTTTTTATTGATTTTCCGCAATAACACAATCATTTTGTTCTTCAAGGGTTATCATACACATTGCTATAGTATACAAACAAAACAATCAGAACGCCCTCCCACCCACCCCCTTTCCTGGCTCAAACTAACATTTGTTTGCATGATAACAATTTGTCAACCTTGCAGGTTCTGCGATACACATCATGTGGATCAGTTACAGAATATTAACATTACAGTAATCAGTTTACAGTGTTGTATCCCGTATGGCGTCTACATCATATAAAATCAGTTACAATCCCGAGCTGTACAGTCCCTTACTGTTCCTGAAGGTCCTGAGCCACAAATTCCTCTATGATTGCATTCCAGTCAAGCGATATTGGTAACCTTCTCATCCCTTTCTGCTCTTCTCTTTGTAGTTCCGCTCCCTCCTCCCTCCCCCACCTAACTACCTCGTTGTACCAGTCTAGCAATTTGGGCGGTCTGGTTGCCTTCCACCTCATAGTTATATTTCTCTTTGCCAATATCATTGCAAGGTTCACAAATCTGCGTGTAGGAGTCCCCTTCTTCCCTTTAGGACCTAGACCCAGTATGCAACAGTCCAATGACCTCATGTTCCCTGTTGGTGCCACTCTATTAACTAGTTCCTGTACTGTCGACCAGTAGTGCAATAGTCGCGGGCAGTCCCACAGCATGTGCAGTGAGCCCGCATTTGGGAAGCAGCAGCGGGGGCAATCACCTGATGCCTCTGGAAACATTTTGCTGATTTTGTGAAGGGTTAGATATGCACGGTGCACTATCATGAGCTGGATAAATGTAAACTTCGGGTTTCTAGAGATCTTGCACGGGTGTTCTAACAGTAACCCCCATTCTTTATCCGTTAGTGTGCAGCCAATATCCGTGTCCCATCTATCTCAAGTCGATTGTAGTGACACAGACGTATGTGTGCGAATACCCCGATATAAACACTTTGTCAGGTGTCCCCCATTCCCCATCAAATATTGCATATGTGTTAACGCATGGGTCTGAGGCTCATCCCCCCTAGGGGCCCACACCGTTTTAACATATCGGGAAATGTGTGCATGCAGTTAAAACAACTTATCTGACACTCCCAACTCCCGCACAAAGGTGTCATGACTCATTAGTATGCCATCGTGGAAGAGATCGCCTACCGTGGAAACTCCAGTTTCTGCCCATATCCCTATATGCCTGATTGTCACACGTCCCGAGGGAAGTGGAAGGCCCAGTAGAGGTATATTTGGGGCATACGGCGCCGAGATTTTGGTGTAGCGCGTGGCCCTCTTCCAATAACTTAGAGCCGTGCGCAATAGTAGGGACGCCGTCACCGAAACCCTACTACCTGGTAACAGAAGTACATTCAATTCCCCGCGTTCCCATGCCTGTGTGGTCATGGGTATTTCTCTCAGGTTGCAGCCTTTTATCCAATATGCTAACCACTGCAACTGGCCTGCATAGCAATAAGCCCTCATGTCAGGGACTCCCATACCTCCTTGCTTTGTGGGCAATTGTAGCTTAGGAAGCCCTATCCGCCTACGCCCCGAGCCCCATATTAATTCAATTAGCAGGGTGTCCAGTAGTTTAAATGTAGGCAGTGGTATCAGAATGGGCAGATTAACAAAATAATATAACAGTCTCGGTAACATCACCATTTTGGCTATGGCTATCCGCCCGGCCACCGATAGCGGTATGGAAGTCCAGAACTTTGTCTGCTTCCGGAGTGATGTTATAGAGCGGGTTAAATTACCGTCCAGAATATCCTCCACATCTATGTATATTTGAATGCCTAAATATTTAAAGGTGACTGGCGCGGTCTGGAACTTCCATTGGCCGAATTGAATTGGTGCAGTTCTAGCTACGTCATTAAAAAAGAAGGCGTATGATTTATTCTCATTGATCGTAAGTCCGGAAAGTTTTTGGAACGTTGAAAAAAGTTCTGGCATAGGGTCATAGGCCTTGTCTAGATTGTTAACAGATAAAATGAGATCATCTGCATATGCCGAAACCACATGCACTTCCCCGTTGATACGTATCCCCCTGTGTCTGGCCATTGTACGTAGCTTTTGCAAGAGAGGTTCTAGCGCCAAAATAAACAACAGGGGCGAGAGCGGGCAACTCTGTCTAGTACCCCTCTCTACCTGGTATTGACTCGAAATGTGGGGTCCCGTGCGGGCCCTTGCCGTTGGATTCGTGTATAATAATCTTACCCATTTTACGTATTCCAGCGGTATCCTAAATCGAGTCAACGCAGTCATCATACATTCCCAATGTAGCGAATCAACGCTTGCCGCAAATCCAGAGAGATGCAGCCTCGCGGATCAGCATCCGTAGGCACCTGCGACATTACCATGTGGAGCCTCCGGATGTTGAGCGCCGTGCTCCTGTGTGGTACAAATCCACACTGATCAGTGTGTATCAAACTGGGTGAATATTGCAATAATCTAGTTGCTAATATCTTACTTAAAATCTTGTAATCCGTATTAAGAAGCGATAGGGGTCTATAGCTCGCCATGTCTCTGCTGTCCCTACCCGGTTTCAACAAGGAGATCACCGTCGCCTGTACAGTAGTGTGAGGGAGGAATCCATCTTCTAGTGCCTTCTGATACAGCTCTAACAGTTGGGGAATCAAAAGTTCAGAGTACATTGCATAAAATTCAACGGGCAGTCCGTCATTACCTGGCGATTTATTACGGGGGAGGGCATTTATCGCTGCTTTAATCTCCATATGCGTGATTGGACATTTTAAGTCTGCTGCTTGGCCATCGCTTAGTGTGGGGATCTGCAATCCCTCGAAAAACGCTTCATATTCCCTGTCCTCTACCCTGTCCGGGGCCGCATATAGGTGTTCGTAGTACTGCCAAAAAGCGACATTAATTTCCATCTGAGTGCGCTTCGCTACCCCTTCAGGGGTATCTATTTCAAGAATGGGAGACATAGGGGGTGTATCCTTAATAATCCTAGCCAGCAGGGGGCCTGCCCTATCCGCGCTCACATGTTGCTTCTGGGTATATAGTCTATAGTCTATAACTCGAAGTTCTTCCAGTAGTTCTGCATGTGTTATATGTAGTTCCAGCTAAACAGATTTGCTTGTGCTATTTGTTACCGCTTCCTGTTCCATTCTGGCCATCCTATTCTCCACTTCCGTGAGTTTGGCAATAAGTGTCACATGCACCCCCACTTTTGTGCTGATCGCCACTCCCCGTGCCACCGTTTTGAATGCGTCCCATTCAATTTGACGAGTGCTTGCTGTGTTTGTATTTTCAGTGAAGTATTGGGTTATGGCCGTGGAAAGAGCATTGCGGAATACTGAATCTTCTAGCAGGGATGGGTTTAACCTCCATGATGGGATTGGCGTTGGGACCTTCCCCCATAATAATGTGGCCTCTACTGGGTTATGATCTGAATAAGTTTTGCTTAGGTGTGTAGTATCCACAACCGTACCCACTAGCCGCTGGGAACAGAATATCCTATCTATACGGGTGTGTAGGCTATGTGTTGCGGAATAGAAGGAATACTCCCTATCTGTGGGGTGTTTCTCCCTCCAGATATCTCCTATACCCCATCCTCCTGCCCATGTCTGAAGTGCGTCTGTTTGTTTCCTACACCCCGTCTCTTGTAAGGGAGGGTGTGATCTGTCGAGCTCTAGGTCCAGCACTGAGTTAAAATCATCCCCCACTATCCATGGATATTCTTCCCATCCCACCAACGCCGTGCTGAGAATTGCTAGAAATTTGTCTTGGTCAGCGTTCGGGGCGTATATACTCCCTAGTACTATTTGCTCCCCATCTAGCAGGCCATGTAACAGCACATATCACCCATTCACATCAGTCCGTTGTTCTAGCAACTTGAAGGGAATACCATTCCTGAACCATATTGCCGCCCCCCTGGCGAATGCGGAATAAGAAGTAGAAAATAGTTGTCCCCTCCATTTCTTGAGGAGTTTAGTGGCCTCTGTCTGCAACAGATGCGTTTCTTGCAAAAAGACAATCTGTGCTTTCCTACGATTTAATTGAGCCAGTATTCTATGTCGTTTATGTATGGACCCCATACCTCGTACATTTCAGGATGTATATGTATATCTATTAGGTTGCGCCATCAGGTTTCCAGACATATATACTGATCATCACATGGTTCCCTGCATTCCGTGTATCCCTTGCTGTAAATGTAGCCGAGCCTGTAACTCCCGTTAAACTCCCCAATACTAGGTTCTCCCAAGAAACAAAGGAGAACCAAAGCAACAGAACAAACTCAATAAGAACTCCATAGTTTTCCATAATTAAGTGCAGTTGCCCTAGGGGGAGCAGCCACCACTCGAAACATAGCACCTTACACGTAACACACAGATTCAGAGACCTTAGAGCCCCCGTTCACACCCTATTTTGCAAGTGTTAAGCATCATTAGAAACATCACAAACTAATCGATAAAGTCCTGTTACAGCAATAATCACACAGTAAGCATATGCAGCATATTTCGTATACAAAACTATATACTCATCTGACATCGCATCACAGCAGCAGGGGGTGTGCATTCTTATCAACCCAAATAGTCATTAACAGTCTGAGGAGTGACCAGAGGGAACAGTGCCATGCTAGACTCAGAGTCCGAGTGTGCATCCACCTCCTCCGACGAGTTCACAGTGTCCGCCATGGATCGTGCATCATGTGCCGCCAATGCTGCCACCGTCAGGATCGCATCTGTTTGGCTGTCTGTTATCTGTTCTTGCGACGGTTGTCCTCCTTTGCCATTGTCAGCTGGTTTCCCTTTGTCATGTCTGTCTTTTCTCATCCACTGCGATTTCGGCTGCTGTCTATAGTGAGAGCATGAGGAGTGCTGCGATCCCGGAGGCGACAGAGTTATTTCCAGCCAATCCGCAGCTTCTTCCGGGCTATCGAAGAACAGGGCCTTTTGATCATAGATAACTTTAAGGCGGGCCGGGAACAACAAGGCATACTTTAATTGGTGCAGTCGAAGTTTCTTTTTGACGTCTTGGAAGGTAGCCCTCGCTCGTTGTACAGCTAGTGTAAAATCCGGGTATAGGGATATTGTTTTGTTTTCAAATGTTATCGGAGCCTTTTGCCTCGCCAGACGCAAGATCGTGTCTCTGTCCTTGTAATTCAGAATCCGCGCTACTATTGGTCTAGGTGGTGCTCCCAGGAGTGGAGGTCTGGGTGGGACTCTGTGAGCGCGCTCAACACTAAAATGATCCGTGAGTCCCATTGTAGCCACCTGCTCGCGAAGCCATTGCTCTATAAATTGGGTTGGGTGGGTCCCTTTGCTCTTTTCTGGCATTCCCAAAATACGCACATTGTTGCAACGAGAGCGTCCCTCTGCGTCATCCACCCTATCTTGTAGACCCTTCAGTTGGCGCTGCAATTGTTCTATCTGGGGTGAGTGTGTCATTTGCTGAGGAATGAGGTCGTCCAATGCCAGCCTGTTGTGTTTCACTTTATCTGCCAATTTTGTATGGTCAGCTTTTAGCAGAGTAAAACTGGTTGTTAGCGTGTGTATTCGCGTTTCCATAACTGCCCTGGAGTTGCGTATTTCACGCAGTATTAAATCAAGCTTGCCTTCAGTGCTGGTGGGCTCCGTGGGCCGAATCACATCCACGTCCTGGCCACCCATCTCTGTGTCTGATATTGTTCCCGGTGGGCCTTCTGGGGGCGGGGGCTCCATCTGTTTTGTCCTCAGGCGTCCCATATCCTCAAGGGGGCAAGGGGGTCAGAAGCCGTGCACCGCACTACTCTTGCTGGCCAGTAACACCTGTAGTATAGCGGTGGCCGACCCACAGCAATGACACCGGGTAGTTGCACTGGAGAGGCTGTGGTACAGTATGTGGCTCACCTCACTGCAGGCACCTCAAAACGTTCCGCTATTTCTGACGACCGGCCCCTTCACTAAAAGGTATAAGCTGCCTTCAACCCCTTCGAGGATCAGCCCTGTCTCACCATTCGCAAATAAGGCCCAGGTTACAGCGTCGCTCAGCTCGTGTATCCTCAAGGGGCAGCATCCAATAAGCTGTAAGTAGACGCCTGGGAGTGTAGCGTCTGCCAGTCCATCCCAGCATCTCCCTTGGGAGATGCTTGAGACTATCCTGCGGCCAGGGGGCCCGGCCCAGATGTCTAGCACCTTAGTGTGGTCACCCTTATGGATCTGCCAGTCGCCTCCATTCTATTGTGGTCCAAGCCAGTCACAATGCCTTTATTACCCCTTGCATTTCACTCGCACGGAGTGGGGCCGCCAGCTCGCATCAGTACCCAGCCTCAGAGTTGCCCTGTGTGCAGATCTCATCACAGTCCCAGGGCAACCCGGGTCCCCCCACCGTCTAATGCGGACTGTATTCCTCTGCGTGGCTGTGCCCTTCACATCGCAGTGGCCAGTAATGGGGGGAAGCTAGTTCAGACACTCACACACGGCCTCCGCGTTATCCTCGCCGGGGGAGTGCCTATCTCCGTCCGTCGGCCGCCATTTTAAGCGGAGCCCAGGTCTGGCGCAGTTCCAATACCAGTGGCGCCACCCGTCACAGCCCCCAGTACGCTCCCGCCGCAGCTCTCCGCTAGTACGGAGCGGTCGCGCCCTTCTACCTCAATCCGCGGTGCCTCTGTTTTCTTACGGCGACTCCGGTTCCCCGCCGCGGCACGCCGCAGCCTTCACTATTCCACCAGCGCGGCTACACGCTGCATCTTCACACGGCGTCCGATCGTCTAGGGCAAAACCAGGCTCCCGGTAGTTCAAATCTCGTGTCGCCTTAGTCCACAGCACCCCCGCTGTCTGTGGTGCCGTGTTTATAGCGATTTTTCACCTGCTTGTGCCGGATAAATGCCCAAGTGTCAGGGTGTGTTACGGAGCTCCTCTAGCTCGCGTCCGCCATGCTCGGCGGTTGGCCACGCCCCCGAGAGAGGCTCAATAATATTAATGAGCCTCACAATTTGTGACCCCATTGGGAATCGCAAAGCAGTGTAATAACACTGTTGTACATTTCATTTAGCGCCTCGCAATTTGCAACTCGCAATGAGTCGCAAATTGCAAGGCGCTAAATGAAAGGGTCGTACATCTGGCCCACAGTGTTTTCCCTAACTTTAATGATTGTAATGCTCCAAACAGTTCATCAGAAGAAAGATTACCTTCTAAAGAGCCAAAATCCAGGTCAGGGGTATAATATGGGAAATCTGACTTAGATATTCTTTACAAGATTGGGGTACTACCTCTGGAGTGTATAAGGATTTATAAAATTTAACAAAGTCTTCCAAAATAGCTTGATGTTTAGTATTAGACTGTCCTTGTGAAGAGGATATAGAATCAATGACATGACTCTCTTTCCTTAGCTTTAAATAATTTGCTAGCAGTTTACCAGCTTTATTTTCCGAACCATAATACCGAGCATTTTTACTCAGACGTATGTGAATAGCTTCCTCAGTAGAAATAATATTAAACTGCAATTTAGCCTGTAACAAATCACTCAAATCAGAAGATGATTTAGAAGAAACATACCGTTGTTCCAAGGTCTTAAATAAGGCTCCCTGTATTCCGTTTTTACTGATTTTTATAGATAAATACAGACAGAAAACATTTACTTTCTTGTCTGTATTTATTTTTAAATGTGGATACAACGGAAATTGGGTAGCTTTTTGAGTAATTCTAAATACTGTCTGTCATGACTGCCAGGCCAATAGCTGTGTAGATTGATAGGTAAGATGGTTAAAAAAGAAAGGAATTTTAGTAAAGAGGCTTTAGCAGCAGTAGATATGCACAAGGTTGATACTGAAATTTGCATATTTTCATATAAGTGCATTGATTTATCTTCTGCGGGTATTCACAGCATTGAAACCTGGCAGGCACTCAAGCAAGAGTGACTGCCAGGCACTCATGCTTGAGAATATGCACTCATATGCACTCAAGCTTGAGTGCATATTTATTACTTGTCCACAAAACCCAAAATAAATATGGATAAATACATTCAAAATTAGCAAAAAATAAATATGGATAAATACAGATGGAAATGTCAAAAAATTAAATACCATAAAACCGGGAGCCCTAGTCTTAAATGATGAAAGCAATGCATTATGTTCTTGCGCTCTATCTTTCTTTTTCTTAGAGACTTTGGGGCCGATTCTGATGCGGGTTGGAAAAGCTTCCCGACCGAATCGGTTGGGAAATGGTGTCCGACCCACTCGGATCGGGAAAGTCCGACCGGCGGAGTAGGATGTATCCGGATGCTTCCAGATACGATTTGGTTGAACTCCCATTGACTTCAATGGGAACATTTGTTCCTAACCGCATCAGAATTGGGCCCTCGGTCGGGAAGACACGTTCCCGATCCGATTTGGAAGGAGCAAATGCCGTTAGGAGGCCTTCCTAACCGCATCAGAATCAGGCCCTCGGTCGGGAAGCTTTTCCAACCCGCATCAGAATCGGGCCCATAGTTTAAAATAAATTCCCGTGCAGACGCTTTAAATGTGTCCCACAATAATGAAGGAGAAATCTCTGAATTATCATTAAAGGAGAAAAATTCTGAGCAAAAAGAAATAAAAGAACTAAAACATTGAGCATCCTAAAGTAAAAAATTATTGAATCTCCATCTATGTGACGAAGATCTAGGGGGAACCAAATCCAAGTCAGTGACAACCATGGCTTGGTCAGAAAGTACAATTGGAGTAATGTAGGATTGTATAAGGCATTGTGAAAGAGATTGGAGAGAAAAATGTGGTCTAGTTGTAAAAGTGTACCATGAGTGGCAGAATATAAGGCATAATCTCTGACAGTAGGGTTAGATAATCTCCATGAGTTGACCAATGCACTTTTTGAAATGGCAGAGTGAAATTTGTCATACCTTTTATGTGGCAAAAATTGAACTGATGACTGTCTATCCAAAAAAGGATCTAAGATTTTATTACAGTCCCCATCTAGAATAAAGTACGCATCATAATATTGTGCATTTTTTCTTGCAATGGAAGGCCAAAAAGTATGATCAGGTTGTGTAGGAGCATATATGTTAAATATAGTCAGAGATATGTTATCTACAAGAATATTAACAATAATCCATCTACCTGCATGATCTTTTTCTTGTGAAACCACAATAAGATTAAAAAAGTTATTACACAATATCACAACCCCATTCTTCTTATTCACTGAAGGAGAAACAAACAGATGTCTAACCCAGTTACGTTTAAATTTCAGTGCTTCAATTTGACTAAGATGGGTTTCTTGAAGAAGAACAAGGTCAGGATTGGATTTACCTAAATGTGATAATATTCTCTGTCATTTAACAGGATTAAGAGACCCCTTAATATTCCATGTTATTACTCGAATTATATAGACTGAATAAAGGATAGGCAATTTGAGAATGTTAAAACAACTAGACTAACACAATAAATATCGCCAGATAAAAAAGAAACAATGACGGAAAGCAAAGGAGGAAACAAAGGAAAAAAGAGAGAAAAAAGGAGAACCAGGAAAGGCAGAGGGGGAAAGTAACAAGAAAAAATGAGAAGCAGAGAGAAGAGACAGTACATATCCAAAAAGGACAACTGTAAGGACATGCCTGAATAAATAACAATAGGAAAAGAACAGGGTGGTGACAGCACAGGAGACAATGACACACCAGAAAGGGAGGAATCCATGGCACACCCGGACCAAATATTTTTTAGGAGGGAGGACTGCACAATGTCAACACATACGATAAATCTGCAAGGAAAGACAAGGAGAACAACATATACAACCCTTTAAGGCAGCTCCAAAAGCTAAACATGGAACATATTTAATACTTCAAGGAGCATCAACCATTAGAAGGGCCAGCTGAATCCATAGTGACCAAGGTATGCAATTGTATAGACTTTTTAAGTTCAGCTGGATATTCAAATGTTGTAGTGTTATTTTAGAATGTCACCTTAAAAATACAGGGATTAAAAATACCATATCTGGCACCAAGAGAATGAAGAGGAGTGCGTAGGTTAAGAAATTCCTTCCTTCTGGCTGCAGTGGTATTAGAAACATCCTGAGAGAGGAAAACTCTGTGCCTCAACAAAGTGACTTGACGTCTAGCTTTAGCTGCAGAGAGAACAGTCAACAACTCAGTAAACTTCAAAAAAAGAATAATGACTCTCCTTGGTTTGGCCGGAGATGTTGACAATGCAGAATGTGGACCCAGGCTCTGCACCCTTTGAATGCTCAGGGTAGTAGATGAAGGCATGTCTAACAGTTTCGGGTGGAAGGAGGTAAAAAAGGATAGAGGATCATTAGCTTCCAGTGCCTCCGGAGGCCATAAATGCGTAGCTTATTCCGCCAGTTTCTGTTTTACAAATCTTCTGTGTGCTGTTTAAGCCGGAAAACCTCCTTCTCCAAAAAGTGGATTTTATTAGTTTTCTCGCACAGGTCCACAATCTGCTGTTCCACCATAGACACACGTCCCTCCATTGCGGACCATTTGTTATCTAAATGTTGCATCCTCTTATTAGTTTCCTCCACAAAAGGATGCAGAGCTTGAATCTCTTCCAGTAGCAATTCTACAGACTTTTCAGGAGAAGGAGGATCCTGTTTCAACCTCTTGGAGACGGAGGAAGGGTATTGATCTTCACCTGTGGAGGATTGTAGAGAAACAGTACGGGTTACAGAAGAATTAGCCATTTCACCAGGAGAATCTAAAGAATCAGTTGGTAGTGCTTTTGAAGCGGAAACAGCAGACTCAACACTGAGCCCAGAAGAAGAATGTGCCCTGGGGGAAAAAACAAAATGCAGCTTCCATAACTTTCCCATAGAAAAGAGAAAGACATGCCAATAGTCTCAAAGTGAAGTCTGAGGTATTATTGCCACCAATACCACATTATTTATTATGTGGCAATTCCAATAGAAAGCCACTCCAATTATCCCCTAGAAGGAAAAAAGAAAAACTTGTCAAGCGCCAGAATTTGCAGCAGTTGAGTAGCCCTATAGAGCACCAGTCATAGAACACTGCAGAAGTACTATATAGAGCAGTGCATTGTTAGATACCTCCATGAAAACAAGGAGAAACTCCTCTGACAAAACGGTTTCAATTAAGCTGCTCATAAATGCAATTTCTCATAAATGTAAAAGTATGTATCACATTACGCACTCCCCAAGGCATATTTCAGAGGGCTCAATTTCCTCTCATCAGTTAGAGAAGAAAAGAAAATGGCGGCAGCCATTTGTGGAGATTCTGTGGCAACAGAGGAGATTCTGTGGCAACAGAAAAATGAAGAACAGACGCGGCGCTCCATTATCCAAGACAGCACGGCAGCATCGCCTCACGTTCTTCTTGCACTGCAGCACAAATCCTCCAGAAAAAACGGCGTCAGGAACGCCAAAGGAAGTCCGTGGTGCGTCGGAGCCTCCCCATCAGGGCAGCCATCTTAGATGGCGCAGAAGCCATGCCCCCTCCTCTGAGACTGAAACTTTCACCTAGAAGACCGCACAGACCAAAACTCTATTGCCCTTCTAGTAAACCACAGAAACCTCTGCCTCACCCAGCATGTCACCGGACCCACCCACACTACTGGACATATCTTTGACCTGCTTTTCAACTCCTTCAACAACATCATAGTCAACAAACCAATGCCAATCAACTGGATAGACCATGCCGTCATCTGTTTCAGCATCCCCATCCCATACCACTGCAGATCTAAAATCCTCATCTGGAAGAAGATCTCGGAGGAGGATTGGACATCGGCTCTCTCCATGAACAGACCTGAGGACACCAGTAGCTTGCCAGAAACTATTGTCAACTTTAACAGCCAGTTCATCTCATGCGCAAACTTCCTAGCCCACCTCAAGCACGGCAAAATGGAAAGAATAGGAACACAAGCCATCCATTGCAAACTCAGGCTGATGAAGTGACACTGCAAACAATTCTGGGTGCACAAGTGGAAAATGAGACAAGACACAACAAAAAAAGACATTTTCAAATCTGCCCTGAGGCAGTACTACCAACAGATCCAGAACACAAAGTGCACAGCACTCACATACTGCATCAGTGTTGGCACTAACAGCAGCAAGGAAATCTTCACCCCTTCAAAGAATTACCCACACCTGAAGCCATCTCGAACAACACTACCCCCTCATGAGACCTATGAAACCTGCTCTCAGAAGTCTTCTGCAACAAGATCACATCCATGAACTGCAACTTTCATCCCCGCTATGCTTTGCCCCATCTCAGCAGAAGAATCGACCCTGATCAGCCATCACCACAAATGAGATTGCCGCTACCATGAAGTCCATCCACTCTGGGCCCCATTTGACCACTGTCCCCACCACATCTTCACCAAAGGACTCGCACCTATCAGTGAAGCCTTCACTCCTGTCGTGTAGTTCCTATAGTACCCATGCAGGACCTGCGCGTTTGGATAACATAAACTGTGGGTTTGGTGGTAGACTGGCTCTGTGCACCCCCACCGTATATGTTAGCCGGATTTGCATTAGCTAGCTCACAGTGCCACTAGAATCTCCTCTTATCGGGAAGAGATTAGTTTCTGGCAACCTTAGATCATGACAACCCAAATTCCTCAGAATCGTGGAAACAATGTACTACCTTTCGCTCAGTCACTCGTGCTTACTTATTCGGTTTGTCTCAGAGAGTAACACAGAATAAACAGTCTGGGCATTTCAATCAGTATTTATTGAACAGTTGTTATTCTAGTGTAAAATATATGTGCTGCAGCAACCAGCAGACAATAGCAGAGATATATTATCAGCAGTACGATAAAAGCAAAGGGATAGAACAGTTCTACCATATTGCAATAATCATGAATACATACATGAATATAAAAAGCATAATGCAAGTGCGCGTACTCCTACGATGCCTAACTAGATGTACCTGAGTGTACCTAGCATATGTGTAGGTCTAAAAGCCTAAGAGCCAAGAATCCTTCTAGGATTTGGTCGAACCCCGATACCTGAATAGAGAGAGTGTGGGACCCCATCCTGGTCTCGAGTTGGACACCCCGCAAGGGCTGTGTCAGACCGCTGTCAGCTGGAGCGACTGCATGCAGGAGCCTCAGCATTTCTGGTCAGTGTGTCAGCATGGAAGTCTCGGTTCCCTCTGCCTTACCGGGGTAAGATGTGGTGTATTTATACCCTGAAGACTCTAGTTGCTTCGTATGGTTTGTATTTGCCCTTGTTAGACTTGAGGAAGATGTCAGGGGTGAACTTTGTACATACATATTATGCAGGTGGTGTATTCCTAGAGAGCCATGCATAATTGATGAGTACAGTGTGGGCCTGTGTTTGGGAAAAACCCTGCTGTATTCAAAACCACACACTAGATAACGTTCAGCCCTCAGAGTTCATTGTGTACTAGCAAGGAGCAATGTAGGTGAAAGATCATGCCTATATAAGGAATCATGACTATAATAGGACATGTACAGTTATGACCGTAATAGGGCATAAGGGGCTTTGACCATAATAGGGCAAGTACGAATATGACTGTATTAGGGCAAATACGAATACGTCCATTTTAGGGCATGTATGAACGGGTCTACATTAGGGCCTCTAATACAGTACATAACGCCCAAATTTGCTCGTTTATTATGAAAACGAGTGGAGAAGCCGAATTCTTTCCCAGGACGCGATGAGCCAATTTGAGATTAGGTGTCCTGGCTGGGAAGCACAACATTATCGGTGTTAGCTACTGCAGATGACAAATCCAACGCCTCACAGAGAACGTCAATCGCACATAGATGGTATGTAGCACTTCCAACAGTCGGTGCTGCGGCAGTTGTTACCTGGGTGCCTGAGGAGGAGTCACCTAACCCAGCAGGAGCAAACAGCACCTGTGGATTCTCAAGGAATGCGTTCATCAGAATCGGAAGACGCTGGGGACAACGCAGAGCATGGGCCTTTAGGGGGTCCAGCATTGCATCCGTGTCCGGAGGTACATCTGATGGAAATGTTAGACAAAGATCCAACGTGCATTCTTCTCCGCAAAGCAGGCATCGAAGAACAGGTAAGATGCAGTCTACCCATACTGGTTGAAAGGATAGAAACCAGGAGGCATTGAGTTCTCGCAGGCAAGAAATGCCCAGAAGTTGTACCATGCGTTCACGGTATTTCCGCTCCAGGAGCATGTTCGCCATTCCCTCGGGAATTGGGCCTTCCATTGCGTACCAGTAGTACTATAAATAGGACCCCTGCAATCAGTAATAGGATAAGCAGGAGTCCTCCAAATACGCTTCCCAATACGGAGTGTATAAAATTTGGGATTACTCCGAGGACTGTCTGAAAGGTGCTTAACAGTCCTGACCCTATGGTCTTAAATAGGTGTATAATACTGCTCGTATCAGACATATTGAAGATACATCCCACAATTTCTACGAAATGAAAGGGGCAGTTTGTACGTATAAGCGCCTGTATCTCAGTCGAGGTCCTTGCAACTTGAAGTTCAAAGGTTTCTCGAGCGGAGGTTAAGAGCACGGGTTGCTGTAAAAGCATGGCTTGCAGTCTGCTCAGAGTATCAAATTGTATGAAAGAAACGTTCAGTGAAGGCCATAGCAGCGCCTCCCTGACTGTGTTCAGTGGAGGAAACAATATTTGCATACAGCAAGTAACCCTGGAGTTAACAGTGACCAGATAGGCGATGCCCGAATGCATCCCACAGCAACCTTGATCATTTAGCATCAAGTAACTCCCATTCGAGAGCAGCTGAAAAACCGGTGTGATCATGGCCGCTGGGGTCCCTGTCATGTGACACAATAGGTTTGCTACTGAACAGCTATAGGCTCCGTGTAGTGAAATATCCTGACACATGAGAGAACCACTTAAAGCGTTCTTGCAGTTTGCACCGCTCAGAAATACTTCTCGATCCCCATTCCGGCAACGGTATCTATATGGCAACTCCCAAGTTTCCTTAATGTAACCCTTACCCATCTTTTCATATTTGCCTGCCTGCCTTTGCTCAAGGCAATATTGAAACTGAAACGTAGTGACCGGCAGAGTGATTTGGCCATGAATTAGCCATTCAGTTGATGGTGATTAGGCTACAGTGAATGGTAACCTTTCCAGTTTCTCAATACGCAGCATTGTATATTTGGCTCCCCTTTGTGCCATTTCTGTCTGTTTATCAGTCAGATTGTATTCTGAAAATAGAGACGTGGTGTTTATGAAACGCCAGGGCACATAGCCTGCACGCAAAGATTGTAGCGTCCAGCTTAGCATCATAATAGAACGTAGCTGAGATTGCCCGTGTTGTAACAAGGCCAGATCTTGTTCTAATATGTCGATTGCCGAAGACACAATGTTGCCCAAGGAGTAAATTCTGGAGGTCAAAGTTGTTAACTCATTATCCACTACAGCTAATGCCTTCTCTAAGTTAATACGATCTATTTCCCGTATTCTTTCTGCAGCCTCCTGTTGGGATATTTTCCAGTTTTCATTATAGTAGGCATAAATGCCAGCATATATGAAACGTTTCTGACGTGTTTTCCTTGGGCCAAGTAAAAAATCCCTAAGGTCTACATCAGGTGTGAGTAAGGTCAAGTGATATTTCACTTCTGTGAGTGTTGAGGTCTCTAGCCAATCAAGGCACAACTTCCCAACACTATAGGATGTCACTACCCCTGGGTGTTGTCTCTGTATATAGCGTGTATCTGGCCTATGGATACTAAACCCTTCGGTTGTATTCATAAATCTCTGTTGACAGGTGTTTGTGTCAATGGGCCAAATCAGCCATTTCGTCTAATCAGGATCTGATCTGTTGTAGTGGAGAATGTCATCTAATCCTACCCCTTGTGTAGTTGAATTCTGCCCCCCACCCATCTGTGATGGTGTAGGAAACCCGGGTGAGTTCAGTTCCTTATTCTTGGCTAGTCCAAGACAGGATGTCTGTTGCACAGTTTCATTCAGAAATACGATCTGCTGTGGAATGAGGCATGCTCTAAATAGCGCTTCTTTCCCCTGGACTTGCCAGTCCCTAGAACCCCAGATCGATTTTAAATCTATAGTGTTCTTCCATAGGTCGAAACCCTGTGTAGACAACTGGGCCATAAAGGAAGCAGAGTAAATCTGTTTGGTGTTAGTCAACATAATTTTCTGTGCTGATGTTTTTGGCACTTTGTAATAAAATGACTTCGGGTCAGATGTATTAAACCCTGAAAAGTATGTGAATGTCTGTGCAAAGGTTTGCGAACTACCTTTTGGAGGTGTTGGGCAGTGTTCCCACTGGTGGTATTCAAATACATTTCTAGGTGTTATAGATTTGTGCAAGAAATGATGACCATAGTGTTTATAACAGTACAATGTATCATAGTCTGAAGTACCTTCTAACATTTCATTGGTCGGAAATGCAGCAGTTTTTTCTAAATCAGACATTAAATTATTTACAGTTTCAGTGTCCCTATCATCAGATAATGTACTGGAGGTAATGATATCACTTAAAGAAATTTTAAATACATGTTTAAGCTTTAAAAGTTCATTCGGACCGAATATATCATAATCAATCTTGTCCCATACTATACCGTCTGGTATAGCAACTGCTGTGATGTTCACTGAAGACAAGTCTCTGGGTTCACGATGTGAAGACTGGTGTGGTTTTAAAATCAAATTGACTCTTTGGGCCGTAGAGCTCTGCTGGAGGTATCGTCCATTAATAAGCATACTAAAAGTTATAATTAAACCTAGCCAGAAAAGAAAAAATAGAATCCCAGTGATATACCATGGTTCTATCCAAGGTGACACCAGGTAAGTCTTTCTAAAAAAGTTCAAAAAGTCAATGAGTTTCTGTTTGTGTGATTTTTTGGCTGGCGTCGTTTCTGGCTCGCTTGGATCCAGTGAAAACGTATCAAAGTTCATGAAATAGCCAGAAGCAGTTCGATCAATTGTTGGAATTGCATCGGGATTTGTTGAAATCGGATTTTGCTCTTGACGAGGCATGTTGACGTAGATGTCTGTAGTCGGTCTTATTGCAACTTCGTTGTTAAGTTGATTTTCTTCTTGTTGAAGTGGAACGAGTTCCATAGCATCGTTGCTTAGTCCTTCATTCCATACAGGTGGCTCTTCAAACGTGATGAGTCTTTCTGTTTGGACTTCTTGGATTGTAGCGAGAGGAGGGCGTCTGCTACTGTGGAGTCCACGAGGCCTACTGTTTAGTATCGGCCACATAGTGTGGTTTGATTAAGTCGATTGAGACAAATCTTTTTTCCTTTTTTCCGGCAAGAGGCGGCAGAAGTACAGTTCTTGTGCCTTGGATTGCTAGGATCGGTACAGATTTTCTGTAGGATGGCCCAAATTCTTTCTTGTCTGCAATCTTTTCTCTGACCAGATCCCCGACTTTTGGGATCCAGACAGGTCTGCCTTGACTTACTCAGTTAAACCAAACAAAGACTTGGGTCCTGTCACTACCTGGCCTGGACCACCCTATTATATGTAACAAACAAGTGACCAGGTAGGTTATTGCGCAGTCATTAGTCTGCACTTAGACAATTAATTCCAAGTACGCGTGATTTATTTCACAATAGTTGGAAACGTTATCAGCATTGTTCAAAACAACATTTCATCATGTCATAGAGAGAGATACACAAAAACTTTTCAGTATGGTGAACTTATGGGAACATAAACTCAATAAATAACACTGTGACGTAAAAAATCAGAGTCAACATCTATATACATACACATCTAAAAAAAATAATAAAAAAAAACACACAACATATCAAAAGGAAAAATAAACACCAATCCAATTGTCATAGTCCTGCTAATGTTTAGGCGGCAAAAGCAGATCTGCGGCCCGCAGACAGCGAGCGAGCAGCAAGCATGGGGACCGAACTGCTCCTCAGCGAGCTGGACAGCTGCTTCTTCGCCGATAACCTACTGAGCAGCGAGGACTGGGGATCTTGAAAAAACTGGATTGCAATCTCTCCTCTTCCCAAATCGCAGCCCACAGAGTACAAGCTTATGAACTGAAGCTGACGAAAGGTCGGATTTCATCGAGAATACATCAGGGCAATATTGAATATTTAAACTGCACGTTCATGACGACGGTAGTTTTCCATTTACTGAGGCTTCCATCCACACTGCGCCACAGAAGTCGAAGTTTTGAAAGCAAAGCTGCACCATGGATAGAAAAATACATGGGAACCCTACTTATTAGCAGTTAGGGTCCTTTCCAGTCCACGTCCTGAGGAGAACCCCAGAACAAGTCAGGGTTTGAAACGCGTTGGCAATTGGGCTGAGGCAAAGTAGTGTTGGGGTGTACATGGGAATCAGTGTAAAGAAATTCTCTCCCATTGGTCACACTACCCCATTTACAATTGTATTGCCTTCGCTCCAATATACAGGCAGGATCTCTTGAATTGTGATTGGTCCGCCTGGTTTCCATGTGTTACATAAGGACTGGTGCCGCCTAAATATTAGCAGGACTATGACAATTGGATTGGTGTTTATTTTTCCTTTTGATATGTTGGGTATTTTTTTTTTATATGTGTATGTATATAGATGTTGACTCTGATTTTTTACATGTCATAGTGTTATTTATGGAGTTTATGTTCCCATAAGTTCACCATACTGAAACGTTTTTGTGTGTCTCTCTCTATGACATGATGAAATGTTGTTTTGAACAATGCGCAATAACTTAACTTCCTCAGTGGCGGTCTGTTTTAAGTGGACGTTGCTTTGTTGTGTCCTGGATTCATTTAGATCCTGTAAAACAGCCAAACGATCATGGATATCAAATTGTTTTCCATCCGCCACTGTGCCTTCACAATCAAGATCAGGTACCCACATTCTTGTCCCAAATAGGACCTCGTAAGGAGTGACACACCCTAGAGAGCTTCTTGGCTGATTGTTAATCGCTCGTTGTACCCCATAAAGGTGATCGACCCATCTACCGCCTTTGCCTAATACCCTAGCTGTTAAAGATTGCTTTAAGTCCCGGTTTTTCCTCTCCACGACCGAATTACCCTCAGGATGGTACGGAGAGGAGTACCGCAATGCTACGCCCATTCCTTCCATGGCCTCTTTGTAAGCCCGAGAGCTAAACACCGAGCCACGATCAGAATGTAACGTACCAACTGCGTATGTGCCGATAAAGACTCGCAAATCTTTTATAACAGTTCGAGCGTCAGCCGAGCGCTGAGGCCAGACCTTGAGGAAACTTGAGCTGGACGTACACGAACGGACAACCTAATGCTGTCTAATAATGGTAACTGTACTGGATGTGTTGTGGTGGACCCTTCCATCTGCTTGCAGATGTCGCAGTTCCAGACATAGTCTCTAATCTGCCTTCTCATCACGGGCCACCAGTAGCGTTGTTTCAGCAAGGAAACAGTCTCCCTAAGTCCCTTATGTACAGAACCTATCCCTTCGTGTGCTGCTACAATTAAGCCTTGCCTACGATCCATATTTGGTATTACTCTAGCCCCCACTCCAGGAATCTGAGCATATGGAATGTTTTGTGCATCTAACTTTTCGGAGTACTTGAGTGGAAATTTCTTTGGTACTGCTGTGCTGCCTTTGCGTAAAGCATTGACAGCTACCATAATCTCGCCGTCTATTCTCGTTTTTGAACGAGTAACTGCATCTATGGCGGCTGTGCATACAGCCCCCTTTGCGGCTTCATCAGGCAATGAATTCCATTCAACTTGAACGCCATCACGCTAATGACTCAGTGTATGTATCACTCGAGCCCTTGGTAGTTCGTTTCTCAACTCCACTACCTGTTCCCATAGCATTTTATGCTTAATTGTGCCACCTTTCGCCTCTTTAAACCCGTTTTGTTCCCAATGATGTAAATATTCATTGTACGACTGTACACAGTAAAAGGAATCACACACAATTAGTGTGGGGAATTCGTGTTCCGTATTTACAAGTGCCAGTATCAGTGCTTTTAATTCTGCCAACTGAGCCGTGCAGTCTCCTAGAGATTGCGTTTTAGTGCAACTATTATGGAACTTTCCATCGTGCATGCGACCTTTAACAATCGCACACGCTGCGCTGTAAGCTTGCTTACTCCCTATGGCTGGTTGAGCAGATCCGTCAGTGTAAATAATGTATTCATACTGATCTAGAGGCAAAATCTCATGTGGTAGAGGATATTCTTGTTCGTATTGCAGAAATGCTTGTGTTTTTAAACTTGGATCAAATCTGTATTCAACATCCGTTGCAGTAAGAGAATTAACCCATTGTATCCATCTGGGATGTAAGGCTTTCGCATTTGGAATGCTAGCTTTTGTAACAGCCTCTAAAGCTGGTACTGGGGTCACGACAATTATGCGTTTACCCTGAGCCAGAGCTCTTTCTCTTGCTACAGTGGTCTGCACTGCTGTCAGGATTTTGTCTGTTGAAGTAAAACGCATCTCTGCGTTTGTGTAAAGGTGAGATTTGTATGCGATTCGTACCGTTTCACCTTCATTGAAAGTCAAATAAGTGTACCCGCATTGACCCGCTATAACTCGGATCACTAAGTTGCGTACGTTTACGCGTGTCTGTAAATGTTTTGAAGCTATCATGTCTTCCTGCAGGATATTTGTATGTTCCTGTGTCCATTGTCTGACTGAAAAATCAGGTTTTATTAAGTCGTAGAAAGGTTTTACTCTTTCTGCGTAATCCAAAATGTATGTTCGACCAAAATTTAGGAATCCCAGAATTGATTGTAAATTCTTTAATGATTTTGGAGGTTGAAGCAGCGCACACTTTTTTAAAAAGCTAGCTGCTAGGCTTTTCCCTTCACTTGACAGCTCATATCCTAAGAACAGGACATTGAGATGGGCAATTTTTGATTTTTTTTAAATTAAATTTATAGCCCTCAGAGGCGAATCCCATAATAATGGTGCTCACCCTGGTCAAGTGCCTCGGTAAGTCATCGTCCGTCAGATAAATATCGTCTACATAGGACAATGCTTCTTCATCCAAATTTTGGAGTAACTCTGTTACTCTTGCTGAAAACACCTCAGGGCTATTTTTATACCCTTGGTCTAGTCGACAAAATTGTCGCTGGGACCCTAACGCACTGAATGCGGTCAGATACCTGCTTTCAGGCGCTATATTTTGGCAGAAAAATCCAATTGAGATTTCAAGTGTTGTTTTGTATTTTTTGCGCACCATGTTAATCATTAATGCGGCACTGTGTGCATTTTGAACTGCAAATGTCTTTGTGAAAGTGTTTAAATGTCTGTAATCCAAAACTAAATGATATGTGTTGTCAGGTTTCATCACGGGAAACAAAGGATTGTTCATAGGTGAAGTGAAATTTTCTATCACACCCTGGTATTCTAGTTGATCTAGGATCTCCCTGTCTTGTTTTTTAGCTTCCTGCTTTATAGGGTATTGCCTTTGAGCATTTGGGGAAACTTTTAACATGGTGGGTTGAATCCTCATCCCAACCAACATGATTTTTGTACAATGCTGGAGCTAGGGCAACCGCCCACTCCTGCGCATATGCATGTTTTAAATGTATGGGAACAGGTCGGAAAAGGCTGGAAAAATTATCGTTTCGCCCCTAGGGCACTCCATGACGAATGCTGGCGGCCAGTCTTGCTCTGCTAATAGGATGTCATATCCAGATGACAGATCTTTCCAAAAGAGACCTTTAATTTTTCTGGGTTTGTCCCCCTCCATCCGGTGTTTTATCTCATGTAACTTATGTGGGACACTTACCCGAGTATCAGGTGTTTCCACCGTGATATACTCACTCAACTCCGCTGTCACCAGAAATTCCTTCAGGTTCTGGCGAGCTATCGTTACTTCTGCTGCACTGTCTAGCATCGTCAGAGCCCATTCCCCGTTCAGAAGCTGTGTCCTCAGAATTCTGGGCATGTCTTATCTTGAGACCTGCTACCTTCTTCTTTTTGAACTGAGGTTTCTGTTTTTGTTTATCTTCTTTTTTAGGTGCGTAGTCCGCAGCGCGATGCGTGTCTCTGGACTTTGTACGCTCCTCTGACCGTCCTTCCCTCTCGGAGTTTTTTGATGAACCCTGAAAGGAACGAGTATCAGTATCCTGATACCTGTCAGATTTTTTAATATTATCCCTATTCCTGAGGTTATACCTCCTGTCAGAGGGCTCCTGTTGAGGAGACCTACCTCTTGATTGAGATCTGCTGTCTTTAGACTTTTGTTGTTTTTTATTTTCCCACTTCTTTTTAGAAGAAGTAGGTGTCTGCTTTGTAGTGTCCTTTTCAGAACTGCCAACCAGTTGTGGTGTTAATGCTTTCCCACCTAGACTGTCTCTGCCTAGTTCTGCATATGCAGTTTCAATTATTTTGGGTAGTTCGTGTTGTTGATCTATTGGACCGAACTTCCTTAGGCGTTGGCGGATCGCCACTGAAGCTGCTTCCCCTTTAATGTTAGCTAGTATTATGGCTGATACCTGATCGAAGTTGTTTAGTAACTTCATCCCTAAGTTTAGGGCAGGTTCTGCTCCGTACTCATTTTGTATCTGTCTCATGACGTCAGGTACTACTGCTAATGACGGGATACCATGTGTACTGGTATATATGGCAGCAAAGACTGAACCCCAAGAGGGGCAGTCCTCTACTTGTGGTGTGATCCCCATGGGCAAGCAGATTGTTAGAATTCTGTGTTTATCATAGGTGGTAGTATTCAGGAATACTGCCTCAAGCTGAGTTATTTTCTGAGCTATCCAGAATGGTATTTGTTCGCGTTTTGCGGGCATTTTGCCCATTACCGTGTGTAATGTTTGAGGAGTAATTTTATTTCCTGTACCCTGAGCTGGAGTACTATTTGCTGCACCTGGTGCAGGTTGGATTGTTAAAGTCCTCATGACGAATTGTGTCAGGTTTCTGTAGATTTTAATTAAATCTCTGTGTTGTACGAGTAATTCTGGCTGTGGCATTGTTCCAATGTCAGGATGCGGTGTGTAAGCCGCTAGTAGTGGCCATGTGGCCTCGTCTCCTCCGAGCGGGCCTAATCTTACTCTTCCTCGTACGTGGGGTAGGGCGCCATTAAACCAGTAAAAATGCTCCTGGTAAGTGAGTGGAATCTCTATGTCCTCAAACGCATATTCATGTGGTGCATCTCCTCTTAAATAGTAGTGAAATGTCTTTGTTATCGCATTAGCTGCTGGGAGTGTAACCCATGAATAGAATACCTCTGTTTTATTTGATTTGTGTGCCTCAATCACGAAAACTACCATGCCACCCTTGGCTGGTAAGCCATTTTCTAATAGTCTTATGGTGACTGTCCTTCTGAATTTTGGTGCAATCTGTATTGCATCCTCAGGATCTTCTCCTCCTTCTAAAATGTTCAGGTCAACTCTCTCATCCCCTGACTTGGAATCAGGCATGTTTAGAGGAAGAAGTGTTCAAAGGGAACTAAGATGAGGTGTTATGCACAATTTAAGAACTGAATGTCCTTCAAGCTTGATTAACCAACAGCCAATAAATAGAATTCTCGTACTACTCGTACTACTAGTACCCAACCAACGTTGGCGGTGCCATGTCATGTAGTTCCTATAGTACCCATGCAGGACCTGCGCGACCTGCGCGTTTGGATAACATAAACTGTGGGTTTGGTGGTAGACTGGCTCTGTGCACCCCCACCGTATATGTTAGCCGGATTTGCATTAGCTAGCTCACAGTGCCACTAGAATCTCCTCTTATCGGGGAGAGATTAGTTTTTGGCAACCTTAGATCATGACAACCCAAATTCCTCGGAATCGTGGAAAACAATGTACTACCTTTCGCTCAGTCACTCATGCTTACTTATTCGGTTTGTCTCAGAGAGTTACACAGAATAAAAGTCTGGGCGTTTCAATAAGTATTTATTGAACAGTTGTTATTCTAGTGTAAAATATATGTGCTGCGGCAACCAGCAGACAATAGCAGAGATATATTATCAGCAGTACGATAAAAGCAAAGGGATAGAACAGTTCTACCATATTGCAATAATCATGAATACATACATGAATATAAAAAGCATTATGCAAGTGCGCGTACTCCTACGATGCCTAACTAGATGTACATGAGTGTACCTAGCATATGTGTAGGTCTAAAATCCTAAGAGCCAAGAATCCTTCTAGGATTTGGTAGAACCCCCATACCTGAATAGAGAGAGTGTGGGACCCCGTCCTGGTCTCGAGTTGGACACCCCGCAAGGGCTGTGTCAGACCGCTGTCAGCTGGAGCGACTGCATGCAGGAGCCTCAGCATCTCTGGTCAGTGTGTCACCATGGAAGTCTCGGTTCCCTCTGCCTTACCGGGGTAAGATGGGGTGTATTTATACCCTGAAGACTCTAGTTGTTTTGTATGGTTTGTATTGGCCCTTGTTAGACTTGAGGAAGACGTCAGGTGTGAACTTTGTACATACATATTATGCAGGTGGTGTATTCCTAGAGAGCCATGCATAATTGATGAGTACAGTGTGGGCCTGTGTTTGGGAAAAACCCTGCTGTATTCAAAACCACAGACTAGATAACGTTCAGCCCTCAGAGCTCGTTGTGTACTAGCGAGGAGCAATGTAGGTAAAAGATCATGTCTATATAAGGAATCATGACTATAATAGGACATGTACAGTTATGACCGTAATAGGGCATAAGCGGCTTTGACTATAATAGGGCAAGTACGAATATGACCGTATTAGGGCAAATACGAATACGTCCATTTTAGGGCATGTATGAACGGGTCTACATTAGGGCCTCTATACGGGACATAACACTCCCATCCTGACTCCATCAACTCAGCCACATTGAAACATGCCACAATCACACTTCTGCTCCAAAAACTCTCTGTGGACCCATCCTGGTTCATCAACTATGGACAGATATCCCTCCAACTGTACCCAGCAACGGTCCTTGAGAAGCTCATCTATAGATGCCTCAGTAACCACATCATCAACCATCAGCTACAAGACTACACACATTCAAGATTCAGTCCCAACCACAATACAAAAACAGCACTCATTGCCACCACAGATGACATTTGCATGATCCCGGACAGAGGAGATATGGAGGCCCTCATCCTGCCGGACCTCTTTGCAGTTTTCATCACAGTCTCAAACCCTATCCTCATGAGATGTCTCCATAAGATGGGAATCCATGCACCTGTTATCTGATGGATCTGCTCCATCTTGGCAGACAGAAGTCAAGCTGCCAGCCTTGCATCATATTTCTTGGAAGCCCGCAAACTCATCTGCAGTGACCCTCAAAGTGTGTTCCTCAGCCCAACCCTCTTCAATGTCTACATGACCCCTCTGGCCAATGTCATTTTTGCACACAACATCAACATCCTCTCCTACGCTGATGACATGCAGCTTTTACTCTCCCTCACAGACAAGACTCGCAACACAACCTGCAAGTTCACTGCCTGCATGATCAAAGTCACCTGTTGGATGAAGACCAACTGTCTCAAGCTCAGCACTGTGAGGCAGAAGTAGGGATCTTCAGCAAAAACACCTTGCTATGGGACTCCACTTGGTGGCTGGCGGACCTTTGTACCACACTGACCCTGAGCAGCCACACCAGGAATCTTGGGATCATCATTGACAGCAAGCCGCACATGACCTCACAAGTCAAAGCTGTCACTGCGTCCTGCTTCCACATCCTGAGGATGCTGAGGAAGGTCTTTATATACTCACCAGCAACACCTGAAAAAAACATCAGTCATGCCCTTGTTACCAGCAAGCTGGACTACTGGTACACCCTCTACACCATAATCACCAAGCAACTAACCAGAAGTCTACCAACCATCCAGGATTGGACAGCCAGACTCATCCTCAACCTCCCATGCAGAACACAGATCACACCATGCCTTCAGGAGCTCGACTGGCTCCCAATATATAAACATGCTCAGTTCAAACCCCTCACACAGTCAATGCACTACACAACATAGGCCCCACCCTACCTGAACTGTTGCATCTCCTATCATCAATCACTCAGACACCTCCGCTAAGCTGGACTTCTACTCACACACATTCCATACTTTCACAGAAACAAGGCTGGACCTTCTTGTATGTCCCTCCTAAAGCATGGAATGACATCCGAATACATATAAGAGCTTCCTCCTACCTTCTTGAGTTCTGCAAGAAGCTGAAGACCTAACTCTTCGAATAATCCTCTGCTCTAGTTGAGGCTAGGCACACATACCTGCTCAGTGCCAGGATACCTTCACGGGTGATAGGTGCACTCTACAAATACACATACCATAACAATAATTATTTTGAAAAGCAACAGTATGGCGAGACAGCTAAAGCTGTCTCAAAACAGGATTCAAGTACCAGCATACAGGGTGACTGTGGTTAAAAGCCTGACTGGAAGAAGGTAGACCTCATGAGGTGGTGGTCATGAAAATTATGGGGTGACTTATGAACTATTTTCTGTGAATAGTACATTTTCAAATACTAAGATTATATAAGTCTTTGTATATGGATTGTAGGCATTCCAAAAACACGCTGTTTAATATAGTTTAACATTTTTTTATCAGTTACCAACAATTGGAAAGCTTGTCATATACCAATCGGGCTGACAAATATTGTAGTGTGTTTGATATCTGCAGTTTTGATAAAATAATATCTACATTGCACAAAATAAAATATTAGATGTGATACGTTAACACTGTATTAAAGCTGAGAAAACCTGGAGCGGCTCCTCCATTATGGCGGAGGAGCGTCACTCCACTGAAAAATAAAATGATAAGAAAACCATTTTATTGTCACTTTATTTTTCTTATTAACAGCCGAGATTAGGGTGGGGGCGGGCCAACCTGATGAGCATCACATCACAGTAGGTAAGAGTGTTGGGCACTTGTGAGTGCGCATGTCTGTTTGGCCAGCCGTCTTACGCAGGCCAAACAGACATGTGCACTTATATTTCTCCAACCCAGCTGTGATGCACAGCCCGGGTTGGAGAATAGCCACAGGCTCCATGTGCCTGAGAGAGCGTCAAGTCAGCCGGCTCAGGCAAATAATGGGACTGCTCTCATGCTGGTAAGTATTACCAGCATGAGAGTAGTGCTATGATTGCCCCTGGGAGCCTGTGCAGCGTGACCAGTGTTGGGAGAGGAGCACAGAGGTGGGGGCTGAAGGGGCAGGTAAGTGTTTTTATTTATTATATTCCCCCCCCGCATTCGCGCTGCCTCACCACCCCAAAATTAGAGCTGCCGCCACTGGACAATGTAGTATCTACAGTGCTTGTTGGGTATTAAATTAACCTCTTTGGAACTAAGCAGACACTTGGCCCTGAAATGACTACAGAGTAATAACATGGTTTGACTTTGCCACACTCATAGCACTATGTATCAAGCCTTCTTCGTACAGGGCCCATCTCACATTGGCAACCATATTAGTGTTTAAAATGATATCACCAGAATGGCTCATTCTTGGCAAAGTATTGCATGAAAATGCTAGCATGAGGATTACCATCACATCCACGCAGTCTGTATAGGTTTAAAATGCATTCTACCATCCTTTCATATGTGAGTAAGAAACTGATAAATATTCCGCGGGTCACACTAAAATTCAAAGGGGTTCAGACCTTTTTAGATCAGAGAGAGTTTTCTGAAACCTCTCCCCTAATCTCCCTCACCCCTCCAACCAGGAACACTGAGGTTTTTCTCCAAAACATCCTTTTAAAGTTTCTCCGCAAAGCATGCCACAAGAGACCCCACGTAGTAAGCACAATAGAGTGCACAATAGGATGGATGATTAGATGGAGAGATGATGGATAATTAGACAGTTTTGAATGTCCTAATTTTTAGAAACTACGCATTTATTTGGCCACTGTCAAATTTGTTCAAATAATGTTTGGCTCATAAAGTCTGAAATTTATAATAGTTGTATATTGGTAACCTAAATGCAGGATATCATTTGCCATTAAAACAAATGGTTATGTACTTCGAGCATATAGCACTTAGAGAGCAGCAATCTGACCCGAGTATTTAACATTATAATTTCACTCTCTAAGGACACCACAAATTAGCAGAATAAATTCTGTGTGGCATCTTCTACAAATGTGAAAGTCTTGCAACAAAGCGAGGTGCAACCCGCACAGTCTTGAGCACAATAGATAGTAAGTCCATGTAGTAGGCACAAGAAGATAGATAGTGGGGCAAATCATCCTTGCCTTCTACCTTGCAATTCCAGAGATGATATTACCTTGTGTCATTGCCACTTCCGCCCCCAATGCTGTCATTTACCACCAAAACAGAGAAAAAAATGATGAATGCCCCACTTGATTGAAGGGGAGAATAGTTGCCAATGGTTAATGTGTTTCAATTAGGATCTTCACTATGATGTGTCTCCTCATTCAGGAATATTTGAGGGGGCTATCTTTAACTTTTGCAGACATTTTCATTGGGGCTCGGACCCTTCAGCTTGCATCGTGGTGTTTCCTATTACCCTACTATTGCCAAGGATACCGGCGTGAATCGAGGAGAGCCGAAGCGGTCGTCACTGCCTCCGCTGGGGACCGCGAGTCCCACAATTCCCTCTGCCAACTCATCTGGGGCTGATGCACCACTATAAAAGGCACGCTGCAGTCCCTCAAGCTGGGGGCTGTGTTTAACTGTTGTGGACATTGTCATTGGGGCTGGAACCTTTCAGCTCACATTGTGGTGTTTCCTATTGCCCGGCTATTGCCAAGGGCACCGCACGAGTTGGGGAGAGCCGTCGTGGTCATCATCGCCGTTGCTCCGGATTGCAAGTCGAAGCCCGGGCCAGGGAAGGCGCAGCCGGACCCATTGGGGGCCCGGGGCAAACGGCGCCCGGAGGCGAGAAGCCCTCCCCCACCTCCCGTCATGGCAAAGCCCGCGAAAGGAGGGGCGACCAGGATTGGTCGCCCCAAGGTAGCCAACGCCCCCCCAATCAGGGGGCAAGTTGGCAAGCAGCTGGGGGGGGGGTTAAAAAAGGGTGCGAGGCCCAAAGTTAGCACAAACCCCCACCCCCTGCAAGGAGAAGAAGGAATCCCACCCACCCACACCTAAGGAAGTGGGCGTCGCAGCCGCAGGCCAGAGGTTAGGTGGAAGAAACCAAGGGAAGATATACAAAAGAGAAAACATTTACTAGAGGTAGATGGAAGGCTCACACAGTGTCCTTGGGATGCCTCACGGCAGGGGCATTGAGGGAGCTAATGATGGCACATAGGCAGAGTAGATGTGACGCTCCCACAGTGTCCTTGGGATGCCTCACGGCAGGGGCACTGAGGGAGCTAATGATGGCACACAGCCACAGGCAGAGTAGATGTGACGCTCCCACAGGGCCCTTGGGATGCCTCACGGCAGGGGTACTGAGGGAGCTAAATTACAGGACACAGCCACAGGCTGAGTAGATGAGATGCTCACACAGGGTCCTTGGGATGCCACATGGCAGGGGACCTTGAGGAGCAGGCGAGGGGCAACAAAGGGTCCAGGGCAAGCGGAACGGCACTTGCAGCCCGGGCAGGTCCTGACGGACACCCACCAAAGTCGGTAGCAAGTTGAAGCCTGGAACCGCAGACACAGAGGCCCGGCCAAAGGGGCACCTCGCAAAGCTATACTGTGTGGGAGCAAATAACAACAACGAATGTACAAAGACAATAGAAGTATACAATAACATGGATGTTATGAACAACCGATGAAATTGCGAAATGTACAACCATTTTATGTCTAAATAAACTGCGACCTTTTAAGTTTAAGGCAACAAATCACGTTGTCAGTGGTGCAATGTAAAGGTAAAAGGGACGCAGTTAAGTGGGCAAAGGGGGGAGGAGGACTCGCCCCTGGGAGGGGTTTCACAATTCCCTCTGCCAACTCATCTGGGCCTGATTGCACCACTATAAAAGGTGTGCTACAGTCCCGCAGACTTAGATGCACGTGGGCCACGTTCTGCTAACAAAGCCCGAGCCAAGGGCAGACCCAACCACACCGGTTGGAGCCCGAAGAAACTGGCCTGGGCCACACCTCCAACCTTTTCCATGTAAAGTTACTGTTAATCTGACTTTATACACCATGTCTGTTTTAACAAATCCATATGGACTGGCCTGCATTACGTAGATTTTTTTTTCAACTGTGGCCTGGCGCTCATATTTTATTGTTAAATTTTCCCCTGTGGCTGTGGAACCATCTGCAGGTGGTCTATTTGTCTTTCTTGTTAAAATTGTTTTACCTATTGATTGGCTCTATTAGGCATTTTTGCAAAGTGATTTTTTGTTTCAGATGTAAATAGCAACTAAGGAACGGCTTCTTTTGGCATAGAAAAGCACTCTTCCTGTTTAATCATGGGTAAAAGAAAGGTAGTAGAGGGGGCAAGTGGTTCTACAAGTACAAAGAAACTAAAAAAGGTTTGAAAAAACAGCTGGGGGCAATTGTGTTATTGACTGGATGAACGATCTTCTGGTCGAGTGTGAAAATCTATTAAGCTCGGACTCAACCAAGCTCCCAATTGTCCCCTCAACCATGGGCCCTCTTCCCCCAAACTCTCAGCAATATGAATACCAAGCATGTTTAAAAAATCAAAGTCCTGGCCTGCATTAGTGACAACATTTGCGGCTTCAGATAGTCCCCTTGATTTGGCTGTAATTTCTCCACCCTCCTTGCTTTCACCTGAGGATGCTCTTCCGAGCAGCAACAGTTTTTTGCTACTACTCGAGCTGTCTGAGGATCATCCACTTCCCTCCATTTCTGTCAGTTCGGCCTCCTCAGCTGCTCAGTTCATTCCTTCTTGTGCTGATTCTGTTCATTGTACCTCCTTGATTATGGAACTGATGGCAGAGGTGGGAGAGCTTAAATCCATCCTTTACCAGTTATTGAACACATTAATTCAACTTGGACTGGCTAGAGACACCAAAGCGCCTTCTTCCCAGGCCAATACCCAGTCACATAATTCTAGTACCCAACAGCCTAGATTTCCCTTGGACCTCACTCGTCCGGGGATTCAAAATAGTTCCCAGTCTAACTCTAGCATTGTTCATAATTCTAACCGCACTAGTCCTCTGGTTAGTAATTTCCATGGGCAGCCGCTGAGCACTACTCGGAATGTCAACTCTTCCTGTAGTTGGGGGTCTCAGGACTGGAGCCAAATGCCAGCTTTAAATCCTAATCACTGGTATAACCCACCAAAAAATAGAATTTGAATGATTAAGGTTCTTAAACTCTCGCTCCATGTGAGACACGAAACAGAGGCTGCCCTCATAAATAAGGTGACACATTGGATTAGTCATGTCAGGTCATTCGTGACAACATTCTTAGTGCTCGACCTGATTGAGTTGACTTTAGAGGACAAGGGAACAGTGAACAACTTGGTGGCCCTCGACATTAGGTTCAGCCCTCTGAATAACTCAAGCATTCAGTTTAAATTCTGTAGGCAAGGAACTGATTTGTCTCCTATTACACAGCATAGGGGGAGATCGTCAACAACATTGGCTGGTGTAGATTGACTTATAGAATTTACCAATCCTTTTTCACATACACATACGGCATGCCCCCTGGTGTGCTATCCAGTGTAATTCGTCTGCACAAGGTGAATAGTGTCAGAATTCGCTGGGGAACTCAGGATCAGTTGACTGATAGAGGCTCGGTGTTAAGAGGTGTTCATCAGGGCTGTGTGTTGGCAGGGCTGTGTGTTGGCCCCAACTTTGTTTTCATTGTTTTTAAGTGACACTGTTCATTGTTTAACTGTGCCCTAAATTGATGCCCCCTCGTTAGCAGGTGTGAAAACCCCCATTATCCTCTTTGGTAAGTTCTGTCACACATAGTGGCTGGAAATCAAAACTACAAAGACAAAACTAATGTACTTCAATTCCACACAATTCGTTTAAAGGGACATTGGAATTTGAGAGCGTTGACTTATTTGCCTACTCGGGTGTCACTCTGTCGGCTACCATGTAATGGAAGCCCTATGTTAGTGAGGCGGTGACGCAGCATAAACAGATAGTGCGGGCCACTACCAAAGAGCATGGAGCCTCCCAAAACACACATATAGCACCGGCTCTCCAAATCTATGAGGCGAAGGCAGTAGGCTCTGTCCTTTATGGGGCGGAGCTATGGGGCTGTGCCAATACTGATGGGTTAGTTAGATCTGAGAGTACATTTTTGAGAACCGTTGCCCTTCTTCCCTCCAGCACTGTTTCTTATCCTCACACATTGGACATGGGTGTTAAAAGAGTCAAGGGCAAATGGTGATTGTGCCGGCTGTTGTTTTGGAGGAATTTATGGTCTACCTCTGAGCTAGTCCACTATGTCAACGCACTTCAGGAAGTTATTTAAATAGATCCCTATCATAAAATGTATTGGCTGTATTCTATCAAACAGTCGCTTACTTCTATTGGTTTAGCTGATCTATGGAAGAACCCACCCGTGGGCCCTATCCCTTCAAGGGAACTTCTGCAAAAGCTCTACTGGGCAAAAATATTGTCTGACGAAGACAATAAAGCAGCTACTGCCACTTTGACAGGCGAGTTTCTCAACTTTAAAACCCCTAAGCTTATGAGCAGCTCTGGGATGTCATTACAGTGCAGCTGGATAGAAAGCTGTATTTCCAGTTTAGAGTGGGCACTTTACCACTGAAATCATTTATTTCCAAATGGCTGACATCTGAATCTGTGGTTTGTTCTGTGTGCAACTCTTCGAAGGAAACTGTTGCCCTTGTTTTTTTTGCTTACCCTGCCTATGCCCCTGCATGCTCCTCTTGGCTTTAGCCTCTTTGCAGACAGCTAGGTACCAGAAGTCACAGCACCGCTCTTCGCAAACTTAGAATGACTGCTAGCCATTATAGGCTTGTGCGGTTGCTAAATACCTGGGTGCTATGTGGCTGGTACGTGTAAGGTTCTTTCTTCGTATACATGACGTCTGCTTTTAACTCATATTATGTACTATGCTTTTTATCTCGTTGTCAAGTCTTTGATTGATCATCCTTTTATATCCATTTGATGGATTTTACGTGCATGATGTATGAATTGTTGTTTTATGTATTTATCACTTTTAACAGTATCATTCAATGTCTTATTCAATCATTTTTGCATTACAATGCCTGAATTCACTTTTAGGGCTATGTAGCCGAATTAAGGTTTTAAATAATAATAATATTTAAGGTTTTGGAACATGTCGACGAGAGTATTCCTAATGTTGTGGATTGCTCAAAATGCTGTACTCTGTGATGTCTCTACAAATAAAGATCTTGGGGTCATTTTAACATTAGTGGCAGTTCCTGGGAAACAAAGAACAGAGCTTCTTCTGACCTGAGAGGTTTGCATCGCTCATTCTATTTTGTGACTCACCAACTGTATCTCACTGTCTTCTGTCCATCCACACTATGGGGCGTATTTACAAACCCCTAGCGCCACCCGAGTGTCACTTTTTTTGACGATCCAGTGGCGCTGTGTGCTGAGCCATATTTACAAGGCCATGCAAAGCCAGGTTGCATGCCGTTCAAAGGGAGGCGTTACAGTGGTGAGACAAAGGGAAATACTTTGATTTCTCCTCATTATTTGCTCTTTGTAAATGTGCTGCATTCTGCAGCACACATAGAAGGAGCAAAACACCATTAAGGATTGTTTTTGTGCAGGAAGGTATTCCTTCCTGTATCAGTTATCAGGTATCAGTTGTCAAATGATGTTCAGTTTGGCAAAGCTTCCTTGAGCTAATTCATCATAAGGGCTCTGGACAGTGCAAGAATAGGTTGTGTTCTAGGAGTGATAGCTTTTTCTGACTAGTGACAGCACAAAGCTGATGTTCATGGCTGCATCCTTAAATGATGGTTCCTGGGTAAGATTGGAGTAAAAAATGATGCCCCCATTTTTGACTCTTTTTGTAGGAGACTGGTTAAGGCCAATTATTTGGAGAGGGTTATATTTTGCCTGTCATCCAATAATATAAGCCATGTTGTAGCACTGTTTAGAAAGAAGATATTTTTTCACCCCTGCATAAAAATTGTAGCATTGTGTTAGCACCTTATTTACAGTTAGAGGTAAAACTTCATATCACCCAAAGACATCTTAATCATACTCTCATGTTTTGAGGCTCTATTTTAGAGATGTCATTGTAGGAAACTGGGTTACTGTTTAAGGAGGGTGAAAGCCTACTCAAGCAGCAACCATAGTTCTTGTGGGGGTGAAACACAAGTAAACCTCAAATTAACCTGTGCTTACCCCTCTGGTAGCTTGGCACAAATGCAGTCAGGCTTAATTTAGAAGCAATGTGTAAAGTAATTATGCAGCACTTCAAACAGTAAAACAGTAAAAACAGAACAAAAGAAAAATCCCACACCAAATTAGAAAAATAGAGTACAATTTAGAAAATGATTTGATACCAAAACGACAAAAATACAATCAGTAGAACAGGAGATATTACATTTTTAAGGTTTTGGTAAAAATAGTGCTTAAAAGCACAAATCGTCAACTGTGGTTATCTAGTCGCACCAGACTGGGACAAAGTCACAAGTTCAGGAATGTGGGCTGGGCACAGGGACCAAGTTAGGCGAGCTGAACAAAGCTCTTTATATACTGGTTACGGACAATTGGGTGATTCTGTGTCGAGTATATGCCAAGCAGTGGCGGGTGCGAGATACTGCTTTAAGGATGCATCATGCAGCACTGGTTCTGAGCAGGTATAAGATACTGAGTCGGAGATGTTTTGCTCCAGCGGTGTTTCAGATGCGGAGCTGTGAGGCAATGTGTAGCACTGCGTTTGTTCTGCTAGGCCACAGCTGGAGTGGAAGCGCACCTTCAGGCCCACTTCCAAGGATCCAGAACTGGGTTGGCACCACCTGAAGGGCAGGATTCACAGCAGGCATAGTCCGCGTGCAGTGTTCAAGGTGGTTGGAGCCTTTTCTGTCCCTGGGGCTCTGATCAGACGGCCAGCCAACTAGCCATTGGAATCACTCTGGTGGTCCTATGCTCAAGATGCAGGTTCAGGCCTTCTCACTCAGACAGCAAAGCAGCAGGGCAGTAGGGCAACAGAGTAGCAGGGCAGCAGAGTAGCAGTCCTGTGGTAGGTGGTATGTGTGGTAGGAGACAGCTCTGCCTTCCAATCAAGTCAGAGTTGGCCCATCCTGCCCCTTCCTCCTCTGTATCACTGTCTGGGAGTAATACCCAAAGACCATCTGCCAGAGCTACCCCATCTCATGTGACCCAGGATACAAGCTGCAGGCCCCAAATGGCTGGGGCAAGAAAATTCCAACTTTCTAATAGTGGATTGTAATTAAAATCAAACTTTACCATTATAGAGGGTTTTAAATTACAATTCTATAGGGATCAGGCTCTACTTTCCTACCTGCTCCCAAATTGAAAGTTATCAGTTATTAAATGTAACAAGTTAACCCTACGCCAGTAGTGGAAAAAACAACGTGAGTGTTTTTCACTACCAGGATATGTATAAGTTAAAAGTACATGTCCAACTTTTTAAATACACTGCACCCTATCCTATCAGCTGTTTAGGGCTCCCCTAGAGGTGCCTTATATGTATTAAAAATGAAGGTTCAGGCATGGGAAAATGTTTATTTTGCTAGGTCTAAATGGCTGTTTAAAACTGCATACACATGCTGCAATGGCAGGCCTGAGACCGGTTTAAAGTACTACTTAAGTAGGTGGCACAATTGGTGCTGCAGGCCCACTTGTAGCATTTAATGTGCAGGCCCTGGGTACATGTAGTAGCACTTTACTGGGTACTCACAAATAAATTAAATGTGCCAAATGGGTGTAAGCCAATTTCACCATGTTAAAGGAGAGAGTTCAAGCACTTTAGCACTGGCTAGCAAATGTAAAGTGTGCAGAGTCATAAAAGCCAACAAAAACGGGTTCAGAAAACAGGAGGGTGAAGACAAAACATTTGGGGAGGAATGTGCAGAGAGGGAGTCATGATTTAGTCAGTGGCTTGTCCACTGCTTATTTCTGCTAGTTCACTGGGACTTCACAGTGAGAGGGATTAGTGGGATTAATATCTACCCATTTATCCAGATTGGGTAATACGAGCCCACCAGTAGTCAGCTAACATGGAAATTTGAGATGACCATCAGCTACATACCATTGGATGCATATCCTTGGAATTTGCTCCTGCGGTCATGTACAACACCTGGACTCTTTGAGAGAGGTTGTAAACCCTCTTTTTTCTTCTGTCAAAGATGTGCCCGGTTTAATGGCGAATCTGTCACTCTTGGAAGCCTATATGTCCTGGTAAGAAAATTTGTGTTTTTAAGTCCCCCACATATTCTGCAACAATAACATTTATCTTCCTGTGATTTTGAGATATTTTAATTTTTCATGCTTTTATTTTTGTTGCTGTCAAAGACTGAAACTGCCATGTTAAAGTCTTGAAGCATACTTTATTCTTGTGAAGTTGGATATGGGTCTTGTCATCTAACACATCTTTCCCCTGAACCTTTATTGCCTTCTTGTGGGTTTGTTCATATCGCGCAATGCAGGTAGGGCTTGTTTACTACCACTTAATAAGAATTTAGCGATTCCCTACTGGAGATACTCCCTTGTAGACGTTCTGGTCAATAGTTACATTTGTTTCGAGCATGATCTCCTAAGAGTCTGGAGTTTTATATCACGGGTGGGGATGTGCTAAAACACTGGATAATCCATCAACTCAGAATCCACTTTCTTTATCCTTTTCCACCACAATCAGGTAAAACCCTTCTCTTGGTCCAAGTATGGCAGAGCTGCACAGAGGAACAGATATAATGTCATTGTGCCTACATCATGAGTATTATAGTTGCCAGATCAGAATTTTCCAGTGGTTCTGGTATAATGGAACTTTCTCTGGTAAGTTCACCAATTGACTCATAGTTGGAGAATGTTTGAATAATTGTAACTATCTTTGAAAGTTTCTTTCATTTCCTCTGAATCTAAGTTCTGAGAAACAATTACACCCACATTGAAATCTGCCTGGTTAATTCATTGAAACTGTGCTTTGTGATTCTCCTTTCTGCTCAATTAAGTTGTTAAAATGCTGTTCCATGCATGTGGATCTCAATCCAGTGCTGCTATCCACTTCTGCAGTTGCTGTTGTAAAGTAATATATTGCATAGATATGCTCAGTATTGCTTTGGGAAAGATGAACTTGCTTTCTTTTGATGATGGAATCTGGATGATACACAAGATGAGCAGCTTTTTTTGCATATGCTGCTAGTGTGGAGGTTGGAAAGTGATAGACCAGGCGCTTGATGTGACAAGGTTCTCTGCAAGGTTTTTCATGTAGTTCCTATAAACCTATTTAGGATCTGGGCGTTTAGACAACATAGACTGTGGGGTTGGTGTCCAGACTGATTCCAGACACCTCCACCGGGTATGTTTGCCTGTGTACCAGCTAGCTCACAGTGCCACTAGAAACCCCTCTTACCAAGGAGAGAATAGTTCTTGGCAACTATCGAACATGACAACTCTGTCCCATCAGGGATCGTGGAAACAGTGCGATCATTTTCTCTCAGTCACTCGTGCTTACTTTGTCTCAGAGAGATACACAGAATAAACCGTGAGGATGTTTTCAATAAGCATTTATTGAACCAGCGTCATTCTAGTGTAAAATATGTGTGCTGAAACAGCCATTAGACAGAAACAGATATAAATGATTATAAGCACCAACAGAGTAAAAGATGGTAGATTTCTACCATAGCGCTAAAATGATGAATACATGCAGGTATAAAAATACATGACAGTAAAATGCGTATTCGTATGAAGTGACCCTAACTAGATGTACCTAAGTGTACCTAGCATGTATGTGGGTGTAGAGCCAAGAATCCCTCTAGGATAAATTCAACCCCATTACCTGAAGTGAGAGACTGTGGGACCCCATTTTGGTCTCGAGATGGACACCCCGCGAGGGATGTCAGACCACTGCGAGCTGGTGTGTCTGCGTGCAGGAACCTCAGCGTCTCGCGTCAGTGTGTCAGTATGGAAGTCCTTTTTCTCCTCTTCCTGCCTCAGCAAAGATATGGTGGTTATATACCCAAAGTGGTACCCTCAGGGGATCTACCTTGCTGTGTCATGTCGGACTAAGGATGTCGGAAGGAATGAACCTTATACATAGTTATTATGCAGGAGATGGTAGTCCTGCTGAGTTTCCAAGAATCCTCATGCATAATGAATGAGGCTAGCTTTCAGGGAAAACCCCATGTCCTGTTAGCAGTACCGTAACTAGGTAGAAGGTCAGTCCCAAGAACCGTTATGTAGTGTAATGGTAGGGGAGAATATAGGTGAAAGGTTAGGTTGCTACCTGAGCCTATATTGGGGTACCTATATGAAACATAACAGGTTCTCTGCTGCTTCTCCCAAATTATTCATGAGAAGCAATAATTAATCATTTGTTATCTGAGAGTTAATTGCACACATCACAACATTTTTGCAAAACAAACACCTTGCTATGCAGCAACCAGAGCATGTGAGCAGAATTTAGCTTTTAGAGTTGGTGTTAGCTTGTGCCACACAGGGCATACCTGTAGGATAGTGCCTTCAGTGTGTTTATTAGCTGCTACTCTCTATGCAGGGGACAACTCCAATGGGACACCTCCAGCACTGAGCCTCAAAGTTAAACCTTGCTCAAAGCCTCTCCATTGACTAATACTCAGATTATCTTAATTGTATTCACACTGTTAACTGCAATACAACCACAACTTATACAAAGATACACTAAGCTCCAGGAAAGTAAGCTATGTCATGAAAGCTCAGAAATCAAATCTGCCATATGCCTCCTTTAGCCTATTGATCTCCTTGAATATGGGAATTCCCAGATATATAATTTTCAAAATGTATGTATGTAATTCAAAAAGTGGCAGCACATTTGTCAATAATCCAACCCAGAGGAGAACATAATTGTTAACATTTGGTCATGGTACATTAGCTTCAGGTCTCGAAAGGAATAATTCTCAAATGCATCTTTTTGTATTATCTTGCATCCACAGATTTATTCCTACAGATAAGTCTCTTGAGATGGCAGCTGACATGCCTTTATTGGCCAACATCAGCCAATCCCTTCGCCATTCTCAGAGTCTGTTGTGCATGAAGTTGTTGTGTATGGCAGGGCTGCCATGTAATACTAACACGTTACATGCAAGACAGACCGGACTGCATGTAAACAGGACAGTTTAATTTTAGAGAATGTGAGCAATAGGCATAAAGTTGGGTTTAGGTCCTAGAAAAGCAGACTAACTGGTTGAATGGAAATGCTAATTTCCATGTGCTCTATCAACATGTTTTCATTTGAGAAAATTCAGGGCTTCTGACACTATTCAAACTAACAAGACAGTGAAGGGCAACTTTCCAATTCTCTGGTGCATGTGTTGTAGGTGCAGCTTCAGGAGAAGATGACCTTATATAAATTCGCCCTGGGACAAAAAAGAAAAAGTATCACTAGCTTCTGTAGCTTCTTCAAAGGGCATTGCTTGCACATTTGGTAGCAAAGCAGGGGCCAAGCACAAGTGACCCTTCCTCAGTCCATAAGACCTCATCGAAGATAAATGAACATAAGGTAGCGGTGGAGGGGCGGAGTTAGTTACATTGAGTGGTTGCTGAAGGGAGATGCTGAAGGATTGCATTTTAACTGCTAACTTGATGACAGCATAAGTGATGGGTTGAGACTTTACTTGGCTTGGCATAATTATTGCTCAGAGCAGTAACAAAGACATGAACAAAGTTTTGTCAGGAGCACACTGAGTAGTGAAGCTATATGTAGTCTTTGATTTTTGATGATTAGCAAAAGAGATCAAATAGCTGTACAGTTTGTTGTGTTTATTGATTCAAACAGACATTCAGTGCTCTCACTGAGTGAAGCAATACAATTTTTTAATGATGCTGTGATCAGAAGAAAAACACATGTACATTCATTACTGTAGTTTAGAATAAGTATCAGTGCACTCCTATTGATTTAAATCTGTTACTCCTGTTTCAAATGTTAATGGTGTGCTTGTGGGGTGCCACCTTCTGATCCTAGGTGAAAACCATAATTGTCAAATAGCACTGGTCCGGAACCAGGATAGTGTCTCCCCTCTAGCACAACCTAATGTCTCAGTGGGTTTCATTGTTTAATCCTTAAGTACAAACTCCTTTCATCGTAATAAGTAACCAATTTATAATCAATTAAATCGACTTGGTTCCATAGTTATTCCATGTTTTTATTCTCAATAATTTGTTATATCCATAGTAAACATTTCCAAAAGTGCATTCCAGATACCCAGTGTGAATGAGTGTAATTCAAAATCCCCAATGCATTTCGGACCAACTGAGGTCCTTCGTCAGGGGGTATCCAATGGAATGAAAAAGAACAGTACAATTTGGAACGTGATCAACAATATGCTCATTAATTCATACATACAAAGGGGCAGATTTACAAAAAGTGACGCATCGCTGCGTTAAAGCAGCGATGCGTCAGTTTTTTTGCGCCTGCGGGAGAAACTCCTGCGCCACCATGGTTGCGCCGTATTTACAATACGGCGCACCATGACGCAGGGTTTTTTGGCGCATTGCTGGAGTTGGCATGAAAACTGATGCAACTCCAGCAATGCGTCAAAATTAGAGGAGATGCGTCAGTTGTAACTAACGCATCGACTACTGAATGGGGACCAATGTGTTTGAGCGTAAAAAGGTGACAAAGTCACTTTGCACTCAAACATATTGGTCCTGGATGTGACGCATACAAGTGGGCATAGTGCCCACTTGTATGTGTGACATCAGCACGAAATGTCACACATTGTGACATTACGTGCATATACTTACCTTCTGTGGCCCATTTACCTAGTGACTTGATTGCAGATTGCAATCAAGTCACTGCAGCTGGTGTGGTCCGTTGGGTACAGCCAATGCGTCATCCGTACGCCTGGGTTTAGCAGGCGTAGGGATTGTGACGCATTGGCAAGGCAGCTAAAGGCTGCGCCATAAAAAGAAAAAGTAATAAATACCATTGCGGCATTTTCAAGGTAGGCGTTTCTGACGGAACGCCTACCTTGCATGAATTAAAATCTAAGGCGGCGCAGGCGATTTTCACGCAGGTGAAAACCGACGCAGCCTGTAGAAAAGTGACGCATCTGCATCCATGTAAATATGGAGCAGATGCAGCGCCGCCGTTGTGTCCAAAAAAGTGACGCAATGGCGGTGCAAGGAGGTGCAAGGGGCTTGTAAATGTGCCCCAAAGTATTCTTTGAATTGGTCTTTAAAACAATCATTTTCCTATGTATTCTGTTGTGTAATACTCCAACAATATGAAATACATCCAAGAAATTAATAGAATCACGACATTGTAGACCTCTTGTATGAACAAACTTTTTATGTAGGAAAAATGTATATATCTTTTCAAAAGTCATGCAGTACTTGCTCTTTGTCTTTGAATTTTTGTGTAACATTGATGATCAATTAACCCGGAGTGACATTTCTCATGCATATGCATAATTTTTGTATATCTACATCCGATTGCACGTTTTAACAAGATTGAACAATGAATTGTGATTACAATGCACCTGTAAAAACATGGTGTACACTCGAACCAAATCAGAGGCTCGCCTGGTTATGTAAATAATGCAGGGGTCTATCTGGGAGTGCTGCATATAAATGAGGCTGCAAAGTGTAATCTGAAGGATTAAACGCAGAACTGAATATTGAAATTAGACCAAGAAAAGAAACAAAAAAAAACCTAAAACAAAGACAAAAACTGAATTTCCAATTGTGAAATATGCAGACATGGAGAACAACCTAACATCTGGTAAACAGTTAATTCAATTGCTATGCACCTGTGTATACGTATGGTAAAAGACATAAGCCAAAGCAGATCAGAGGCTTACCGGGTGACTAGGTTCACTCACGAGTCTCTTGGTGTGCTGCCTGTGAACGAAGCCACCATATTTAGTCTGATTTATGTAATGACCGGATTCTAACAGGTCATGATCATCAAACTCGGGCTGGAGATTTGATTGCCATATTGTATTGTAGTGTCAACAGTGGCCTTCCACCAAAAACAATCACCGATTGAAAAATCCTTCTCAGACACATGTGGGTCTACCTTGCATGTTCCAAAAGATACAACATTTTGATCAGATTCCTATTAGATAGTTAATCATAGGTCTCTTAGTGTGCTGCATGTAAATGTAGCTCACCAAGAGACTCTTACTGTGATACATGTAAATGCAACCCCCATGTTAAGTTAAGCAAAAGATGGCAAACATTTTAGTAATGAAATTTCGTTAAATGACACTGGACTAATGATCCAATCATCCTACTAGAATGTCATCGTTGGATATAGTCTTTCAATCAAAAATTACCAGAAGGTTCATCATGAAGTCTCTCAATGTGTTGTAAGCTGGTGAAGCCGCCACGATGATGAGGGTTTAAAATAGGAAAAAGTATAATAATAGAACCGGATTAATAACCTAGACTGCTAATCTGGTCATTACAATGTCAGCACAATATCTATATTAATATCTATGAACTAGTAGAGATGCAATGAAGTCTATCGGTCAATGTAATAATTATTTGACGCTCCTGTCATGCAGCAAAAAATACAGATCAAAATGTGAACATGTAAATAGATGTGAAACATGCATATATGTTTCCTGTAATAAACTTAACCCAGCCATAACATGATTCTTAATTTAGCCTTACTTTATCTGATTAAACTTCATGGACCCCATTTTCATAATTTGCGTATTTCAAACAATCACTCAGTCCTTTTTTGGGTCATTGAGTTCAATTTATTCATCTAAAGAGTGCTCCTTTAGATAATTCTTTTTTATTGTCTACATCATCTTGTGATTCGACCACTTCCAAAAGTGCAAATCTTAACTGGCTAAAGTTGTGTCCTTGGGTCTTCAAATAGATTGCTATTGAAGATTTATCATTCTTCGTTCTCATGTTACTTTTGTGTTCATTCAGTCTAATTTTAATTTTTCGTTCAGTATTACCCACAAATATACTAAACCACAAGGACACTTCAACATGTGCATATCATTCTTGGATTTATGCAATGCTTTGGTTCTTAGTTTTACTTTGTTTTCTTTTGATGGATGTGTATACTTTCTGTACCATTTATATTATTGCAATTGCCACAGTTGAAACAGGATATGGTACCTTCGTGTTCTCTTGCTGTATGCTTCTCTATGTCAAAGTTTTTAGAGTAGTTTAACAACTCTTTTAAATTCTTTGAACTTTCAGATGCAAGCATCAGTAGGCATTTAATTTTAACATTGACCAATGTCAAAGGATTATCTTTCTGGGTTTTATGCTATTAGTGGAGTTCTTTGATACAAATACCATACTATTTTAATTTTGAAAATGAGGCTTTCCTTCTAGCAATTTTGACCTGTCTTTAATGTCTGTTCGTTTCACTGCATTTTGTATTATGCTCTCAGAAAAACCTCTTTCCTGAAATTTTTTGTACATCCATAACTTGCATTGTTCATATTTTTATGAGACAGATGTAATCCTTTTTTATTTGCAATAATTGAAAGTAGGGTAAGTGCTTTTTCAATGCTAATTGATGAAAACTGCCAAAATGTAAAAGATTGATGCAATACATGGGCTTAACATAGATTTTCGTGCTTATCCTTTTTTCCATTATAGTTATCTCATCATCAGGAAATTAGATTTTGTTGTCACTAATCTCATGAGTAAATCCTATATGATTAACCACGGAGTATAATTCAAAGATGGCTTCTTCCAATTCATTAGGTTCCTTTCCATTGTAGGAAAATACTGTTTATGATGAAAGGAGTTTGTACTTAAGGATTAAACGAAGAAACCCAGTGGAACATTTGGCTGTGCTAGAGGGGAGACACTATCCTGGTTCAAGACAAGTGCATTGTGACAATTACAGTTTTGCACCTAAGATCAGAAGGTGACACCCCACAAGCACACCATTTACATTTGAAACAGGAGTAACAGATTTAAATCAATAAGGGTACACTGATACTTATATCTAAACCATATTAAACCTCTGATCTATATCAAGCTGCAGCCGACGTCAACAATACAATTTGAAGACATTTCCAACATCACTGATAACATAGCAAGTACGTTAGGTTTTATGTCAGAAGCAGCTCAACACATATACTCGTTGATTAAGGAAATCACCAGCAGCCCTGGAATGATTGAGAGCAATGTGAGACTACTGATCTACCTCATGTGACATGAAATCAACCAAAATTTACACACGACAACCCTCATCAACTATCATAAAGTTAATAGAATACTGAGAGGATTACGTATCTCATTGAAACCTATCTTGTGAAAGAACAACCAAAAATTCACTGAACGGTGGTACAATATACTGAAGAATTGCTCCCTGGATTTGGTTTTACTCATCATTGAAAGAAAGCTAAGAAGAACTAACACAGGAGACTACGCAACTCAAACAAGAGATAATACAAAAAACCCAAACTGAAAATTAGGAGACCATTTCGAATGATATCAACATTTGCATGATTATTCAACTGATCCTGGTTACCATCAGTGTCTGCCTTTTAAAATAAAGCTGTCACAGTGCAGCTAGTGTAAGGGGCACTGGGATGGTTACACATGAGCATGTGTGCACAAGCTTGTGTGCACGTGTGTGGCTGGCTCGTGTGAGACTATTGTCACATGCAGCCTGGTAATTGCACACAGGTAGCCTGGTGCAGAAGGGACCATGCCACGGAAGGTGCTGACCTGGGGTAGGCCTGGTAATATTAGTGGGCATTCATAGATAGGCCAGTAAGGTTTACTGAATGATCAGTAGTGTCATTGTATTATACACATAGGTGAAATCTTATTTAAAGTGCATTTTCACTTCACTTGATAAGGAAGGAGTGGGGAGTAAAATCTGCATCTGGTAGTTACCTGTCACAATTCACCTGGGTTGGGACTGTCCATTCCCACTGAACAAAAAAGGAAGCCCAGACATTTGGAGCCAGCACGGGAGAGACTCCCCTTTGAAGTTTTGGTGGGAAGGTAACTGGCAGTGATTCCAAAAAAGGATGGAGCTGAGGACCTCCAAGGAGCCCTGCACAGAGAAAACATGATGGTGCCATATTTATCTGTCCCAGAATGCGCTGCAGGCGGACTGGGACAAGCGTAGAGGCATGATGTGGCATCAGAAGATTGGTTTCTGGTGTCTGGCATCTAGGAATTTCCACCCACACTTGCACAAGGGAGAAACAGTGAGCAAGACCCTGGACCTAGATGGCAACAGCGGAATCCCCATGGACAGCTGTGAGGGCATTCACTCTGGGGCTTATTTACAAGCCCCTTGCACCACCGGTGCATCACTTTTTCTATGGGAAGAAGTGGAGCACTGGCGGCGCAAGGGGCTTGAAAATAAGCCCTTCTGTTTTCAACTGACCCCCAGGACTACATGAGTCTCTCCAGAGCCAGAGTTGCTTGCCCCACACTCCCTGAGGACCATTTGGGAGAAGACTTGGAATACACCGCCAATCAGATGCCCTGCATACAAGATGGCCAGGAGACCATGGGATCCGTGAAGGGCAAATCAGAGGAGAAGGTTGATGCAAAAAATTACAAGAAAATGACTCAACCTGAGATATGACGTTTTAAAAATTTAAGAAAAAATAGAGGTCAATGGTAGTGGTACCAGGAACTAGGCATGGGTTCAGTCCGACAACGAAGGGGCCTGGTTGAGTACAAGTAAATTGGCCCATCTAGTGCCTGGAAGCAGGGGAGTTCAAAATAGTTTCTACGTACCTGTCAGAAAAGGAACTTTGTACTTTTTCAGAGAAAACACTCTACTTCATGCAGGACAAACCTGAAAGTGCTTGTCAGATACTTTTTGCTGTTGGTCTCTTTAAGCTCTGGAACTCTGCGGGAAATGTTCCCAAGCTTCTTTTGATGCCCAAACAACCACACGACCTTAGAAGAATCACTTAGAGACTCTCTGGGTGTCAGGCAAAGGGCAACAACAAAGTCCAGTCCAGAGCCAACTGCCACTAGTCAGCTAGGATTCTTCACATGAATGTCCTCTAGCTTTTTTTTATCTTCCTGGAGTCACCCAGGGGAGCAGCCTTATGTGCCCTTATGCAATAGACAAAAAGGTCGAATTTCAGTACAACTGTGAGAAAAGATATAAAATACATGACTTCATGAACTGTAATACCACTTGTTTTACCTATGTTACCATATTCTGTGGCTCAATAATCTATGTTTGTAGCAACATTAGGTGCCTAAAAAAGTGCATTCAGTAAAATATCGAGCCATAAGAAGCCAAGATGAGTCCTACCCACTGGCCATACACTACAATACTATGTGTACCTCGCTTGACAACATTTCCATCAAATTCCACGCATTAGACACAATCAAAAGCTATCCGATGTGAGGAGTCAAAATATTAGCATTTTGCAAGAATGAAGCTGGATGGATCATCAGCTTGAAATTTGCAGATAAGGGAACTAAATTAGGACTGCAATTGACACCGTGTTTTGTTGTTCTAACTGTACTCAGTGATTTGCCAACACACTCTGCAAATATTGTGGCAAGGCTACTATTTTTATACAGCATAAACCAGGAACAACATGTATGACTTCAGTATACTATTAACAAGTCATTACGTTAACACTATTTACTTCAATACAATGTGCATACCCGCTAAACCTGCCCTATATCCATATCTCTAATAGGGAACTTTATGAGGTCACAATTTTACCTATGGATACTGGGCTTGTTTGCCGTTTCTCACATTGCAGCATAAAACCTTCTATTTTAGTTGATTGATGTATTTGCTAAGAATACTGCATTACCTCTGGTATGAAATGAACCACTAATTAACAATGTGACAATCTCCACTATTTGTACTAAGGAGCATAATGTTATCCACAAAAGTAATTTGCGTTCAACATTGATTGACGTTTTTTACGTCTCTCTCTCTCCTGATTTCTATTTTCTGCTATTACTGGCTGTTCTATTATCGTACCATTTGGGGATACTACTGTCAAACTGTGTGCTGAAGCGATCATGCCTCTCAGATCGACTGTCTTTTCTGATATCATATATCGCACTGACTGGGAGTGCGTCTGGCATACTTTGACTTTCGAAGACTCATACCAGGTTATGGCAGAATTGTTCACCATGACTTATTAATGATCACGCTAGCACTAAAGTGGTCTCTCTTCAAACACTGTTCATATCCTAGATCACCTCTTATCTCACAGCTTGTGAACCCACCACTATCCAGATTCATTACTTTTTTTTACATTTATTTCCTACATCCCTGTACTCAGCTTCTGTCTTACAGTCCTCTATGGCAAGGAAGCATGGAATATGGCGCAAGAGATTTCTCTTTGCATGCCTGTCTGGCATCTATTTTCTCCAAAATAAATGTCCGCCATGCTCACTGGCAGACCCTAATACTATTGCCAGCATTTATAGCCCTAAGCATATCTGGCATCCCACATTTCACTTGCATTAAAATGTTAGTGTATGTTGTTTCTTTTTGGGCAATTTGAAACAAAAGACTTTACTCTTTCTTGGAAGAGCCAGCAGACAATCCCAAGCTGCCGTCTATGTGGGTCTAAACATGAGACAGTAACCCACATCTTATGTATATGTTCAGCACTCTTAGAATATAGAAGGAAGTTAATCAGATGATCAGGCTTCATGCAGCTCCATGTAGGCACCTATAGGCAAGCTGTAATTCGTTAGCTCGGCGGAGACTCAATCCCACTGGTGTACCAGGATACTACATTTCTATTTCTGTGCCTGGTGCAAAACCGGCTTGGTGATTCGCTGCACCTGGGGTGATAAAAAAATACGATCTCAAAGGCTAATCGCTTAAGATTGTAATGGCCACATGTATCAACCAATTTTGCCTTCGCAAACGTTTGCAAATGCAATAAAGGCTATTTACATGTTTCAAACCCTATTTTGCGATTCGGTAACCTGTTCCCAAATCGCAAAATGGGTTAGGTATTCGGTATTTGGAAGGGGTGTGTTTAGAGCGTCCCTTCCAAATACCGAATCGCAGCAGTATGCATGAATGTTTTGTTACCGTGAATGCCATCGCAAAACATTCGCAATTTACCACCAACTTCAAGTAGGTGGTAACCCATTCGCAATTGGGAAAGGGTCCCCAAGGGACCCTTTCCCCTTTAGGTATGGTGGCGAAAACGTTTTTTAAGAGCAGGCAGTGGTCCCATGGACCACTTCCTGCTCTTAAAAAGTGAAAAGAAAAATTTTTGTTTTTTAAACTCAACTCGTTTTCCTTTAAGGAAAACGGGCTGCATTTTAAAAAAAATATTGCTTTATTTACAAGCAATCACAGACATGGTGGTCTGCTGACCCCAGCAGGCCACCATCCCCTTGATTTTATCGATTCCTAGGGGGTCACAAATTGTGACCTACCTCATCAATATTAATGAGGTAGGTCGACTTAGAGCCCCTACGAATCACTAAATTAAACTCTTGGAGTTTCATACATTTGGAATAGTAATTACCTAATTGCGATTCCCTGAAAATTGGAATTAGGTAATCGTTATTCCAAATCTTGATAAATGTGGCCCTAAGAGTCTGAGCAAGCACTTTGCAATTTAGTTAATGCATTAGGCAATCAAAAAGCTTGCAGGCTATAATGCTTATTTGCGCAAGCTACACGCAAAAGGCAAATAACCGGACATATGAACTGTCATGCACAAAAGCACTCGCACCTTTGTTTCTTAATGACTAAATAGCAGGTGTATCATTGTAATAGATGTTAAATCAATTGCTCAATCATTTTGAATTATGGTAATCAGACAATAGATCCATTTTTCACGTTTTAATGTTTTATCAATTTAAGTCACAAGTCTAGGCAAACAGCCAGACACAAAAACTGTTATGCACAGCACACTTATATTTCATTCTTTTTTAGGTCAAGCCTACAGCACTTGCACTGAAGGATCATCTGTTGTATGTAGTTTGTGAGATCTGGAGTATTGCAGCAGGACTTGTCTGCGTCCACATTTTTTGCTGTCTGCTCAGGGACTTTTTTCACCATTTTGTCAGTGGCTACGTGCGTGTGGCAGGCCTCCCATTGTGGACCGAGTCCTGCTCCCAACCTCCAATACTAGTTTTAATTTTTGATTCATTCACACACAGTACCTACCTCTTTGCGTGTGCGAGGCTGCTTGTGGGCATCACGCCCCTCCTCCACACCTGTGTGAATCTGCCTGAGCTTGCCTGAGTAGAGGAGGATGTGCTGCCCATAACTTAACATGTATTTTGTTTTATATTGTTTATGCTATACATCGCATATCTTTCTTTTATACCCTTTTCAAGATTGTTGGGCTTGGGCTTCTTCTGTATTTCTCTTAGTAGCCCCTGACGATGCTTGGACTTCTTTTTTAAGGGGGTTGTGCTTGTTTCACAGTCACCCTCCCACCATGCACCCACCCTTACCCCCTTCCTTCCTTTTGTTTCCCTGAGCGATGCCCGTAAGCGCATGGAAAGTGCGTTCCCTTGATTACACAGAAGTGTGCTGTTAGGAGGTGTGCGCTGGCAATGTGGATACCGCTTTTTTTGTGCAGTTTTTATATAGCACAAACTCGACCTGAAGGTATTGGAGCACTTTCAATGAGCACCAGTTACGTTACACATAAGAACATGTTCATTTTTGGTAGGCACGTGAAGATGAAGTGATTTGCCCAGAATCACAGGATGTTGAGCCGACGCCGTGGCTCGGACTTGGTTCCCCAGCTCCAAGGTCGGCAGCTCTGCCTGGTACGCCACATGCAAGTTACATTGCAGAGAAAATTTACTTTTTATACACTCCTGAAGCCATAGGTTTTCAGATTTCACACAGCTTTGCAGCGGATGTTAGCTCCCTAAGCTATCTCACTAACTCAAGACATCAGTTTCCAAGAAGTCAAATAAACTGTGCTTCAAACACTTGGTGTCTGTGAGAATAGCTTGATCGTTCTATTTTTAGTTGCTCAACTTCAAAACGGCTGTAATTCTAGTTTCTCTCTCGCTCTCCTTCGGCTGGTGACATTCACAGACCGCAGTGAACTGGTGCGGAAATTGAACACGTTTGTGCAGATTTCTGTGGTGCACCCAGACACAGTGGGGCATATTACCAAGGAAGTGGCGGAGAGAGGCGTTAGCCGTCTTGGCTTAACGCCTCTCTCCGCCACTTCGGAAACGCCAGGCTGCACCATCTTAACAAGGACATGGTGCAGCCTGGCGTTTCCCCCTGCCACGGAGCTAAGTTACACAACTTAGTGCCAGCGCAGGCATCCTTGCACCAGAGTCAAGGGTGTCTGCGAGCAGGGAGGTTTGTTTATGTGTAGGAAGGAGCTCCTTCCTGCACATAAACAAACCTAAAATGCCATTTTGTAACTTTCATGTGTGCTGCTTCGTGCAGCACACATGGAAGTTACAAAATGGCATTTTGAAAAACGGTTTGTTCATGTACAGGAAGGGACACCTTCCTGTACATGAACTAACCATGGCATTTAGCTTTTTCCATGTGTGCTGCACAAGGCAGCACACATGGAATAAGCAAAAACGAGGAGAAATAAAGTATTTCTCCTCATTTTGCCGCCTTAAGACCAGGATTTTTCTGGTCTGAAGTTCGGCGCTGCCACCTATTATCGCCAAACTTGATAATAGGTGGCAGCGTCGACTTCAATGGGTGTTGTGGTGGAACGCCCACCGCAACACCCACTGCACGCCCCCTTTCACGCTAAGTTTAGGGTGAAAGGGGCCCTATTATCAAGGCAGCGTTAAGCCACTTAACGTGGCTTTAAGCCACGTTAAGTGGCTTAACGCTGCCTTGATGATAGGGCACTGACCCTATCGCCACCACAAAGTCACAAAAAGTGACGTTGTGGTGGCGATAGGGGCTTGATAATATGCCCCAGCATTTCTAGTTTACAAACACACAGGGGCAGATTTACAAGCCCCTTGCGTGACTTTTGCGCTGCAGTTGCGTCACTTTTTTGATGCAACAGCGGCGCAAACAATGCGGCCTATTTACAACGTGACGCATCTAGGGAGATGCGTCACGTTGTAAAGCCCTGCGTCACATTATACCTGCATCAGGTATAATGTATGCAGGGTGGGCGTTCCCATGCAGGAAGGCCTCATAAAAGTGACTCAGTGAAATCTACAAGATTTCACTGCGCCACTTTTAGGACGCCACTGTGTCAAAACCTTACGCCTGCTTGAAGCAGGCGTAAGTAGTGACGCAGTGTAGTGGGAATAGGCCTCAACACGCATTGCTGGAGTTGCGTCGTGCTTGCGACACGACTCCAGCAATGCGTGACTTTTCCGCCAACAGACGCATCTGTCAATCCTTGCGCCATAGTGCGCCGTATTGTAAATATGGCGCATCTATGGTGGCGCAAGGGTTTCTAAGGGTGGCGCAGGGAAAGTGACGCATCTGTACAGATGCGTCACCTTCTTGTAAATCTGTTTCTCTCAATATTTATTAAGTCAATGTGTAAATGATTGGTTTTATTTATTTGTATGTTTGCGCTCCATAGAAGTGTATAACCTATTAAAAGTGGGCAGTCTTAAGACTATGACTGCAAGTGGACGCTAGTCTAGGAGAGACAGGCAGAGCAGAGAGTGCGTTTTCACCTTTAATCTACCTAATTGGTGCTTTCAAAGATTGAACTGAATTAAGCAAAGACGGGGACCCCTTGTTTAATAATTCAGTGCGGCGTTTGGACAGTTTTGTCCATACTTCAAGGACTTGCTCCCCCCTCCCCCTCTAAGGATGTACTGAGCAGCTGAGGACGTGCAGTTTGGTCCTCTACGTGCCTGCACACCTCTCTTCACACAATGGAGTCCTTCAACATGTCCAGCGTTCGTTCTGAAGAGGACATACCAGTTTACGTTTTGTGGGGGTAAGCACACGCTGTTACTCGATTTACAACACATACTGGTATTTGGTTTAACATTAAATTTAGTTTACTCTTCAGTTCCCAAGTGACTCCACATCTTGTGTAGCACCTTCAAACACTTCTGTTTTTTGATCCAACAGCATTTCTCATGCTTGTATTTTTAACCCTTTGTGTAATAAGAAATCTATCGCTAAGCACGGCCAGCGATAATTATCGCTGGCCGTTGATAATATGCCCCTTAGGGGCATATTATCAACGGGCATATTATCAACATGCCAGCGATAATTATCGCTGGCCGTGCTTAGCGATAGATTTCTTATCGCTGGCTATCTCTGAAATTATCGCCCTGGTAGCGTGTTATTAACAACACGCTTCGCCAGGGCGATAAAATTCCGGAGATAGCGAGGTTATCGCCGTTTTGCAGGGAACATCGCTGGTTTTCCAGCGATGTTCCCTGCAAACGGCGATAACCTTGCTGATACGACCCTGTGGTCGTATCAGCACAATCCACCCCTATGTTAGGGATGGCTAAGTCGGGATTATAGCAGACGTTAGATTTTGGCGAAAACGGCCGTTTTCGCCAAAATTTAACGTCTGCTATAGTCCTGTGGGCTGCCTTGTAAATATCGCGATGTGCACATCGGCGATATTTACAACGTAGCCCATCTGGGGTACTGCCAGTAACGCCCACTTTGCATCTCATTAGAGATGCAAGGATGGGCGTTGGGGGAAAGGGCGATAGTGCAGGGATTCACGCGATAGCGTGATCTTGCTGATTAGGCGATAGAATTATCGCCGCTTTCCGTCCGAAAACGGACGCTAAAGCGGCGATAATTGACTATCGCCTGGTTGTTAATATGCCTCCAAGTTCTTAACTTCACACGAGCGTTGTGACCTCATCTTAATAACCCAGTTAATACAGTGTTAATTGTGTATGTGAAACAGCCGTGCTCTTTTTAGTAGTTGTTGCTCTTAGGCCTATCACGGCAGGGTTACTAGTATTTACGGACCAATGCCATAAGGCTTGTTTCACAACTTAGCAGTTGCAATTGGAAGCGCATTTTGCATATTATTGCCTCTGTCTGCATGTGCAAATGAGATATTTGTGGTATTTGCTTCCTTGATTTGCAGCTGGGGCAGGCTTGCGCAAATCACGGAAGCAAACACTGGCATCTTGCTCACCAAGAATAATCTCGTTTTGGGCACAACCTGGAGATGGCCCTCAAAGTGGCATTCACCGCCTAATCGCGATTGGGAGCTTTGTGTGCTTAAAACTAGAAGTTTTACCTTTTTCCCAAATCAAGTTAATTTGTTTGCTATTATGCCAATTTTGGCCATACAAAAAAATAAAATTAATAAAATACTATTTTGAATGAAAACATTATAAAAAACTGCTAAAAATAAATTATATATTATAAATATCTCCATTATTGTAAATTTAAACTCCAAATGTGAAAAACACACCTCAGAAAAGTGTGCAATTTGGTTCCCAGGTTTCATATATTCATAATTGCTGGACTGAAAACCATTTAAGTGGTTACTCCCTAGACTTTTTGCCTTTTGGTCCGCTTGTGCTGAATTCGTTTTTCTTGGCTTTACAACTGCACACCATGCCATATAATTCCACTACACACATCCACTCCACACCATGCAATTCCATGGCACACAATTCCACAGCTAACAATTCCAATACAACTCACAAAATTCCACTCCAAACAAAAACAGATGGGTAAAAGACATTGTCATTTACGACGCCAGTAGCTCAAACTCTTGAAAATAAAAGACCTATGGCATTGAAAATGCCTGTTTTAATTATAACTAAATAGTTGGTATTTCGTTGCAATAGCTGTTAACACAATTGCCCAATCACTCAAAAGTATGGCTTTTTATGTTTTAAGTTGGTATGATCCTAATTAATCATCAATAAATATTTACTACTACGATTGCCCCTCTGTACCCACATTCTTTTTAAACAGGAAGCTCAATATTCTAATAAAAGAGTTGACCTACCTGGTTAACTGCTACCTGACATGGCGGATAACGCAAGTTGCTCATGGGATTTTTTGAAACGCCCCAGACTCCTACAATTGAAACAACTTACATCCGTCTTCACACTTTTCCTGCCTCTGTTCAAGTGCACCTTGCCCAGGTTATTCTGGGCCATTTTTATTTGTGTGCTGCCTTCTCTTCAAAGTAAGTCACATGTGTGTTATTGTCATTTAGACCGTCACCGTCCATTGGAACAACAATACTAAACATGTTACTGCCCACACTTTCTTTCTACAAAGGAAGCTTGATTATTCTAATATAAAAATTGTCTTACCTGGTTAACTGCTAACTGACCGGGCATTTATTGCAACTTCTCTTGTGATTTTTTAAAACGCCTTGGATTCTCACACTTGAACGCACAGAAATCTGTATACCCCTTTTTACTTACAATACCTCTATTCAAGTCCGTCCTGCCCGGGCAATACTCACCCGACGGGGCAATCATATTCGTGCACCATATTCTCCTTTGTATTCATTTTTATTTTGACTTAAAGGCCGTTTATGTTTTCACATACCATACTTTGCTAACTTTACAGTTATCATCACATGAATATCCATTTTTCTATTCCTTTCTATTCTTCGTTTAATTGTGATACTTTCCACATTTATCCAGTTCTTAATTATAACCCCAGTAGGTTCACCATATTTTTGGTATCACTTCACACTGCATTTTCTATCTGGAGGGATACCCTTCTCCCAACAATGTGGCGTCTAATGGGCAGTGATTTCTGTTAGCATACCAGTATCCATTCTAGTTGCTATACAAGGTGGGGCTTAGTCCCTCAGGACTCTGAAATTTGAGTGCAGCCACCCTCATAAACTTCCAACTTTGGGTTCGGTCTTATACAATCTTTATACTGTTCATTTGATTTAGAAAATTCTGCTTTATGCTATTCGTAGCAATTCTACCGTAACACCAATTACTGATTTTATGTCTGCATCTTTTTGGTGTACAGACTACTATATTGATATTCTTGACTGGCTCAATCTACTTATAGTCTTACTCCATCTTCTTTTGATTGAATACTAGATTACCACACAATACCTTGCTGTTAAATATGTGCGAATAGCAATGACACTTGATCGTCATATATTTCATGCCTTTAGAATTTTCTGTAACTAAGACAGCAAACTATACTTATCACAGGTTAGCACATTTCTCTTCCATAGATGATTATGCTCCTGCAAGATTTGAAAATTACCTTATACCTTTAAAACAGTACTAGTAAGCTATAATTTATTTAATGCCACTAATTTCCCTCATGCACCATTACTTGAAATTTGTTAACAAATGGGAAGTATGACTTTCTCACTAGTTTTGCCAATAACTAAGGACCTGATTATGAGATTGGCAGTTTATCAGCCGCCAGACTCATTGGGGGGGGCAGCGGCGGTGGCGCTCCAGCCTCCGCCGAACCGGCAGTCCGACCGCCATGTTATAAGTTTGGTGGTTGGACCGCCATTCGACCACCACAACCACCAAGGAACCACGTTCCATGGTGGTGGTGCAGGGGTCAGGGGGTCAGAATATGCTGGCGATGCTGCTGCATCACCACCATGCATATTTTGAGTTTCCCCACCGCCAGCCTTACATGGCGGTCTGCACCGCCATGTAATGCTGGCGGTGGAGAAACCGTGCCCCATGCAGGTAAGTGCATGCAGCAGGTAGGTGCAAGCACCCCCTCAATTCCAGCACAGCATGGACTTTTCAGTCCATGCTGCGCTGGAACGCGCTGTGGTGGTCCCATGCAGGGCAGTATTAAAGGCTCATTGAGCCTTTTTACTGCACCGCCACAGGAACGCGACGCTGCCCTCCCACCAGACAATGATTTGTATTGTAATCTGGTGGGTGAACCACCCCGCTCCTGCTCCAACAAACTCGCAGAAAGTCCCTAAGGCTATAACCTCTTGTTCTGAAAACACTCTGACTATTATTTTGACATCTTTGGTTCCTCTGGTCTTCCTATCACCTGAGTTGTGAATCCAACATATTTAAGCCAACATATTTATTTAACTGTTTTTATGCTTTTCTGTTTCATATCATACTTTTGCAGCCTTGAAAAATTCTTTTGTGATGAAACATGTGTAGACTGCAGTAGGTGTCGTTCGTTTAACTTGAACAATTATTGAAAACTACCTATGTCACATCACAGTCCTACAAATGACTAAATTAATGAATGTGTGTTTCTTCTGATCACAGCAATTTTATAAAATTGTATTACTTAATTTAATGACATTATTGAGCACTTGTTTGACTCAATGAACAGAGCAAACTGTAGAACTACTTCTTATCTTTTGTTAATCATCAAAAGACGAAGACGGTATATTTCTCCACTGCTTAGTGTGCTCCTGACAAACCTTGTTCATGACGTTATTGATGGTTCTTCCGTCACTTTTGATGCACTCATTTGTTAGCACAGTGTAGTCTGATGTAGTACACTCTCCACTACTGCTGTCATTTACTGTTATCATGTTGCTGTTTTGCGCTGATGAGATCTATCACATGTAACCTCAATAATTTAGGGGTTATTATAACATGGCACTCCATTGGGAATGGCCCTGACCCAATGATAAGTTTTAAACAAAGGTACAAGTGCAGACAGGTATTTTGCATTCCTCCTAAGTAAAAATAAAGGCATCTCCCTTGTCCAACTGAGGTTTGCTAAGTGCTTAAGAGATGCAAATGGTCTGCCCAAAACAACTTGAATGATTTCTTAGACCTTCAGAAAAAGGAGATAAAGATGGAGACAGTAATTATACCAAAAAATGTAAAACCTACCCTTACCGACCATTTAACATCAAGGGGATTCCCTTTGATTCGGGCAAAATTACACTGGAGGTTTGAGCAGAACATGTGTAAACTACTAAAGTGTTTTAGTCACGAATTGACGTAGCAGCTGTAGATGCTGCAGGGGTATTAACATAACATGCAATAACAGATCCTCCAACTGAGATGTATATGTTATTATTGAGACTCCATTTATCTAAATAGAGCACATGACCCTATTGGAAGGGAAAGTACCATAAGTGATGCAGAATGTATGCATTGATCCTTTGACACTGCCAGGGCAAACATGGCCTGCACTAGCCACATACACACTGCACCCAGAGAGGGATTGACTTCCCATAGCCGAGACTCGGGAAATGCTAACAGAAATACTAAATAAATCCACACAGTTAAAACAGTACATGTAACAGCATTGAGCCACTGAGGTCAGAAGCATTGTTCAGACACCTAGGGCCATCTCATGATGTTATTTTCTGGCAGCCAGTCCGAACACCTGTTTTATGCACCTGCGGGGTGTAAAGTGAATTCATTGAACCCCAGATTTCTCTGAGCTAGGGATTTATTTCCAGATAGAATAAATCAGATGCTCTGCAATTCTCCAGAAAAGCCCATCATGATATAGCCCCTGGGCACACACAAGTAGCTGTATTAATCCACAAACTATAAATGCAATAACGAGGTGCTGCCCACCTAAACGGAACATAATCCTATATTAGTTAGTCAGGAAAACCTGCCAGCTTGAAGTCATGTATCCTCATTCAACTCTACAGGATGAACACTGAATAATGAATGTGTGCGTCCCAATTAGAATGGTGCCAAATCCACAACAATGCCAATCATGGAGAGTAAATGTGTTACCTTATACATGACCACACTTGGCATAGCTTTATTGCTTTAGGTCCTGAAGCAAATACAGGAGGGTCATTATTCCTCAACTGCAGTGGACTCGGGCAGGAAGTTAATAGGTAATAATGAAGCCATAATTTTCTTGGGAATATAATAACAATGAGGCCCTGTTAGTTATTCATCTGGGAGCACATACAGGAGGATAATGGTGTTTTAGTTCCAGTAGACCTGAGCATGAAGTTAATAGCTAATATTGAAACCATAGCTTAAATTGTCTTGGAGATATCAAATAGCAATGTGGCCCTGTTGGCTACTCCACAAGATAAAAAACAAAAAGAGTTGATGAAAGTTATGTCGCAAGTTTATATCTCCATGGAATGGACAACTTCGGCTTAAAGCCACAGAAGCCCCAGTTAAATGCTAGATTAAAAAATGGCAATAATCAAAAGGACAAGAAACAAGAGACGTAACAGCCACAGGTGAACAGCATGAAAATCTCGATTGCATTCAAGAGAAAGAACACACAACAGTATTGTAGCGATGAAGAACTAGTAGGATATAACTTGAGAGATAGGAGGGAAAATAGTGGTCCTTAAAGATATCAATGCTCTTTTGAGCATTATTCTCATTGTTCACAGGATCACATCGCTAAAAAGACCAGATCCGAGTAGATATGCCTTCTATTATTATAGGGACCTGATAAGAGACAGACCTGTCAGTAGGGGGATAGGGACAGATGAAGAACAGTACCACCTAATCAACACTTTCAAAAGAAGAAGGTGGCCTTGACCAAAAGACAGGATTCTTCACAGAAAGAGAGTCCTGTTCAAGAGTGGGGAATGGGCAGTAGCTGTCCTAGATGGTACAACAGATATAACAATAGCCCATCAGAAGCTCAAGTACATGCTGTATGTAGAGGGGACTAATGTATTTATTCAGGTCAGAAAACTGGATAAGCAGTTGAGTGAACCAAATGTAATTTAAATGCAGCTTCAAAATGAAAGGGGCATTAAGAAGACCAGCCTGCTGGTGATTTCCTTGAGTCAATTTACTAATTTTCATTATATCATTTTTGTGAAAATACGCTGGCTTCCTTAAAGTATGATCAATGTTCCTCAAAGTGGGCATTATTAATGGCTCCAGTGCCATACCAGAATCAAGTGGCACAGGATATAAATTCAGTTCCACATTGCCGGATAAACCACAAATCGAAACAAATTTCCAATGAAACCAGTAGCCCAAGAGGATCACAAACACATTTTGGATCAACTGCAATATCAAGGAATCATCATTCCCTGCCCATAATCGTGAACATTTTGATTTTCCCAGTACTGAACTCAGACAAATCCTGGAGATTAGCAGGACAGTTGTAATTTGAAACAACACAATAAAACGTATGCTGCAAACCATGGACATAGAACTGGCTTAAAGATGCAGCACAAAACATATAAAACTACGACAGACATAGTGGATGGGTTTCCAAACCATAGCTACTGAATCATACAATTTAACTTCATTTACAATCGCAGGAATACAGTACAGCTTTATGAGATTATAACCAGTGTTTTTCAAAACATGAATAGTTGAGCAGTTTCAACATGATTCCAGTTTGGTCGCTTATGTAATATATAGAAAACATAGATGTATTATATCGAAACGGTTGCCACTATGAAGTTATAGATATTTCAGACTTTTCAAAGGAAAGGCATTTGCTGTTTTGCTAATCAATTTGGCACCATTTTCCAAATCTGCACCAAGCTTTCCAAAGAGAAGGTTAATCCCTGTTGGCTCATTCATGGAAAGTTTCTTGCTGATCCATCAAGCAGGAGCAAGAAAAAGGGGGTCCCAAAATTGTGATTTCTAATGTTAATTGCCATTAAAACATTGCTCTCCATTACAGAAAAAACTGAATTGCCTCAAATTTGGAAAAGTAAATAAATAAATTATATTCAGCAAGCATAGCTTTTTTGATTTGTAGTAAACCTGTTTAGCCATTTTTGAGAATTGGCATTTAAAAAGGTGCTGGGATTGGGCTAAAAGGGGTTAACCCTCAGAAAAAGTTAGGCATATCCGGACAATTGGTCCATGGTACTCTCACAGTAACATACAGTGGAAGTACTGCATCTTACCTAATTGGTCAAGAGAGTTTTTTTCCCCTCGATCATTTCAAAACCATATGCAGCAACGGTTGATCCCTCCATGGGGGTGCTTGCCACGACATGAGAGTTGGATGCAGGGCTTGGCCTAAGGTATCCCCTGCAACCAACTGCATCTGTACCAGGCACATCAGAGACTGGCCACCACATGGGAGTTGGGTGCAGGGTTGGTCCACAGGCCAGGCCCTACACCCAACCTCCACAGCGCATGACCAAAGGACGTGTGCAGAAGGAGTTGGCCACTCCATGGGGGTTGGGTGCAGGGCATTGCTCTGCACACATTATCATTAAAGCACCAATATGACAAGTTTTTCAATTTTTTTGTGTTCAATCCAAAAAAAACAAAATAGAGATCATCTGAACTTGGGTCCAAAAGAAAAGAAAAAACATGACTTGCGCTCAAGTTGGTGTGCAGCCACAAGTTTGCCCCAAGCTTCAGTGCTCTGCTCTCCCACAGAAATCAACTTACAGCACTTTGTGCAGTATAGTCCAATACTGCTGTATAAAGGGTTGACATCTCCCTATGTTACAAGTACCTGTGGTGGTACAGAATCTCCAGGTTGAGCAGATAGGCTTGAAACAGAAGACTTTGCAGCCCCCTCTTTCTCTTTCCATCTCCTCTTTTGTGGAATTCAACTGCAGACTTAGCCCTGCATTCAGGTGCTTCCTCATTCCTAATGGCCCAAAAGAGTACTTCCTCCCAGCACCCTTACTAAATTCTTTGTGGCTAAACACCCCAAAGAAAGTGTAACGTCCTACACAATGTCACAAGGAACTGCACAAGATATTGAAACATCCATGTGCAAATCCCTGGTGAGGGTAACGGGGAGGGAATTTATTCAAAATTGTTAGAAATGGGGGTCTCTAGTTGGCAGAGGTATGCACCTTTGTCCAAGTACAGACCCTTGCTTCTAGTCAGGGTAAGGGAGTTACACACTTTAGATAACCCCTGCTCACCCCCTTGGTAGCTTGGCACGAGCAGAAAGGCAGACAGGCTTATCCCAAAGGCAAAGTATAAAGTATTTGTACTCAAAACACACAGTAACACAGTGAAAACAAAACAAATGGACACCACAGCAATTTAGAAAAAGAAAGTATCTTTATCTAAACCAAACAAGACCAAAATGACATAAATCCAACATACATGTATCAAAATATCACTTTAGAACAGTTATTTCAAAAATAGAACTTATAGAAACAAAATAGCTCCTCCTGGGACTATTAGGATAACGTGACAGGCATAAATCCAAAGTACAGCACCGACCGCGAGGTCACACGGACCAACAAACAACAGTACCTTGGCAAACAAAGTCTATGGACGATGCACAGCATCGTGGAGGTGAGGTGTCAGTGCCGAGGTCGAGGCTGGTTCCCTGGGTTGCCACAGGGGAGGCAAGGCATCGTGTCCGTGAGGAGGTGATGCGTCGAGTCCAGGACAGGGGAAGTCGATGGCGTAGGCAGTGAGGCGTCAGTTCCGGTGAGGTGATGCGAAGTCAAAGAGTCCGTGAAATCACCCTCGTCGGTTATCATCTCCGCGATAACAGGATGCAGGCGCTGGCGGTGACGGCGTCAGTGAATGCGCTGGCACCAGGAAGGCCGATAACTGCAGACGTCAGAGCTGCGGTGCAGGTGGGACGGTATGTTGTGCACTTCATGAGCGGTGCCCTCGGCCTCAGTGCAGGTCTCAGCATCACTGGCAGCATCGCTGATGGCATCAGAGTTGTTTTTCTTGCTTTTACAGCACCATCCACACAATTCTCAGGGCCCAGGAACTGGAACTGGAGCCCTTTTGAATGCAGGAGTCCACATAGGAGTCCAGGTGCTGGTCAGTGGGTTGCAGGTGAAGTCTTTGTGACCCTGAAACTTCAGAACAGGAGACCAGCATGCACAAGCCCTTGGAGATTTCTCTTCAAGCAGGTTCACAGCAAAGTTCCATTCTTTGTCCTTTCCTTGGCAGAAGCTGCAACTGCGGGCCAACCCAGCAAAGCACACAGCAAAGAGGCAGTACTCATCCTCACAGCTCTCCAGGTCTTCTCCTTGGCAAAGGTTCCTCCTGAGTCCAGAAGTGATCTATTTTTTTGGGGTTTAAGGTTCAAAACTTATACCCCATTTTACCTTTGTTCTCTTTGTGGCAAGGGTGTCTGAGCCCAGTCCAAACCAGCTCTGCTCTCTCTGGCCTAGCTTCACTACAGGAGGTGGAGGACACAGCATTGTGCAGAGGAGACACTGCCTATTCAGGTGCTAGTGAAACTCCTACCAGCACTCTAAATGCAGCCAAGGTCTATTCAGCCCAGCTATGAGTCACCCAGGAAAGACAGGACACACCTCAACCCCCATTGTGGCTGTCTGCAGTGAATGCACATCCCTAGCTCCTGTCACTCTAAAATCAATACACAAACCAGCAAAAGCACACAGGACGGTTAAATAAGACATGCCTACTTTCTAAAAGTGAACAATGAACAGCTGGTATGCACTCAATTTAACGAATGGTACTGCGAATTCAAACAGTAATGTCAATCCTATTAGATTTGGTGTGCACCTGAAGAGGAGGCACAGCCCACCCCCTACTCAAAAGTGTGTGTATGCTAGGCCTATGGTCATAGCCTCCAGGTGCACTACGCTCAAACACTCCTCAGGAGTATATCACATTATACTTTAAGTAATCGGATATAACAAGTAGATACATATACAGTAAAACTTTGAACAGAAACCAGAAAAAAAAATTCAAAGTGAATAACAAGAACAATAATGCTAGTTGCTCAAAAAATTCTTCTTTTATGGAGCAGACTTAATACGTCTCCCATGGAGAACTTCATTCAATGATGCAAAATGACAGTTGCGAGCTTCTTGCAGATTATGAAAGAATCCCAATGCATTTCGGGCATGAAAACCTGCCCTTCTTCAGGGGAAATCTACAAGTAAATAAACATAGTGTCTAGATTTAAACGAAAATAATGCAACACTATTATAACAGTACGAACATAGAGAGAGCACTGGTCCATTAAAAAATGAATGAGTGAGTGTTTTTATGCAATTTCATGCATCATCCGTCGGATCCTTCTAAGCGCTGCGTCAGCGGTGATTCTGAAACTGAAATGAGAGTCGTGAAGTTGGGAGTGTAGGTTGAAAATGAAACGGAGCACGGGAGGGGTGGAGGTGGTTTGAAAAGGCAGCAGAGGGAGCGAGGCAGGTGGGGAAGTTGAAACCGCAATGGAGAGTGGGGTGGGGTTATTGAAAACACAATGGAGAGCGAGGGGAGTGTGAGGGGATGAAAACACAACAGAGAGCTGGAGGGGGTGGGCCAAAACACAACAGAGGTTGGTGGTTAAGAAGAGGAACTGCTGATAAAAGCACTTGCATAAGTAGATGAAAAAAGAGTACCTGCAGGAGCCTGTGTCAAGAGCAAGGACACGAGCCAAAGGAAGCAGTACTTGGTCCAAGCTCCTCTTTTCTATTTCCCATCTACATTCTCTCTTGACCAGTATCCATGAAATGATGAGATTAGACTTTTACCCAGAACAATTAAGAGAAAGGCAATGCGTGCCTGTGGACACAGCAGATGCAGAGAGCAGAGCTGACCTGAGCAAGCGAGGTGGAGTAAGGTGAGGTGGCTAGTGGCATTAGGTATTTTTGATTTGGATTGAGCCCAGGACCATGGAGATAGCCCGACTAGGTTCAGGTGCTGTTTGTGGCCTGGTGTATGCCCCCCCCAAATCCCGATGTGGGGGCAGCAGTGACAGTTGTATCACCAGCTTGCCCAGACTGCCCCAAGCTGTGTCATGGAACCACGCGATACACCATACGCTACTTGGAGGTCAGAGGTGCAGAGCCAGCATAGAGCCGGAGAACACACCCAGGAGCGTTTGGCTACCTATTGTCCATTTATGGACAGTAGAGTACGGTAGGGAATGGCAGGAGTGGGAGCAAAGGAGCACAAGAGATGGCAATCTTTTACGATAATCCGCTCGTCGTGTGCTCTCTTGTCGACAACGTCCTCCCACTAGGAGTGACAGCCACAGGAGCTGCTACTGCCTTCTGTTTTCTGACTTTGCACCCACCGCAGTCTCACCACTCTGCCCCCTATTAGGCTGAGGGGTCTGCTGAGTGTTGAGTGGTCATTGCACTGAGCTCACCTGGGCCTTACTCGTTGGCTAGCTGAGCACACTACCCATAGCAGGGGTACCGGCGATTATCTGGTCACTTTATTAATCATTTGTAGTTAACCAGGGGCAGCAGGGAATTGAAGCCAGCTCAATGACTGCTGTGGTGGGAGCGGCATGGTGGTACGAGGGCAGCTGGCAGTGCGAAGGGGTCAGAAGGCATTAATGACACTGCAAGCATCCACCATCACCACTGTTTAACTGGTCAGCATTGGCTAAAATCTGAGTACGTTAAGAGCTAACTATGGGGCGCTGCCAGAAGGCCTGTATTCCAGTGCGCTTGTGCACAAAGGGCAAAATGAGATCTGGCAAAATTAGGGGGGACCCACAAATACCACAATGGAAAAGAAGATGTAAAAGTGTTTCTGGCTTAGCCCTGTTGCGAAATAAGAAAAACCAGGGTCAGCTGGTGAGAACTGATCGATCGCTTATCTTCCAATTGCCAGTTCACCGATTAAAAGTATGTTTGCGCTCTGGTCTAAAGTACATACCAAAATTACATACCTGAACGACGCTGGGGCAACACTCTATCTATCTCCAACTGAATCCCTGGGAGCCCTGCTCCCCCCCACCCCCCTTTAAAACCTTTACCGATTCCCGGTGCAGAGATTCCCATAAAGGCGCAATGGGAGCATCTTGATCATGGTGGGCTCACTAGAGAGCAACATGCTGGGGATTCATCCAGCTCGTGGACAAACAAACCACACTGATGCTTATACTGGTCTATCCCCTAAGTGAAGTCAAACAGACACATGCTGTCCCAGTGACGATGAATAAGAAAAGTCAGTGATATGCAGAAGAGCGGAGGACAGCATCAAATCAGGCAGTACCAAATGCAGGAGGATGGTGGGAAAAAACAAGCAGAGTTGGCAAATGATCAACAAACTACACTTTTTAAATCCCAGGCACAAGACCCACCGTGTGCTAGTAACCCGATAGGAACTGAAAATGGATCTTCCTCCAAAGCAGATATGTCCTTTATTAACTCCGTGGAAGTGGTGGAACTGGTGGAGTCCTATGTTGACAACATCACAGGACCAGGACAGGGAAGCACTCAAAAATCACCCACGAATATAACATTACCAGGGGAAATACCCAGGGACATGTGGGCAACCCTCTCTAAATTTCCAGTCTAACCAACTGGACTTATGGGTTGATCTGTTGAACACATTGGCAGTCTATGTGGCTAGCATAGATACAAAACTGGTAGAATTAAACCACTTAATAACATGGGCACAGTTGTACGTTTATGAGCAGCAGGCTCATGTGCACCGATATTTGAAAAACTAATCTCATTCCAGGCAATACTGGAGACGCAAATAATAGACTTAAATACAAATCCGGCAGACTGTCAAATGCAGAGCTCTGGTGAGGAAATACCCAGCATTTGAGGGCAGACCGGGACTCTCAATTTGTTCTGTCACATCGGAACCTAAAACGGGTGTACTACATGGGCCATTTTCTCATCACCTTTAAAGCAATATGGGAAGTCACAAAACATCAAAAGCGACCTAATAAACGAGCACACAAACAACAAAATTAAAGCTGCATACTACCATCAATCAGCACTCACCATTGAAACACCCAATAAGGCGGGAAGGACCTGTACCGCTGGTTGCTCCAGGGACAAGCTGATAGGACCAGGGCCTACTACCATTAACAAAACATCAAATATAACGTCAGCGTAAGACACAGAACAAAAAAAGTAGTCAAAACGTAAAGCAGTCCCAGGTTTACTCGATCTCCTCTACAAAATTGGTCAACGGTCAGAAGATGACGATCTGACCAGTGAACAGAGAATTTTGGAACAAACTTACTTAAGCGACAAACCTTCACCTGAGCCATTGGAGAACCAAGGAGCCTGGGAAACAACGACCAGAGCAGTAACAGATACAGAACCTGGGGAGCAAGTAACACGTGCCCTGCAGTAAAATGATCCAGGTTTCCGCAACATAGCCATGAAAGCAAAGGACATTCGACATTCTTGGTGACAGGAGCCCCTATGGATTCAAAGGGCAGTACACAGAAAACAACAAAGTAAGTCTGAGGACGGCCAATTCGTCATAGCTCAGGAGAGCAAAATTCACTGGGAAAACAATATCAACTCTCCTCAATGCTAAAAGAGAAACTAGCCTTACAAATTGGAGCATAAAGCCATCGATGCCATAAGCCATTGGGTATCCATCCATACCCACTAATAAATCATCGCAGTGGGGAGGGAGGGTGGGTGGCGACGGTCCCTGCGTTCGCCGCCTCGTCGCAGTTAGTGGGGGGGGGGGCGCCCCCCTTGCTCCACCACTGGAACAAGACTACTTTGCATAGACAAAAAGTGCATTTTGGGAAAGGTTGCAGGGCTTGATAATCATTAAAGCAAAGCAGTGAATAAGTCATAAATAAAAGCCTATGCACTTTTTTTTACTACACTTTTGTATAGCACTATTAACAGGAAGTTAGAAACAAATGGACTTTCTTTGCTTGAAACACGGTGCAGCTAGCATTCTGTTACATTTCAGCCACAACATTAGCACCAAAAAGAAATTGGTCGCACGATCAGGCAGGAAGCAATATCAATTAACCAGTAGGCATGTGTTTCAGCTATGGCTCTCTGATGACTCAGAGAGATCCTCCTTCGGTCGTATGTCCTGCACACCAGAGGTACTTCTCATGGAACAGATGACTGCACGTGTCACTTATTTCTGCCATTATGTCTTATAAATTAAATTCTTAGCAGCATTATAAGTTATAATGGACTAAAAAAATGCAATTTGAGGAGCTTGTCCTTTCATTCACTTTTGAAATGAATTAAATAGCATGGCATGGTTAGAATTCTTTTGTATGCTCTTTATTTAGGACTAAAATAAAAATTCCAAATATGTTTATAAAAAGGTGTCTAACACCCTATAATAAAATAAGAAAGTGTGAACTAGGGTTAGAAATACTAAAGAGTAACAGTAGTAGAACGTTTCTACAAGTCAGAGTTATAGTGGTATTCCAGGTGAGGAAATGGTTTCTGGATCAGATTGCGAATATTAATTTTTAAACATGTAGCTAGCATATTCCTAGCAGCATAATTTTGTTTCTTGGTAGGCAGCGATTTTCTTTTATCATTTATTTTAATATACATCTTTACAATTACTTTATTCACTGTGTTCAAACAACCATTCACCATTATGTTTTTAGTGTAACACGCTATCTTGAACACGCATGGATTACTCTGCCAACCTGATACATTAAACAGTCCCTATCTCCTGTAAATTGTTTCAAAGTGTATTTCATTGCTTATTTTTGAGGGACTAATGCACCACAATCAGTTAATTACAAAGCCATTTGTGATATTATGGCTGATCATAATAGCCTGCCCGCACTGGAAGTCTCTTAAAGAACCCTGGCAAGAGGAGCACTGAGTAGGCCTTCAGGGGTTGGGTTTGAGTTCTATCTTTTTACTTAACTGATTTCTGCTGCTGTTTCTGAGAATACACAATTTTTTTCACTGCCTAAGGCTGAAGGCGGTGTTTCCATGTACTGAGTTAAAAACATGGCACTGGTTGGGGGGATGCTTAAATGTTAGTAGCTGCTGGTTTGCAGTGCAGCACAGGCCGTTCCTGAAACTGTGTGCCTGTTTTGATGTCAAATGAGGAAAACATTTATTGACCGACCCAGATACTGATGATTGGCGCATTCCAATATTCTGTCATTCAGTCAAATCTTGCCTATTGGGCCACACTTGGTCACCTGCTTAAAACTGTGTTTTAGTGAAAGCTTAGGGCCTGCTCAATATGATTCATAGGAGGGTTCATAATTTTTCATTATGCTACTTGGATGAAGTGGGAGACACGTCACATAATCCAATAAGGGAGAGGCAGCTTACCCTGGATAAAGATGCTGCTGTGTCGGGATCTAATATTTTAATGTCCCTTCAGGGTTTCTCACAATTCACACACCACCCTCAGATTCAAGGTTACCAGTTTACTCAATGTCACCAAGAATTAAGTACTCTAGTCCTGGGCTACTGACAACCTCATGCATTCTTGTAGCTGTAATCTGGAGTCCCATCAATGAAACCACTTGTACTAAACTACTGAACAACAATGCGTAAAGCAGAGTCCAGTACTGGTGCACTGTGTCCTTGGGGACATGGAGTCATCTTGTAGCCTAACATCAGGGAATCCTGGATGTGTAGAGGAGACCTCTAGGTAGAGTAAGAAGCAAGCCATCAGGGTTTTCACAGGTCACCATCACTTCATGTTGATAGGAGGCCACTTTTATAGTCCTGGGCTTTCACTTTATTCCTCAACACACTCTGAATTTGCTGTCCTTACTCATTTCATTTTTACCAATCATTCTACCCTCAATCTACAGTGCACATGTAGAAGTAGGGCTTAAAGCAGCTCACATTACACCATTACATTCTCCTCAGAAATCCTTCAGTGCTCAGTCAGTCCGCAGGGCTGAAATATATGTTCAATTCTTATTGGTGCCCTGGCCAAAATATATTCTCTGTACTATTTCACAAAAGCTAGGGCCCCTAATTGTCAGGACTGAGGAGTATTGAAAGAGCTTGGTTCTGTGAACTAAGCTGTACAAAACATAGGGCACTGCATGTTAAAACTGAGGTGCATTGGCCAGACTAGGAAAGGCAGGGAAACAGGCACAAATGTTCAAACCCGCCCCACTCTCCTATTCCTTTATCTGTCAAACTCTTCCCATCCAACCCTTTCTATTTCCTTCATGTCCCCTCCCTTCATGCTCTGGTGTCTTTTTCTCTCAATCTCCCTCCCCTTTGCCTGCTGCTGTAATCTTCAGGGAGCTGGAGAACATGACAAAGGCACCAGCAATGGACCTGGGACCTCGAAAATGAGCCTTCAACAGCACCCGGCCTCCAATGGCTCCAGCTCTACTATTCAATTCTATTGCTGAAAGCAAGCCCGTCTGTGCCGGACTGCGTCCGAACGGGTCCTGGGCCAGGAACCCTCGTTCTCCATTATTAAGTAAAATATCTTATTCTTCCTCTCAACTTTTAGCACTGCAAGAAGTCTTTAATGATGTTTGCCTCCATTTTATAGATCTGGTTAAAGTAGAAACAACATGTAAATGCTGCTCCTCCAGTGGGTGACCGATCCCAAGCCCCAGATTAATGAGAAAGCTACGTGTCACATGTATCCTATTAATTGTAGAGCATTGCCATGCCACAAGTTAGATCTCTTTGCCTTCTTAGAAGACAAAAAAACAGATGTTTATGGGATTTGTAACGCGCACAGCTACTCAAAAGAGTGTCCCGGCGCGAGCCAGTGGAGAGCGGAGCAGAGGAGAGAATAAGCAAACTAGATAAAAAGGAAGGTCTTAAGCCTCTTCCTAAAGAGCTTAGAATCCTGAATGCTGCGTAGTTCAAGCGGGAGTTGGTTTCACGCCACAGCTGCTCTATAGGCAAGGGAGCTGCCGCCCACCCTTTTTAGGCGGAACCTAGGGATGTGGGCCAAAAGCAACATTGCTGAGCGAAGCTGCCTGGAAGGGACATAGAACCTGAAACACTTTCTCAAGTAAACAGGGCCAAGCCCATAGAGAGCTGCATGTGCCAAGATCAAGGACTTGAATTTCACCCTCTCTTTCACTGGCAGCCAGTGCAAATTATGAAGATGTTGTCTGACGCTGGTCTTTTTAGGAATGTTAAGAAGAGTTCTGGCTGCAGTATTCTGCACTACCTGAAGCTTGCTCAGTAGGTAGCCGGGCAGCCCAGCATATAAGGCATTGGCAAAATCAAGGCACAAAGTTATCAGTGCACAGGTGGCAGTTTCCCTTGCCGGGATAGGGAGAAAAGGGAGGTACCTTTTTAATGATTTCAAGGTGCCGAAACACAGCCCCATTAACTTCTTAATCTGAGGGCTGAAGCTCAACTTTTCATTGAACCAGATACCTAAGTTCTTCGTGGTTTGGCCCTCGGTGATAGGCATAGGGGACTCTTCTGGCTAGAATGAGTTCAAAAACTGCTGAGGAAAGTTCCCGAAGAACAGGGTCTCTGTTTTTCCTCGTTGCATTTTAACTGGGCAGAAGAGAGCCAGCGAAGGACAGCTGACAGGCAGGATTTAATTGGGGAGGTGGAAGAGTCCTTTTTATTCCATGTGAAAAGAGCTGCTTGTCGTCATCGTACGAGATGACTTTGGCCAGATGCAGTATTTGTTACAGAAACGTGGCTCTGTGCTGACTCAGGGCCTGACTTGGTTCAACTTCAGACAGCCAACACGTGTTTCGTCGCTTACAAAGGGAAATCGTCCCGCGACTTTCTCAAGGCTATGTCCTTTTTTGATATAGACCTTTCTTTGTTCTCGTACTCGAGCTACACGGAGAGCGACGTTTGGGACGAGACCGTCAGATTAACGAGCTCAAGATTTGGGGACAGAATAGGATCCCTCAGATGCATGGACTGCCTTATTGACGTCGCGCAAGATACTGAATCCCTTTGTGGGTTGGAATTATCACCACATAAGAAAGGTCTATATCAAAAAAGGACATAGCCTTAAGAAAGTCGCGGGACGATTTCCGTTTGTAAGCGACGAAACACATGTTGGCTGTCTGAAGCAAGACCAAAAGAATAAAGAAAGAAAATAAGAATTGAAATAACCTGTGTATAATTTATGCTTATATCGTGCACTTAACAAATTGTTGATACACCTATCACATGTGCTGAGAATTTCTTTGCATATTTTGTTGGTTTTGGCCGCTATTTTGGGGAGGTTGGTGGTTCTCCTCACCTTATAGCACCGTCTTCCAAATAAGTGGTTTCTGTACAAATGCATGTGTTATTCTCCTGAGTGGCTCCAATATACCTAAGCATTATACCACTGTTCATTAGTAGTTGCCTGACTTGGTTCAATCCTTGCCCCCTGGATATTATATCCACCACTTAGATCGAGAAAATGAGAAGGGAGGAGGTATTGAAATTTTTCTCAATGAAGAGTTCAGCTGTTGTATTGAACCTCTTCATCTCCCAGACTGCGAAAGCCTGCTATTTATTATTTCACTCTCCATATTCTCAGAAACTTTATTATATAGGCCTCCTGGCCCATGTAGCAAATTTCTCCACTTACTCACCAAAGTGATTGCATACCGTGCATGCACCGAAGGGAACATTTGGGAGACTTCAACCTCTAATTGGAGGGGCTGGCAAGTACTGAAGTCTTTGGTCTTGTACAGGACCTCCTGGCCATACAACAATCGCAAAGGGTCCCTGGACTCACACACGATAAAGGCCATTTACTTGACCCTGTCGTTTCTAATGATAAACTCCTAAAGGTTCTAGACCCTGTACCAATAACATGGTCAGCATTTCATGACCCCGCTTATTTTGGATTCTCCCTATTCGCCTCCAAATCGCAAATTGGTCTCTTGGAAAACTGTCCCTGGTCTAAATTGCCTATTGAATCCTGGAAACAAGCCCTCATTGATTCAAGACCTATTCTGGGACTTGATCCTAATCTAGCAAGTGAGAAAATTTCACAGTGGATTACATCCACCCTTGATCAAGTCATTCCACAAACGGCTGGACTGGGAACGCATTCCAGCCCTGGCATTGAGTCGGGCTGGCCCGAGGGTGAGGTGGTGCGTGTGGAAAACACTGCAGCTGCTTTTGCTACAGGGGGCCGATATTGCAGCTATGCTGCAAAACCGGCCCCCAGTAGCAAAAACGCCCCCACAGGGGTCCAAAACCAGCCCCCACCCTGGCAGCCCACCGGGGAAATGCCCGGTGTCCGCTACGGCCAGTCCAGCCCTGAGTCTATACCAGAAGAGCAAAAGACAAATCAGCACTTTGGTATACCCCCAACCTCCAGAAACTTAAAAAGGAATGTAAAAAAGCTGAAAGGTTCTGCAGAAGAGATTATTGGGAGACAAGTAAATAAAAGTATCGCTAAATCATCAGAGTCTATAATGCTGAAATAAAAAAAAGGCCTAGCATCATAGTTTGAGGAAAGATTAACAGGGCCGCGAACTCCTCACTGGAAATGTTCAATATCGTTAAAGTTCATCAGAGCCCTCCTCTGTGGGGCCTTCCCCAGAAACCTCCCTTTTGCGCAGTAATGATCTTGCTAGATTCTTTCAGAATACAATTCACGAAATATACAGTAACTTCAAATCGTCCATGGACATCTGCAATACCAGTTAAAGGGTAGACATGCAGGGTTTAAACCTTCCTATGCTCAGTGTCTTTCCCGCTTTGAAGTCAGACAGCTTCTTGGAAATCCTGAGTAAAATTAAATCCGGCTCCCCCAAAGATCCTGCTCCACCATCTACCTTAGCTAAAGCAGTTGATCAGATACTTCCTACTTGCCTGGAAATGGCTAACCTCTCCTCGACCAGAGGATTAGCCTCTGTGGCATGGAAACATGCCATAGTTAAAGCACTATTAAAGATGTCTAATCTGGATGCTCTTGTCCTAGGAAATGATCATCTGATGTCCCTGCTTCTAGGGATAACCAAAATAGTAGAAAACCATGTTAACCTCTCTTTGTCAGGATTCCTGGAAAAGTATGACATCCCTCATCCCCCACACACCGGATTTCGACTCTACCATGGCACAGAAACTGCTCTTCTTGCAGTGGTAGAAGAAGCTAAGAAACATCGAGACCAAGGAAGCACAGTAGCCATCATCCTCCTAGACCTCAGCTCAGCATTTGATATGGTGAATCGCAATACTCTCGCTGAAAGATTACAGAATGCTGGAAGCTCTGGACTAGCCCTGACCTGGCTGAGATCCTTCCTGGAAAACAAGTCTTTTCAGGTTTTCAATGGAGATTCTACATCAGATACCTTCCACTGAGAATGTGGTGTACCCCAGGGATCATCTCTGAGTCCTACTCTTTTTAATGTCTGCTTGAGGTCACTTACAGATGTCGTCCACACCTTTGGGATATCAATAGTGCCATACGCAGATGACACTCAACTGGTCTTCTCTCTCATGCAAAGCCAGACCTTTCTTTTTCCCCGCACTAGACTTGTGTCTCGAAAAAGTTGCAGGCTGGATGAACAGCTCATGCCTTAGGTTAAATGGAGGTAAATCAGAGCTCATGATTCTTGGCAATAATCTCATCCCCTCACCAAATCTGAGCTGGCCTATTTGTCTAGGCCTCCCCCGCCCCCTAAACAGCCATAAAGAGTCTAGGTATGTGGCTGACAAGTCCTTTACTTTCGACACCCAAGCAGTAAAGCTTGCTGCCATATGTAATGGTCTATTGAAAATCCTCTGAAAAATTCTACCCCTCCTCCCACACGTTTCAAAGAAGTTGGTGGTCCCGGCCATTATCCTCTCTCAGCTGGACTACAGCAACTCTCTTTACGTGGGAGCCCTAAAGGGCACCATAAGAAAATTACAGGTGGTACAGAATTCTGTTGCTTGCATCCTATTCAACCTACCTAGCAATCAATCCACCTGACAAGCCCTCACCTCACTTCACTGGCTCCCGGTGGCCAAAATGATAACCTTTAAATCTCTCTGTATTTGCCAATAGGGGACTGCTTGATAAAGGGCATCTGATCTCCTGTACTTTACTATCTCCTTATTTCCCAGGGAGAACTTTGCAATCCTCCATGGCCCATCTGGCCACAGTACCCAGGATCAGAAAGGCAAGATGTGGAGGGCGCTCCTTCGCATACAGCGCTGCCAAACTTTGGAATAGCCCATCATTTTCCCTGAGACTAGCCAAAAAAGAACTGCCTTTTCCTAAACTAGTAAAGACTTCTTCCATAATAGATCCTCTTATAGACCTCAAATTGGTCTGTGCCACACTATCAACACTGGGATGACTAAGGGTAGTCATGCGCTATACAAGTGTTGAATAGAATTTAATAGAAAGAAAGTTGCCATTACTATTCTTTTAAATCCCAAAGTGTTTTAATATGTTTCAAATTCTTTTGGACAAACCTATCAATCTACGGGTAATCAAGAATATTTATCTCTTAAACACAAGTGTAATTCTATCTGTGCAACATCAATGCATCCACTCTGTACATGTTCCAGAAGCTAATGAAATGGAATCAGAAAATGCCCTTCCTATCACCAAGCAATGACTCCCATGTATCTTGTATTCAATTTATATTTCTATAAATGTGTAGCCTGTGCAGTGGTTAGCATTTTGAATTCCAGCTGCAGAAACTTGTGTAGCCTTTGCAATGAATCAGCATGTTGAATGCTCGCTGCAGAAACCTGTGTAAAAGAAGCAGTTACAAGTAAAATTCTTAGACACAACCTCACTCTTCTGATGTCCATAAAATAAGTACCGGTGAGTTGGTGGAATTGGAGCATGATGGAGCAGGGTAAATATAAAAATTTTAACCTCCTAATATTTTCGTACAATATTAATAAACATGTTCGTTCAGGTAAATAACCAACAATGTATGTAAAGGGTTAATGGTAACACGCAATTCAGTGTGCAAAGTAATGGACTAATAATTGTTTACGTTTCTAACATAACATAACATTTTGCGTACTAATTTAATAATAAAATGCATGATTTGTGCTTTTGAATAAAACGTGTGGTTGCAAAATAAAGCGATGGTAAGTAAGGGACAGCTTTATATGTTGCTTCTGCTAGGTAATACCTAATTGGGGTACGTAGAAAGACGGGAGGGAAACGAAAGGGTTTATATTTCTTTGTTTTAATAACATTTTGTTTTCTTTAAAAATAGTGCGCTTAGGCCTGCCGAGCAGCAATATAAAAATGGCCGCGAGTTACTAGAGTGCGCATGAGCGGATGCGACCATGTGATAGAGGAGAGAGGCTGTGGAAAAGGGATGATCACGTGCTGATGCCGAGAGGCTAAGATGAAAGTATGGTCAAGGCTGCTGTGACCCTTCTGAGCAGATGTGTGCCAAGATGATCAGTGTTGGACTTGGCCCTTTTTCCCAGAAATGTTTCGTTTTTCCCCTAGCCGTTTTACCATGTGTGAAACCCACTCAAGATGGCTGCCACAGGCCCCTGCTACTGCAGAGGGGCCTTACACGCATACACACTAGTAGTCAGGGTCAGGCTGGGGCATAGGGATACAGTATCCATTCCATCCCCGCCTCTGGGCCACATAGCCAGGCATGTAGAAGGTTCCAGAACCTTCCGGGCTGTGGGAGGAGTTATGTTTTGCCGCCTTTGAGAGGGTCACCTGACCTAGGGGTATAAAAGGCTTGGAGGGAAAACTTTCTAGTCAGTTGATGAGGCACCACTGAACCTGGGAGAACCTCCGCCGGAGTATAGGCTTTAGGGCCTAGGGGGGAGACCTACACTACTGCTGCTGACAGGGCTGAGGCCCTGCTGGAGTAAGATAGCTGAGGAACGCCCACCACCCACTGACCTTGCCCAGTGTGAGGGGACCCATGGAACCACCTTCAGCGTGCGGGGAGGAACATCAAGCACTCCCAGACCACCAACTCATTCCCCCCCCCTCATGACAAGAAACTTCTGACAAGAAACTCTGACAAGAAACTTATACTAAGGAACTTCTGACAAGAAACTCATCACCAGAAGCGCCTAAGAAGCAACCAAGCTGGAGCAGTCGCAAGACGCCTCAATTTGAGGAGGCCTGACCGTCCAGCCAGGCCTGAAGCCTAAACTGCCCAACTGGGGATCACCAGGTAAAGCGCTGTACCCTGAAGCACTAGACCTTCACCCCCTCACTATTCCTGCCTACTACTGGGCTGTCCCCAAGTACTTTTCCAGTCAGCCCTGCCCACAGGCTGCTGGTGCGTCCTGCATTCTGTCCCCCCTCAGGTCACTGACCTGGTGTGGAGATCACCGCCGCGGCCGCCGCCGCCTGAGGAGAGGCACCGTGTGGTGAGGTGCGCCGTCGCGCCCTCACCGGAGGAAGCGCTGAGGTGAGGGAAGCCCCTCAGGTGTGTGTGGTGAGGTGTGCCGTCCGCGCCCTCACCGAAGCCTCCAAAGACTTGCCACTGGGCCCTGGGCCCTCATCACCGCCGTCGCGGCCGAAGAATTGTCCCCGCCGCCGTCGCGGCCGAAGAATTGCCCCTGCCACCGTCGCGGCCCAAGAAATCGCCAGCGCGATCACCTGCGAGGCCTCCAGGCCCCGCCGACGCCGTTGCCGAGTAACCGGGGTCGCCGGGCGTGACCCCAGGAAGGCCGCGCAACGATTGGGCGCCGGCCCCGGTCACGCCCCCAGTGCCGACCGAAGCCCGGGAAGAGCCCCGGCAGTGCAGAGGGAGACGGGGAGCCGGCCGGAGAGGACTGCCGGCTCCCGCTCCCTTCCCCCGCGACCCTGAGCCCGCGCACGTACCCTACCTGATCCCGGGGGCCGGAGGAAGGTGAACCCGGCCCCCGCAACGTCCCGCTCCCAGTCCCTGAAGCCCGCAACGTGCCGTGCAGTCATACCCTGATCCCGGGGGCCGGAGTAAGGTGATACCGGCCCCCGCAACGTCCAGCCAGTCCGGCCTGAAGGCCGAGGTACCCCTACCGGGCCCCGCCCTCCAGAACACGGGCCGGGCCTGGGGGAGTGCCAGTCGCCCTGAAGCACGACCAACGACCAACACAACAGGTGAGCCCAGGAGGCCCCTAGGGCCCACAAAACGCCACTGGGGGCCGGGGGCCACCATTAACCCCATAATTACTTGTGCAAACTTTCCCCATGAGGCGAGGCCCCGGAGAGGAGTGGGCCTAGCCTAGAGTTAACCCCTAAGGGTCATAGAAGCCCCAGGATACTGGACATGTCGAGGGGTTCCCTACAGTATTTAATAACTTATTGCAGATGCCTATTGTAATTACTGCCTAGGCCATGCTTTTAACTGCGAAGTCTTTTACCACAGGGGGAAAGTATTTAATTGAATTGAGTTGAAGTGTTTTATGTTACAGGTGTACTGGAATTGCGACGCCCACTGTACTGAATGTGGGCGCGCCTAGATTAATGCAGGCCTATTTAAATGTAAAGTGAAAAGCCTTCTTTTAAGTAATTGAATATGCTAAAGTGAACTGCATGTCTAGGCCCCTGTTTTATTAACGTACCTTGAGATCATTATTAAGTGCTACGTATAGGAGATAATTCCTGCGGCCTCTTAGTGGCCTACAATGTTGATGAGCTATGATGCTTTATTTAAAATGTGCACCAATTGAGTAATGCAATGAATTTGAATGTAGATCTGAATTAATCTGCCTCATCTAATGCCAACTTAATTTATTTATAAAAGATCTTGATTTTAAATACAAAAGCCTGGTGTGGTGTCATGTTATTGCGTTCGCATTTCTGAGTCAAAGTAAGAGTGTGCTGCACAACTGCCTTACACATTGCCTTCGCGTGCTTTCCCGCTTCGCGCCATGCTACCGTGGCGGACTCGGTAAACCCGGTTCCAACAATCAGCAAGAAGCGTGAGAAGCCTGGTTGAATCAATAGAAGGAACTGTATTATACAAAATGTAGCAGAAAAAGATACAATTTGGACTGATCGTAACGGATGAGCAAGTGCATGAACTGTGGGAAACGATGCTTGCATGGACATTCCACACGGAACTGGTTAAGACCAGGAAGTTTGATTAAAATGTATAGGGACCTGAGTTTTTGACCAATGAGAATGAATCGCGCCATGTAAGAAGAAACATTTTATGCTGTAAGCTAGAATTAGGGTATAAGAAGACCTACTCTTGGTGGGAGGGGTTAGAATGCTGGAGTAGAATGCTGCGGGATGCTGCGGGAGATGCTGAAGAAGTTAGATGCTGTAGATGGGAGAGTTTGCGGTTGCTGATGCTGACGAGCTGATGCTGCTGCTGTTATTTTCCTTTTCCAGTTGAGTATAAAATGCTGCTTTAGGAGAACTTTTATTTGATAGATTTTTATTAGAATTATTAGGTTTTCCCAGAGAGCTAGATAGGTTGATCTATAGAGTTATTAGTATGATAACCTCATTTTCCGTCTAATAAAAGTGCCATGCAATTTCAACTATTCTTATATTGATGATAAATGCAATGATCTGAATAATAAGATTAATCTCAAATTTCCTGCATTCAAAACTTTATATAAACTTTATTATTCTTTAAACAAATGACTCAGTGATTTTCTTTAGTATAATGACTAATAATGAAATGGTAAAGAGTTCATTGTGATTGAGCTGGTCTTAATCACCATCAACTGATTCCTACTAGTTGGTGCATCGACCAATGAGCGGAATACCTTAAAAGCAAATGAGAATTATTGTGTCATTATAAAAGAGGTATCCCGTCTCCTTCCAGCGAATCGTTTTCTCCTAGGTTTCATGACGGAGGAAATCCAGGGAACAAATGAGTAAGTGAATGTATATGCGGTGTTATGGGCCCCACCGTCATATGGATATAGTGTGTGTGTTAGAGAAATAATTGCACCTGGATGACCAAAAGCATAATAGGAGAAATTATTTTTATTGTAAGCGCTGGATCAGATTTCTTGGTAGCAGAGTTATGGTTACTATAGATTAGTTTGGTGATTATTGATTTTTGATTATAGATTATTGATAAATTTATGTCTAACACTTTTTGTTGAGTCGTGTTATGTTATATGTAAGTTTTCACGCTTCCGGGAAGTAGGAAGTGGAACACGTGTGGCAAGAGAAGTCGCATGGAATTTTTACACTGTCTGAGTTCATTTTGGTAATAACACAGGTTGTGTTATTTAGGGACATTTTGCGTATAAAAGGTGTGTAAGTGAAATAGTGATCGGTTTTCTTGTGAAACTCTGGCCTTAATTCTCAGGAGCAGTATAGTCTCCACATGTGTTTTATCCCCAGAGAAACGGGTTTATTGATTGCTTGAAAGAAGGGTAAGGTAGAGGGAAGTGCTACTTTATCGACGAAACTGAAAGTTCTGTGGTAGGGTAGAGGTAAGCGCTGCCTACTGGAAAATACAGAATTCTTGTGTGAATGGTCAAAGCTATCTTTTTGGTTTAGCGAATCAGACAATGGAAATGTGGATAAAATGTTGTAACTAACAAGAATTGTTGAAAAAGAAATTGCCGATAAATTTTGTAAAGGAGGGGTCAAGAGTAGAAGTGACGTAGACAAAAGCCGCGCTGGGATTGGACAGTGCACTAGTCACATGAGAACAGGAGCAAAGTGACGTAGACAAAAAGCCGCGCTGGGATTGGACAGTGCGCCGTAGACAGAAATCGCTGTGATTGGAGTGTTGGTGTGAGTCGCGCTAGCATTGGTTGAAATAACGCATAGGGAACAGTGTTGAATTGCGGATTGTTTAAGGAGAAAAAGGTTGTGAAACATGTCGTACTATGAGTATGGAAAAGAGAAAACGTCTTGGATGTCAAAAGTTAAGAACTTCTTTAAGAAGGACAAAAAGGTAGTGACTAGAGAGGGACAAATAATTCCTCCGCCGAAATCACCAGCTTCACATATGATGCTGAAATATGGATATCATACATGCATATGGTTAGAAAATTGGACAAAATACACAAAGAACGATGGAGCATTGACTTTTCCTGAGAATGGTTCATTTAATGTAGCTGTATTACGGAACTTGAGAGAAAAGATGGTAATGTTAGAACCTAGACCTAGACCGACACAGTTTGAAGCTTTAGCGGAATGGGAAAATGAGATGTATGAGAGGGAGAGATCCAGAGGATTAAAGAATCATGAGTTTATACCCGGAAGGTTGTGGGGAATAAATCATGAGGACAGAGTAAAACGTTGGAGATACGCTAACATGGCAGGAGGTTTGTTTCCAGCTTTTGCGGTTGAGGAAGAAGCAAAGAGAAAGTGTACTGAGAAAAAGAAGCATGTAGTGGTAGAAAAGTATGTGTATGGTGGTAGTGAAACAGATGACGAATTGCTGGAAGATATTTTAAACAGAAACCCACCTCCATACCAACAGACTTCTGTGGTGGTGACACCTAATGCACCGCAAATGGAAACTGGGAGGAATAAAAAACCCGAATGAAGAAATGAAATAAATAGGTCACAAGAAACATTTAAAATTTCACAAAATGGAGAGACAGAAAGTGACAATGCAATTGAACTAGCAAAAACGACAAAAGAATTGACTGAGAAAATAAGAGAATTGACAAAGAATATGGAAGCTGTAACTGTACCAGGAACGATAGGTCCAGTAATGCCAATTTTTGAGAATCAGAAAATAAATGAACATTCTTTGGTGATTCCCATGAATTCACATTCGCAAAGAAAAAGAGAAGGGTTGGAACTGAATAAAGAAGGTGCACACAATTCACCTAGTACGTGTAGACCAAGTCCACCTACAAATTTGACGATAAATGAGAGTGAGATTAGGAGAATGCCTATGGTGACAGAGTCCGCATCAGGAACACCAGAAAGAAGCAGTGATTGGATTGAATTAAATAGTACGCCTGTAGGTCCGACACCAGAAGAGTTAAATGAATGGATGAAAGCGCTAAAAGCAAAAGAACCAGAAGAAAAACCATTAGATGTAATTAGGTTAAAAATAGACATGGAAGAGTTGATTTTGGGAACAATTGGAACGGAAAAACTAAAAAATTATCAGGATGACGAGATTATGTTTTTGTGCAAGAGTCTTACTTGGAGAGCTAGAAATTTACATGACAAATTGGAAGAGATTGCAGGTGAACTAGGAGTGGAATTTGTGAAAGTGAGGACGTTGCAGAAACCGTACAGAGTAGATTTTTGTGAGAAAGACATAGAGAATTTGAACACATCAGGAAGACTGACCCAGATAAAAGAGCTGATTGTTTTATTGAGAAAATGGGGTGATGTGGATAGATGGAGAAATAGATGGACAAAGAGGAATGAGAAAACAACAGATAAAGCATCTTTGGCTTTTGCAGTGACAGATAGGGAACCAGTTGCTAGGGAATACCCGATGAGAGAAACACCAGGTGGTAGTTATGTGCATGTTCCGTGGACCAGACAGGATATACTGTCATTTACAAATGACTTCCCAAAATTGAGAGAGAAACCAGTAGAATGGTACAGACAAGTGGAGAGATTTGTTAAGGTGTCAAAAGTGCTGTGGATAGATCTAGATGGATTGTTTGATATAGTAGTGCCTGCTGATTTATGGACAGAATGTAAGATTACAATTGATTGGCCAACTGTAGAATATCCAAGGGATGCCAAAACAGGAGCGCCAGGTCCAGAAGTGATGAGGAAGTATGATCAAGTAGTTACCTTTTTGAAGAATAAAATTCCACCAAAAGAAACAGATTGGGTAAAAATAGACAGAACAACACAGGAAAGCAAAGAATCAGTGCACGCGTACTATGAGAGATTGTTGTTGGTTTTCAAACAGTATAGTGGTTATGAGACATTTTGTATATAGGTTTGTGTATGGATTAACACCAGAGATAAGTGAAAGGATTAAGCAGCACTTGATAGGATGGCAGAATAGCACAGTGGATGAAGTTTTGAGATATGCTAAGTATTGCAGTGATGAAATTGAGAGTAAACAGCGTAAATTGAAAGAGAAAGCCATGTGGGCACAGGTGAAAGTTGCAGAGAAGCAAGAAGCTCAATTGAATAATACTAGCAGTGAAACAGGACAGTTTAAATCCCGACCTAATATAGGTAAAGGAAAAGGACAAATGAGCATAGATGAGGCGAAGAAAAAGTGGCCATGCCACAACTGCGGAAAGCTAGGGCATTGGAGAAACGAGTGTAAATTTCCTCCAAAACCTAATGTGGAAAATCAATCATTAAATTCACAGGTGCAGAGTGAGGTAGTTACTCAACAAAGTCAGGTGCCACAACCACCACTTCCCAAGAGTGCTAACCAACAGAAATACAGTGCAGAAACAGGATTCTACGGAGGAGAACAGGTAAAACAGTTGTCACGTGCAGCTGAAATTTCACAATATTGGTTACGACAGAATGAAGATGAGTCGTATGAAAGTTCATGACAGTGTCTAAAGAGAGGGAAGAGTGCGTGCTTGGCGCAACTCTAGAGGTAGATCAGTCAGGTCCATTTGTGGATGGAGAAGTGAATGGTGCAAATGTAACATTCCTTGTTGACACTGGAGCTACCCGTTCTACTATTAGGTCAGTGGAAATTCCAAATCTTCCTCTCTCAGGTGAACATATACAAGTGGTTGGAGTTTCCAATCAGCAAATTGAAACGCCTCTTACTATATTAGTAAAGGTAAGAATTGGTCCATTTAGTGAAATGCACCGATTTGTGGTGTGTGATTGTAGTCCCGTGAACCTTTTAGGACGCGATTTATTGTGCAAGATGAATTGCACAATTTATTGTACTCCAGACGGAATTGCATTTCAGACTCCGGATGAGGATGAGTAGATCCCGTTAAAATAACGGTAAAAGAAGGAACGAGTTACCCAAATACGCCCCAGTATAAATTGACTCCAGAAATAATTGAAGGAATAACGCCAGTAATAAATAAAATGATTGAACAAGGGATTCTAAAAGAAATCATGAGCAGTCCATGTAATTTGCCAATAATGGGACTGAAAAAGCCAAATGGAACATATAGAATAGTACAGGATTTAAGAAAGGTAAACAAAATTGTTGTGCCTTGTTGCCCAATAGTACCGAACCCTGCTGTGATTCTATACCAGATTCCACGCGAAGCAGAATGGTACACTGTAATTGATTTATGTCATGCATTTTCTCTATTCCATTGCATCCAGATAGCCAGCCAATATTTGCGTTTAGGTTTGGAGAGCGTATTTTGGCATGGTGCCGAATTCCTCAAGGGTACACAGAAAGTCCCTCAATCTTTAATCAGATCCTAAAGAAATCATTGGAAGATTTAAGAATGCCAGAAAAGTCAGTAATGGTTCAGTATATTGATGACCTACTGGTGGCATCAAAAACGAAAGAAGCATGTGTCAATGATACAATTGCTTTGCTGAATAATTTAGCAAAAAGAGGACATAAAGTGTCCCCTTCAAAATTGCAGTTTTGTCAACAAGAAGTCCAGTATTCAGGGCATAAAATTGAGAAAGGAGTACGAAAGGTAACGACAGAGAGAATAAAAATGATTCAAGGAATGAGAGCTCCAATGACACAAAGAGAGGTAAGAATGTTTTTGGGAATGGTTGGATATTGTCGACAATGGATAAGCGGTTTTTCACTAATTGCTAAACCATTGCAGAAATTGACAAAGAAGGATGTTAAAGATCCTTTTGAAATGAATGATGAAGAAATGAAAGCATTCAGAGAGCTGAAAAAGAGATTGTGTGAGGCTTCAGCATTGGGAATGCCTGACTATGAGAAAGATTTTGAGCTGTATTGCAGTGAAAGAGATGGATGTGCATTTTCAGTTTTGGTGCAGAGACATGGAACTATGAAAAGACCAATTGCATATTTTTCAGCTGTTTTAGACCCCGTAGCGAAAGCGTTGCCTGGATGTTTGAAAGCAGTTGCTGCTACTTGTGTGAGTCTGGAACAAAGTGAAGGCATAGTGATGGGGTATCCATTGAGAGTGTATGTTCCCCATTCTGTGGAAATTCTTTTGACAAGAACGAAAACCCAATACATGACACATAGTCGGCTGACTAGGTATGAAAAGGTAATTTTGAGTGCAGATAATGTGACCATTGACAGATGTATGAATGTGAATCCTTCAACATCATTGCCAGATGAAGAGAATGTGATTGAAATGGATGAAGTAGATCACGATTGTCTGAATGTGCTCGAATACTGTACAAAATCAAGAGCTGATATACGAGATGAGCCTTTGAAAGAATCAGATTATATTCTGTTTGTGGATGGCTCATGTTTGAGAACGAGTGATGGAGTTCTAAGTGCAGCATATGCAGTTTGCACAGTAGCAACTGTATTGGAAGCATCTTGCCTGAAAGGTGTACGGTCTGCCCAAGTTGCAGAATTAGTAGCTCTGATTCAAGCATGTAAGTTGGGAAGAAATGTACGGGTTACGATTATGACTGACAGCCAGTACGGCTTTGGGGTCGTGCATGATTTTGGTCAGATTTGGTCACAAAGGGGTTTCTTGACGTCTGCAGGGACGCCTATCAGAAATGGAGATTTTGTGAAAAAGTTGCTTGAGGCGATACAGCTGCCTAAACAGATCGCTGTAGTGAAGTGCAATGCACATAAAAATGGGGAAGACTACATTACTGTTGGTAATAAATATGCTGACGAGATGGCACAGTACTGTGCAAAGAATGTGGTATCTTTTAATAAATGTCGCGAAAGAGAGCATATTTCTTGTCCTTTGCTTTTTACTAACTCTATTGAAACATGGGATGAGGTGAGACAGTTACAAGAAGCTGCAGAAGATGAAGAAAAAGATACTTGGCTAAAAGCAGGATGTAGAAAACATGAAGAAACTGATGTATGGGTTTACAGGGATGAGAGACCAGTTATGCCTGATAGCATGATTTCTGACATGGCACGGATGTACCATGGGCAAGCCCATATTGGGAGAGATTCAATGATCAGACTTTTTAGACAAACATGGTACAATCCAAAATTCAGAGCCATAGCTGAGAGTCTTTGTCAAAGATGTCTTATTTGTCAACAGTTAAATCCAGGAAGGAAGACAGTAGTGAGTCTAGGAAGAATAGGACGAGAAGGGGGTCCTTTCACCAGAATGCAAATGGATTTTATTGAAATGCCACCTTGCAGCAGACTGAGGTATGTTCTAGTGGTTGTCTGTTTGTTTTCCCGTTGGGTGGAGGCATATCCAACAAGAAGGAATGACAGTATCACAGTAGCAAAACTTTTGCTGCGAGAATTCATTCCAAGGTATGGTTTTCCAGTCACGATTGAAACAGATAGAGGAACACATTTCCAGAACGAATTAGTTAAACTGATTTGTGAAGCACTTAGTATTAAACAGAAACTGCATTGTGCATACAGACCAGAGGCTTCTGGAATAGTAGAACAAGTAAATGGAACGATCAAGAACAGGTTAGGAAAAATGTGTCAAGCTACAGGACTAAAATGGCCAGATGCTCTGCCATTAGTTCTGATGACAATCAGAAGTATTCCGGAAAGAAAGACTGGACTCAGTCCACATGAAATAATCATGGGACGAGCAATGAGACAAGCACAAGTACCTGTCAACAAGCTACTGACTATAACTGATGATCTAGTACTGGATTATTGCAAAGGATTGGCTGATGTGGTGCGTTCTGTGTTTCATCAGGTTGGACCGGATGCGACCACTCTTGAAAGAAAACCAGCTCACGACTTGAATCCAGGAGATTGGGTTCGAATAAAAGTCCACCGGAGAAGAAACTGTTTGGTTCCTCGCTGGGACGAACCACGACAAGTGATCCTAGTGACGACCACCGCAGTCAAGTGTGCAGGAGTGAAACACCGGGTACATGCCAGCCACACCATCAGAGTTCCAGAACCTAAAGATCGACATGTGAGTCGGCATCTGGAAATATCAGATAACAGTTCAGCATCAGAAAGAGAAGAGGAGAAAAACAGGGTGCCAGAATTTGAAGATCGACCTGTAAGTCGACATCTGGAAGACCCAACTACAAGTGAAACGATAGAAGAAGAAGAGAAAATAGAAGAAATAGCTGAAGTTCCAGAATTTGAAGATCGACCTGTAAGTCGACATCTGGAAATATCTGACACCAGTTCAGAATCTGATACAGAACATTCAGAAGGAGAGGAAATTACAAAAAGAAAGTGGAATTTTGAAAGCATAAGAGAAGAAACTGAGCCAGAAGATAGTGACAGTGAACAACCAAGTACAAGTTGTGGTAAAATTCCTTCGAGATAATATTAATAGATGAAGAAGGGAGAGTTTCAAACCAAAAGTTAGAAAAATCGGAAAAACCCCGAGGAGCAGTAGGGACAGATAGTCAAACACAAGAACAGGGAAATTTAGAAGCAGATAGAGAAACTGACACAAAATCGGAAGAACCTCGAGGAGGGACAGAAATAGGTGAACGAAGGAAGATAAGAAAAGAACCACAAGTAGCTGAAAGCGAAATCATAAGCTTCAAAATAAGAGGAAATAACGAAAAGATTGAAACAGAATCAGAAAAGTGGAGAAGAAAGAAATGAAAAACTAGAAACAAGAAAAAGAAATTGGAAAACAGAAAGAGAGGAAAAATGAAGTGAAGCAAAAAGGCCAAGAAAAGGAGACAATTGGCCCAACGAAGTAAGAAAATTAAGATACAGAATCATAAAATTGGATGGGAAAAGTGCTGAACAAGTGAATGAAATAACAAGTCAAAAAGAGCAAGGAAAACAAGGTGGAAAACACTTGCAGAAAACGAAAAGAATAAAGAAAGTAAATCAAAAGTACAGATCGCCTGAATGGTTGTATCGTGCTTTGACTAGTCACAAAGAAGAATTGAACACTCACGAAAACCCAGAACAAAGAAACCTGATGGGAGAAAGTGAAGTGCAACAAACCTGAAGCAACAAACCTGAAGAAGTTTAGATAGTTTACCGGATTTGACAAAACACTGAACTGACGAATTTACCGGATGTAACAAAGAAAGAATTCTGAAAAAGAATTAAAAGAAAGTACCAAGCAAAGACAAAATATTGGAAGTGCAGAGTGGCAAGCAAGTCATTTCTGAGGTGTAGTGACACAATTTTCTAGAAAACAAGTAAATAAGGTTAAAAGACAAAATGGAGAATACTAGAGATAGAAAGTGTAGATGTGAGTTTTTAAGTAGATGGTGCAAGATGTGCTGTTTTTGTACAGGTTTATTAATAACAGTATGGGTGGTTTTAGCAATAACTATTCCAATTAGTTTAGCTGTAGTGGAAAAATCTAATAACACTGAGAAAGAAAAAGGAGCTAACACTCAAGAGCCAGTTATTTTGAAGAGTAGTGCAGAATTACATAAGGACAAATCAATAACAGATTTTTCAAAGAATGTTTTTACTAAATTACTGTATGAGTACGTAGAAACAATGGATGTAAGAGATTGCTATGTTTGTATGCAATTGCCTGCATCTGTAGCAGAGGGTGTGACTTATCATCACCTCCCTTTGACATATGGAATAACGTGTAGCGTTTTAGCAAGCTTATTTTATAAAACAGGTAGATTAGAATATTATTACACTGACATAAATAAGATATTTGCGAAAGTTTCTGTACTTCCCGAGCTTAACAAAATAAAAGAGGGAAAGACGTTTGGTGAATATTTTTTAGAAGATAAGATTTTAACATCAGATAATATATTTAGGTACAACCTTACCTGTGAGTTAAAGAAGGAAGAAAAGGTATTTTTAGAAATGGTTGACGAGCGAAGAGTGAAATTTCAAAGAAAAGTAATAGAAGAGACAAAAACACCTCTTTGGGGGTTTGAAGAAGACCATCATGATAAGAAAAAGACAAATGCAGCTATGACTCTGGATTGGCCCCAACAGGGAAGGTTGTGCATTAGAAGAAATAAGACAAGATATGACAATTATTTTGTGGGTTCCAGCAATTGCCATGACAATTACCAAATTCTAGGTGGATGGGGATTCAAAGGGGGAAAAGATCCAATATTTCCAGGAATGTATTATGTTTGCGGGAATAGGGCTTATTATAGGTTGCCGGACCATTGGTATGGGTCATGTTACTTAGGCCTGGTCTTTCCAAAGATTTTTCATGTGGATAGAAAAGAAAAAGGAACACACAAAATGATAAATACCTTTACACGAAGAAAAAGGGAACGTTTTTCAGAAATAGTAGGTGATATTTGTGGTGCATTGATACCAGCAGTGGGAATATCTTTGAATGCATTTAGAATTTGGAAATTATCCACAGTAGTAGATCGTTTATCTACAGATACTGCTGGAGGGTTCTTAATGGTAAATACCGAGATGGTTGCCATGAGAGCTATGGTGATGCAAAATCGTCTTGCCCTTGACATTCTTTTGGCAAAAGAGGGCAAAGTCTGTGGAATGCTGAAAGTCCAACATTGTTGCACTTACATTCCAGATAAAAGCGAAAATATACAGAAGTATATAACAAATATTACAAATTTGCACAAAGAACTTGTTCCACTGGAGGTTGAAAGTGTGTGGGGAAAACTTGGTAAAGGGTTTTCTTCTGTAACAAATTGGTTAACAAGAATGAGTGGATTAATAATAGGGAAAGTTATAATAATAGCAACCATGATAATAATAATAATATTAATACTGAAGCTTGCAGTAACCTGTATAAAGAGAAGAAGAAGGCAGAACAAGATAGAAAAAGAAAATATGATAAACAAGGAAAGAGAGAGAGAAATAGGTGAAATAGAGTTAGAAGAAATAAAAGAGAACATGTACAAGAAAACGAAGAAACAAGTTGAAAGGGATACAGAAGTATAAACTAACAAAAGCAAATGGATAAAAGATATATGCTGTCTGAGAAAATTGTATAACTTGGGTTTTTGTGGTGATATTAAAAATCACCAAAGGGGGAGTTGATGGAGCAGGGTAAATATAAAAATGTTAACCTCCTAATATTTTCGTACAATATTAATAAACATGTTCGTTCAGGTAAATAACCAACAATGTATGTAAAGGGTTAATGGTAACACGCAATTCAGTGTGCAAAGTAATGGACTAATAATTGTTTACGTTTCTAAAATAACATAAAATTTTGCGTACTAATTTAATAATAAAATGCATGATTTGTGCTTTTGAATAAAACGTGTGGTTGCAAAATAAAGCGATGGTAAGTAAGGGACAGCTTTATATGTTGCTTCTGCTAGGTAATACCTAATTGGGGTACGTAGAAAGACGGGAGGGAAACGAAAGGGTTTATATTTCTTTGTTTTAATAACATTTTGTTTTCTTTAAAAATAGTGCGCTTAGGCCTGCCGAGCAGCAATATAAAAATGGCCACGAGTTACTAGAGTGCGCATGAGCGGATGCGACCATGTGATAGAGGAGAGAGGCTGTGGAAAAGGGATGATCACGTGCTGATGCCGAGAGGCTAAGATGAAAGTATGGTCAAGGCTGCTGTGACCCTTCTGAGCAGATGTGTGCCAAGATGATCAGCAAGAAGCGTGAGAAGCCTGGTTGAATCAATAGAAGGAACTGTATTATACCAAATGTAGCAGAAAAAGATACAATTTGGACTGATCGTAACGGATGAGCAAGTGCATGAACTGTGGGAAACGATGCTTGCATGGACATTCCACACGGAACTGGTTAAGACCAGGAAGTTTGATTAAAATGTATAGGGACCTGAGTTTTTGACTAATGAGAATGAATCACGCCATGTAAGAAGAAACATTTTATGCTGTAAGCTAGAATTAGGGTATAAGAAGACCTACTCTTGGTGGGAGGGGTTAGAATGCTGGAGTAGAATGCTGCGGGATGCTGCGGGAGATGCTGAAGAAGTTAGATGCTGTAGATGGGAGAGTTTGCGGTTGCTGATGCTGACGAGCTGATGCTGCTGCTGTTATTTTCCTTTTCCAGTTGAGTATAAAATGCTGCTTTAGGAGAACTTTTATTTGATAGATTTTTATTAGAATTATTAGGTTTTCCCAGAGAAATAGATAGGTTGATCTATAGAGTTATTAGTATGATAACCTCATTTTCCGTCTAATAAAAGTGCCATGCAATTTCAACTATTCTTATATTGATGATAAATGCAATGATCTGAATAATAAGATTAATCTCAAATTTCCTGCATTCAAAACTTTATATAAACTTTATTATTCTTTAAACAAATGACTCAGTGATTTTCTTTAGTATAATGACTAATAATGAAATGGTAAAGAGTTCATTGTGATTGAGCTGGTCTTAATCACCATCAACTGATTCCTACTAGTTGGTCCATCGACCAATGAGCGGAATACCTTAAAAGCAAATGAGAATTATTGTGTCATTATAAAAGAGGTATCCCGTCTCCTTCCAGCGAATCATTTTCTCCTAGGTTTCATGACGGAGGAAATCCAGGGAACAAATGAGTAAGTGAATGTATATGCGGTGTTATGGGCCCCACCGTCATATGGATATAGTGTGTGTGTTAGAGAAATAATTGCACCTGGATGACCAAAAGCATAATAGGAGAAATTATTTTTATTGTAAGCGCTGGATCAAGCACCTGTCCAATCAATGTATAGAGAATGCTACAGAAATAGCTAGCATATCTCTTATATGTACAGCTGAACGATTATATCTTTCATAATATTTGAGCTGTATAGAAAAGCTAGACAAACCAGTGAATAAATTAATTATGTCTCTGGAAAAGACACAGTTTTCTGAACATTCACTCAGTTATTAGGTGTGGAACGCAGACACATTTTTGTAGTCTGTGTACAGATTATCTCTGAAAGGGAAATCCCCACACAGGTGTCACCCAGGCTAGTCTCTAAGTAATGGGGATGCTTTTATATTGTTGTGCCTGAGCATATGGCAGTTGTTCCAATGACATTTGAATATGCACTTTGGAATAGAGATGGACGTACCTGGCTGCATGATAGCTGTAATGCTGGTTGGAAAAAGAGCTTTCCTAGCCTATCCTGGTTTTGCTATTTTTATATGATGATTGCACAGCTGACTTATAATAGATATACCTCACTTATAACATCTTCTCTATTATTTAGTTAGTCTTTTATTGAACCAGGTTCAAGTCTTGGCAGGGATGCTCAACATACTGTGATTCTGAGCAAATCACTTGGTCTCCCCGTGCTTACCAAAAATGAATGTGTCCATCTGTAACATAACTGGTGCTCATGTAAAGTGCTCTGATACCTTTGGGTCAAGCTTGCGCTATATAAAACTCGAAACAAAAAAAGGGTCAAGGAATGATGTAATTTTGGCTACAACTGGCATTTTGGTGAATTGATTTCCTTGTTGATACAGCCACACCTTGCAGGTACAGCATTGCAAATGTCCAAGCACATTGCACACATAGACATAATAGTTTTTCTCCAACTGTTCCACCACTGCTTCATTCACAATAGAGTAGAGAGACAATAAAGTACTCATAGTCACTAAGAGCTGATCACTCCTATTGCATTTCCTTTTACCCATGCCCTACTTCTAGGATTCACATCCATATTCTTCTATTCACAATCACCCAAATGAAACCTCTTCCTCAAGAAGAACCACTATTGGGTACTCAACAGAGTCAATACTCAAAGTGGCAATTCTACTCCATTTACTGATTTTTATCTCTATGACCCGTAGTGAAATTGACTAAATGCCTACCTCTCTCTTGCACCTGATAGTCTAATTTGGCATTGTTTATTTTAACAACTGGCCCTCATAAGTCCACAAACATACTTTTTAACTGGATTTAGAGCTCAACACTCTAGACTGATTCCTAGAGAGGACCTCCCATTTCTCAAAGACATGCAATCCCTGCTTCAGGAAGTCACTAAATTAAATATACAAAGAAGATATCCCCAACGGGAGCCTAGCAGTGCAACTAGAGGATGCTTCCCCAGGGGGGAACGCTTACTTCTAGCATGGTATGTTTGGCATTGGTGTGTTTTCTGTAGAATAATGGACCAGAAAATTTGAGGGCTCACCAATGGATTGTAGCTTCTGAAGACATTCTGCAAATGGAGTTCCTCATTAAACATGTTGACTGTGTAGATGCAGGACCACCATCAATGCAGCAAGGGCATCATTTGTGTTTTTGATCTTGCCTGTAAGGGCATCAAAAAAATAGACTCTTATGGGTTCTCATCCTAGGCAATTTTAATATTTTTTCATGACATTCCCGCTACAGAGGTTGTCACTATAAACCATAATATTGGCCTCTATGATATCTAAGTGCTCCCTCCATGTCTGGTGCATGATCCACTTCTATTATAAACATACCATGCTCTCATGAATTTGTTACCAGCAGAAGGCTTAACGTAGAGGCAATGTGTATATGTGCAGCACTTCAAATAGTGAAAACACCACACAAAAAGATCCAACACCAGGTTAGAAAAATAGAGCCCAATTTAATAAATAAAACAAGACCAAAATGTCCAAAATCCATTTAGTAGAACCAGAGATGTTGAATTGTAAGATTTTTAGATAAAATAGCGCCAAAAAGCACAAAGCGGCAATTGTGGATATCTGGTTGCTACGGATCGGACAAAGTCACACATTCAGGCTGACCGTGATGTAGCGGGCGCCGGATACAGGGACACAATTAGGCCCGCTTAACAGAGTACCTTAAGTCCTGGTTTTTGGAGGATCAGGTTGAAGATGCATTGGTTCCGAGATGCGGAAAAACTGCAATGCAGGACTTTTTTCTTCATTGAAGATCGCTTGCGATGTGTAGTCCGGTGTTGAGGATGTGGTGCGCAGTTGGGGCAAAGTGTTGGTTCTGTAGAGCTGTGAGGCTGCAATGAGGAGTCTATCGTCATCAAGGCTTTTGTCAACAAGGGGTGTGAGGGCCTGCACCAAGCATGTGTTGCGCAGTGGCAGTTCCGAAGGCATTGCAGGTCATGGCAGCAATGAGGGTCTTTGCAAGGGGTCCAATCCACGCGCAGCAGAGATATGTCAGTTCTGCTTGGGGTTGTGCCGTGCAGCAGAGGAGATGTGTAGATTCCACTGGATCCACAGAGGCACATCTTGGCAGGGTAGACTCACAGATGGCAGCGTCCAGGAGCAGATGCAAGGTTGTTTGAAGCATAATATGTCCCTGAGGCCTCAGGTCAGGATGCCATTCAACCAGCCCTTGGAGTCATTCTGGGTTCTGGGTTCAAGAGATGCAGGTTCAGCCCTTCTCACCCAGGCAAGAGGGTGGCATGGCAGCACAGCAAAGCAGGAGTCCAGCAGAGTGCAGTCCAGCAAAGTGGCGGGCCTTGTAGCAGCACAGCAGTCCTCCTTCCTGGCAGAGTACCTACAGGTCCAGAAGTGTACTGAAGTGGTGGTGTCTGAAGTCCTTCTTTTATTCACAGTTGTGCCTTTGAAATATGGAGAAGCTTCTAGAGGCGTGCCTTTGAAGTGCACACATACACTGCCTTCATGGCCCTGGCTCCAGACCAACTACAGGGGGTATTTAGCCCTTTGTGTAGAGCTCACTATTCAGGTGCAAGTGAGGCTGAACCCAGTTCCTTCCTCCCATCCTGCCAGTGATGGCCCATCCAGCCACAACTGAACTCCAATTGTGTGTAGCTATCTAGGAGAAATACACAAAGCACAACTACCAACTAAACCGAGTCATGTGATCAGAGACAGGCTGCAGACATCAAATGGCTAAGGCAAGAAAATGCCTACGTTCTCAAAGTGGCATTTTCAGAATTGTAATTTAAAATCCAATTTTGCCATAAGTTAGGATTTTAAATTAGGATTCCAGAGACACCAAACATGAACCAGCCATCTCTTCACATTTGGAAATTAAACTTATAAAATGTAATAAGGCAACACCGATGTTATCCTCCAGGAGTGATAGGACTTGCAGCAGTAAAACAACAAATGTAAGGGTTTTTCACTACCAGGACATGTAAAACTTAAAAGTAAATGTCCATCTTTTTAAATACACTGCACGCTGCCCTTAGGGCTATCCAGGGCCTACTGTAGGAGTGATTTATATGTAATAAAAAGGAATGTTTGGGCCTAGCAAAAGGTTTATTTTGCAAGAATAAAATGTGCAGTTTAAATTGCTCACACAGGTGCTGCAATGGCCGACTTGAAACATGTTTAACGGGCTGCTTAAGTAGGAGGCATAATCAGTGTTGCAAACCCACTAGTAGCATTTAATTTACAGGCTCTGGGCATGCGTAGTGCCACTTTACTAGGTATGTATAAGAAAATTAAATATGCCAGTTGGGTATAAGCCAATTCTACCATGTTTTAAGGAGAGAGCACAAGTACCTTAGCACTGGTTAGCAGTGGGAAAGTTTCCATAGTCCTAAGGCCAGAAAAAACGAAGTCAGCAAACACAGGAGGTCTGAGGGCAAAACGTTAGGGGAAAACAACACCAAGGATGCCTGGTCTAACAGGTGCCCCCCCAGCTGAAAGTAGGGAGAACTACCTGACCCCTTGGGAGTTCCCTTTACAAAGGTGGAAGAACCTGGAGAGAACATAAGCATTGGTGTGGTCTGTTTGAGAATGGTGTTACACCTTAAAGTCCATTCCCAGTAGAGAGATGAACCACCTCAACTATTTGGGATCCTCACCCCTCATCTGCATTAACCATCTGAGGAGTTTATGGTCTGTCTAAACCCAGAAGCGAGCACCAAACAGGTATGGTCTCAGCTTCTTCAGTGCCCAGAACACTGCAAAGGCTTCCCTCTCTATTGCACTCCACCTCTGTTCCGGGGATAGTAACCTCCTACTGATGAGGAGGGTTACAGGTTGATCTAGGTCCTCTTCATTTAACTGTAAGAGCACGGTTCCTATGACATGCTCTGAGGTGTCCATCTGAACAATGACTTTCTTAGAGAAATCAAGGGCCTTGAGAATGGTTTCTGCGCACATGACCTCCTTCAGGATGTCAAAAACGTTCTGGCACTCCTCTGTCCAGATCACCTGATGTGGCTGCTACTTGGAAGTCAGGTCTGTCAAGCGTGCAACATAGTACCATACCACTTGACAAATCTCCTGTAGCAGCCGGTGAGGCCTAAGAAAGCTCTCATCTCTGTCTGGGTCTTGGGGTGTTCCCAGGCCAGAATGGTTTCAATCTTGGCCCAAAGGGGCTGCACCTTGCCTCCTCCCACTTGGTGACCCAAGTAGACCACTGACCCCCTGCCCTATCTGATACTTACTGGCGTTGATAGTCAGGCCTACCCTCTGGAGAGCATGAAGCACTTCCATGAGGTGGCACAGGTGGTCCTCCCAGCTAGAACTGAAGATCACAATGTCATTCAAATAGGCGGTACTGAAGTCCCAAACCAAACCGGGACCTGGTTCACCAATCTCTGGACGGCAGAAGGGACGTTGTTCAACCCAAAGGGCATCACCTGGAACTGCAAGTGCCCTTCCTGGGGGGAGAGTGAATGCAAACCTCTCTTTGGCCTCTTTGGTCAAGGCAATCTGCCAGTACCCAGTCCTTAAATCAAAGGTGCTGAGTAACTTGCCAGCTCCTATCTGATCTATGAGCTTATCAGCTCTGGGGGTGCATCAGTCCTCATGACTGCATTGAGTTCTGGAATGACACCTGGAGGGACTGCCTTGGGGACCAACACCATTGGGATGGACCTAGGGCTGTGTGAGGGCTCAATAACCCCTAATTCCAGCATCTTGGAGACCACCTCCTTAATGCTGGCTCTCACCTTATCAGACAACTTGTAGATTCTACCCTTCAAATGCATGCTGTCTCCAGTGTCAATATAATGGGTACACCATGTAGTGAGCCCTGGGGTGAGGCAGAATAAAGAGGAAAACTACCCCAACAACTGGTGGCAGCCTGTTTGTTGGTCTAGGGTCAGTGTAGGGGAGAGGCTGATACCCTCCAATGACCCATCCCACTCCTTGGAAGAAAAGAGGTCAGGGAGAGGTTCACTCTCCTCTTCCACCCCATCATCCATGACTAGGACCATGGTCAACTCAGACCTCTCAACATGGGGCTTGAGGCGATTGATATGCAGGACCCTTAAAGGGCTCCTGGGAGTCTTGAGGTCCACCAGGTGGGAGACATCACTCTTGTGCTCCTTCACCTCATAAGGCCGAGACAAGCAGTCTTGTAGGGCTTCGGGCTTTACAGGCTCCCTAGCCCACACTTTTTGGCCAGGTTGAAATTCATCCAGAGTGGCATTCTGGTAATACCGCCATTTCATGTCCTCCTCGCTGGCTTCTAGATTTTCGTGCGCTTGCTTCGAGAAACGCTTGATCTGGTAATGAGTGTCAGCATGCAGCTGACAACATCCTGGGGGGACTTCTTGGATGCTTGCTCCCAACCCTTCTTCACCAGAATGAGAGATCCTCTAACAGGGTGCCCATACAGAAGTTCAAAGGGTCTGAAGCCAATCCCCTTCTGCAGTACCTCCCCGTAGGCGAATAAAAGGCATAGCAGGAGGATGTCCCACTTCTGCCTCATGAGATCTGATATGCCAACTATCATGCCTTTTAGGGTCCTGCTGAACCTATAAACAAGCTGATTAGTTTGAGGGCGGCAAGGAGAGGAGAACTTTTAGGTTAACCACACTCCTTCCACATGGCCTTCATATACCCTTACACAAAGTTAGTACCATGGTCGGACACCTCCTTCTTGGGGAATCCCACACAGGTAAAGATCCCCATCAGTGCCCTGGCCATTGCGAGCTCAGTCAATGTTCTCAGGGGGACAGCCTCTGGGTACCGGATGGCATGGTCCACCAAGACCAGGATGAACCTGTTGCCCATGGCTGTCTTGGGGTCCAGTGACCCAATGATGTGGATGCCCACCCTTCCAAAGAGGGTGCCAATGACAGGAAAATGTTGCAGGTGAGGCTTACGCTGCCCTGCTGACTTGACAATGGCCTGGCAGGTAGGACAGGACCTGCAGAACACATCTGAGGCCCTCCTCATTTGAAGCCAGTACAAGTGGGTGACAAGCCTGTCAAAGCTCTTGTTCTGCCCCAAATGACCTGCCAGAGGTACATCATGAACCAGCTCCAGTAGGAAGGCCCTGTAGCACTGGGGGACCACCAACACCCGGGTTGCACCAGGCTCAGGAAACGTAGGCTCACTATACAGGAACCATTCTCTTAGTTAACAAGGATATCACCACAGGTGTTGCCAGCTGCTTGTGCCTCGGCCTGTTTCCGTAGGCCCACAAGAGTACGGAATTCCCTCTGTGCCTTGCAGAACTCCTCCCTGGTATGACCCCCTTCTTTCTGCCTGTTGGCTAGCTCAGGTAAGTTCCACAGGGACATCCTCCCCTGTCATCTCCAGGGTGTCAGCCTCAGGTTCTGCCTCCTCCAAGACTGTGGGAGTTTCAGTAGCAGGTTTCCCTTGGCAGGCTCCTGGGCCATTCATCCAGGCTCCAGGTACTCCTGACTACCCTCTCGGGCTACCATGGACCGTGTGGTCAGGCACACCCACTCGGGCAACCCTAACATCTCCAAGTGGGACCAGAGCTCCACCTCCTTCCAGATTGAGTGCTCCAAGTCATTGCAAAGCAGACAATCCACGGGCATGGAAGAACTCACAGCTTCCCTCAAGGAACCTGAGACCCCTCTCCCCTACTCAAAAAGAGTCAGAGCCACTGGATAGTGACTCTCATTGTTTTTATTTATTTATTTATTTGAGTTTTATATAGCGCTGGCTAGACCCGGAGGTATCAGAGCGCTTTACATGAGGTTCCACATTGTTACAAAGATACATCAGTTACAAATTACATCTGTTGCAAGCATTAAAGAGCATAGAAGACAAGATGAAAGGAGCGTAGAATGGTGAGGTAAACGGGTGGGAGGGAGATATTGGAACTGGGTTCTGCCATTGTGTCAGCTGGAGAAACGAAGGCAGCGGAGGCCGCCATATTAAGGACAGGCACTTCATGACCGGGGCTATAAAGATCAACAACTTGGTAGACTGCATTAGGGACTAACTACTCTGATGCCACCAGATGACATCTCACAGTTGTCTCGCAGAGCCTCTACCCTCTGCCCACTGATGGGGATACATGGCCTGTATTTCCTAGTATTACTTGGCATGTGAGTTCTCTGCACCATCTCTCCATCACCTAAGGAAACCAGGATAATCCCTACTCTGTCACCCACACTATCTGGTAAACTCCTCCCCAAGTACTACACTACCCACCCAGTGACTGCCCACCAGGGGGCTGTGCCCCCTTGGGACACACAGCATCCCCCTCGAAGTGCCCTTCCAGCTGGCACTCTTAGCACTTGGGGGTGCCTTCCCTGAAGATTTAAAGTCAGGGAACCATCTCTTTTTTTTCTCAGTTGGGGGCTGGGGATCCTGACCGGTGGACTTAGTTTGGGCGCCTTTAAAGAACTCCTTGTTTTAATGTCTGTCCCCCCTTCCATCTTTTGAACAAATGCTGCTATCATCACTGCAGGACTATGCCTGCCTGGACTTAATTCAGCCTGGGCGGAGTTCATGTAGCGGGGCTACGTGGGACTCCGCAAAGCAGAAAAAAACTCTGCGACGATACGCAGACTTCCGCGGGCGGCCAGAGTTGCTTGCTCCGCCCGTTCGCGAGACCTTTGTGGCGTTTGGCAACGCCGATTGCGTGCTTGGGGGAAATATTGCGTGAACTTCACCACGCGGTCGTCGATGAGCGCGGCCATCTTCTTTTTCTACTCTTTGTTATGGTTCTAGGGCCTGTTTTGAATCCTCCCTATATCTTTTCATTCCTTTGTTCCTAAAACTTTTTTTCTGATCTTTTTTATTTATTATCAATTCCTCTCTCTTCCTAAGTGTATATTTTGTGCTTTTTTCTACTTTTTGTGTGTTTTACTGCGTTTTTGTACTGTTTTTCTATTACTTGCTTTTTATTTTTTTTACTTCCCTACTTCTTCTCCTGACTTTATTTTTTACTTCTACATTTTCTTTTCCGACCCCACCCCCCAGAACCATGGCTAAGAGTAAGAAGACAACGCAGAGTGCGGCCAGGAGCCGCCTTCCTTGCGGAAGGCATCGTCCGGAAGGGGTGCAGCCCAGGGCCTTATTTTCTGAGGTGGAGGTGGCTGCACTGTTTTTTTTGTGCAGCGCTACCTCCCCTTAACCCTGGCAGCAGGCGGCAGGCCTGGGTCCAGGTACGGGATCCAGGAGCGTCACCAGCGGTGGGCGAGGGTGCGCCGGGCAGGGTTTCGCTGCTCTGAGGTCCGGCGCACCCATGACAAACTCACGCACCTGTGGTCTGACATCCTGGACCGAGAGTAGGACCTGCTGCACCTGCTAGGTGTTGAGGTCTTGGGGCTTGGTGAGTAGCTAACTATTTATTACTATTGTGTGTTTTGTGTTATTGCGAATATAATTTTTTTCCCAAATAGCAAGAATGCTGCTGCTGCTTACATGCAGGTAAGTTACATTTAAAAATCTTATATTATGTGATTGTTATTCTTCTAGACAGGTGCTCGGCGCTACTAATCTTACTTGTTTGCAGCTTTGCGCTCTCTTGGGCTGATTACGTAAGTGAGGTTAGAGAACTTAAGTTAGGTAATGCAGACTAGAGAGACTCCTTTCCTATGTCCTGTCACTAAGATAGTGGTAGTTAGTTAGTTCGTTACTTAGTATTAGTTGTTAATTTAGCGGCCCACGTGACTCGTCCTCCTCTCACGTACCGACTGCTTAGTCCTTAGTAGAATCTTTTGTAGTTTGTATAGTGAGTGAATATAGCAGGCAACCAACCAAATTGGTGTATGCAATATGCATGTGTCCATCTATGCATTTAAGAAGACTAAATGCAGACTTGGTGAATTGGCCTGTCAAAGGGGGTTGAGATGATTGCGAATGAGATTGGAGCTTAGAAGCAAATATAATTTTTTTGCAATTCATTCCAAAGTCTTTGGAATAGGCGGGTTAGGTAGGTTTAGGATTCAGGAATCAGAATAGAACTGTGTAATAATAAAGATAGGACGGTCCGCGACCCCGATTCTAGTCTACTACTAGTCGATCCGATTAGATAGGTCAATGTTATTGCAATTTTCGTTTCCTGTCAAAAAATATTTTTGGAGTGATTTTTTTAATATTTATTTTACAACAATCAATTTTTGTCTCTTTAATTATGTCTTACATGATTAGCATCCAGGGGCAAGAAGAAGACGGGGTCTGCCGAGGTGGGTGCGAGAGCTGGAGGTGCCTCCCCGCAGGAACGCTCCTCTGCACATGGCTCTGCTGGACCCAGTAAGTCCTCCTGTTGTTAATATTAATATATATTTCCCTAACTTTTACTGCACCTTATTTAGAACTATTATTTCCGTTTCCTAATTTTATTTTTTACCAAATCCTCTAAGATCTATCTGTTTCTAAATTCTTGTTATCCCTGCATTACCTATCAACTTAGTTATTTATATTTCTAGTGTCTGTTTTTTTTTTTACATCAAATCAAACTGCCTCTGACTCTGTATTAGTTAGTCTGTCTGTAGCTTGCTTTCTTCTGTTTTTTTCAGTCAGTTTTCCCTCTCCCCTTATATATTTTGTGGACTGCCTAGTGGTGGTACTGTAAGACTCAGAGAATCCATTGGTCCTTACTACTACTAGCACTAGTACTACTACTCTGCTGTGCAGATTGCATGCCCAAGTAAGGTATTCTATGCATGTTTGTTGAGATGAGAAAGCTTGCTTTTACTTTCTCATGCTCAATCAGTAAATAAAATGATGGTCACGTTGGACACCCCAAAGTGGTGTATTTTACTTTTTCTCGTCTAGGCCTAGTACTATTTTCATTAGCAGCAGTTGATGGTGAACAACTGATTACCATGCACCATGGCTGGAAGGAAGTACAAGGAGGAGGAGGATGAGGAGGAGGATGGCACCATTATATTTTCCAACTGAGAAACCTCATGTCCGATTGTCCACCCAGTTGGCCACTCTTTTTCTTTTCAAAAACTCAGATTCGCCAATAACTCTAGCCACTGAGTCCCGTCCTTTGGGTTGTCCTCTCCTTGAGAGGCTTTTAAAAAATTGCCACCAACAAAATGCCCAACCGGCTATTTTATTATTTTTGATAAGACATACTGTCTACTCTACTCTAGTACCTGAATTGTAGTGATGTATGTATTGTATTTTCAATCTTGCTAGTGAAAAAAATAAATAGGACCAGCAGCGAAGGCGACGCCAGTCAGGAGGGAGCTGTTGCGGTAGCTGCAGGGAGTGAGCCAGCAGCAGTGGCGGGCATTGGTAAGTCATATTCCTTACTTAATGACAATGCACTCACTGCAAAGGTGTACACTGTACTGTCGAGACTAAGTTGTTGTGAACAGTTGAATAAGACACCCTTTACTGCATTAGCATTAGCTGGAGTTGAGTAACTAGTGGCCTCTTCTATCTTCAACTCAGCAGAGAAAGTTTTATGAAGAAGACTTAGAGTCAGACGACCTTGATGGGTTGATGGAAAATGGAAAGAAGAATGGAAGGAGGAAGGACGAGTTATATGTAATATATGACTGGCAGAGAAGGATGCATGAGTGAAGGAAGGGGGCCCGGGATGCATAAAGGTGGCTGATAGGATGCATGGGTGGTTGAAGGATGGGTGAAAGGTAAAGGAAAGGCTGCCTGCTAGTGCCTGGGTGGGTGAAACTGTATGGGTGAAAGGATTCCTCCGGGGGGTTTGATGGGTCAGACTCAAAGACAAGCATGGACGCATGGGTGGTGATTAAAATGACAAATGTATGTTGTTGGTGAAAGGTTTGTTGAGATTGAGAATGATAGCTATGTTTGAATGGATGGATGCCTGGATGGTATTCAATCATAGTATAGGTGGAGACTGAATGAAGAGAATGTAAAAGAAAATTAAACCGTGCCAGAGTAGCAAAGCCAGAGGTGAAGAGTAAAGAAAAATAATGCTAGAAGAGCAATGCGATGATAAATAGAAAAAAAAAGAATAAACAAGGACTGTTTTTTTTTCAACGTTTTTGATTCAAGGTTTTTTTTCAGAATACTCCCTTGACTCACAGTAGTTTGCAAGCACAACATATGTATTGTGTATGTACCCACCCATCATCTATCGCCTCTCTCCAACTCCGAGGCCCACTCCTGCTCCCAACCCATGTCATTTCGACCGTGTCAGCCATGGGTGGCCTATCGGCTGCATGGTTATAATCAAACAATAGTAGTACCTCACGTCGTGCTGTATATCATCATTCATATTAGTAATCATATCATCTGTCTTGTTGTAGTAGTCAGGGTGAATGTGAAATTGAGCATCTGCCATTGATTTAACAGAGTGTGGCCATAATAGAAAAATAGATAATTGTGTAGTACAGCTGCCCCACCTGCAGACAGTAGTAAAGTAATTTGAGTCTGCAACACGAGTATGTCTGTCTGGGGTGCAAACTTACTGAGCTAGCATGCCTACAAGGTTAATTTAGCTAAACAAGAGAGAGAAGAAGAAGAATACTTGTCTACTCCATAGTGCCTAATGCCTGAAACTCTAATCACATCCAAATCTTAGGGGTTGAGGAAGTGAGGGTACTACAAATGTTATGTACTGCTAGTGCTACTGAGCCACTATAATTTTATGTTCATAATTTTGTGTTACAGTTTTGCTAAGAGTATTGGTTACAATTGTCTTTTTTCCTGATATAGCTACTCCTTCCCAACCCAATTGGTGGGAGTTAGCAGCCAGGACCCGGCAACGGAAGCTGGAGGACATCAGGGACAAATATCGGCAGCTGGTGGTTCTGGCAGAGGAGGAGGAGGCAGCAGCTCTAGCCTCCAATGCCCCAGGCCCCAGCCAGGCCCCCCTAGTGCTTCCGGTGGTACGGCGCCGTGGTCTGGCAGTGCCCACCGCAATTCAAACACTGCTGCCCACACCTGTTGTTCCTGCAAAAAACTTTAGCACTGCATGCTCCTCCGGATGGCACACCTAGAGGCCAAGATTGAGGAGCGGTTCCACGCCCTAGAGCACACGATCCGGCAAGCCCGCCGCTAGACCTCAGTCTTGACCCTTGCCCTTTTTTTAATCTTTATTTTTGGGTGGGACTTGTTGGGGAGAGGGTGGGAATGTGGGAGTTGGGGAAAACTTGGATGTTCTTTTTTTTATGAACATTTATGGACAATTAGACTTTTTACTAGACATTTGTTGGGGTTAGGGAGAGGGGTGGGTCAGGTGTTGTGGGTTTCTTTATTTCTTTAATTCTAGTTTATTTGTTAGGGGAATCGTTTTCTACATATGATGTAAATCTTTTTTGGGAGGTTACTCTTTTACTTCGCACTGTTTCCTTTACTGCAGGGCCGCAGCCAGTTTTTTTAAAATCTGCCGATAGTGTAACACACCAACAGATATATGCAGTGCCCTCAATTGTCCTAATACTGTCAGTCTCTCCTCCTAGTCTATGCAGCCTGAAACTAAAACCCCTATGGACTCAGAAGGGTGTGGGTGTGTGAATTAATTAATTTCCATAGTATATACATTATGCCTCACCCACACTTCTTCTCTTAAGTGTGATTGGTGTTTAGGCGAAGCGATGGCTGCATAGTGATGGTTTGGTTTCCCAAGGTAAACACTTGACAAGTGTCAACTACACTTGATGACTGGCCGCACAGCACAAAGATTCATTCAACAATGTTATCTGAGTTCTTAGTATACTATATACTCAGTAATGTAAACTAGGGTCCAATTGACTCTGTTTATTGTTGTAGATAATATTCCTCTTATACCACTGCTCTGTCATGAGACAATGTTCAGTGATGAATACATGCAATTTTGTGACTAAATCAAAATCATTTTACAAAACAATATTTCCCAACTATCCTATTTGAAAAAAAAATATATTTTCTCAAGAAGTCCATTGAAGATGCCCAATGCATTTCGGGAAGGAAATTCCTTTTTCAGGGGCCACTGTAAACAAGAAACAATAGAAATGGTTGTAAAGGTAATTCTAGTTATATACAGGAAGGGATTGATCTTAAACATGTATTATGTGTATATTAAAAGGTGTAAACAATGTTCTATAAAGCTGTTTTGAAGAGTGTGAGACTGTGAGATAAAATTCACCAAACCCTTTTCAGAACCGAAAGTATTACCGATAGTTGCAATCACAACATGCCATCACCAAATGAAGACAAGAATCCAAAGACGTGTACAAGTTTGTTGTATGAGGAAGAATGAAGCTAATAAAATAATACCGATGCGCTGATAGACAAAAGACCGCAAATATTACTGATAGTTACAATCTAGGATGTCACAACATAACATCACCAAAATAAGAAAAGAATCCAAAGACGAGTATAAATCTGTGGTGTGAGGAAAGATGACACTAATAAAGTAGTGCCGATACATTGAGAAACAAAAGCCAGTGGATTAAGTTTCAAACCAAAATATGCTGCTCTCGGCAACCACGCCACTTACTCAATGTGGTATAACTGTTCGAAAGACTCTTATCGCTTAATAAACATAAATGTAACCTGCAAAATAGTCAGTAAAGCACACAGTGAATAAATGTGCAATTAAACTGAATGAACTAGAATGTTATGAAGTAGGAATGTAAAGTACCTTGTAATGGTGTCCTCGAGGGAACATTGAGAGTCGAGGCAATTAGAAATCTTCGAATATAAACCCGCTAGTATTCAAAAAAAATGTAAGGTATGAATAGCTGTCAACGGCAATTGCCTAATGTTTAGCGAAGCTTTATAAATGGAGCTTATACAACAAAACTTCCTACCTTGGGTCAGAAGTCGTGAATTTCTCTCGATAACCGTTGTACTTTAGCGGAATAGATAAAATGGATAGGATAGACACAAATTTAACCAAGGGATGGAAATGAACAATGGACTGATTCAGTGAATGTGTGCCACTTAGTAGAAACACGGTCGCCATCTTGGAGTTCATTCAAATGGGAAATCAATCTCAAGACCTCTCTACACGAAAAAATGGCACATGTTACTCTGCCTAGCCCTCACACATTATACACAATAATGGACTTCGGTCTAGGAACCGAAGCTTGATACTACCAATGGCGCAAAAACAAAATCGAACCATAATGCACGCAAATAGACTGCCTAGTTAAAAAATGTGCGCCATCTTAGAGGTATATGTGCAGTGTAAAAATATTGCAGAATAGTTAAAATGGTGAGAAGCCAACTGTTGAACAATGAATCACAAAATCTGTGTGGACTACATTGTAAACTGCAGTGTTAATAATTCTCACTACAGACAGATACCCTGATTATGTGGTGTGAACGACGAAAAGTTGTTAACAAAAAACAAATAGTGCGAAAGAAGAAAACTTCTTGAAAATCATGTGTGCTATTTTATCTCACAGTCACCGTGGCATAATGTTAACCTAGATGAATACCAGTAATATGCGGAAAAGAGAAAGAACATGAAGTGAGATATACTTGTGTAATTTTGTTATAATAAATAGAAGCGCATGTAATTAAACTTTATCGATAATGCCAATGTCTTATGGTTACACTAAATGCACGCTAATGGTTCTGAATGTGATCTTGAAGTCTCACAAGACTGAAATATTCTGTGCTCTGGTGAACATACCAAACTGTGAACTACATTGATTCAAATACATATTGATGAAGATTTGAACTGGTCTGTTGCTAACAAACTTTTAACATCCAGCTTTGATTCATAAAAAACAAATCATATTAATTATATCATTCAAACCATTAGGAGTCATTGTATTGAACTTTTTTATCCACCAGATTTCCCTCTGTGATAAGAGTTTGGAATTATCTTTATCAGGACTGGTTTGTAGTATTTGTAGAATAAGGAATCTTAATTGAGCTAGGTCGTGTTTGTGTTCTAGCCAATGTGCAACTAAGCTGGAGTTGGTATTTTGATTTTGTATCATACTTTTGTGCTCTGTTATTCTAATCTTGACTTTTCGTTCTGTTTTGCCAATGTACATCATGCCACAAGGACAATTGATGCAGTAAATCAAGAATGTTGAGTTGCAATCCCCTGAATGCCATAATTTCACTGGCTTTCCCATCTGTGGATGTGCAATTAAATTTCCAGGAATTATTTTATTGCAATGTACGCAGTATTAACATTTCTGCGTGCTAGTTTCAGAAGTACTGCGTGCCATTTTGGAATTAGTCAGCATTTCTTTGATATTGCGACTTCTTGTATATGCAAACAGTGGCTGCGTTTCAAATAAATGTTTGAAATCTGGTTCATGCTGGAGAAGTTCCCAACGTTTCTTGATGATCCTTTTTATTGCTGCCTATTTGGTTGAATATTTGGATATGAAAACCATTCGATTCTGAGGTGTTTTGTCTCTGGTGAGTAACAAATCGTGTCTTTGAGTAAGGGATGTTCTTTCTTCTGCTTTGTCTAGTAAGAATCAGGATATCCCCTTTGTTTAAAATTGTGTTTTTGGTCTGCAAGTGCTACTTTGAAAGCTTCCTGTGCGGAAGATATTCTTTTTACACTCAACATTTGTGAGTATGGTAAATTCTGGATGAGGTTGGGTGGATAAAAACTGTTGAATAATAGAAGGCACGGCCCGTGGTAGGAGTGCCGGTCGGGCGGTAACGTGGGGTGGGGGAGGGGCAAGGTGGGGGGGTAGGAAACTACGGATTAAGGCCGAATACAGGTAAGTGAACATTTAAATAAATAAAACGAATTTCGTTGCGCGCACTGCATCGCATTTGGCGATGCAGCGCTCACAACGAAATTCGTTTTATTTATTTAAATGTTCACTTACCTGTATTCGGCCTTAATCCGTAGTTTACTACCCCCCACCCTGCCCCTCCCCCGCCCCATGTCACCGCCCGACTGGCACTCCTACCACGGGCCGTGCCTGAATAATAGTAGATTGTTCCGATCTGTTTTTTTCTTGAAGAATGTAGTTTCCAACCTAGTGTTCGATTTAGTGATTTGAACATCCAGAAACGTTATGCTTGTAGTGCTGATGTCATGTGTGAACAGTATTCAGGCATTTCTCTGATGGAGTTCTTTGATCTTAGTTTCTAATTTAGCTTGAGCATTGTTCCAGATCAAGAAAATATCGTCAATAAAATGACTATGAAAGATCAAATTAGAGTTGCATTATGGATTAGTTAAAATATGCTCCTGCTTGAACTTCGATATAAAGATGTTCACGTACGCAGGAGCCCCAGCAGAATGTTATGTTATAAGGAACTTGTAAAGCGCAAACTTTCACTCCGAAGAGCATGTTATGTTATGTTATGTTAATAACTTTTATAAAGCGCAGCGATTACCCATGGGTGTCCTGGCGCTAGCAAATGCATCCTGAGGCAAAAAACAAGAAGGGAGGAGTTATTCAGAAAAGAGCCAGGTCTTTAGGCCCTTCCTAAAATTTAAGAGATCCGTAGCATCTCTGAGGAAAAAAGGCAGGGCGTTCCAGGCGTTCGCTGCGCTAACAGCGAAGCTTCTGCCCCCCCACAAAGCAGTCCTTCTGAGTGGAACCGAAACCAGCTTGGCACCTGTCGAGCGAAGTGCTCTGTTCGGAATGTACCAGTGGAACAGCTGGTTCAGGTAGTCTGGGCCTTTGCCATTAAGGGCTTTGAAGACCATGCATAGGGATTTAAAACGCACTCGATTCCGTATTGGAAGCCAGTGGAGATTCCTTAATCCATTGGAGATGGGTGAGAATTTGGGTGTACCCCTCAGAAGTCTTGCTGCTGCATTTTGCAGCAGCTGTAGTTTGTTCAGACTTTTCTGTTGGATATTCAAATACAAGCTATTACAATAGTCCAGCCTGGATAACACCAAGGCTGTGACCACTGTTTGTCGACTACTCGGGGGTAGGAATGGCATTACCTTCCTCACTGTTCTAAGCACGTAAGTGGTTGAAGATGCTACTGCATTGACCTGATCCCCGAAGGTTAGTCTCTCGTCCACAACTACCCCTAGATTTTTTGCCTTTTTTGAAGGCGTGGGGAGAGAGCCCATCGAGTCTGGCCACCAGCCTGGGGTCCAAAAGCTAGTATCCTTTCCAAATAGAAGGACCTCAGTCTTGCCTGAATTAAGCTTTAGGCAGTTCTCTGCCATCCATTTCCCAACAGATTTCATACATGTTTAGAAACGTTTGTCTATGCCTACATCCTGGCCCGGAAGTAATGACACAACAATTTGGGTATCATCCGCATAGGACGTGAGACCGAACCCGAATGATCTAACAATGGGGGCCAAGGAGGAGACATAGACATTAAAAAGGGTGGGCTAAGGGAGGATCCCTGTGGGACCCCACAAGGAAGCACAAAGGGTTTTGATTGACAACTACCCAGTGCCACCGTGTGTCTTCTGTCGGACAGGAAGGAACTTATCAGTGCCCAAGCTTTGGATTGAATCCCACACTCCTTTAGACGGTCCATCAAAATACCATGATGGACCGTATCAAAGGTCGCCGACAGGTCTAACAGGATTAGTGCTGCCCTCCCTCCTTGGTCAACGGCTACTCTGATCTCTTCTGTTGCCTTAATAAGAGCGGACTCAGTGCTGTGGCCCCCTCTGAACCCATACTGGGAAGGGTCTAATGCTTGTGTTGTTGTTAAAAAATAACTTTGGGCCATATGTATCAAAGTCCCCTTTTGCGATTCTCAAATAGCGATTTTTTGCGAATCGCTATTTGAGAAACGCAAAACCGTATGTAAACAAATAATCGCAAAACATTAGCGATTTGTTAAAGTTTGCTAAATGAATAGCGATGACCCAAATAGCGTCCATTTAGCATTGAACTTTCTATTTTGCGAATTTCGCAAAATTGCGAAAATCGCAAAATTGCGAAGTTCGCGAACTACAATTCTGAGACACAGGTGCAGCTTGATGACATCACAACCAGGAAGTGTGACTACCCATGCTGCACCTGAGTCTCAGAAGCAGAGTGAGAGAGCAGGAGTTGAGGCTGAGGCATCACTGCAGTGCTACACACATTGGAGAGAGTGGAGACATGGCCAGCAAGGACAAGCAGCAGGGGAGACACCCAGAATTAGAAAACCAAAGTTCACTGAAAGTGAGCAGGAGGCTCTGATACAGGAGATGGTTGTGAGCCATGAGCTCCTGTTTGGCAAGAAGTCCCTGCGTGTGCCAGAGACACGCAAAGAAGGATATGGGCAGACATCCAGCGCAAAGTAAACGCAATTGGCATCACACATCGCAGCGTCAAAGACCTACAGAAGCGCTGGTATGATATGCGCGCGCGCTCAAAGGAGAAGGTTGCTGCCAGGTTGGAGGAGGCCAACAAGACCGGTGGGGGGACCTCCACTGCCACCGCTTCAACACCACTCGAAGAAATGGTTGAGGGGAACCTGCTTCCGGAAAGTGCAGTGGGCGTGTCAGACCTGGACAGCTCCGACCACACACAACCAAGACAAGGTAAGAAGCATGCCATCACACCCCTGATACCTCCCTACTACCCCCAATCAATCAATCAATCAATCAATCAATCATGTCACTTATAAAGCGCACTACATACCCGCGAGGGTCTCAAGGCGCTGGGGGAAGAGGGGGGTGGTGCTGCTACTGATCGAAGAGCCAGGTCTTGAGGAGTCTTCTGAAGGCCAGTAGGTTTTGGGTCTGTCGGAGGTTGGTGGGGAGGGTGTTCCAGGTCTTGGCGGCGAGGTGGGAGAAGGATCTGCCGCCGGCGGTCGTTTTCCGGATGCGGAGGACTGTGGCGAGGGCAAGGCTGGTCGAGCGGAGCTGGCGGGTGGGGGTGTAGAAGCTGAGTCGTCTGTTGAGGTAGGCTGGTCCGGAGTTGTGGAGTGCTTTGTGTGCGTGGGTGAGGAGCTTGAAGGTTATCCTCTTGTTGACAGGGAGCCAGTGCAGGTCTCTCAGGTGGGGTGTGATGTGGCTGCGTCGGGGGATGTCGAGGATAAGACGTGCAGAGGCGTTCTGGATGCGTTGCAGCCGTCTCAGGAGCTTAGCCGTCGTTCCTGCGTAGAGGGCGTTTCCGTAGTCCAGCCTGCTGGTGACGAGGGCCTGGGTGACTGTTTTTCTTGTTTCGGTGGGGATCCACTTGAAGATCCTGCGGAGCATTCGGAGGATGTTGAAGCAGGATGAGGAAACGGCGTTGACCTGCTTAGTCATGGAGAGGGTGGGGTCGAGGATGACCCCTAGGTTGCGTACGTGGTCGGTGGGTGGTGGGGCTGTTCCCAGTGATGTTGGCCACCAGGAGTCGTCCCAGGCTGAAGGGTTGGAACCAAGGATGAGGACCTCCGTCTTGTCCGAGTTCAGCTTCAGGCGGCTGGTCCTCATCCATTCGGCGACGGCCTTCATTCCTTCGTGGAGGTGGGCTTTGGCGGTGTGAGGGTCTTTGGTGAGGGAGAGGATCAGCTGGGTGTCGTCGGCGTAGGAGATGATGTTGAGGTTGTGCTGTCGGGCGACGTGGGCGAGGGGTGCCATGTAGATGTTGAACAGCGTTGGGCTGCGGGAGGAGCCTTGGGGTACGCCGCAGATGATCTTGGTGGCCTTGGATCGGAAGGGGCGAGGCGGACGCTTTGTGTTCTGCCAGAAAGGAAGGATGTGGTCCAGTCCAGGGCCTTCTCTTGGATCCCGGCGTCGTGAAGGCGTGTTCGTAGTGTGTGGTGGCAGACCGTGTCGAAGGCGGCTGATAGGTCCAGGAGGATGAGGGCTGCTGTTTCTCCGTTGTCTAGCAGGGTCCTGATGTCATCGGTGGCGGCGATGAGGGCGGTTTCGGTGCTGTGGTTGCTGCGGAAGCCGGACTGGGAATGGTCCAGGATGTTGTTCTCCTCGAGGTAGCGGGTCAGTTGTTTGTTGACGATTTTCTCGGTGACCTTCGCGGGGAACGGGAGCAGAGAGATGGGTCGGAAGTTCTTGAGGTCCTTGGGGTCTGCCTTGGGTTTCTTGAGTAAGGCGGTGATCTCGGCGTGCTTCCAGCTTTCCGGGAAGGTTGCTGTCTCGAAGGAGATGTTGATTATTTTCCGGAGATGGGGCGCGATGGCTGTACTGGCTTTGTTGAAGATGTGGTGAGGGCACGGGTCTAGCGGTGAACCGGAGTGGATGGTGTTCATGATCTCGCTGGTGTCCTCGTCGTTGATGTTGGTCCAGGAGAGCAGGCGGTTGGTGGTTGTGGGGGCAGTGGTCTCGGTGGTTGCCGGGGCGGTCGTGGTGTTGAAGCTGTCGTGGATGTCAGCGATTTTGCGGTGGAAGAAGGTGGCCAGTGAGTCGCACAGGTCTCGCGATGGCTGGATGTCGTTGGTGTTGGAGCTGGGGTTGGAGAGTTCCTTCACGATGTTGAAGAGCTCTTTGCTGTTGTGTGCGTTGTTGTCTAGGCGGTCTTTGAGTGAGGCCCTTTTGGCGGATCTGATGAGGTGATGGTGACTGCGGGTGGCGCTCTTGTGGGCGGCGTAGCTGTCCGCTGTCCGTTCGTGGAGCCAGATCTTCTCCAGTTTTCGGCATGTTCGTTTGGAGGCCTGGAGGTCTTCGGTGAACCAGGTGGCTTTCTTGCTGGTGTGGCTGTTGGGCGGATTCTTGAGCGGGGCGAGGGTGTTGGCGCAGTCGTCGATCCACTGTCTGAGGTTGCGGGCGGCGGTGTCGGGGTCGGAGGGTTCGGCGGGTGGGCTCAGGGCGAGGGTTGTGGTTAGCTGGTCTTCCGTGACTCTGCTCCAGCAGCGGCGAGGCATTTGTTCGGTGCGGTGGTGCGTGGTGGGCTTCCTGTAGGTGAAGTGGATGCAGTGGTGGTCAGTCCAGTGGGGTTCGGAGGTGTGGTTGAAGGAGACGTGTGGGCTTGCGGAAAAGATGGAGTCTAGCGTGTGGCCGGCGGCGTGGGTGGGTGTAGTCATGAGCTGTCTGAGTCCGAGGGTGGCGAGGTTGTCGATCAGGGTGGTGGAGTTGGTGTCCTTGTTGTTCTCGAGGTGGAAGTTCAGGTCCCCGAGGAGGATGTAGTCCGTGGAGGCGATGGCGTGTGTGCTGACGAAGTCAGCGATGGAATCGCTGAACTGTGGTCGGGGTCCGGGGGTCTGTAGATGAGGGTTCCTCTGAGGGTGGTGTTGGGATCGGTGTGGATCTGGAAGTGCATGTGTTCGGCGGTGCTGAGGGTGTCGTCGGTGTTGGTTGAGACTCTGAGGGTGTTCCTGTGGACGATGGCGATGCCTCCTCCGACTCCGTTGGTGCGGTCCCTGCGGGTGATCTTGTATCCGTCCGGGATGGCAATGGCGATGTCGGGGGCTGAAGCGGGATTCAGCCAGGTCTCCGTCAGGAATGCGACGTCTGGGGAGGTTGAGTCGAGAAGGTCTCAGAGTTCGATGGCGTGTTTGCGGGCGGAGCGGGTGTTGAGGAGGATGCATCTGAGGTAGTTGGGTTCTTTCCTGGGCGGTGGTTTGGCGCGGCGGGTGCTGGCGAAGCTGCAGTTCCGGCAGGTGAAGGGCCCTTGGGTGCGCTTTGGGGTGGCCTGGTAGCAGGCGTGATCTTTTCCGGGGTTGAGTGCGTGGAGGGTGCTGGCGTCGTATCGGCGTCTGTTGATGTGGCGGGCGCGGGGGATGCCCGGACCAGGGGGTCTGGCGCTGGGCGCGGTCACGGCGCGGACGGGCGCAGACGGGCTTGCCTTAGGTGCGCCTTCGGCGCACCAGCGGCGCGGCCGCGCAGCGGCCGCCATAAATGGGGAGGTGGGAGGGAGGAGCAGGGAATGGGGCAGCGAATGGGCAGTGAGGGGGCGGGGCCGCAGGGGCGCAGCGGCGGGAAACAGGCACAGAAGGGAAAACGAGGCACAATCAGGGCATCAAGGGGGCACAGAAAGGAAAAAAAAAAAAATGAGCACAATCAGGGGCAGCAAGGGGGCACAGAAAGGAAAAACGAGCACAATCAGGGGCAGCAAGGGGGCACAGAAAGGAAAAACTAGCACAATCAGGGGCAGCAAGGGGGCACAGAAAGGAAAAACAAGCACAATCAGGGGCAGCAAGGGGGCACAGAAAGGAAAAACGAGCACAATCAGGGGCAGCAAGGGGGCACAGAAAGGAAAAAACGAGCACAATCAGGGGCAGCAGCAGGGCACACAGACGGAGCTGTGTGGTGGGGGAGCGACCTACCAGTCAAGGTCAGGGGTCGCTCTCTTCACCACGCAGCGGCCGCCATAAATGGGGAGGTGGGAGGGAGGAGCAGGGAATGGGGCAGCGAATGGGCAGTGAGGGGCGGGGCCGCAGGGCGCAGCGGCGGGAAACAGGCACAGAAGGGAAAACAAGCACAATCAGGGCATCAAGGGGGCACAGAAAGGAAAAAAAAAAAAATGAGGCACAATCAGGGGCAGCAAGGGGGCACAGAAAGGAAAAACGAGCACAATCAGGGGCAGCAAGGGGGCACAGAAAGGAAAAAAAACGAGCACAATCAGGGGCAGCAAGGGGGCACAGAAAGGAAAAAAAAACGAGCACAATCAGGGGCAGCAAGGGGGCACAGAAAGGAAAAACGAGCACAATCAGGGGCAGCAAGGGGGCACAGAAAGGAAAAAACGAGCACAATCAGGGGCAGCAGCAGGGCACACAGACGGAGCTGTGTGGTGGGGGAGCGACCTACCAGTCAAGGTCAGGGGTCGCCCACACACACACCCAATAGAGTCCCAGGGGCACAACAAAACTACAATTCCAGTGCAGGTACACAAGCACACACAGCAATGCATTATGGGAGATGTAGTTACATGCACCTAACAGTGGAGCAATGACACCCAGCCAGGCTCAAACAGTATGTGTGCATCATGAAAGTCAAAATACAGATAGATAGGACCCATGTAACTCCAAACAGTGATATTTAATGCATGACAAATGCAAGGCAGGACAGTAAATTAATGTGTGCATTTATGTCCACAGCACCAGCAGAAACACAGGGAACAATCAGTGGAGGGGAGGATGAATCCCCCAGCCCAGAGGCAACAGGGCAAGAGGAGGAGGAGGAGGAAGAGGAAGACGAGGGCAGCCCAGTCATCCCTCCAATACGCCGCAGGCAGATTGCAGTGCCACCATTGCCACCACTGGAGGAGGAATCCCAGGACACCGATGTCAATGTCCAAACAGTCCAGGGTCAATCAGAGCCACAACCCTGTGCACGTGCACGTGCCGAACCAATACCAACAATCCCATCCAGGTGCAGGGCACCACGTGCATCCACTAGTGCAGCAGTCACAGGAGACGACACAGTCTTCCAAGGGCTGGAGGGCCACATGTTGGAGGTCCAGCGCCTGCAGGCAAAAAATATAAGGTCAATCCAGAGGCAAATCAGGGTTGGCTTCATGGGCCTGACGGGTGCCCTGCAGGCACTCTGTGCTGAACTAAGGGCGGACCGTGCTGCTAGGCGCAGGGAGAGGCAGCGCCTCCACACCCGCCTAGACCTCTACACCAGGGCGGTAAACCGCCTTTCCTCAGCGACCTCTGTGCTGTCAAGGCGCAGCATCAGTATGCAGCACGAGGTGTCACACTGCAGCCAGGACGTGGCCAGGGGTCTGGTACAGGTGACATGTGCTGTGGATCAGCTGTGGGCAGCTGCCACTGCTGGCCCAGGAGTCCTCACTCCAACAGACGAGGACGCACAATCCAGCAGGAGCAGCATTACACCACCGCCCCCACCGGACAGGCGCCGTAGTGTGCGTCACGGCAGGGCTGCTGAGACAGGCGAAGAGGGCACAGTGCACCCACGGCGAGGGCCTACAGCCCGTCAGCGCCGCAGTTGAGGCGCTCACACATAGGCATGGATATGGGTGCATCAACCCAGTGCACACAGACACTTGGTCAAGAGTCAATTTGCACTGTGAATCACACATGTGCGGTACTTTTAACAATACATTGTGTGCCACACAGGCTGTGTGCCGATATATATCCTGTACAAAGGGAAATTAAACACAGTCCTGTATTAGATCTTTGGCATTGTGTCATCTTTTCTTACCTAGAAATAGTTCTGTGTGATCTCATCTCGCCTCTGGCGCCCAGCAGCTGCACCAATTACTCCGGCCGGCATGCGTCCAGGAGCTGGCCCCTCCTCATCTGATGATTCTGATTCAGTGAGCTCCACTGGTGTGCCCTTCCTGGTGGCGATGTTGTGCAGCATGGCACACGCTACCACTATCTTGCAACAGGTCTGGGGGCTGTATTGAAGTGCCCCTCCACTCTTATGTAGGCATCTAAACCGGCTCTTGAGTATTCCGAAGGTCCGCTCGATGGTACATCTGGTTGCTATGTGGGCACTGTTGTGCCTCTGCTCCCCAGCGTTGGCAGGATTAAGGTAAGGAGTGAGTATGTAGTCCCGGACCGCATACGCACTGTCACCTGTGGGGCGAGAAAAATATGGTTGAACACTGTCCTGCCACTGCTATGCATTACTAGTGTGTCCTTCTATCACATGCAATTACCTAGTAGGTATCCCTCACCAAACTCCCCACTTGTGAGTCGGCGGTGTATCCCACTGTGGCGGAAGATGAATGAGTCGTGGGTGCTGCCTGGGTATTTAGCAACGATGTCGGTGATGATGTGCCTGGCATTACACACCACCTGTATGTTCAGGGAATGGTAGGACTTGCGATTCCTGAACACATACTCGTTCTGGGAGGGGGGATATGGCAACATGGGTCCCATCTATGCATCCAATGACGTGGGGGAACTGTGCTATTTGATAGAACTCCTGCTTGGTCTGGTCTAGTGCCTGTGGTGTGCTGGGGAAGTGTATGTGGTTATGCAGCCTCTGTACCATGGCATCAAGGAACGCGTGGAAGAAGCGCGACAATGCACTCTGTGAGACCCCTCCTGCTGTGGCTATCACCCCCTGGAAGCTCCCTGACGCCAAGAGGTGGAGTGAGCACAGGACCTGTATGTGGGTGGGGATTGTGTGTGTCCTGCGTGTGGGGTGTTCAAGGATAGGTTTGAGCTCTGCTATTAATTCCAGGATGCTCTCTTCATCCAGCCTGTAGTTTGTATGGATCTCCTCCTCAGTCCGCTGGAGCAGGGTTATGCGTGCTCTGAAGATCCTTTCCTGGCGTCTCCTTCTCTGTGCAGCAGCTCTGAGTCGCAGCCTCCTGGCTATCACGTACAGCCCTGACATTGTGGCAAACATCAGTTGCATTGTGGGTCTCTTTAAATAGGTTGCACCTGGTTACCACCTGCTCAGACTTGGTGGTAATTGCGATTCTCTATTTTGCGAATTTTGTGAATTCGCAAATTGAGAATTATTCATGCATTCCGTTTAGCGAATTTGCTAATTTTGAACACAACAATTGCGATTTTCGCTAGATTTTGTCACATTTTGCGAATTCGCAAATATTTCGCAAAATGGTATTATTCGCAATTTTGCTATTCGCTAATTATGCGATTCGCACATTGGCAGTCGGGATGTGCCTCATACATAGCGGGGCTCTGTTTTGCGATCGCAAACACTGTTTTTCTGCGATTCGCAGTGTTTGCGATCGCAAAACAGCTTCATACATATGGCCCTAAGTTGGATATTAAGGACTTTTTCTATCAGTTTAGCTTGTAATGGGATGCGCGAAATCGGGTGGAAATTGTTAGGATCTTTGGAGTCCAGGCTCGGTTTTTTCAGCAGGGGCAGTATGGAGGCCACTTTCCAACAACTGGGAAAGTGCCCCGTTTCACACATTCCCTCAAAAATGGCCGACAGAGACCGAGCAATGGGACCAGGGGCTAGTTGAGCTACTTGTACCGGACAAGGATCATGTGGAGATCCTGATTTGGCGGCCATGAGTAGCTTCTCCAAATTATCCGAAGATACTGGCCTAAAACTATCTAAGGTCTCAGTGGAGGTTTTTTGGGGGTTGAGTTTCTCATTATCCTGGTCCAGCGTGACACTGGTCAAGCCACAAAAGGCTGAGAAGATGGTTTCCACTTTGTTAACAAAAAACTTAGCAATCTCTTCACAAAGATCTTGACTTGCTTCAACTATCGCTGGGCGTGGAGTGGCCAAACTAGAGACCGTTTTAAATAATTCTTTGGTCGAGTTTTTCGCTAGATCTATGCGTGCCACATAGAACTCTTGTTTAGCTTGGTGGATAGATTGTTTGTATTTGAGAAGACTCATTCTATAAAGTATTTTATCTGATTCTTTATAGTCCTTTCTCCAATTTCGCTCAAGCCGTTTGCAGGTAAGTTTGTAATTTTTCAGAGCTTCAGTATACCATGGGGCTGATGGGTGTAGTCTTTTTGGGAGGACAGATTTTTTGGGAGCTAATTTGTCACACGCCTTCTCAAGCCATTTTGTATAAATCATGGCGGCTTCTTCCACACTATCCGGCATCTGATTATCCGTGGCAGTAAGAAGCTCTTGTAGAGCCGTAGCTTCAATATTCTTCCAAGCCCTGGTAGTTATTCGACCTCTTGGATGAGCGCCATTTGTAGGTCGGATGTTGAATGATAGCTCAAATCGGGCAGCCGCATGATCTGACCATACAAGAGGCCTATAAACTGTAGGCCTGGGTGGTTGGAGAATATACCATCCAAGGTATGTCCTGCCAGATGAGTAGGGCCAAGAACCTGTTGCTTCAAATCTACATTGTTCATAGTGTCTAACAGTGTCCTTGTATCAAGGTCTGTTAAGCTCTCAAGATAAAAGTTAAAATCTCCCAGGATTGTGTAGGCCTCTGTGCAAATGTCTTCTTCTAGGATGTTGCTTAATGAGGCTAGAAAGGTATTCCTAGCTCCCGGTGGTCTATATAGAAGAATACCTTTAAAGGAATGATGGTTGGAGAGCTTAAGGTTGAAGGATATGGCCTCACATGAATCCGATGGGACCGACTGAAAAGTCGCCCTGATATCCCTGTGATAAATCACGGCCACTCCCCCCTTCCTGTGTAATCTGTTTCGTGTATAGCATAGAAACTCTGGTGGAGTGGCATTTAATATGTCCGGACCAGAGGAGTCATCCATCCAAGTCTCCGTGATAAAGGCCAGCTTGATATCCCATTCTTCAATGAGCCTTGCGCATTCTATGCTGTGCTTAACTAACGATCTCGCATTGAGCAACAAGCATTGATTATTTGGGTGTTATCCCCACCTGATCCGGCTCCTTGGTCATTCCAAGAGGCCACAGGCAGGTCCAAGAGTTTGGGAAGTGAGGTTGTGCAATAGGGACATACCAGTGTTCGTGGTGTGGGTAGGGAGTCACAAGAAAGGCAGATGCAGTTATGTGCCCTGTCTGCCCCTTTTAGTTCTAACAGCATTTTTGTGGTATAAGTAACCGGAAGGGGCTTTTCTGACCCCCCCACTACCAGCGGTCCTGGCCCTGAGCCCTTTCCGAGCGCTGACGGGCGCAGACGGGCTTGCCTTCGGCGCGCCAGCGGCGCGCCCGCTGCGCGCATCCGCTGCGCGCTCGCACCTGCATCGGTTTTAATCTCCTGGTCAGGGAAATAGGCTGGTCCGCTGACCTGTCTACCCCTAAGATGGCGGCCCCACCTGACTCCACCGAGCAAGCTTGAATAAGCCCCAACCCCGCCTCAGCAGCCCAGAAATCACCACAAAGGTGGTACAGGTACCAGTGGTTAAAAACCCAAATTCAGTGCAATACAGTGTTGTTAAAAAGATTTAAACGATAAAAACAATTGTTCCAGTACGATTTCAGGGCGCTGTGCGGATTCCTAACGAACACAATGACTGAAACTGTGAATTGATTAGATGAGTGATCTGCATAGAGCATCAGGGACCATAAAGATCCAAGTTTTCAGAGCTTTTCTAAAAAGGGTTTCTGATTAGATGAAGCGTAGGTGGTTGGGGATTCGGTTCCAGTCTTTGGTCCCAAGAAAAGCAATAGATTTCCCCCCTTTTGAGACACATCTGAAAGCAGGGGTTTTAATAGATTTGCGTAAGACGATCTGAGTGTACGGTGTGGCACATAGCGTGCAAACCTGGGCCGAAGGTAGTGAGGGCCTGAGCAGTGAAAAATTCTAAAGGTAATTATCAAGATCTTAAACAGGATTATTTTGTGGATGGGTAGCCAATGCAGTGCTTTAAGTGCAGAAGATGCTGATGAGCTCCTAGGCCATTTTAATACTAGTCGAGCTGCTGCATGTTGTACCATCTGTAGCTTGTATAGGACCAATTTATTAGTTCCTGCATAAAGGCTGTTGCAGTAATCCAATCTGGAGGTGATTAGGGCCACTGCGACTGCCTTTCTAGCCATGCAGGGAAGCACGTCGAAGAACTTTTTCTTCCCGCTTACTTGCAAGAAGAATTCGTTGTTCCACTTCAAATAGCTATGTTGTAAACAAAATTGAAGAATTTCAAAAATGAAAACTTTATTTACTTGAATCGCTGGCTGTTGTAATAATGCCCATTCATAAGTATCAATGCCTTCCTGTAGAGGTATAAATCTGTAGAGTGATGTCACATCAATAGAACAAAGTATCCATTGGTCATGTGTTCTACTGTCGAGATTATGTAGCAGTTGTAAGAAATGTGTAGTATCCTTTATGTAGGATTTCCAATTTTGCACGAATGGTTGGAAAAGAAATTGACATATTGTCCCAATGGTTCAAACAGCGAATCGCATCCTGAGACAATCAGTCTGAATGGAGGGTCTTGAAGATTTTTATGTACCTTTGGCAACATGTATAGTCGAGGACATCTAGGATGTTGCACTAAGAGAACATTTTGTGTGTTTAACGAGATCCAATCCATTTCTATAGCTTTCTCCAATATTTTTTATCAGGGTCTTCTTTATTTCAAATGTTGGATCATTCTCTAGTCGTGCATATGTGGAGGAATCCATTACATGTTCTAGTACCTTTCTTTGGTAAAAACTCATATCCATCACTACTAGCACCCCACCTTTATCCATGAGTTGAAAAGTTATCTGTTGGTTCTGTGAGAGATCTCTGAGTATTCTCTATTCATTTTTAGACAGATTAGATTTGCCCCTAGAGTGCAAATTCAGTGCTGATAAATCTTTCCTAATCAAGATTTCAAAGGTGTCCAACATCTTATGGGAAACCTGTGCCAAGTACGTGCTACGAGGTTTAAATTCCTTGTATGGAATGTTATCTTGTGGTGATATCACTGATAAGTTCTCTTTGTCTTATGTGGCTGGTAATATGTTTGTGAAGAAATACTGTAGTCTTAAGTTTCTCATAAATTTACAAATGATACCTCCATGTATTTGTATCATACGTTGGTACGAATGTTCCCTTGTTCAATACTTTTCTTTGTTGCTTTGTTAATGTTGTGGAAGTTATGTTGATGATCAGATCTTGGTTTTGCTCCGGAGGTTCTTGCTGATTTGTTCTCTTTCTTTGCCCTCTACGTGTTTTTTTGGCCCGCTATGATCTGGTGGACGTCCTGTTGGTTTGCCACTCCCTAAAAAAGAGGACGTTGGCTGGGTGCTAGAGCCTGCAGTATTATCTAGTTGTTGTTGTGTCATCTCAGACTGATGACTAGAGCTCAATGATGTTCTGTTTGTTTCTATTTCATGAAAAATGCACGAATTAACCTGCCCCGTATTTTCAACATATGGCCCTATACAAGGGTTTTAAAATTCATACTCTATCTCTAGAGCAAATCAAGGAAAGAATGAATGGTTACATCAAGTTTTACAAATTAAATAATCATTTATTAATTGGATAATCATTTCAACAATTTATAGAAACACATAACAAAAATAACAATAATTAATAATCAAAAGAATAGAATTCAGAAAGACATATATATATATCGTCCCACACACCTATTTCAAACAAAACAATCATATCATCATACATTCCCAGGCTTCATCAAAAAGACTCACACATCAATCACACAACTTTAAAAGAATGATATCAGGTAAAAATTGTACATAAAGGCCACAAGATGGTAGGATGACAAAGAAATTACAAGTCATCAAGGGGTAGGGTTAGAGATAATCCAGCTGCCCCCACACGAATAACGCCAACGCGCGTTTCGGTGTGTTGCCCCAGCCGGGGCTACACCTTCATCAGGGCGAAGATGGACAATAAGGGGTGGGACAAAACACCTGCAGATATAAACGAAAAAAACACATGTATAGATTTTTCCTTACAATATATTCTTATATATATGTATCAACCAAATAATATTTTGAATCAAATCAATACCAAATCCTAGATGAGCTCCAGAGAACCTACAGTCAAGCTAAATAATTAATATTACAACTGGAATAGAAGGCTAAACATAAACAAAACATCAACGTATATCGAAAGATACTTTTTATTCTAAAATCCATACGGAGAGTCCTCAGATACATAAACCCACTCATTACCGTAAGGCCAGAATATTAAATAAAGAAGAAAACATAAATAAAAATCATAAACAGAGTGTGGATACCAATGATAAAGAAAGACAACCACCAGATAGTAAAACAAATAAAAACCCATACATTAAGAGTTAAGACCAAGCCACCAAGATGTAAAAGCAAAAATATTCTTTTGATTATTAATTATTGTTATTTTTGTTATGTGTTTCTATAAATTGTTGAAATGATTATCCAATTAATAAATGATTATTTAATTTGTAAAACTTGATGTAACCATTCATTCTTTCCTTGATTTGCTCTAGAGATAGAGTATGAATTTTAGGACCCTTGTATAGGGCCATATGTTGAAAATACGGGGCAGGTTAATTCGTGCATTTTTGGTGTTCCTTATTTCCCCTGCGTACCTGCCCCCATCTAGTCAGGGGTCCCCCTTCTTATGTTTCTATTTCATGGTCAGATACTATGCTTTCCTGCGATGATGTTGCTGGTTTCTGGGAAGTTCTTCTGTGAGCATATAACTCAGCCCAGGTATATAACTCATTGAGCTTGTAGTCGATTGTGTCCCGTTTGAATTTTCTCAGTTTCCATTCTTGAATTTCTTTACCGTAAGTATCCAATTTTTCATTCAGGTCTTCAAGAGTCTTCTTCCAAACTTCTGGTTCACTTCTTGATATCAGGTCTGATTTAAGCATCTCTATTTCCTCCTCTAATTCTCTTATTGTGCGTGAAAGTTCTTCTATTAAAAGGAGTATAAGCTCCAACGAGCATTTGTTGAAAATGGCTTGACATTTTTCCATGATAACCTTATTAAATTGGAATCTGAACAGCATGGGTTTTATTGGTAATCTCAACCCGCGTGGAATTCCTTCTACCCTGTGGTATTGTATAAGCGTAGAAGCGTAGAGCCGTTGATTCAATGCTCTTCTGGAAATTAATTCAAATTGTCTAAGTTGTTGTGTGATTGAACCTCCCTGTATATTAAAAGATGTGGCGTCTTATATTAATGAATACATATAAGTTGCCTGAGCTGCTGTGTATGATTTAGTGTCTGCTCTGTTGTCCGTGATGCTAGATATAGCTTCAAAAGACATGGTGAATATGGGGGTGCTGAAACTGACAATTTGGCGATTGAATTGATTACTGAAATGTGTTGAGCACACTCTATTTTTAATTATTTATACAGTCCCTGAACATCAATTAAGTGCTTAATTACTAATGATTTCAACAGTTTAGCATGCAGGTCAGGGAAGAGGCTGCCTACCTCATATAACATGTAAACACTTGACAAGTGTCAATTACACTTGATACCTAACTGCACAGCATAAAGAGTCATTCAACAATGTTATCTGAGTCCTTAGTATACTATACACTCAATAATGTAAATTAGGGTCCAATAGACTATGTTTATTGTTGTAGATAATATTCCTCTTATAACACTGCTCTGTCTTAACCACTTAACCGCGGCGCGGAATTCCGCCGCATGTGCGGCAGTTTAAAAAGAGTGGGCGGGGCCGCGTCGGCCAACGGACGTGCGCAGCACTAGCGAGGTAGTGCTCGCGACGGCCGTTGGCCGGCGGAAGCACGGAAGAGGTTAATAAACATGAACGTAACCTGTAAAATAGTCAGTAAAGCACACAGTGAATAAATGTGCAATTAAACTGAATGAAGCAGCCTCTTCCCTGTCCTGCACGCTAAACTGTTGAAATCATTAGTAACTAGGCACGTAATTGATGTTTAGGGACTGTATAAATAGTTAAAAATAGAGTGTGCGCATCACATTTCAGTAATCAATGTCAATGTCAATGTCCAAACAGTCCAGGGACAGTCAGAGCCACAACCCCGTGCACGTGCCGAACCAATACCAACAATCCCATCCAGGCGCAGGGCACCACGTGCATCCACTAGTGCAGCAGTCACAGGAGACGACACAGTCTTCCAAGGGCTGGAGGGCCACATGTTGGAGGTCCAGCGCCTGCAGGCAAAAAATATAAGGTCAATCCAGAGGCAAATCAGGGTTGGCTTCATGGGCCTGACGGGTGCCCTGCAGGCACTCTGTGCTGAACTAAGGGCGGACCGTGCTGCTAGGCGCAGGGAGAGGCAGCGCCTCCACACCCGCCTAGACCTCTACACCAGGGCGGTAAACCGCCTTTCCTCAGCGACCTCTGTGCTGTCAAGGCGCAGCATCATTATGCAGCACGAGGTGTCACACTGCAGCCAGGACGTGGCCAGGGGTCTGGTACAGGTGACATGTGCTGTGGATCAGCTGCGGGCAGCTGCCACTGCTGGCCCAGGAGTCCTCACTCCAACAGACGAGGATGCACAATCCAGCAGGAGCAGCATTACACCACCGCCCCCACCGGACAGGCGCCGTAGTGTGCGTCACGGCAGGGCTGCTGAGACAGGCGAAGAGGGCACAGTGCACCCACGGCGAGGGCCTACAGCCCGTCAGCGCCGCAGTTGAGGTGCTCACACATAGGCATGGATATGGGTGCATCAACCCAGTGCACACAGACACTTGGTCAAGAGTCAATTTGCACTGTGAATCACACATGTGCGGTACTTTTAACAATACATTGTGTGCCACACAGGCTGTGTGCCGATATATATCCTGTACAAAGGGAAATTAAACACAGTCCTGTATTAGATCTTTGGCATTGTGTCATCTTTTCTTACCTAGAAATAGTTCTGTGTGATCTCATCTCGCCTCTGGCGCCCAGCAGCTGCACCAATTACTCCGGCCGGCATGCGTCCAGGAGCTGGCCCCTCCTCATCTGATGATTCTGATTCAGTGAGCTCCACTGGTGTGCCCTTCCTGGTGGCGATGTTGTGCAGCATGGCACACGCTACCACTATCTTGCAACAGGTCTGGGGGCTGTATTGAAGTGCCCCTCCACTCTTATGTAGGCATCTAAACCGGCTCTTGAGTATTCCGAAGGTCCGCTCGATGGTACATCTGGTTGCTATGTGGGCACTGTTGTACCTCTGCTCCCCAGCGTTGGCAGGATTAAGGTAAGGAGTGAGTATGTAGTCCCGGACCGCATACGCACTGTCACCTGTGGGGCGAGAAAAATATGGTTGAACACTGTCCTGCCACTGCTATGCAATACTAGTGTGTCCTTCTATCACATGCAATTACCTAGTAGGTATCCCTCACCAAACTCCCCACTTGTGAGTCGGCAGTGTATCCCAATGTGGCGGAAGATGAATGAGTCGTGGGTGCTGCCTGGGTATTTAGCAACGATGTCGGTGATGATGTGCCTGGCATTACACACCACCTGTATGTTCAGGGAATGGTAGGACTTGCGATTCCTGAACACATACTCGTTCTGGGAGGGGGGGGATATGGCGACATGGGTCCCATCTATGCATCCAATGACGTGGGGGAACTGTGCTATTTGATAGAACTCCTGCTTGGTCTGGTCTAGTGCCTGTGGTGTGCTGGGGAAGTGTATGTGATTATGCAGCCTCTGTACCATGGCATCAAGGAACGTGTGGAAGAAGCGTGACAATGCACTCTGTGAGACCCCTCCTGCTGTGGCTATCACCCCCTGGAAGCTCCCTGACGCCAAGAGGTGGAGTGAGCACAGGACCTGTATGTGGGTGGGGATTGTGTGTGTCCTGCGTGTGGGGTGTTCAAGGATGAGGTTTGAGCTCTGCTATTAATGCCAGGATGCTCTCTTCATCCAGCCTGTAGTTTGTATGGATCTCCTCCTCAGTCCGCTGGAGCAGGGTTATGCGCGCTCTGAAGATCCTTTCCTGGCGTCTCCTTCTCTGTGCAGCAGCTCTGAGTCGCAGCCTCCTGGCTATCACATACAGCCCTGACATTGTGGCAAACATCAGTTGCATTGTGGGTCTCTTTAAATAGGTTGCACCTGGTTACCACCTGCTCAGACTTGGTGGTAATTGCGATTCTCTATTTTGCGAATTTCGTGAATTCGCAAATTGAGAATTATTCATGCATTCCGTTTAGCGAATTTGCTAATTTTGAACACAACAATTGCGATTTTCGCTAGATTTTGTCACATTTTGCGAATTCGCAAATATTTCGCAAAATGGTATTATTCGCAATTTTGCTAATCGCTAATTATGCGATTCGCACATTGGCAGTCGGGATGTGTCTCATACATAGCGGGGCTCTGTTTTGCGATCGCAAACACCGTTTTTCTGCGATTCGCAGTGTTTGCGATCGCAAAACAGCTTCATACATATGGCCCTAAGTTGGATATTAAGGACTTTTTCTATCAGTTTAGCTGGTAATGGGATGCGCGAAATCGGGCGGAAATTGTTAGGATCTTTGGAGTCCAGGCTCGGTTTTTTCAGCAGGGGCAGTATGGAGGCCACTTTCCAACAACTGGGAAAGTGCCCCGTTTCACACATTCCCTCAAAAATGGCCGACTGAGACCGAGCAATGGGACCAGGGGCTAGTTGAGCTACTTTTACCGGACAAGGATCATGTGGAGATCCTGATTTGGCGGCCATGAGTAGCTTCTCCAAATTATCCGAAGATACTGGCCTAAAACTATCTAAGGTCTCAGTGGAGGTTTTTTGGGGGTTGAGTTTCTCATTATCCTGGTCCAGCGTGACACTGGTCAAGCCACAAAAGGCTGAGAAGATGGTTTCCACTTTGTTAACAAAAAACTTAGCAATCTCTTCACAAAGATCTTGACTTGCTTCAACTATCGCTGGGCGTGGAGTGGCCAAACTAGAGACCGTTTTAAATAATTCTTTGGTCGAGTTTTTCGCTAGATCTATGCGTGCCACATAGAACTCTTGTTTAGCTTGGTGGATAGATTGTTTGTATTTGAGAAGACTCATTCTATAAAGTATTTTATCTGATTCTTTATAGTCCTTTCTCCAATTTCGCTCAAGCCGTTTGCAGGTAAGTTTGTAATTTTTCAGAGCTTCAGTATACCATGGGGCTGATGGGTGTAGTCTTTTTGGGAGGACAGATTTTTTTGGAGCTAATTTGTCACACGCCTTCTCAAGCCATTTTGTATTAATCATGGCGGCTTCTTCCACACTATCCGGCATCTGATTATCCGTGGCAGTAAGAAGCTCTTGTAGAGCCGTAGCTTCAATATTCTTCCAAGCCCTGGTAGTTATTCGACCTCTTGGATGAGCGCCATTTGTAGGTCGGATGTTGAATGATAGCTCAAATCGGGCAGCCGCATGATCTGACCATACAAGAGGCAAGAGGCCTATAAACTGTAGGCCTGGGTGGTTGGAGAATATACCATCCAAGGTATGTCCTGCCAGATGAGTAGGGCCAAGAACCTGTTGCTTCAAATCTACATTGTTCATAGTGTCTAACAGTGTCCTTGTATCAAGGTCTGTTAAGCTCTCAAGATAAAAGTTAAAATCTCCCAGGATTGTGTAGGCCTCTGTGCAAATGCCTTCTTCTAGGATGTTGCTTAATGAGGCTAGAAAGGTATTCCTAGCTCCCGGTGGTCTATATAGAAGAATACCTTTAAAGGAATGATGGTTGGAGAGCTTAAGGTTGAAGGATATGGCCTCACATGAATCCGATGGGACCGACTGAAAAGTCGCCCTGATATCCCTGTGATAAATCACGGCCACTCCCCCCTTCCTGTGTAATCTGTTTCGTGTATAGCATAGAAACTCTGGTGGAGTGGCATTTAATATGTCCGGACCAGAGGAGTCATCCATCCAAGTCTCCGTGATAAAGGCCAGCTTGATATCCCATTCTTCAATGAGCCTTGCGCATTCTATGCTGTGCTTAACTAACGATCTCGCATTGAGCAACAAGCATTTGATTATTTGGGTGTTATCCCCACCTGATCCGGCTCCTTGGTCATTCCAAGAGGCCACAGGCAGGTCCAAGAGTTTGGGAAGTGAGGTTGTGCAATAGGGACATACCAGTGTTCGTGGTGTGGGTAGGGAGTCACAAGAAAGGCAGATGCAGTTATGTGCCCTGTCTGCCCCTTTTAGTTCTAACAGCATTTTTGTGGTATAAGTAATCGGAAGGGGCTTTTCTGACCCCCCACTACCAGCGGTCCTGGCCCTGAGCCCTTTCCGAGCGCTGACGGGCGCAGACGGGCTTGCCTTCGGCGCGCCAGTGGCGCGCCTGCTGCGGGCGTCCGCTGCGCGCTCGCACCTGCATCGGTTTTAATCTCCTGGTCAGGGAAATAGGCTGGTCCGCTGACCTGTCTACCCCTAAGATGGCGGCCCCACCTGACTCCACCGAGCAAGCTTGAATAAGCCCCAACCCCGCCTCAGCAGCCCAGAAATCACTACACAGATGGTACAGGTACCAGTGGTTAAAAACCCAAATTCAGTGCAATACAGTGTTGTTAAAAAGATTTAAACGATAAAAACAATTGTTCCAGTACGATTTCAGGGCGCTGTGCGGATTCCTAACGAACACAATGACTGAAACTGTGAATTGATTAGATGAGTGATCTGCATAGAGCATCAGGGACCATAAAGATCCAAGTTTTCAGAGCTTTTCTAAAAGGGTTTCTGATTAGATGAAGCGTAGGTGGTTGGGGATTCGGTTCCAGTCTTTGGTCCCAAGAAAAGCAATAGATTTCCCCCTTTTGAGACACATCTGAAAGCAGGGGTTTTAATAGATTTGCGTAAGACGATCTGAGTGTACGGTGTGGCACATAGCGTGCAAACCTGGGCCGAAGGTAGTGAGGGCCTGAGCAGTGAAAAATTCTAAAGGTAATTATCAAGATCTTAAACAGGATTATTTTGTGGATGGGTAGCCAATGCTGTGTTTTAAGTGCAGAAGATGCTGATGAGCTCCTAGGCCATTTTAATACTAGTCGAGCTGCTGCATGTTGTACCATCTGTAGTTTGTATAGGACCAATTTATTAGTTCCTGCATAAAGGCTGTTGCAGTAATCCAATCTGGGGGTGATTAGGGCCACTGCGACTGCCTTTCTAGCCATGCAGGGAAGCACGTCGAAGAACTTTTTCTTCCCGCTTACTTGCAAGAAGAATTCGTTGTTCCACTTCAAATAGCTATGTTGTAAACAAAATTGAAGAATTTCAAAAATGAAAACTTTATTGGCTTGAATCGCTGGCTGTTGTAATAATGCCCATTCATAAGTATCAATGCCTTCCTGTAGAGGTATAGATCTGTAGAGTGATGTCACATCAATAGAACAAAGTATCCATTGGTCATGTGTTCTACTGTCGAGATTATGTAGCAGTTGTAAGAAATGTGTAGTATCCTTTATGTAGGATTTCCAATTTTGCACGAATGGTTGGAAAAAGAAATTGACATATTGTCCCAATGGTTCAAACAGCGAATCGCATCCTGAGACAATCAGTCTGAATGGAGGGTCTTGAAGATTTTTATGTACCTTTGGCAACATGTATAGTCGAGGACATCTAGGATGTTGCACTAGAGAAAATTTTGTGTGTTTAACGAGATCCAATCCATTTCTATAGCTTTCTCCAATATTTTTATCAGGGTCTTCTTTATTTCAAATGTTGGATCATTCTCTAGTCGTGCATATGTGGAGGAATCCATTACATGTTCTTGTACCTTTCTTTGGTAAAAACTCATATCCATCACTACTAGCACCCCACCTTTATCCGCAGGTTGAAAAGTTATCTGTTGGTTCTGTGAGAGATCTCTGAGTATTCTCTATTCATTTTTAGACAGATTAGATTTGCCCCTAGAGTGCAAATTCAGTGCTGATAAATCTTTCCTAATCAAGATTTCAAAGGTGTCCAACATCTTATGGGAAACCTGTGCCAAGTACGTGCTACGAGGTTTAAATTCCTTGTATGGAATGTTATCTTGTGGTGATATCACTGATAAGTTCTCTTTGTCTTATGTGGCTGGTAATATGTTTGTGAAGAAATACTGTAGTCTTAAGTTTCTCATAAATTTACAAATGATACCTCCATGTATTTGTATCATACGTTGAGTACGAATGTTCCCTTGTTCAATACTTTTCTTTGTTGCTTTGTTAATGTTGTGGAAGTTATGTTGATGATCAGATCTTGGTTTTGCTCCGGAGGTTCTTGCTGATTTGTTCTCTTTCTTTGCCCTCTACGTGTTTTTTGGCCCGCTATGATCTGGTGGACGTCCTGTTGGTTGGCCACTCCCTAAAAAAGAGGACGTTGGCTGGGTGCTAGAGCCTGCAGTATTATCTAGTTGTTGTTGTGTCATCTCAGACTGATGACTAGAGCTCAATGGTGTTCTGTTTGTTTCTATTTCATGGTCAGATACTATGCTTTCCTGCGATGATGTTGCTGGTTTCTGGGTAGTTCTTCTGTGAGCATATAACTCAGCCCAGGTATATAACTCATTGAGCTTGTAGTCGATTGTGTCCCGTTTGAATTTTCTCAGTTTCCATTCTTGAATTTCTTTACCGTAAGTATCCAATTTTTCATTCAGGTCCTCAAGAGTCTTCTTCCAAACTTCTGGTTCACTTCTTGATATCAGGTCTGATTTAAGCATCTCTATTTCCTCCTCTAATTCTCTTATTGTGCGTGAAAGTTCTTCTATTAAAAGGAGTATAAGCTCCAACGAGCATTTGTTGAAAATGGCTTGACATTTTTCCATGATAACCTTATTAAATTGGAATCTGAACAGCATGGGTTTTATTGGTAATCTCAACTCGCGTGGAATTCCTTCTACCCTGTGGTATTGTATAAGCGTAGAAGCGTAGAGCCGTTGATTCAATGCTCTTCTGGAAATTAATTCAAATTGTCTAAGTTGTTGTGTGATTGAACCTCCCTGTATATTAAAAGATGTGGCGTCTTATATTAATGAAAACATATAAGTTGCCTGAGCTGCTGTGTATGATTTAGTGTCTGCTCTGTTGTCCGTGATGCTAGATATAGCTTCAAAGACATGAGTGAATATGGGGGTGCTGAAACTGACAATTTGGCGATTGAATTGATTACTGAAATGTGTTGAGCACACTCTATTTTTAATTATTTATACAGTCCCTGAACATCAATTAAGTGCTTAATTACTAATGATTTCAACAGTTTAGCATGCAGGTCAGGGAAGAGGCTGCCTACCTCATATAACATGTAAACACTTGACAAGTGTCAATTACACTTGATACCTAACTGCACAGCATAAAGAGTCATTCAACAATGTTATCTGAGTCCTTAGTATACTATACACTCAATAATGTAAATTAGGGTCCAATAGACTATGTTTATTGTTGTAGATAATATTCCTCTTATAACACTGCTCTGTCTTAACCACTTAACCGCGGCGCGAATTCCGCCGCGGTGCGGCAGTTTAAAAGAGTGGGCGGGGCCGCGTCGGCCAACGGACGTGCGCAGCACTAGCGAGGTAGTGCTCGCGACGGCCGTTGGCCGACGGAAGCACGGAAGGGGTTAATAAACATGAACGTAACCTGTAAAATAGTCAGTAAAGCACACAGTGAATAAATGTGCAATTAAACTGAATGAAGCAGCCTCTTCCCTGTCCTGCACGCTAAACTGTTGAAATCATTAGTAACTAGGCACGTAATTGATGTTTAGGGACTGTATAAATAGTTAAAAATAGAGTGTGCGCATCACATTTCAGTAATCAATTCATTTGTTTCCCAAGGTGCCATGGTGGTGATAGTAGTAGTAGACACTGACAGTAGCATTTTCAAAAAAAGAAAATGAGACAGTCAGTCACCTGAGGGAGACTAGGAAACGAGTAGTAGAAGTACAGTACACAAGAAGAAGACTGCCAAACAAGAAACCATGATGATAAGCAATGCTAAAGTAAAATAAAACAGAATGGTGGGCTAGTCTACTACAACTTACAATACAAACTGAAGTTGAGTCGATCTATGAAGTGGACAAGCGTAACCTTTAGTGCTGGAACTAGGATGATGAATCAATGCTGGCAATTAATTATGATGGATTATGTTACTCTGGAAAAAATTTGAATATCGAATACTGTGCATGGGTGGGCAATCTAATCTATATAATGCCAGTGTGGGCTATAGTATATAGACTTAGAGCAGAAGAAGATCCTCAACCTGTCTTGAGTTAGTGTTGCTTTCACCACATCCACCCCAGCAAGTGCGTGATCAATTATAGGTGTAAATTTAATTAAGTCACACCTCAATATAAATCACACAGCCCTAGGGAAGAGGGTTAGGGTTTGATGAATGGTTGGGGAAGGGGGATTTGGGAAAGGTTTGATAAAGACAAACACTACACATGGACAACACATATTCATCTTGACAGCTGACCATCATAAATCTGTTAAGGGAGAAAAAGGAAATGCATGCATGATAATGACTTGATGAGCAGTACTAGACTAGTACAGGGCAGTATATTAATTATGTATTTGCCTGTATGCCCCCAGAGAAACCCAAGTTACATACATTTTATGTTCTGTTGTACCGGGCTTCCTTTGAAAGATAGCAAATAAAATTAAAAAGTATCTGTAGGAGTCAAATATAAGCAAACATAAACAACACACACAGTCGTAATCATTGAAGAGAAAAAAATGAATAAAATGAAATTATACTATATGATTGTCAAATTGGGAGTTGGATCTCCGCATTCCTCTTGGTCCTTCCTTGGACTGTCCGTCCATCAATCTTGGGTGCCTGGCGGATGCAGTTTGGTAAGGTAAGTGTGAGTTGTTGTTTTTCCCAGTATGGCACAGGGTAAAGGGCCTGTAGATGGAAAAACAAAAAGGATGTTGAAAAATCAAGGAGAAAGGATAAACTGCATAATTAAGGAGGAGTGCAACAAGAAGACTTTCAAAGGCGGCATGGCTAAATCATGTCTGTTTCTGGCAGTTACCTTCAACAACAGGAGCAGGCCCCCCCACCCAACCTCCACTTAGCTTCGAATTTGAGCCAGACAGCACTGACCACACACACACACACACAGAGCAACATAGCATTTTCCAAATTAAGTAAAAAAATCAATGCACTGCTGTCAGTCACACCACACTCGCCACCACCACTACACAGACAAGTAGGTCTGGTGTTGTTGTTTACCTTTATGCCACTTTGCACCCTGAGTTATTCCATCAATCATCTCCGATCCTCCTGACTTGTCCCGACTCAAAATGCAATGGATCGGCCTGAAGTAGTACAATTTTGTTATAGAACAACAAGAAGGGAAAGATTGACTTGAGTCACTTTTTTGTGTGTAGAATAGTAGACATCATGCACAACAAACAACAATCACTCAACGTGCAATGCATGCCATCATTTACCTGTTCTTCCAGGGTAGTCCCTCTAGGCTCGGAAAGGATAGATATATAGTCAGGGCCCAGGTTTGGAGGCAGGCACACATTTCACATTTGTATTCTCTATCCAATGTCTGGCTTGAGGGCCAGTCAGGAGGAGTGGACTTACTTCTTCACTGACTGCACACAGATGCAACTCCAATCCGGCAATAAAAGAGTAAGACGGCAGGGATGGATTTGTTGTGAACCAGAAAGACAGTGACACACAGAAATAATAAAGTAAATAATGTTCCTTAGTTATATCTTTTTTTTTTTTTTTGGAGCGTCAAAGAAAGAAAGAAAGTAACTGGAAAATGAAAGAGCCTGGTAATTGTCAGTGAAGTAGAGCTTGTCCTCAAAATCTTATGGTTCACCCAGAAGTAGGTCACCTAACACACTACTTCCATGACCTGAGTCGCCGTCATCATCATCTTCCTGCTGTGCTACTTCAGGTATGGGATAATCCGGTGGTATAAAGTGCTGATTCATTTTTATCATGGTTAACCTCTCCACATTTTGGGGCGAGAGACTCGTCCTTCTCACTGTCAGAACGGCACCAGCAGCACTGAAAACACGCTCAGCAGAGACACTTGCCACGGGGCAAGCCAGATAGTTTATCGCCAGCCTGCTGAGCACTGGCCATTGGCACCTTGTCCCATACCAATTCAGCAATGGGTTTTGATCAAAGTAGACCTCTGTTGGGTCATCCAGATAGGTCTGGACCTTCTGCTCAATGTTCATGGGTGCTCCACTTTGCTCGGCCTCTTTTGCCTTTGCCTCAGCACTGGACTTATGCACTGCCTGTAGAAACCATTCCTGTGCCAATTTTGGGGCTGATGTTCCTGTTCTTGTTGTTGTTCTTGGTGTTGTTGCCGGTTTTGGCTGCTGTGAGCCAACCACACTACCCTCAGGCTCTGAAGATGAACTTGAAGGCTGCCCTGCAGTACTTGTTATGCCCTGGAGGAGCGGGCCTCTAATTCCCGGCCGTTCTTTTTCTAGCTTGCACAGCTATGCAAGTTTTGTAGCTGGCAACATCCCCGTCTGAAAAAGGAATGAAAGTGGGCAGTAATGGTTTGTACCGTGGTTCAAGAATTGTGGCATAAATGTAATGGTTGGATGACACAATGCCTCTTTGCACCCTTGTATTTTCAGATAAGCGAATGGTTAAGCTCTACCAACTCAAATGTTTTTTTTTACCTCCACACCTGCATACATTGCGGCCACCTCCTTTAGCTGTTCCTGTAGCATGTGCAACAATGGGATAGCTTGGCCCATGGTTTAGTCCTCCTTGCTGACTTCACTTGTGAAGACCTCGAAAGGAAGCAGCATCTCTCTCAGGAATTTAACTAGGCCCCATTGGTCCATCTCAATGATCATGCCTTTCACAGTAGCATCCCCTCTTTGCAAGGCATATTCATTGATTGGTCTGTACTGCTCAAACAGACGTTCAAGCATGTAATAAGCTGAGTTCCAACGTGTTGGCACCTCCTGGATGAGTGCTTTAACTGGCATTCTATTATCACGTTGAATGATCCTCAGCTGCTTCCGGGCTTTAAAAGAATGGCTGAAATGTGTGCAGATTCTTCTGCAGGTGGACAGTATGTTGCTGACTCGGTCTTACTTTTTCAGAAAGTCTTGAACAATGATGTTAATGCAGTGCGCCAAACATAGGACCCTGGAATAGCCACCATCGGCAATGGCCTTAACTATATTACTGCCATTGTACGTGGCAACAAAACCAATGTTAAGCCCTCTTGGTCGCAGCCATTCAAAGACCTTGTTGTCAAAGTCTTCCAAAATGTTTGCAGCAGTGTGAGATTTCTCCATGGCGAACATGGCTACTGTTGCATGTTTCCGAGCGGCATTAACAATCTCAGCAGTGTCAACACCTGCAGTTATCTTTCCCTAACCTCCACAAAAGAGATCCAGTGTGCAGTGATGCACATGTAATCAATAGCTTGGCAACTGGTCCACATGTCTCTTGTCAGGTGGATAGTGTGAACAGCAATTCCAGCACGTTGTGATGTAGTGCTGGAACAGCCACTCTGGCGAAATAGGACCGGCTAGGAACCTTCCATTTCAGGCAGATGGCTGCCACAAATGCAAGAAAACCCACCCCTTCCATAAAAGAAAAAGGGAGGAGGTCCAGCGCTAACATTTTAGCCAGCTTGGCGTTGTACAAACGTGCCGTTGGGTGGTTGCGTTCGTACTGCCCCTCCGACCTAAACATGCTGAGAATGGTAGCCTGGATTTTTTTCTTTTCTGGTGCCACTGATGCAGGTGACTTCTTGACACCAGATGTTAGGCTCAATGCGTATTTTTTCATTGAGGTACTCTCTTGCCTTGGACCCCTTGGTGCCTCAGCCTGACTCTTGTGCCATTGCAATGTTGCTGATGATGATGTGGGCGGTACCACTGCACTGCTGGGGACAGGGCTGCTTTGTGTACCAGAGAAAATGTTCCCTCTTGTTCACCTTCCACCGTGATTGGATCTTCTTCATCCCCTCCACCAACAACACTTGCAGTTTTTTGGCCCCTAAGGTGCGCCTTCCACTGGATCAAGTGGTGTTTTCTCAGATGGGTTGTTGGCCTCCGGTACCATAGTTTGTACCAAGCTTATCCCGACTAACACCTACTCCACAAATGAAGCAAATAGCAATGTTCACCTCCTTCCTGCTAACCGAAGAGAAGACCAAAACTGGGGAGGTCAACTTTCTTATGCTGCTGGTGCCACTTGCAATGTAGGATGAACTGGTAGGTGGGCGTGACGTTTGACTCTCTGCAGTACCTACTTTTACTGAGGTGGTTGTGGTGGATGTAGGTTGCTGCCGGGACTTTGTAAATATGGCAGCTGGAGGTGGTGTTGCTGGTGTCTGTGTTAGTGGTATCCGTGCCACATCCCTGACAGCAATTTGGGATGGGGTAATGTCGGTCTCCACTGGGGCGGGGCTAATGTCCATGATGACTGGTTCATCATCAACTATAACTATATGACTGGTTCATCATCATCTTTTTCTTCTACATCTACCTCTATAACTCTAAGGCTTTCTGGAACCTTCCTTTTCCCTAGCCTTGTCTCATGGCATGTCTCACTCTCAGACTGAGGTGGGATCCAAGTGGTGTCTAGATCATCAGAAGGGGGGCTTGCAGCAGAAGTTGATGGACTAACCCTCGTTTTCCTTGCTGGGGATCTGGAAGACAATGGATCTCCTGAAAGCGTGTCTTGCTCTTTTTCTTCCTCAGCAGGAAGCTTGATCTCCTGAACTGCCCCTAGTTCAGGAGGAACAACTACTATTGGGGGTGGTTGCGGCTGTTGTTGCCCACTTATCTGAGTTTCCTGAATTGACTGGATACTACTTTGCGATAACGATAAGTCAATTTCAACATCACTGCTCGTCGGCGTTGTCGTGATTAGACTGGCTGCCTCTGAGACAGACATGGGCTTGGGCCTAGGTTGGTGGGGTGGGTCCACTGATGTGGGGGTGCTGCTCCCAGCTTGCTTCCTGGACACAGATGCTGCAGGCGCAATTTTTGGTTTCCCCAAAAAGGTCTTGGGCGACACACCGGTGGTGGTAAGTGTCAGTGCCTTCTTCTTCTCACTGGCAACTTTCTTGGTACTGGACCTGGTACTTTTCTTTGGGGCCATCTTGAAGATGTCAGTTAGCACGCAGTGGCACAAGTTGAAGAGATGTCTGTCTGTGGTCACGCATCATGTGACTTCGTGCTCAGGGCGCAGGCCTTCTGTCTGACAGTACAATGGGTGTTGTTGTCTCCTCCTCTTTTGTGCACCTAAAAGCAAAGAAGCAAGAAGAACATAAGTGAAACGTGGCAATGTTGTGGTTCAATTACTAGTACAAACAAACATAATATAATTTAGTGTGTGTGGTGACACTTGTTAGCGTTATTACCTCAGTTATTAAAAAATTAACAATCCAGTGTAACCATTTGTGAGACTTTGACAACAACAAGGGCTTTCATGGTGTACTGTGTTACTGTTTATACTTCAGTAGTACACTCAGGAAGGATAGGAAAGAAGAACAACAACAACAAAACAAAAATACAAATGTAACGGTTTGGCATTGTGCATCACATGGGATGCAGCACTCAGGGAGCTGCAGCTGACAATGGAAGTAATAACTTCACACACACAGTAGACGAGGGGTAGGAGGAGATGCCCCACTCCGACCTCCTGATACACAACTCTACACACATATAGAAATGGGGCTATATGAAGTGTGTCGCTATTATGCAGAGGTAAGTTGACAAGACACACATGTTGTAACAACTGTCCTCACCCACAGAAATCTGTGGCATGCTTCATCATAGGGCTGCTAACACACCTCCGCGCACGCCAACGACAGAGGTGGAGAAATAGGGAGGGGGAGACAAGACAAACATAAAGAAAAACTATGCGGGATCAAAGGAAAAATGCAGAGAAGATGATGTTAAAACTGACGCAGGGATCTCCTAACTACCCTTTATTGGTGGACTCCCTGGTCAGATTAAAAAGGTTTTAAACAACCAGTGGATGGTGGTATGCTGGACTATAATGAACCCACTACCCCTCCACTCTGGAAACTGTCGACATGTTTCAGCTGGCTACTGCGTTGTGTCCGGCTTTCATCAGGACTAAAAGAGTAGATCCCTAGAACACTCTCCCTACCTCCTACCTTGAGGAGTAGAGCGAAGTCACAGCCTGTGTGAATGCTCAGGTCATTTGGGTTGCGTAACTTACTCCAAGAGAATTTCCGAGTTTCATTGATAATTGTGTTCGAACTGGTGGGGGAGTGAGGACGGCTCCCTGTAGTCACACTTATGTCAATGTGAGCTAGTCTCGGACATCTCGTTCCTCCATCTCTCCTATGTGGCGCCGGGAGGGACGAGCTCACCTTGACATAAGTGTGCGTTCGGGATCGCATTCTTCACAAAACTTCTACCGGAAGTCCGATGGTGTGCCCGAATGTACTATTCGCGATCGCAAACTCTCACGGGACCATGCAACCAACTATTAAATCTCGAGGCGCTCGTGAACGGCTCAGGAAATCTCATCGGCAATCGCAGGCACCCGGTAAGTCACTCCCATGCGCGCCAACACAAATTTCAGGCGCACAAACAAAAAAAACCTCTGCTTCATTGCGGAATGTGGAGTTTTTCGCCAACTCATCATTCTACGCGGAACACGGAGTTGCCAAAACTCTGCAAACAATTTGAGCGGAGCGGAGTTTTACGCACAGGGTTAGACTTAATGTCCCGCTCCTTAAGGCTCCTCTCATGAGCCAAATGCTCCAAGGTAATTTTCTCCTCCATGGCCAGTTTCCTCTGTGCTGCCTCCATGGCCAGTCCCTTTTCTTCCTTATCCAGCCTGTACTTCCTCTCCGCCTTACTTTCTGCCAGCTCTTCTGGGGACAGGTTGCAAGAGGACACACTGCTCTCTGCACAGGAGGGGATTGGAGTAGGCTAACCCCTTCCTCAACAGGTTGCAGTTCATGACCCTCCTGTAGGTCTTGCTCTGATCCCTCCTCATTTTCCTCTTCCTTAAAGTCATCTGTTCTGATGATTGGTGGGCTTCTGCCCATTCTCTCAAGGCTTTCTGGAGCTCCACCTTCTTGATGCTCCTTTTAGCGGGCAGCCCCCTCTCCTGCAAAACTACTTGAGTTGAGCCACAGTGAAGCTCTCCAAGTTGACAAGCTCAAACTCCATGTTTGTGGGTGAGGTCACAAACAGAGTCAGGTACAGGAGGGGTGGATTTAAAAACACAAAAATGCCAATCGGGGGATTTTAAAACTCCAATTGGTCTTGTATATGGAATGGTAGTGTACATAAAATCACTGAATGGCACTGCACACACACAAGTCCAATCCTCACTGCTGATCACCAATATTAGAAATTGGGTTACTGGTTGACTGGGGAGTGAGCCCTGATCAAGCAGGAACCACAATCCTAGTTAGGGCAATGCACAAACATACGCCAAATTAACTTGTGCTCACCCCATGCTAGCCTGGCACAGAGCAGTCAGGCTTAGCTTAGAGGCAATGTTAAAATGTTTACACTTCAAACAGCAAAAAGGTCAAATCTCCGCATAAAATAACCCAGAGTAGGTTAGGAAAATAGAGCTTAATTTAATATATAAAACGAGACCAAAATGACAAACATCCAATTAGTAGAAACAGATATATTGAATTTTAATGTTTTAGATAAAATAGCACCAAAAAGAACAAAGCGCCAACTGTGGATATCTGGTCACGCCGGACTGGGACAAAGTCACAAGTTCAGGCCAACTGCAATGGAGCAGAGGCCGGCTACAGTGACGCATTTAGGCTCGCTGAACAGAGTACCTTATGTCCTGGTTTGTGGAGTGTTATGAGGATCTGCGTCAAAAATGCGTTGCGCAGCCAAAATGATGCGGTGACACTGCAATGTGAGGGCCTGCATCGTCATTGAGGATACAGTCGATGGGACTTGCAATAAGAAGCCGGTGTCAAGGATACAACATGCAGTTGAGGCAATGTATCGGTTCCAAAGAGCTGTGAGGCTGCGATGAGGAGTCTGGCATCATTGTCGAGGCTGCCGTCAACGAGGGGTGCAAGAGCCTGCTCCGAGGATGCATCGTGCAGTGTCGGTTTCGAAAGCTTTGCGGATTGTGGTGGTGATGTGGGTCTTTGCAGCAGGTCTAATCCACGCAGCAGCGGACATGTGTCAGTTCTGCTCAGAGTTGTGCCTCGCATCAGAGGAGATGTGTCGGTTCTGCTGAATCCACAAAGGCTGGTAAAGACTGTAATCGGTCGTTTGACGATGTGGGTAGTAGTAGCCAGGATCGGGACCACAGGGACACGATTCTACTCCAGGCAGCCGTACTAGTGGTGGATCAAACCACGCCCTTTCAATCAGATAACAGGTCATTGTAAACCTGAAGAAGCGGTTCGGGACGGAGAGGAGGCATCAACGTGGGGAGAGCAGGCAGAGGAAGGAGACAGCGGAAGGGGGAAACACACAATGAGGTGTCAAGGGGAAGAACTCGCAAGTATCAACGAGACTGATGGATCGGCCGAGACCCACAAAGCACAGCAGACTCAGCAGACAGAGGAACTCAACCAGACCCCAAGAAAAGCTGATAAGGATGAGACTGCCGTGACTCACGGACCGAGTCACGGTCTCAGGAGAGTACTGGGAAAGGGTCCTCACCGTGTGGTCTCTTGGGCACTAATGTGGTTTTGAGGGTGGGAAGGGAGTCACTAAGGCGGGAGCTTGTCAGCAACAGTGAGCACAAAACAACAAATGGGGTAGGGGAGCATGGGTGACTAAGTAGTAGAACGAGCAGGGCAAGGAAGGCCCATCTTTTGTGCTTCTCCTGTATGTCTGATCTGCTAGATAGAAATGAAAAGTAATGAAGTGAGCAACCCCTGCATTTTACCCACTACACTCTTTCAGATAGCCTGCATTGTGTGGTGGCGGTCATATGAGCCAGAAAAGGCCTGTACCTTTTAGCCCCTCCTGTGTATGTTTTCCCTGATGGCCAATCCCTGCCTATCAAGAAGAAGAAGATGCCTTCCTGCAGTAACCAATCTGAGGGCCAAACACGAGCATGACTTTGTTCAGAACAATGCCTGTCTCTATTATGCCAGTTACTATCTCTGCTGTGAAAGCGATAATAAACCTTGTCCTACGACATCCACCTGGTCTGGGTCATCTTTGTAACCCCATTACAGTGGTGTCAGAAGTGGGATATTGATCCCTCATCAGCAGGGGATGGAGATGGCCCAACCCATAACAATGGAAGACATGATCAATAAACTTGGGGAAGGCCAACACCACTTACAGTTGATTATGGAAGGAAAGGGAAAAGCAGCACAACAGGATAGAGAAAACCTACAGGTGACACTTACCACCCAGGCAACGGTCATGGCAGTAATCGGAGCTGGAGAACCCTTCCCAGCCAAAAAACAGTGATTGAAATTTGAACTGTGAAGTTTTGTTTACCTATCATGCACAGAATGTTGATAAGCAATTGACATTTGGCCCTCCCCCTTGACCTCAACTGAAAGAGTATGCGCAAGGCCCCCAATGTTTCCAATGCACAGAATGGGGTCACATAGCATGCAGCTGTCCACATAAATCTCAACCAGCCGAACCTATTGAAATAGGATACGCAAGGGGAAGGGTTTTGTGGGCTGGGGATAGTCATTCCAGATTCAAAAGACGGCTCTTAGTCAATGCCAAACCCACCTTGACTGTCTGATTCAGGATGCCGCCACTCTGTTGGCAGCGCAGAGAGAGTAGGCCCACACCAGTTGAAAAAGAGGGAAACCGTCCTGATCACTTGCGTACAAGGGGACAGTAAGGCATATCCTGTGGCATGGATATCGATCAACTGGCGGGAGCAGGAAGAACACCTGAGGGTGGGAGCAGTGCAGCATCTAGCTGAGGACATGACAGTAGGGACTGACAACGAAGACTTCAACACTCTGCTAGAAACAGTAGGAAAACAGAAAGGTGATTCAGGGTGGTTAAAGGAGGCCCCCTTCAGGACAGACACAATACAAGAAAGTAAGAGTAAGGCACACCGTAGTCGCAGAGGGAAAAGAAAGCACAATAGGCAGTATGTTCTAGCGGGTAACCTGGTAGCTTATGCTGTCCCTTCTTCCACAGAGACCCTAGGAACAATCCCACTTAGCTATCGTGCAGCCCAGAGGGAAGATCCCAACCTGTGACAAGCATGGGCCAGTGCCAAGACCAAGGAGGATGGTCAGGTAGGACCATATTTTTGTATAAACAACTGGTTTCTTTGTCGCAAAGTAAAAAGAGATAAAGAAGTTGTTATGTAACTAATAGTTTCCCTTCTGTTTAGGGACCAGGTCTTGCACTTGGCACACAGTCAGACTGGGGGTGGGGGGGCACTATGGTAGAGAAAAGTTTGAGACAGACTACTAAAGCGTTTTCACTTGCTGGGAGTATTTTCGGATATCCAGCGGTTTTGTGCTGCCTGTGTAAAATGCCAGCTAATAAATTCTCCACATGTAACCAAAGCTCCTTTGAGACCCTTACCCATTATACACATATCCTTTTCAAGGGTGGGTATGGGCCTGGTAGGTCCCTTGATAACTTTTGTTCGGGGGCACCAATATATCCTGGTGTTCGTCGATTATGCCACAAGGTATCTAGAAGCGATCCCCCTATCCAGCATGATGACCAAAACTGTAGCCCAGGCCATGATCGAGTTTTTTTTACAAGAGTAGGATTCCCCAAAGAACTTCTAAAGACCAGGGGACCCATTTTATGTCCTGACTCATGGCTCAAATCTGTCAGCTACTAGGGATTACTCAGATCAGAACTTCGGTGTACCACCCACAAACAGGTGGGCTTGTGGAATGGTACAACTGCACAGTAAAAACCCTACTAAAAAAGTAGTGTCTGACACGGGGAGAGATTGGGACAAACAACTGCCCTTAGTGCTATACACAATCTGCACCCACTCTAAGTCATCCACAGGATACAGCCCTTTTGAGCTTGTCTTTGGCAGACAACCTTGGACATTGCTTGACATGGCTGCAGAACAATGGGATGCAGAAGGGAATGAAGGGCTGGGTCTGATTGAATGTGCCAGGCTTTGAAGGAAAAGATACATACGCTCTGGGAAGAGGTCAGGCAGAAAATGAGAACAGTAGACTGAGGGAACTAAAGGTAGGTGAGAAATCAATGATTCTTTTACTTTCCTCTGACAATCAGCACTTGGCAACCTGGCAATGACCTTTCTCTGTTATGGCTCAGGTCACCCTGGTGACCTATAGGTTGGCTGTTCCCCACTGTGCAGGAAAAGGGCAAATATATCATATCAATTTGTTAAAGAAGTGGGTGGAAAAGCCTGACTCCGACAAGGTGCCACCCCCGGCTCTCATAGTGACAGACACCCAAACCCTGGATATCTCTTTTCCCCCTACAAGGGAACCAGTCAGTCTGGATGAAACAAGAATAGGGTCACAGCTGAGTCCCAAACAGAGAAAACAGCTAATGTGCCAGGCTGCCCCGGGAAAACAACCTTAGTACAGCAAAATATCCAGACACAGAAGGGTCGGGTAGTATGCCTTCATCCCTACCGCATCCCAGAAGCCAGAGGACAGGCAGTCGAGAAAGAGATAGCCAGCATGTTAAAGGGGGGATCATTGAGCCATCCAAAAGCCCATGGTGTTCCCCAGTGGTACTAGTGCCACATCCCAATGACTCAGTGAGATTCTGCATAGACTTCCGCCAGCTCACCAGTCTATCAAAATTTGGCACATAGCCCATGCCCAGGGTGGATGAGCTTATTGACAACCTTGGGTCTGCCAACTACCTCACCACATTGGATCTAACGAAGGAATTTTGGCAAATCCCCCTGACTCAATCGGCTATAAAAACACAATGTTTTCCACACCTTTAGGACTGTATCAGTTTCGGGTACTGCCCTTTAAGTTGCTTGGGGCTCCAGCAACCTTTCAGAGTTAATGGAGGTGTTGTTGCTGCAGCATCAAGGGTACATGGCGGCTTATCTGGATGATATCCTCATCTACAGTACCACATGGAAGCAACATCAAAAACATCTATATGCGGTTCTTACGACCCTCCATCAGACGGATCTAACGGCCAATCCGGATAAGTGTACCCTTGCCACTGATACGATCAAACATTTGGGCTGGAAATTAAGCCCACAGGTTGACAAGTAAAGGCGATAAAAGAACTACCCAGACCTGTGGATACGAAGGCCTTGAGGTCCTTCCTGGGTCTTATTGGATATTATCACTGATATTCTCATCGATTCATTCCTAGATTGCGAAATTGCTTTCCCCCTGACTGATCTCTTGAAGAAAACCCAACCAAAGAAAAACTTGAAGAAAACCCAACCAAAGAAAATCACTAAATTGTCCTACTCCATACAGAGTTGTTTTGAGTTTAAAGAATGCCTTATGTGAGCTCCCTTTACTGGTATGTCCAGACTTTACCAAGCATTTTGTTCTGCAAACAGACGCCTCGGATCAGGGTTTGGGTGCTGTGTTGTTCCAACCTGATCCTTCCGGCCATCTACAGCCTGTGGTTTATATCAGTCGGAAGCTATTACCTCGTGAGACACACTACCCTACCATCGAGAAGAAATGTCTCGTGATTAAGTGGGCTGTTAAGGCAATGTAATATTATCTACTAGGGAGAACATTTACTTTGCTAACTGATCATGCTCCCTTGGCGTGGTTATCCCATAACAAAGATACCAATGCCAGAATTCTCAGGTGCTTCCTAGGACTTCAACCCTTCTCATTTCAGGCTCATCACATACCTGGGAGGAGGAAAGCTAATGAGGACTTTCTATCAAGATCCCCCCTCTCCTATTGGCCCGATCAGCCAAGCCTGGGTGGGATCTACTGTGACTAGTCATACAACAACACGGTTAGCAGTAGCCCAGTTCGGTACCCCAGGGGGACGAGTCTACTCCAGGCAGCGGTACTAGTGGGGGAGCAAACCACACCCTCCAAATTATTCATGGCTGCTTATAGGTCAGCCCCTGAGGTAAGAGGTCATCACAACCCGGAAGAAGCAGAAGCAGCTCGGGATAGAGAGGAGGCATCAATGCAGAAAGAGCAGGCAGGCAAAGGAGACAGCGGAAGGGAGAACCACACAACGAGGAGTCAAGGGGAAGAGGACGTGAGTATCAATGAAAAGAATGGATCAGCCGAGACCCGCGGAGCAGAGGGAGCAGACAGAGGAACTCGACAAGACCCCAAGGAAAGGTGATAAGGACGAGATTGCCGTGACTCACGGACTGAGTCACAGTCTCAGGCGAGTACCTGGAAAGGATCCTCGCCAGATGCTCTCTTGGGCACAGGTGTGGGGGCACTAATGTGGTTTTGAGGTTGGGAAGGGAGTCACGAAGATGGGAGCTTGTTGACATCAGTGAACACAAAACTACAAACGGTATTAGGGGAGTGTCTTGCTTCGCCCTCAAAAATACCACTCCCACACGATGGCCCAAACACAACGAAGCAGGAGACATAAAACACAACACATAGAAAGTGGTTTCACTTTACAAAATGCAAAGACTCTCTTTTTAGAATAAGGCTTGGGGTTTTATTTCTGCAATGCTCTCTAACAGAAAGGCTTTCCCAGATGTCAAATGAATAGCATTCAAATGAATATAGAGATATATATTTATATGCAAGCAATAATAACACACTTGGCAAATGTAACAGGTAAATGCAAGAATAATAATAATGAATGAACAAGCAGCAAATAATACTGGACGTCCTGCAAGAAATCAGAAAGATATATGCACTAAATACATCAAATGATTACTTTGGATGTGCACTCTGACTCACTCACACATCACAAAGAAAACCCTCAAATGATCATAGCCACTGGCCACACATCACAATGGCAATAATCAAAACTCAAACACTTCACCTGGCGCAAACACTGCATCATAGTCCACTCCAGACTGGGGGATTTACAGCCGGGGTTAAGAGCCTCAGCAACCAGGGTTCCGCTGTACTGAAGTAGACGCGTCTGTCCCCATTCGGAATCCAAAATCCCGGTTTCTAAGTCAACAACCCTGAGCTTTATAGTCTCAAAACACACTAGAAGGTTCGAGAGTCTTTCCCTCTGCGCCAAGGAAACTTACTGGAACTGGCCACCTTCCATGCAAGCATTCCAGGGCAAAAGGAGTTCCCACATTCCCTCTACATTATCACATGTTCCAGCCTTTATCTTAACGAAGCTTACGAAAGCCTTCGGTACATTAATCAATCTCTTCTCCAAAAACAAAACAACCTTGAACGTGATTAACCCAAACAACTTGCAAACACTCTGTGGGCCTGTCAGTGCACGCAAAAAAGCTCAAGCAAGGCAGAGTCAGAATTCAGGATGACATGAGGCCATGTCAAAGCCAATAGTAAGAACTTCATAATACTTCCCAATGTACAACACAATGCACATTTGTGCACCACTGCCTATAGCATCACATACGTCTTCTCTCAATGTACAACACAAAGCACATTTGTGCATTACTGCTCATAACACTGCACTTCGAGACCAAAAAGTACATTCCACACCTCTCTCTCATGCTTTCAAATGCACATAAAACACGTTCTGTTCTTGGCAAGCTGTTCAAGACTGCAAGATTAAATCTTCAAGAGAAACAAGGCATATGTAGGATGTCGTACATTCATGCTAGGGTAAAGTAGAACACCAAAATCAATTAAAATGATGGTAGTCAAAGGTCATCACGTGGTGTCAAACCATAAGAGTGCCTCTAGCACTACTGGGAGCACGGATGACTAAGTAGTAGGACCAGCAGGGCAAGGAAAGTCCATCTTTCGTCCTTAATCTGTAGGCCTGAACTACTAGATAGAAAAGAAAAGTAATGAAGTGAGCAACCACTACACTCTTTTGGAAAACCTGCATGGTTTGGTGACTTTGGACAGAACAATCCCTGCCTCTATTACACCAGTTACTATCTTGGCTGTGAAAGCGATAACAAACCTTGTCCTGTGACATCCACCTGGTCTGTGTCATCATTGTAACCCTGTTACAAGCACCTTATACCCACTTCCAAGGAGGGTCCAGGACTGAGGTGGCACCACTTGGCAGGGTTGACTCACAGATGGCAGAGTCCAGGTTGAAATGAAAGGTTGTTGGAAGCATGTTATGTCGCTGAGGCTTCCGATCAAGATGCCGGGTAACTAGCCCTTCGAGTCACTCTGGTTTCTGGGTTCAGTAGCTGCAGGTGCAGTCCTTCCCACCCAGGAATGAGGGCAGCAGGTTAGCACAGCAAAGCAAGAGTCCAGCAGAGTGGCAGTCCTTGTAGCAGCACAGCAGTCCTTCTTCCTGTCAGAGTAGCCACAGGTCCAGAAGTTTACTGAAGTGGTGGTGTCTGAGATCCTTCTTTTATTTTAAGAAAAGGGGACCCCTGCATAATAAATGCCTTGCCAAGAGCAGGGAAAAACAACTATAATTTTGAAAACATTCTTGAGCAAGAAATGTTATGCAGACATACAAATATTGACTTAACATGTAAAGATACGATAAACAGAGAATGATCAACAATCAATAATAAGCCAAATATGATCTGTTCAAAATTACAAAAATACTTTTATTTCTCATACAATATTACAAACGTTGACTGGAGTTAAAATGTCATTGAAAGGTTTGTTAATCAGCTATTTAGAAGTTGTCCGTAAAGTTCATCAATACATAATTAAATATCAAATATCAAAAAAGCATACATTGCTTGTCAAACATGATCATGAATCATATTGCAGAAGGCTTGAAGATGTAGTTACTACGCGCGTTTCGGCAAAAGTGCCTTAATCAGGAAGCCGTCACATCAATGTCTTGCCACGGGTGTGAAGAGGGATCACATGGGCCCAATAATATGTAAGGGCAAACTTAAGATGTGATCCTGGACAGTGAGGGTAGTCCGGCGTTACAGAGATGACACAGATTATGTGCCCCAATAATATGTGTTTGCTCACTATATATGGCAACACTGTAGATGAGAAAGGGTACTGCTGCTGGAAAACTTTATGATGCAGCGTTGCCAGGGAAGAAGGAAGGAGCGCTGATTTAATAGATGACAGGTACTGATGGTCTTGTATGTTCTTTACAGAGATCCGTCGGAGGCAAGGTCACTCCCTATGAGTAGGACCCAAATTATTTAAGCATACAGAGCCTAGTACGCTTGATTCTGTGCAATCTCTGCCCACGGTGTGGTCGCTTTACCATGCTTATACCCTGCGCTCCTTCCTTCTTCCCTGGCAACATTGCATCATATAGTTTTCCAGTGGCAGTACCCTTTGCCATCTACAGTGTTGCCATATATAGTGAGGAAACACATATTATCGGGGCACATAATCCGTGTCATCTCTGTAACGCCAGACTACCCCCACAATCCAGGATTACATCTCAAGTTCGCCCTTACGTATTATCGGGCCCATGTGATCCCTCTTCACACCCGTAGCAAGACATTGATGTATTTTGCCAAAACGCGTGTAGTAACTACATCTTCAAGCATTCCGCAATATGATTCATGATCATGTTTGACAAGCAATGCATGCTTTTTTGATATTTAATTATGTATCGATGAACTTTAAGGACAACTTCTAAATAGCTGATTAACAAACCTTTCAATGACATTTAAACTCCAGTCAACTTTTGTAGTATTGTATAAGAAATAAAAATATTTTTGTAATTTTGAACAGATCATATTTGGCTTAATGTTGATCATAGTTCTCTGTTTATTGTATCTTTACATGTTAAGTCAATATTCGTACGCCCGCAAATCTATGTGTAACATTTATTGCTCAAGTATGTTTTCAAAATTATAGTTGAGGTCCTTCTTTTATACACAGTTGTGCCTTTGAAATGGGGAGATACTTCTAGAAGCATGCCTTTGAAGGGCACTGATGCCCTGCCTTCCTGGCCATGGCTCCAGACTAACAACAGGGGGTATGCATCCCTTAGAGTGGAAACAGGACACAGCCTATTCAGGTGTAAGCGAGGCTGGTCCCAGCTCCTCCCTCCCATTCTGCCAGTGATGGCCCATCCAGTCACACCCAAGCTCCCATTGTGTGCGGTTGTTGAGGAGGAATACACAGAGCCCAACTGCCAACTGCACCCAGTCATATGATCAGAGACAGGCCGTAGGCACCAAATGGCTAAGGCAAGAAAATGCAAACTTTCCAAAAGTGGCATTTTCGGAATTGTAATCTAAAATCTGACTTCACAATAAGTTAGGATTTTCAGTTAGGATTCCAGAGACACCAAACATGACCAGTTATCTCTAATCATTTGGAAATTACACTAATGAAATGTAATAAGGCAACTCCAATGTTATCCTGTGGGAGAGATAGGCCTTGCAGTAGTGAAAAATGAATTTAAGATTTTTCGCCACCAGGATATGTAAAACTTACAAGTACATGTTCAACTTTTTAAATGCATACACTGTACCCTGCCCTTGGTGCTGTCCAGGGCCTACCTTAGGGGTGACATATGTATTAAAAAGGAAGGTTTGGACTGGCAAAAGGTTTATTTTGCACGACCGAAATGGCAGTTTAAACTGCACACACAGGCTCTGCAATGGCAGGCCTGAGACATGTTTAAAGGGTTACCTAAGTGGGTGTTACAATCAGTACTGTAGACCCAAAAGTAGCATGTAATTTACATGCCCTGGGCATGTGTAATACCATTTTACTAGGGACTTATAAATAAATTAAATATACCAATTAGGTATAAGCCAATTCTGCCATGATTTAAGGCGAGAGCACAAGCACTTTAGCACTGGTTAACAGTGGTAAAGTGTGCAGAGTCCTATGGGCAACAAAAACGAAGGAAGTAAAAACAGGAGGTCCGAAGGCAAAAGGTTAGGGGGAAGGATGCAAGGTTTAATATAGTATTTGATCAATTACACCTCTGATACACACCTTAGACTAGTCTATTGCCGCCAGCAACAGGGTAAAAAACCTCGGTGTTGATTTAGTATCAAATTTAACTCTAGACTTGGAGACTGGATTTTTTGTTAGATTTTTACCGTCATTGCTACCTGTTTGATATTTTTGCCTTTTATCCCATCTTAGGGTTACTCGATGGTACCATGAAATATGATTAACCTCTGATTCACTGCTCCAAATGATATAAATGTAGCTTTCCAAAACACCGAAGGTATTTTATGAGTAGTATCTTTATGGAGGCAGAGTCTCTGAACATAAAAAGATAGAACAGTCCTATCTTTTTATGTAGAAGAGTCCACAGTCATAAAGATACTACTTATAAAATACTTTTGTGAATAGCAAACAATTGTAAACTTACACAAATGTGTAAGTTTACCTCTGTGAATCAGGGCCAATGTCTCTCATCTTCAAGTATTCCAGAATGACTCATTAACAATAATAGCTATAAAATGTCCTACCCATGTTGACTAGACTGCAACACTACAGCTCCCATGGCTATGCTTGAATCCTACCTCATCCTACTGCCATTCAAGAGTCTGTGGGGCATATTAGCAAGGGCTTTATCGCTGCTTTAACGGCACTTTTTGCCGCTAAAGCGGTGATTTTTTTATCGCCCTGTCAGCAAGCTGTCGCTAACAGGCGTTAGCGACAGCTTTCTGGCGATAGCGGCCCGTTTTCCCATCGCCTTGCATGCCAGCGATAATTAACGCTAATGACATGCAAGGTAGGCGTTCCCAACTAAAAGCGACTGTAAACAGTCGCTAACACAACTTCCCCCTATTAGCAAAGCAGGCGAAGCGATAAAAAAATTTGCGCTAAGCGCGAATATCGCTAGAATTTAACACCTGCTAAAAACATGACTTACCTGTTTGTTGTATGGGAGGTGGATTGTCAGGCTAAGTCCCCCATGGCGTTAATGCGTGAATATCGCTGGATTTCCAGCGATATTCACGCATTTCACCGCTATCGCTGGATATTTTATCGCATTGGAGATAAACGTTGCTAATAGCGTGTTATCTCCGCGATAATATCCAGCGATAGGCGGCGATAAAAAAAAAACGCGCTGAGCGCGGTTTGCGATAATTATCGCAAGTTGTTGCTAATATCCCCCTGTATTCTCTGAAGAATTATTTCAGAGGGCAACTGGAGCAAATTACCAGATAATTCCATCCATAACAAGAGCTGAAACGATATATGGCCTGTCAGTGTCAGCGTAACTGAGACCCCAGACTTGCATGACATGACGGAATTCCTAAATAAAGTGGGAGCTGGGAGGAGGGATCTGCGGGCCATGAGTTGGTAATGGGGTGCTGAAGAGGCAAATGAGGATGACACTATGTTCTTCAGATGGGAAATGAGCCATGACCACTGGACGAGAAGAGAATAACTGAGCCAGTGTTCATCGGATGAGGACTACATCTATGAATGGCGTGGATGATGGTAAAGGGGCAAAGGCACTAATGAAGCGGCCTGCCCTGAGCGGTGGTGGAAGTGGACTTGCTACCCGCACCAGCCGAGATATGACCTCCTAATTATTCCAATTCGCTCTTTTGGGGTACACAGACAGGGCCGATGCGTGCCACAACAGATTCGGGGGGGTAATTCATCTGTGCACTTCTTGATGAGAAAAATCTGCCAAGGAGCCCATGAACACTACTAAGATAGGATACAAAGGTTGAACTTCAAGAGAGGACTGGCTATGTATGTGAGCTATAATGGTGCCAAGACTCCCTAGCACAAGTGATGAGCAAATTCAAGAATGATAAAGAGTGAAAAGACTGAAAGGGAAAAAAGGGGAGAGTTTTTCTAGACACAGCACTGTATTCTGAATATTAACTGGTGCATCAAGTGCAATCTGCGAGGTTACTCTTTTTCTGTGATCTTGCTCTGGACTTCTCATTTAGGAGCCGTCCAGAACTTCAGTGAGTTAGGATAATTGTTAAGCCCAGTCAGTTGCAGCTCACAACCTTACAACATGCCAGAATGGAAACAATGGTGTGCAGAGCTAGGCTTGCCTCCAGATCACAAGTAACTGCAGAGGGTTACCTTAGGGGTGACATATGTATTATAGACAAATTGGGAGATACTCTGTCTCCTAAAGGTGAGACTAAGGAAGATTTGGAGCTCAAGATTCAAACAGTTGCAGTAGAATTGGGACTTCTTGCGGGTAATAAGACCATGTTCTCAGAAAGAATAAAAGAAACTGAGACCACCCTCGCCTTAGTATCTGCTTCAGTATAAGGCCACCAGGACTTTTCTGGAGGATCAATGTACATATCATCTGATTCCCTGCAACACAGAGCTTTATTGAGAGAACGTGCTCTTGACCCAGGTTGTGCCCAGGAACCTGTCAAAGTTCTTCATGGTGTAGCATGTGCACAGGGTCCCATCGAGGTCACCCAACCTGGCACGAACTTTGCTCCCCTGTAATAGACTGTCTGTTACCTTATCCATGAGGACCGGAACAATTCACTCCCAAAGGGCGCTGCAACACAGCACCTACACAGTTGACAACAGCAAGTTCCTTCTGATCAGGGATTTCACAGCTGCTGTACAGAAGCAGAGAAACAATTTCCTTTGTATTAAACACAGGCTCAGTGGTCTTGTGGTGAAAAATATGCTTTTGTCAGCTAAGCTGATTTTCATTGAAGGAAAGGCCGCACACTTCTTCATTAATACAACAGCTGTGCGGGGTGGTGAAACACGAGCTGCACATTGCAGAATCTTCAGCCCGACCCCAGCAAAGGAGAATTTGCAACAGATGACGGGCAAGAAATATACACGATTTGTGGAACAGTCATACATGGAGCAGATGAAAATGGTGGCAGAACATGCTCAGAGGAGGCACGCCATATCTAGCAATTCAGAGGGATTGTCAAGCACAGACGGATCTGAGTACAGACATGGAAGACAGAGAAATATAGACTGACCCGCCACCGAGGATCAAACCCATGACATCTCAGCATATGATCTGACACCTGCCGAGCATCCGGCAACTGGGTGACGCCTGTCCAGTCTCCCGGGTCCTTCTGATCATTCGCTAACAATTGAGACACATTACAATGCAGCCGCCTGATCGAGAGTGCTGCAGGTCCAACATCAGCAGCGTACATGTCTATGTTGGCTAAGACATTAACATCACGAGAGTGGTGAGACTGCTGGCCGTCGGAGGGAACTTTCACTCTCACAAGACTGTAACCTCTGTATGTGATTAGGTTCCCAAGAACAGTCCAGAGATGCTTATTTTCCAACATCTCGCCTTCTCTTTTGGACACTGGTGATTCCGGACCTAGGGGCAGATTTACAAGAACTGGCTCATCTCTGCATATTAGCAGAGATGCGCCAGTTAATTTGCGACACGTAAAATAACCCTTGCGCCACCATGGATGCGTCGCATTTACAATGCGGCGCACCGTGGCACAAGGATAGACAGATGCGTGACGCATCTTTTGGCATAAGGGTAGCGCATTGCTGGAGTCGTGTCGCAAGCACGACGCAACTCCAGCAATGGTCAGGGATGGATATTCCTATCATGCTGCGTCACTCCTTACGCCTGCTTCAAGCAGGTGCAAGGTTTTGACGCAGTGGCGTCGTAAAAGTGACTCAGTGAAATCTTGTAGATTTCACTGTGTAACTTTTACAAGGCTTTCTTGTGTCGGAACGCCCACCCTGCATACATTATATCTGACGCAGGTATAATGTAGCGCAGGGCTTTACAACGGAAAGCATCTCCGTAGATGCGTCACGTTGTAAATATGTCACAACGTGGCGCATTTTGTACGATGCCGCTGCGTCACAGAAATGACGTAACGGCGGCGTAAAGTTGTCGCAAGAGGCTTGTAAATCCCCCCCCTAGTCTCTGGGGGGGTTCCGTAGCAGTTGCAGGTATGATTGGTTATTACTATCATGTTGTAATTTGGTGTGCGGCATTTGTGTGAAAAAGTGAAGACGAATGTTCAATATGAAATTCGGAGTAATATGAGGCTATTTATCATGGGTCAAGTGTATGTAACAGAAATCTCGGAAATGTAGCTAGAGCTCTGGCATCATATAATAGGTGTTTAATTATGCCTGATTATGCCTTGATGTGGAATGTGAGGGGCAAGGACATCTTGCAAAGAGGAAAGGAATGCGTGCCTATCGGTCAGGCGTGGAATAGACCTTGTCTGCATTCAAAAACTCACCTACTCAAACTAGAGGGCTCCATTGTGCACAGGAAATGGAAAGGGCAACTCTTTCAGCCTTTTTACTCATCATACGACTAAGGTGCACTGATAGAGTTGAGATCTGGGGTGACTTCTAGGTGCACCCGGCCCACATTTACCCGCAGGGCAGATTTGAGATACTTGGTCAAATACTGAATGGGAGACACTTGTGCTGATGTGTGTGTATGCGCCTCATGTTTTACACATCACTTTCTGTGAATGACTACAGGCTCACATTTTCCCAAATTTTCAAACCCCAATCTTTTGGACCAACGTTAACTGTGTACAAAACAGTGAGATGGATAGATCCTTTCCTCCTTCCCCCCTCAAGTGAACGCTCACACAGCTACATCTGCAGTGCCCATGACATAGCTTTGATGCTGTAAACTACCAGATATATATGGTGGGCGTCACATCCAGACATGACAGAATACTCGTATTACTCCCCCTCACATGCTGGACACTCCAGGCTACAATCTGAAACCTACAAGTGTAAGCGACCCGCTCTGAATGCCTAACTTGTACACTTTCAGATGAATGTCTTTTAGAGGTGCACTTGAAACAGGGCAGGCAGATGACCCGTACCCCACGTGGAGGCTCCCAGTCACCATGTTGACAGACACAGCATTTATTGGAACCCTTAGGGAACACATACAACATTATGTCAGTGGCAACAACATTTAGGTTATACATGTGGGATACAGGCATTACGATCATGCAAGTGATGAGAGCCACTCTTAGTAGAGACATCACTGAGTTGGAGGAGGAATTGAAATGGTTGGTACTGGAGGTGACAAGGGGAGCCCCAATGATGGAGAAACGTTTGTGGGCCTGAGTAACCTATATGAAGCAAGTAGATTGCCTCAGATTATTTGATGGTAGATAATTTTAGACCAGGCATCAAGCTGAGGGAGACAAGTAGAGCTGTCTTGGCCTGGCTGACGCCGACCAATGACATTCATGGTCCTATTAATGCACTCAGAGTTCTCATAGGCCTATTGATCAATACACTAATTCAGATAAACATGAAGATGTAACCCTACTATGAACATCAACACGGTGCTTCTCAGGCTCGCTTGAAAGTCCAACCTCCGTGCGTTTTCTGGGCTTCGAAAGCTTCCCAAACACTTTAATATCCTTCTCTCGTTCAAGCAGATACAATAAACCATAAAATGCTTGGTGACTGGGAAGACGCCTAGCAATGATGGACTTCCCACTGAGTGTTATGTGCCATTCTGCGCGTTTCTAGCCAAGAAGCTGATGTAGCTGTATTATGAGGCATAGGATCAGGGACCCTACCATCCTCTATGAAAGAGGTCCTAATTGTGACATTGCCCAAATCATTATGCAGCACTCTATCCCTGCTCAACCTAGATTGTAAAATCATAGGTAAAATTTCAACTTACACGATTTCCCTATTTTTGCCTCAAATGATCTAGTCAGGCTTTATAATTAAATAAGTAACCTCCCAGGCTTTCCCTCGGTGCCAGACACATCAATAAGACTATTTGCTTGTGAAACCCCAAACATTGTTCATTCATCTCTAGAAGAATGAAGACTCTTCACAGTTCTATGCTTGGACAAAAAGCTTCTTTTGACCTGTTACCTTGAAGTAAAAAAAAACATGCTCTCAAAAAATAAAATTAGGCTTTCTGAATCCCTTATTCACCCTCTACGTTCTGAGGAAATTCCATCAGAGTTGTTCTGCAGAAGGAATTCAGGTGTTAATTCATTTCTTTATTTCAATAATGTATTCTCCAAGCTAAGCAATTTTCATGATATGCAGCTAGACATCTCAAGAAGTGTCTTAAGCTATACTGCATATTGGAAGCAAAAGGTTGTCTGACCCTGAAATCCCAATCAAAGAAGAGTTGGATAAAAATGTGTTTTGCAGGAGTTTGCGCACTAACAAAGACAACATATAATGATAAAATACAAATTCAATTCAATGCAAAATACCCATCTAAATCTACAAATATAAATATTCATACTTCGTGACTTGTTCAGAAGCAGTACAGCTTTAGATTCTAGGCATTACAAAAGTACGTCTGCCATGGAACATTAAGACAACCACACCTAGGAAAAATGCATATGCAGGCCATCTAAGGACAGCAGCATGAAGACAGACGCTGCCAAGTTCGGAAATGCAAGGCACGCAACATCTTTAAAATTAGCCTCTCAAAATTAAGGGAATTGATAGCCTCGAGAACCAGCGCACGGGTTGTGGTCGCAATAAGTCATATGATAATTCACGCTACTGTGATTCACCCAAGACACAGTGGTCTTTGTTTCAAAATATGAATAAATAAAAAAGGATTGTGCCAAGGATAGCATGCAGACGGGTGAATGCAGCACTGTGGACCATGAGAACCAAACATAAATCATAAGAATGCATGGCACTTATGACACCCAAAACACAGGGTGAAAACGGACTCACGTGAAATACAAAAGCAGCATTTACTTGCCATCTGTAGGATTATGTACATGACAGTGCAGTTCATGTTCAATATGACATAATTTTCTGTAGTAACAAAGGTCACAGTTTAGGGGCAACGGGGCTTGTTTCTATTAAGCTTACAAACTAAAATCATCTGTGTACAACAGAACGCGCACACACGTTAATTCTAAAAGTAATTTGTCAAATATTTTCATACCTTATAAAATATGTATGACTTCACACATCTGAAGACACTAGGCCTGTGCTCACATAAAGTCCAAGGAAACAACTGTACGGACATCTCGTATTGGCCTGGCTGGAAGACAGTAAATTGACGCATTTTTATGCCCAGTCACAGTGACGTGTCAGATGGCAATGTGGACTCCAGCTTTAATGAGAACTATTTGTAAAAAGCATGGAACGGGGGCATGGCCAAGATGGCGGAGAGCTAGGACGTGCTCTGCCTTCTCTCCTCCGCCCGCCAACTTATCGCACCGGCCTTTGACCCTCAATCCCATGGGAAATAGCTGAATTGTTCCCTACAGCACCCAAGCACAGTCAACGACCCACCGGGAGCGACTTCCCAGGTCTTCGGGACTGAGTTCATAGCTCCCGGCCCAAGCTAGACCCGGGCGCCGGAGCAGTGGTGAGCGGCGCCGGACGGTACGGCTGTAGCCGGGGGGCTGGGGCCCTGTGTTCTAGGAGGCGGAGGGACGTGGCCCTGCCTGGGACGCCGGCCGCGCTCGGTGGCATCCCCCATTGCACCAGATCGGTGAATGGCAACGAGGGCGGCCTGAGACGGAGGTCCGGGTGCCAGTTCAACAGCGCTGCGGTCTCTCCGGTGTGCTACGGAGAGCATGTCGACCTTGCACGGGAGCCCAGAATCAGCGGAAATTGGAGCGGACCGTCGGGAGTCACTTAGGCCTTCGGTCCCATGGAATGCCTTCTGGGGATGCTGCGGTGAGTCGCGCTGCCGGCCCGGTCCCTGCTGTGGCCCTGACTCCCCGGGGCTTGTTAGACACACTCGGACCGCAGTGTGCAGCGCGGTAGGCCTACCTGGACTTTGGGCCCCTGGCCGTAAACTCCATTCTGCGCCTACATTCTGTCCTGAACTAACGTCTGGTGCTGGAGACGCCTCTCCGCCACACCAGCTCCGCGATTGATGCCGGCGACGACCAGCAGCTGAACGCTGGGCGCCATCTTGGGTCGCACTGCGGCCTCTCCAGCGAACACCGGCGCCCACAGCGAACCCGCACAAGTGCTCCGAGGTCGGCGGGGAGTGGAGCGGACCTTCGGAAGGCGCTTCTGCCTTCGGCCTTGTGGAGCACACTGCGGAGCTGTCACGGTAGGCCGAGCCACCACCCTCATCTCCTGCTGCGTTTTTTTTTTTTTTTTACTATCTGGGGCCTGTTAGCAGCACCTAGGCTGTACTGTGCCACGTGGCGGACATACTTGGGCACTGGGCCTCTGGTTGGGCGCTCTTCCCGGGGCCTGTAAGAGAGGACTTTGTTGGGCTTACTGTGGGGGCCTTGCTGGTTTGGCCCCCCTGCTGTTGGACCCTTGTATGTGGCAGGCCAACTGGCACTGACGGCGCCGCTTTGCGGTCCCCCGGAGTGGAGCCTGTGGGGACGGGACTCGTCTTGCTGATCAAACCCTGCACTTGGCGGCGGCCATTGCGACCCTGTGCTGGCCTAGCCCGGATTTCCTCCCCACGCACCTCTGCCATCCACTGGGGGTGGGGGTGCACAGACGACAGACTACCGCCCTTGCTTCCCTGGTTTCTTCTGGCTCCCATTGCATTGCAAGTCAACCCTCCCTGAGCGGGAACAACACAGACGCCAGGTACCCCGTACAGAGGCCAGCGGATCGTTAGCGGATGTAATCTCCCACACCAGAAGAGGTTCACTGTTGGTGCCCACGGAGCTGACCCTAGAGAGACGGGGTGGGCCGCTTAATCGGCTAGCACTGTTCCGCGGTGACTGTCGCCCTAGCCCGGTCTGTCACTGCTGGTGCCGGTGGCGTGGGGCGCGACGAGTATGACATCCACCAGAGGTAGGAAAGATAAGTCAGCCACTAGAGAAAAATCACTCAAGGACCTGTTTGCCAAGGCACAGGGAGGAGGGTCCGGGGACCCGGGACGGCCGGGCGTGGTGGCGCAGATGGCGGCCTCAGTAGATGCCCCAGTGACGCGGGCCTTTTTGGAATCCCTGTTCGCTGCCCTACGAGATGACCTTCGACTGTGAAACGTGACCTCACGGCGGAGATCAAGGACATTCGCAAAGATATGGACGACATAGGGGAGAGGGTAGCGACACTGGAGGACAGGAGCGATACCCGGGACACAGAACTGGCGACTATGCAGCAGGAGGTAATCCGAATACATGAACAGCAGGTAGAGGTTCAATCTCACTTAGAGGACCTCAAGAATCGCTCCCGTAGCCACAACATTAGGATCCGAGGGGTGGGTACCAACGAAGAAGCTGGTGACATCTTCAAATATGTGCGAGAGCTCTTCAACCATATCCTGGGCAACCCACTGGACACTGCTCTTAAACTAGACCGTGCGCATAGAGTGGGCCCGCCCAGGGCGGCAACGGCGCCTCTGGCGGACATCTTGGTCTGTGTCCAGGACTTCCACACCAAGGAAGAAATCTTACGCAAAGCCCGCTCACTCCAACAGATCTCCTTCCGCAACCAGACGCCCACTCTATATCAAGACCTCGCTGCTATCACACTCCAGAAATGCAAGAACTTCCGGCCTATCACAGAGGTCCTCCGCCAACGCAATATTCCCTACTCTTGGGGGCATCCGTTCCGCCTCGTATTCCGGCACAATGGCAAATTGTACCAACTCCGTTCTCTCTCTGAAGCCAGCAAACTTTTGGGGATCACCATCCCGGAGGACACAGATGAGGGAGAGCGCTCAGATCAGGGATCCAATGATGATCGACCGAAATGGAGACAGCAGCGACGACGACGCCGCATCCATCGCCCGGAACCCACGGTGGTCAGGAAGGAGCAGCAGGCCGCCCTAGAGGCCCTGCCAGAAGCCTTGGCCAAGACGTCAACTATGTGACTGTGTCTGGTTAATATGGTGTATCTTTCCTTTAACGCCTTTTGGGGCTGGGGGGGAGGGGGTTTGGGCTGATGTTGGCCACACGATAACCCAATGGATTTTTCTTCTGTTCATCCTTGGATGACGAACTAATGACCGAATTTCGGACTCTTTTGGGCGCTTGTTACGCCTTGTTTTTTCTGTTTTACGTATTTGGGGTCTTTACTTTGCCTTTCTCTTTACTCATTCTTCCTCTTTCTCTCTTACTCCAGGGGAGCCCTCGGTCCATGGGGTGTTATTATTTCTTTGTTTTAGCGCTGGTGTTGGGTGGGGACCCCTGTAGGCCTTACCCGGGTTTTGCTCTTCAGGTGCACATGATTGGCGTTGCTCCCCCCTCTGAGATCTAGATGACACCATCCTCAGTTAAGATCCTCACTCTTAATGTGAGAGGACTCAATAAACCCATCAAACGCAGAGCACTCCTCTCTCATTTGGAGAGCACGGGGGCGGATATCTGCCTCCTTCAAGAGACACACCTGCTCCCTAAGGACTGTCACAGGCTTCGGTCCCACACCTTCCCGATCCAATACTTTTCCTCTAGACCCTCTAAGACCGCTGGGGTGGCCATCTTGGTCTCAAGGGCTTTTCAAGGGAAAGTAGTGCAGAAAGGGGTTGAATTAAAGGGCAGACTCCTCACGTACCAATTTGCCATATGGGGACACACTCTGACTGTGGGGTCAATCTACGCACCTAACGAGGGGCAGGAACGATTCCTACACGAAGCACTCACTGAGGCGACGGCGACCACGGACCACCATATTTTGATAGAGGGAGATCTCAACTTGGTGTTTGATAATGACTTAGACAGATCGGCGCAGCGCACGAGCCAGGTTGGGGCTCTCTCGCCCGCAGGGCTAACCAGACTGCAGGAGCTAGGTCTTGCAGACCTGTGGAGACAGCAACACCCTCGGTCACAGGAATATTAATTTTACTCTAATGCACACAAGACGTATGCCAGACTGGATTACTTTTTAGGTTCAAAGGCTCTCCAGGAAGCCACGCTCTCCGCTGACATATTGGTGGCGACATTGTCTGATCACCCCCCAGTGGTGATTCACTTGGCCCTTCCACAGTTACCACGACCAACCAGACATTGGCGGTTCGGGGACACTCTATTACACCGGCAGGATACGGTCGCTCAGATACAGCGAGCGCTCGATGACTATTTATTGTACAACGATAGCCCTGACACAGCCCTTTCTACTCAGTGGGAGGCCCTTAAGGCAGTAATTAGAGGAGAAGTCATAGCCATCTCTTCCGCTGACAATGCGGAGCGCAGAAAGAAAAGGGAGGAATTGACACAAAAGGTCAGAGAATTGGAGCAAATGCATCAACGCACCGGGGCCCCACGTATTGTTATAGGGATTCTGCACATACACAGAGCTATGCACAGGATAATAGGACCTCGGATACAGTGGTGAGCCAATCATAAGCCTTAGCACCTAAAACCCCAACCCGACTAGCTGTAGCGTCTCATTAGCAAAAATACTACCAATGATTAGACAACCCAGAACACAGTATCTCTCTCTTAGGACTCGCAGGAGCAAGAACACCCTTTCATAACTCAATCATACCTGTCCACATCGCGCGTAAGAAGAGACACTGTATAGTTTAAAATGTTTATTTCAACTAACGTGCTCTAAGATACAGTACACGTGTCAGTACTATCAGCATAATGCATAAAGATAATATAATCAGCATAGTTACAATTCCATAGAATACAAACGGGGAAAGCATTTCATAAAACAGTGGATATATGGCTAATTGACAATACCACCCTCCCCGTGCTAGTAGCTAGTTTATTATATAAACAGAAAACCTCTGGGCATTGTTAGGCGGACCCTCATACCTCAATCTCTAGATGCAGGTTTTACATCAGTAGACAAAAACAGCTCTTCTCTCTGGAAAGGCTTTTCTCCAAGTGCCTCTGACCGTGTAATCACCATATTAAAAGCACACAAATTTCTCCAGTGCAGCTGCACATAGTGTTATGTCTAGGTGCGAGGGACAGGCCAGATCAGTAAGAACAAGGGACGTTGTTTTTCGACCTTGCAGAAGCAACCCAGAGGGAACAAGAGAAAAGGTGAAAGACAGAAATGCAGACAGTCCTAATATAGCCAGGCACAAGCAGAGGCTTGAAAAACAAAGTCACAAAGGAACGTGTGCAGAAAAGGCATCATGGCAGCCAAGCCGCAGCCAACTTAGCAGGGCAGGCCATGAGGCCACAAACCACATGACACCCTCCCCTGGACAGTCCAGAGACCTAGACGGAGTTCAAAGTGATGGAGCAGAACAGAAATGTCTGGTTGTGAAAAAGTTCCCAGGAAGGGCAACGAATGGGAGAGCAAAAGAAATCAAAATCCGCAGGAAAAATGCAGGGTGAAGCCGAAAGCGGAGGCCCTGTTCAATCCATTAAGGTGTAGGTGCAGAAAAACGTCACACCTTCCAAAAGGACATCGTGGGAATCATCATAAAAAAGAGACGCCATCCAGTCCAATAAATCAAAACTGCAGTCATGTTCCTCATAAGAGGGAGCAGTGAAGAGCATTGCGGGACAACTTGCGTGATACTCAATATAACTTTGGTGTAGGAGAGTCTGAGCAGCCGCACAAACATCCCATTGTGCCAATATTCCAAGTGCAGCCACACGCGCCATAAAGCCATCCCCGGAACAGTCCTGCTCATGTGCCTCTAAGGGACCCATCAAGGGGACAAAATCCGAGCGAGACAGAGACGCATTGGAAAGGCAATAATCCAAGGACCAGGAAAAAGGACAGCGGATGCAAGTCATCACAGGTTGCACGCAAGTGAAATACGCAAAGCGAAATGAAAGACTGTAGGACACACTGAGGGTCGCCAATGGCAGGACGCCGAAGCCGGCGAGCATGCGTTCACGGAGCATCTGAAGCCGACCGTGGTCGAGAAGGGCCCAATGAAGTGCAGCCATTGCGCAGTAAACAGACCAAAAGCAAAATACCAGCCACCAAAGCGAGGATCAACGGAATGCCGCCGAAGATGCTGGAAAAAATGGAATGAATAAAAGCCGGTATTACACCAAAGATAGTTTGAAAGGAGGTCACAAGGCCAGAGCCCACAACTTTAAAAAAGTGCACCAGACCCTCGGTGCGCGATGCATTAAAAACGCGGTGAAACAGTTCACTGAAATGCTGTGGGAGGTTAGTGTTCCAAAGGGCCTGTATTTCACTGTTGGTACTTGCCACCTGGAGAATGAATGTCTCCCGGGCGGATGTGAGCATAACCTCCTGATTCAATAATAGCGCCTTTATTCTGCTCAACTTATTGAAATCCGCCTTCAAGGTAGGAATGGAAGGCCAAATGGAACTATCTATGATGTTGTGCCGGGGAGGAAAAAGCACATTTTTGCAGCAGACAGCTCTGTGGGAAACTGTTACGATATAGGGATTTACCGGCCAGCATGCCACAGCAGTCCTGTTTATTCAGAAGCAGATAGCTACCATTTGCAAGCACAGTGAAAGTAGGAGAAATAGCAGGAGCAGGAATACCCTTCAAAACACAAGCAAGATTCGGAGCTGAAACGTTACAAGCGCCGTGCAATTTAATGTGTTTGCAAATAAGGGAATGACCCACAGTAGAATCACATGTCTCGCCTGTGAGAAACACCTCCTTTCCGTCCCGAAGACATTTAAACATGAAAGGTAGGGACCACAGTTCATGCAAGAAGGCACTGCCCAAAGGCTGAAAACGGCCAACGGGATAATGTTTCATGCAGGAACTGAATTCAAATAAAGAGAAAGGTAAAGCGATAACCCCGTGTACTAGCCACACCGCAGAATCTAATTCCACAACAGAGAACGGTAATGGCTCTATTTTCTCGATATGTAACAGAGTGTATGTGGCATCCTTCATGGACATGAACTGCTGCTTGTCAGTCAAATTAAAAGGTAAAAACAAGGCAGTGGTGTTCAGAAAATGCCAAGGAACTTTACCCAACTTAAGTGTCTGCAAAGTCCAGGCAAACTGCATAACTGAACGCAATTGATTCTGACCATGATACAACACAGAAACATCATCTTGTACAATATCAACAACAGAGGACACAATATTCTCTAACGTGTAAATGCGGGAAGACAGGGTATTAATACTATTGTCAACAACAGCAAGCACCTTTTCTAAATTTGCCTGATTAATCTCCCGAAGGCGGGAGGCAGCTTCAATTTGCGAAAGCTTCCAGAGTTCATTGTAAGTTTCATAAATGAATCTCTTAGGTCGAGGGCCACGAGGCCCCAGAACAAAATCGGACAGATCAATGTTGCCTAAAAGGAGGGATAAATGCTGTTTCACAGAATCTAAGGAGGAGTGTTGCAACCACTGTTTACATAATTTTCCAACAGAATACGTTGTAACTGTACGAGAGTCAGAAAACCTCGGGTCTGGCCTATCCTGTTTATAACCAGGAGCTGAGTCATGAAAACGCAGTTGGCAGGCGTTCGCCGCTGTCGGCCAAGCCAACCAGGGTGACTGAACAAACGTGGAAACATTAAAGGAATTGTTCTGAAACAAAACTTGCAAATCAGTAAGTGAAATATTAAAATGCAAGCTTTCATTAGCGGTGGAAGACAACACAGGAATGGAAGGGGCATTTAATTGTTTGGAAGTAGCCCAACCCCAACACGTTGTTTGATAGATGGAATGATTTAAAAACAGGATTTGGGTAGGGATGAGGCAAGCACGGTGCAAGGCTTCTGTGCCTTGCACCTGCCATGATTTGGAACCCCAAATAGATTTCAGGTCAATGGTGTCCCGCCAGTACTCATAACCACCCACAGCCAAAGCGGCCAAAAAGGAACCCGAGTACAATAATTTGGTGTGGGTCAACATGATCTTCGGCATAGAAGAGGCGTTTAATTTAAAATAATAGGACCCAGGGTTCGATCTATCAAAGTTGGTAAAATAAGTAAACTTGTTTCTAAGAGTGTTGGAGCTGCCTGGCAAAGGGGTAGGACAATGTTCCCATTGGGTGTAATTAACAGGACCCCTAAGGGTACTTGGTTTATGGAGGAAATGGTTGCCCCAATGCTGATAACAATATAAATCGGCATAACTAGCGGAATTCATGTACAAATCTTCCGCATTAAAAGCAGCATAATATTTCAAATCAGTAAATAACGATTCAACGGCATGCACATCCCAATCGTCAGAATGAATATTACTTTTAACGACATCACCCATTGAAACACGGAGGACATTTGGAACATTAATAATTTCAGTAGGTCCATGAATTTGGAAATTTACCGCATCCCATACGATGCCATCAGCGACTGGGAAAGCTGAAATGTTCACAAATGTGTGGTCACGCTTCATGATGTGAGATGAAGAATGCGGAGCCAATGTTCCAGCGACACTGTTCACTGCAGAGCGTTCTGGTAAATAGTGACCATTGATTAGTAGAAAAAGACTGTGACAAAGCCAATGGACATGAACAAAAAATTAGGAAAAAGACCAACCAAATATATGTCCAGGGAGGAACCAAAAATTGTCTCTGAACCAGGATACAAACAAGCTGAAGTTGGACGGGATTAGTGATGAGGTGGAATCCGAGTCAAAGGAATAACGTGTTGGGCTAAGTGGCGTAGTTGGTGCGTGAGCCACCGACTCGTTGGCTGGGTAGGTATACTCAGTCTCCTCTTCGCAGGGGAAGCCGGGAAGTCGAGTAACCGATCAGGCAACTCTACCATCTCGATAGCAACATCTGTGACCGTTCGAGCAAGAGGGCCACGAACATAGGTCCGGGAAATGACTGGACAAGAGACCGCTGGTGTTACACTATTCAGGATCGGCCAGATGTTGTAGCTTGACATTGTCCACTGAGATGAATCTGTTGTCCTTTCGACCAGGAAGCGGTGGTAAGATGACCGTACGAGTACCCTTCAAGCCAAGGACTGGAACTGGTGCACGATAAGATGGGCCAAATTCTTTTTTGTTCTCCACTTTCTCTCGAACCAGGTCCCCAACTTTCGGAAGCCAGCCGGCAACCGGAATCTGCAACGCAGCGTCTGTGGCTGAAGGTAAATGTTAATTCGCAAGCTTGTCTCGGTCTTCTTGTAAGCCCGGTAACATAGTAGAATGGTTATCTACATCAAAGATGGCGGACTGCGCCGCCATGTCTAGACCATCAAGGTCGGGCACAAACATTCGTATGCCAAAGAGCATTTCATATGGGGTCCGCCCACCCAGAGGTTTTCTAGGAAGATTATTAAGTGCACGTTGTACGGTATACAAGTGGGCCAGCCAGTTTCTGCCAGTACCTAAGACTCTAGCTGTCAAGGATTGCTTTAAGTCACGGTTCATTCGTTCAACGATCGAGTTGCCCTCAGGCCGATACGGAGACGAAAATTTCACCCGCACCCCCAGGGAACCCATTGCGTCCTTGTAAGCCTTAGAGGCAAACGCTGGACCTTGGTCCGAATGGAAGGTGCCACATGCGAAAACTCCCACAAAGACACGCAAATCCCTTATGACATTTCGAGCGTCAGCACTCCGTTGTGGCCAGACCCAGAGGAACCGTGTGCACGAGTCCACTGCAACCAAGATGTATTTATATGCAGTGTCTGAAGAGAATGGACCGCAGTGATCCAGGTAAACACACGCAAAAGGTCTGTTTGAAATGCAGAGCGATGTTTGTGGTGGACATGTAACCGTGGAAGGCTTAATCTGCTGACAAACGTCACAAGAAAGCACATAGGTACAGGTTTGTTTGTATAAACCACGCCACCAGTAACGCTGCTGCAAGATGGAAACAGTCGCAGACACGCCTGCATGAGCCGAAGCCATGCCCTCGTGTGCGGCCGTTATCAAGGAATGCCTGCGGTCCGCATTGGGAATCAGCCGATCACCAACGTCTGGAATACTTACGACAGGAGCCTGTTCGGGACCTAAATGATAAGTATATTTGGAAGGGAAACCCCAGGGATATTTGGTACCTTCCATCGTTGCAGCAATAGCTGCCAAGATATCAGTATCTATTTTAGTCATGGATCTTGTAACTGCTGCGACTGAACACGTGGCTACTGCTGATTTGGCAGCTTCGTCTGCCAAACCGTTACCAACAGCGTGTGCGCCCACACGCTGGTGGCCAAGGGTGTGAACCACCTGTGTGAGAGGCAGACGTTGTTTCAAATCTGCCACTCGAACCCAAAGCATTTTATGCTTAATTGTGCTACCTTTGGCGTCTCTGTAGTCGTTTTGCGACCAAAAGAACAGATTGTCATTGAAAGACTGAACACAGTAGTAAGAATCGCAAACAATTAGAGTGGTCACATCCGGAGTAGCGAACTCAAGTGCGAGCACCAATGCATGCAGCTCGGCCAATTGTGCAGTACTGTCCCCGAGTGCCTGAGTATGCACTACAGTAGTCTTGAACTTACCGTTCACAAAAGTACCTGCTACAATAGCACATGCGGCTGAATAGGCATGCTTGGAACCCGTGGCCGGTTGTGCCAAACCATCGGTATAGATAACACAGTCGTAATCCTCAAGCAATAGCAAGGACAGAGGAGGAGGATGAACGAATTCATACTGCAAAAACTCCTGAGTCTGAAGAGAAGAATCAAAAATAAAAGTGACATCCGGAGACGTCAAAGAGGTCGCCCATTGAATCCAACAGGGGTGCAAAGCTTTAGAGTTCGGAACACTTGCCTTTGTCACTGCCTCTAGGGCAGGATATGGTGTTACCACCAGAATGCGTTTTCCCTGTGCCAGTGCGCGTTCCTTTAGAATCGCCATTTGCACTGCAGTCAGAACTTTCTCCACAGATGAAAAGCGCATTTCCGCAGAAGTGTAAAGATGCGACTTGTATGCAATGGGTACTGTGTCTCCTTCGTTAAAGGTTAAATACGTGAAACCCACTGCCCCTGGAATTATTCTAATCACCAGGTTGGTGTGGTTATCATGAGTCAACAAGTATTTAGACTCAAGAAGGTCTGTCTGCAAAGACTGCAGAATGGAGGAATGCTCCGGAAGCCAGCATGACTTCGAAAGTTAGGTTGTATCAAGGCATACAGTGGCTTGATACGCTGGGCATATTCGGGAATGTAAGTACGCCCGAAGTTCAGAAAACCCAGTAAAGACTGAAGTTTCTTCAGAGTAGTAGGAGGGCACAAAAGTGCACATTTCTCTAGGAAATGGGGGCCAAGCCCTTACCTTCATTGTTGAGCTCATAGCCCAAAAACAAAATGGTAAATTCAGCAATGTGAGATTTGGCAAAGTTAAACTTATAACCTAAAACCGCAAATTCTAAAATAATGCGGTCCACTCGGGAAAGATGCTGAAATAATTCGTCGTCTGTCAGATAGATATCATCGACATACGAACATGCATCTGGGTCTATGCCGTCTAACAAAGAGACAACATGGGCAGCGAATACGCCTGGACTGTTCTTGTAGCCCATAGGTGAATGCCGGAATTTGAATAATTTACCACCGGAGGTAAAAGCGCTCCATTGGCTACTCTCCGGGGCTAAGTTGTGCGTGTAGAATCCATTGGATAAGTCAAGTGTCGTTTTATATTTTTTACGAACGAGACTGTCTACAAGCGCAGAACTGTGTGTGTTTTGTACCGCAAAGGTCCGACAATGAGAGTTCAAATGTCGGTAATCCAAAACTAAGCGGTACGATCCATCGGGTTTAGAAACCGCGAAAAGGGGATTGTTCATAGGTGACACGCAGGTTTCAATCACTCCCTGATATTCTAACTGAGTCAGAATTTCGGAAATGGGACCTTTAGCTTCCCGTTTGATGGGATATTGGGGTTGTGGCAGCGACCGCAAAGGTATTTCATGGGGGGGAGAATCCTCATCCCATCCCACGTGGTTGCGGTATAACGCTGGAGCCAGGGACACAGCCCACTCAGCTGCTAGAGCCTCCGCTTTGTCCTTTGGGACATGATGAGAAAAGCTCGGAAGGATTACCTCCTCCCCTTTACGTGCAGCAAGTACGAATGGGGGCGGCCAATCCGCCTCTGCTAACAAAATGTCATACGAAGAGGTCAGATTTTCCCAAAAAATCCCTTTTATAACGCGCTGTATATCACCTTTGATCTGAATTACAATATTATATAATCTGTCAGGGGGTGCCACTCGGGTGTCTGCTGTCTCAACAGTAATGAATATATCAGTTGCTGTCCCGCACTATGGTAACTTCTGCGGCGCTGTCTAGGAGGGTCACTGCCCACGTCCAATTCAGGAGTCTCGTTCTCACCGTCTGTGGCATATCTCGCTGTAACAGCGGCAACTTTCTTCTTCTGAAAATGTGGGCGAGAACGCGGAAATTCTTCTGCTTTCCCTCTGACTTGTTGTCGAGGTTGGTCTCGTCCCTGTGGAGCCTCTAGACCCCTTCCTCTATCCTGGCGATCTCCTCCACTGGCCTGCGAAGATGTCGGTGCCTGTGAAGAACGAGGAGAACGCGTATCAGGGACCTGAAACCTATCTGGTGATTTAATTCTCGCCCTATCTCGCAAATCATAAGTGCGTTCAGAAGAGACGGAAACCGGGGATGCGCCTCGCGACCCCGGCTTCTTCTGTTGCTTACCCTGTTTTTTCAACCTCCAGCTCTTTTTAGTAAAGACTGGTTTCTCATCTTTCTCAGATTGAGTTTTTGGTTGTTGTTGTTGCGATTGTGTCTGCGATTTAGCAAAAGGCTTAACTCCCAGGCTATTTCTGCCAATTGTTTAGTAAGCCTGGGCAATAATTTTTGGTAATTCGCATGGCTTGTCCGGTTCTGGGACCAAAGCCAAAGCATTAGCTACTTGAAAGTTCACTGCATCGCCCTTGACATTCGCAAGGATCAAATCAGCTACTACGTCGAACACTCCCACCAGTCTCATCCCTAATTCCACAGCCGCTTCAGGGCCATGTTCATCCTGTACACGTTTAATTACAGAGGGGGGAACCGTCATTGAAGGAGCACCGAAACACTTCGCATATACTGCTGCGAATACCCTACCCCAGTTGTTGCATTCTGCCAACTCGGGGACTAAGTCTTTTGGCAAACTAATCGTTAGAATCCTGTGTTTATCCACGGGAGAGGTGTTAGGAAAAACTGCCTCCAGCTGGTCAAATTTTTCTGCAAGCCAATAATGAAAATCATCCTTATTTTGTGGGCGCTTGCCCATCACCGAATTAACCATGACAGGACTTATAGTCACACCGCCTGCACCAGCTGGATGGGCCGCAACTCCAGGAGGGGCTCCCTGGATGTTGCCTGTAACATACTGTACTAAAGCTCGATGCACTCGTATCAAAGACTAATGCATATCACGCAATTCCGCGACTGGTACCAACATATAACGCGGATGTGGGCTATACCCGGCCAAAACAGGCCAAGTGGCCCCTTCAATGGATAAGGGGCCTAAACGAAACATGGTAACCGGTTGGGCAAGGGCGCCATCAAACCAAACACGGTGTTGCCAAGCCGTGAGCGGTATTTCAAGGTTCCTATACGGTCTATAGTGATTAGGAACTACGGTGGCTTCATATTCATGGAACAAATTATCGTTCGCATCCACCGCCGGAAAGGTGACCCAAGAGTAAAACACTTCAAAGTGGTAAGCTGGGTCTGCTTGTACCACAAAGATCAGATCGACACCCACGTCAGGCACTCCATACACTGTCAAGTGAGCCCGGAGCGCTGCACGGCTATGTGCCGCTATCTGAATAGCCATTCTAGGCTAAAAAGTTTTCGACAACCTATCGTAAGGCAGCACAATATAGGGTATGATCTAAAAAACCTTTTAACAACTTCAAGCTTGAAAGTACCTATAAAAACGTCAATATAGGAGGTATCACCGTCACACACGCTTCCGGAAGCGTCTGCGAGGGGAGTTGTGGACAAGCATAAAATACTACTCAAGCGTCTCGCAGATAAGCAGCCCACTCATTGCTTGCGCCATGCTCTAGGGATTCTGCACATACACAGAGCTATGCACAGGATAATAGGACCTCGGAATATAGTGGTGAGCCAATCATAAGCCTTAGCACCTAAAACCCCAACCCGACTAGCTGTAGCGTCTCATTAGCAATAATCCTACCAATGATTAGACAACCCAGAACATGGTATCTCTCTCTAAGGACTCACAGGAGCAAGAACACCCTTTCATAACTCAATCATACCTGTCCACAACGCGCGTAAGAAGAGACACTGTATAGTTTATAATGTTTATTTCAACTAACGTGCTCTAAGATACAGTACACGTGTCAGTACTATCAGCATAATGCATAAAGATAATATAATCAGCATAGTTACAATTCCATAGAATACAAACGGGGAAAGCATTTAATAAAACAGTGGATATATGGCTAATTGACAATACCACCCTCCCCGTGCTAGTAGCTAGTTTATTATATAAACAGAAAACTTCTGGGCATTGTTAGGCGGACCCTCATACCTCAATCTCTAGATGCAGGTTTTACATCAGTAGACAAAAACAGCTCTTCTCTCTGGAAAGGCTTTTCTCCAAGTGCCTCTGACAGTGTAATCACCATATTAAAAGCACATGAATTTCTCCAGTGCAGCTGCACATAGTGTTATGTCTAGGTGCGAGGGACAGGCCAGATCAGTAAGAACAAGGGACGTTGTTTTTCGACCTTGTAGAAGCAACCCAGAGGGAACAAGAGAAAAGGTGAAAGACAGAAATGCAGACAGTCCTAATATAGTCAGGCACAAGCAGAGGCTTGAAAAACAAAGTCACAAAGGAACGTGTGCAGAAAAGGCATCATGGCAGCCAGGCCGCAGCCAACTTAGCAAGGCAGGCCATGAGGCTGCCCTGCCACTGTTTTATGAAATGCTTTCCCCGTTTGTATTCTATGGAATTGTAACTATGCTGATTATATTATCTTTATGCATTATGCTGATAGTACTGACACGTGTACTGTATCTTAGAGCACGTTAGTTGAAATAAACATTTTAAACTATACAGTGTCTCTTCTTACGCGCGTTGTGGACAGGTATGATTGAGTTATGAAAGGGTGTTCTTGCTCCTGCGAGTCCGGAGAGAGAGATACCGTGTTCTGGGTTGTCTAATCATTGGTAGTATTGTTGCTAATGAGATGCTACAGCTAGTCGGGTTGGGGTTTTAGGTGCTAAGGTTTATGGTTGGCTCACCACTATATTCCGAGGTCCTATTATCCTGTGCATAGCTCTGTGTATGTGCAGAATCCCTATAACATGGCGCCCAACGTGGGGCTCGAATCCACGACCCTGAGATTAAGAGTCTCATGCTCTACCGACTGAGCTAGCCGGGCACAAGCAGAGGCTTGAAAAACAAAGTCACAAAGGAACGTGTGCAGAAAAGGCATCATGGCAGCCAGGACGCAGCCAACTTAGCAGGGCAGGCCATGAGGCCACAAACCACATGACAGTATGTGGCGACAACTAACCGCGGCACGGGCGCAGTTGGTTGCCCTTGACCGTGATAAGGCGGAATATGCCGCGATGCGCCTGCGACACTCCTATGTTGGCGGAGATAAATGTGGGCGCCTGCTGGCGCACAGACTCCGGGAAGCTCGGCAGCTGGAAGGGGTCCAGGAGATTAGGGACCACATGGGGGCACTTTGCTCGGATGATGCGGCTATCGCTGAGGTATTTCGCGATTTCTATGCACAACTTTACGACGAACAGCCCTTAGAGAGGGCAGATATAGATGCCTACCTAGACCGGGCCCACCTGCCTGCTCTGACACCGGAACTGGCGTCTCACATAGAGAGGGAGATTAGACCGGAGGAAGTCATAGCCGCTATCGCTCGTTTGAAGTTGGGCAAGTCGCCTGGCCGGACGGTTACACCGCGGCCTTTTGTAAGCAGTTCTGTTCAACGCTTACCCCCCTGCTCACTCAGCATATTAACTCCTTCGCGGCACCCGGGGCGATCCCCTCCACCATGCTAGAGGAAGGGATCGCCGTCATCCCTAAGCCAAGAAAGGACAAAATGTCTTGTGGGTCGTACCGGCCTATCTCGCTCTTAAACATCGACCTGAAGTTGTACACGGGAATCCTGGCTGCGCGGCTTAGCCTATAAATGCAGGGGCTTGTGGACCCCGACCAGGCAGGATTCATCCCACAGAGACAAACGAGCGATAATACCAAGCGGGTCACGCATCTTATAGAAAAAGCCTCTCGTATCCCTGGGGATTACATGCTTTTAACTATAGATGCGGAGAAAGCCTTCGATCGAGTCCACTGGCCCTACTTTGAGCAGGTACTGACTCGCATCGGCGTTGGAGACAAAATGCGGACGCATATTTTTAATTGTTACCGCTCCCCTACAGCTACGGTACGGATCAACGGTCACACATCCACCCCATTCCCTATCAGTAGAGGTACGAGGCAGGGGTGCCCCTTATCGCCCTTGCTCTTCGCCCTCTACATGGAGCCTATGGTGCAGAGAGTCAGGGATCATCCTCAGATTACAGGCATTCGTTTTGGAGGGGATACGCATACTATAAGTCTATACGTGGATGACGTCTTGGTCACTCTAGCGAACCCGTCGACCGCTTTGGGGATCTTTCTGGAGGAATTGGACTCCTTTGCGAGCGCCTCTGGCTTTAAGGTCAATCTAACGAAATCCACGGCGCTGAATCTCTCCTTGTCACCACAAGTGCGGGCGGACCTTCAGGCTCGACACCCCCTGCAGTGGTCTGATGACGTTGTACCTTACGTAGGCATACAACTGGCTCCGACCTTGCAAAATATGAGGAGGGTCAATTATTCCCTGCTCCACACACACATTCGCACGGCACTGCGGAGATGGAAACACTATCCAATCTCGTGGCTGGGGCGCATCGCGGCTGTTAAAATGACGATCCTCCCCAAAATCCTGTACCTTTTCCAGACGCTCCCCTTACCACCCCCTACAGGCTGGCTACAAAAGGTGCAGTCCGACCTTTCTCTTTTCATCTGGCAGGGGCGTAGGCCGAGAATGAAACAGTTAGTTAGCTTTCTCCCACCCCACGAAGGGGGCCTTGGAATTCCAGATCTCATGCTCTACTACCAGGCCGCGCAGCTTCGACACCTGGTCGAATGGAGTCGAGCTGAATCCGAGAAGCATTGGCTTTTTCAGGACTGTGCAGTAGCTGGTACGTCTCTCATGAAAATTCCCTTTCTCCGGAAATCTCACCGTCCACCCAATGTATACGCTTCACAGGTGACGCGTACGATCCTTACCGTCTGGGACCGGACCAACACACGTCACGCTTTAACGACTTTCCCTTCCCCACTTACATCTCTCTTTGATAATCCGGACTTTAGTCCCGGGATGGGCTCGCAGACCTTCTCACTATGGAGAGATGCCGGCTGCCGAGCCCTAGGCCTACTATTTAACAAGGGTGATATTATCCCCTTCTCGCAACTCCGGGCCGATTACGGTCTTCCAGAATCCGAACGAATGCGCTACCTATAGGTGCGACACTGGGCTATGCACCCTGGTAACCGAACACAAGCGACTAGGCTCCTCACCCAATATGAACGGTGGCTCATTACACGGTCTTCGGACAAGAAGCTGATCTCGGACTTGTATAAGATGCTCCTGTCCAGATATACCCACACTTATCACGCTGGGCGAGCACGCTGGGAGAGGGACCTGGGACAGAGCCTTAGTTCCAAGGAGTGGGAGGATGCATGTTATAGGGCATGACACACAGCAACACATGTCAGCCTAACAGAAACATTAACCAAGCTTGTCTACCACTGGTACTACACACTGGAGCGACTACACCAGACTGACGCTACACAGAGCCCTGATTGCTGGAGAGGGTGTGGGAAGAGGGGCACACTGATCCACCTTTTGTGGGAATGCGAACATCTCCAGACTTACTGGACGCACATACTTGATGAGGTCGATAAATATCTGGACACGGAACTCCCTAGGCTCCCTGCATATGTCTTATTGGGGTACCAAATTTGCTTACTTACCCTTTGAAATCTAGACGAGGGAGGCAGATAGCCACTGCTCTAGACACAGCCATCCAAAACATATTAACACATTGGAGAACCCCCCACATTCCTGCACACACAGGGTGGTACCAGCGATTGTGGCATGTGCTGGGTATGGAAAAAATCTCTCTTACCTTGGCCGGGAAAGGTTCTTCCTTCAGTGACCTCTGGCAGCCATTCCTCACTTTGTTAGCCCCAGAGTTTCGGGAGCTGTACTGCCCGAAATATTTGTGCCTCTTGCACCTCGCCACATCAGACTCTTCCACATAGCCTGACCCAGATTTATGTACGATAAACCGTTCTGCGCGGCGCTGTTTAGATGTACTGGACCAAAGGGGGGGTGGGGGGTGGCTCTTTCTGTGTCTCCTTTCTTTTTCTTTTCCTTTTCCCTTTCTTCTTCTTTCTGGGTGGCGGGCGGGACTGCAGCTGTTATGTGTTGTTTTCGTTTTATCAACCCAATTAGTAGTAGAATGATGGGCCCTGTGTGACCCAATTCTGGTATGCCTATTTTCTTCACTGCTTAATAAAAAGATTTAAACCTAAAAAGCATGAAACTTCATTCACTGGAACGTATGGCGGTTTTAGGGAATCGCCTTCAGAAAGTGGTGTCTGGCAACTTTATGTTGTGGGGCTGTGTCCAATTTACATTAAATTAATTCTCCAGCTGTTTTTTGTTGTTATTCCCTCCTACGTCCCCTAGGATGAAATAGGATTTTCGGGAGAAGCACGGATAGAGCAGTCGTAGGTGAGAATCCAAAGGAAGGACAGGAGATTCTGGGGGATAAAACAACATAAGGTCAGATTATTTCTCCTTCTCCATTTGGATAAAAAAAGAAAGCAGGGATTTTAAAAACATGACAAATTTAAGTTCCTAAATAATTTTAAATAGTTATTTAGACCTTTCGGTTCAAGCAACGTTTCTCTTCGAAATTATCGATTTTTGTTTTGGTATGAGTGGTGTGATAGACCCTCCGAAAATGGCAGCAGGAAAGACTACGGTCAGAGGCATATCTTCATTTAAGATCAGTTAAGTGGAGTTTACTTGTTTCATAATCAGTTTCAAGTTTGAACCATTTATTAAGCTGCCTTTCGTCACTGGCTTTAACAGCCCTAACAAGGAATATGGCATAAAGGGTGTCAGAGCGTTCTGAAGTAAGGGCTTGAATACAAGAAACCCATACACTTTGAAAACAGGCTCGCTATTAGATAGAAATGGTTGAGTGTAGATAGGTTCCCGATCAAAGCATTAAAAGACCTCTTACCTACTTCAAGCAGAAATTCATCTATCGCTGATGCACAGCCTATACCATTATGCTGAGCTCTAATGATCCTATGCGCCATAATGTTAACTTCCTAATTGTAAATTTATCCTACTAAACAAAAAGCATTTAGAATCTTTGAGCTCATGGGTATGCCCACATGAATGAAAATGCATCCCATTGCCCATAATAGGGACTATGCTTATATTCCTGCAAGAGTTATATGGTTCACCAGCAAAACATGTCATTGTGATCTTTCCAGGGGGGTTGGGAATACATCTATATGGATGGAAACATATGGTGTAAACTTCTAATGGCCGATAGAAGCCCGGAGCTCCAACATTCCAATGTTTGTCTTCATGTTTCTCCCTTTTAAATTTAGAACATTCTTCCCTTAGTGGGTGGCATGCTCTAATAGCCTTATAGCCCTTCTGCCTCGGGGTATACCGGTTGCTAAAGATCCTCTCCCTCCAGTGGTGGCTCGCTGAGGGAGTGGTGCGGGGTGGTGGGGCGGGGCGGGGGAGGGGCAGGGTGGGGGTAGTGAACTCGGACATATGACGGACAGAACTCAGAGGGAGTTCTGCCCGTCGTAAGTCCAAATCCACTACCCCCCACCCTGCCCCTCCCCTCCCCCACCGCCCCGCACCACTCCCTCGGCGAGCCACCACTGTCTCCCTCATTATAGGCCTTTGCCTTCCTCTCCCTTGTAATAGGCTCAGGGCCTTTAACAACCGGTATAGCCCTTGGCAGTGTGCTATAAGGCTATAGTAAACCTTAGCCGCGTCAACTCATTATCCAAGAACTCCAATACCTGTTTCATGCTGTTGTCCTAACTCAATGTTAATTGTGGAAAAAAAGATGCACAAATCTCACATAGCAAACCACAAGCCAAGAAGTGATACACTCACCTTTATAAAGTACTTGTACTGAAGCATGGCACGAAGAAGATGGTGTTGTTATCCCACTTCAAAGAATGTCTCCCTTTACCCTAATCAACTGGATCAGGTTACCGTCATTGACTGCAGAAGTCCCACCCCCCCACCGGCTTGAGACCCTAATGGGTGATTATCTCCACTCTCTAAGAACCCTGATTGATTGATTGACAAGCGTTTTGAATCATTTATCTGTAAAACAGCACCTTAGGTCCTACATGACACTCATTGAGGGAATCAGCTCATGGAAGCAAAGAATGTTGACGTGACGTCACAGATAAAAGAGGAGTTAGTTTCCCTTTTGAGGTACCAGAAAAAGGATATTGCACAACTGAAGTGACACATTCAAGGGGCATGCACAAATGCAAAATAAATCATTAAGTTCCAAACAAGTCTGCCAACACAAACAGTGTTAAGTAGCCATGGTGTGAACAAATCCTATCACCTATCTAGGCTGTCCTGATTTCCATACCTTTTGAAATCAGTGCATATCAGTGTTTATTCGGCTGCCTAACTCCCCCCCTCCCAAAAAAAAAATAGACAAAATCTATGTTTTCTAGTGGTTACAAAACATTTTGTTTTTGCAGTGATTTGTTATAAAGCACATATTTAATTTAAAGGAGATGTATTGCAGGGTATGTAGTGTCCTTCTGTTAGTAGTGTGGCCAATGGACTTACAGTAGACTGTTTTAAGCATAGAAAGTCTGTGTACTGCGCTCTTATTCACACTCACATCTTATTACCCTCTGTCTCATCTCAGTACTTCTCACAGGACTCAGTCAAGAATCTTTCTGGGTTACATGACTATTAATGGATTAAGAAACTAAAAGTACTGTATTCAAATGGTTTAATAAACAAATTCCTGGGCACAGCTCAGGGTAATTCATCTACTCCTTACTGAATATTATGACATTGTAGGGGTGGTAATCCCTGCCAACAGCACAATACCTTCTGAATCCTATAAAAGTTTGAATTACACCAGATTAAAGTGTAACCCTGTATGCGAAGGCACCTGAAACCTGATGTTTTAAGGATTTTCACCACTGCTTTTCTGCCCTCTTTGCCTGATTACATTAATGTGGCGCTGCTGTTGTGTAGACATTCATAGCTATTAATTGCCCCATTGCAAATGTCTCACTATAAGTCAGTCCTGACCTTTTAACAGACATTACTTTGCATTCTGGGACTTGAAACTTTGTTGTTAGCATTGTTAGTGGCAGCAATTCTTCAGTGCCCTCTGGAGACAAGAGGGTCCACATACCTAAGGGTCTGGTGTCTGAATTTTGGTGGGAGATGACATAGATAGATGGTTTGAGGCTTATGAGATTGCCCTGCAGATGCACAAGATTATGGAGGATTGATAGTCTGTGGAGGCACGTCCCTAGTGAGGGGAGGGACATCCTACTAGCCATAGATGCAGGTGACTAGATGCAGGTGACAAGATGAGGTATCCTCCCATGAAAGAAGCCTTGATCAGAAAAAATGGTTTGCCCCTAGAGAAGTATAGGAAGAAGCTCAGGGCAGTCAGAAGCTGTTTCAACACCCCTGGATGGATTTTGCTGAATGTTTTTGCAAGGCACTGGATGGTTGGATGAAGGGCAGTGAAGTCAAGGATTATCAATGGTTGTTCGGTCTTTGTTTTCCAGCTCTGCACCAACACCTTGTCAACAGTAAACTCTCTGACCCCAGGTAGCTTCCTAAGGAGGCGGACATCTGGATCCACACCAGGGTACAAAAGACGGTACCTGAAAGTGACCCCAAGAAGGATGGTTCAGGTTCCCCCCAGCAGAGTGAGGCGGAGGTCAAGGGAGACACAGACAGGTCCCAGGGAAAGGGGGTAGCAAAGGTTTCCCATGCCCCTTCTGAGAAATAGGGAGGGGGTTCGGGTCAGTGTGGCCCAGGGAGCCCCGTGTTAAGCCCCGCTGCTTTGACTGTTCCCAGCTAGGGCACAAGCAGGAGGAGTTTGTCTGTCCTTAGAAACCCCCCACCGGTGGTATCTCTACAGGAGTGGCCAATATGGCCTCAGGGGTAAAAAGTCCCCAGGAGCATGTTATAGACCATGCCATAATCTCCCTTAGTTGGGTGGTGAACACAGGGGGTGAGTTGGTGATCCCTGAGAGTGGGAGTCATCACTTCCACCATGTGAAAGTGAATGGGGTCCCAGTCACTGGTCTGAGGGACACAGGGGGTAGAGAGACCATGATTGTGGAAAGGTTAGTTTTCGCAGAGCAGCACACCAGTCAGTTGTGTAGGGTGATGCAGGCCCAGGGGCAGGACTGCTCCTGCCCTGTGGCCCTGGTATCCCTGGAGTGGGGTGGGGAGGTGACCCTGAGGAGGGTCTTATGTAGTCTCTAGATGCCCATAGACTGCATTCTGGGGAATGAGTTGCCCCCGGTGTCACAGAAGCTGAGAGGGGTGACCACCCAGGGTGCCCTGATAGTTCAGTTTTCTGGGGGTACCACTCCCAAGTGGAGGGTACAGGACCCCAGATGGAGGGGCAGGCTGATGGAGAACTCTCCCCTGTCACTTATTTAGCCTCAGGGTACAGACCCTGGACTGAGTGACCAGTTTCACGATACTACCCCTGAACTGGTGAGAGACAGAGTGGAGAAAGGGTAGAAGACACTTGGGGCTACTGCCTCCTACCCTGAGAAACAACAGAGGTCAGAGACACCAGGATGGCCTGGGGCCTGGTTGTGGACAACCCAGAACCAGAGTGCCTCCCTCCCATCCTGCCCAGGATGGCCGATTAGGATGTGGATGAACCATCAGTCACAGCTAAGCTCCCTTTGTGTGTGGGTGTCTCGAGGGAATGCACAAAACACAGCTGTCTCCCACCCCAGACGTGTATTCAGAGACAGGCTGAAGGAACCAAAAGACTGAAGTAAGAAATTGGCAACTTTCTAAAAGTGGCATTTTCAGAATTGCAATTTAAAATCTAAATTCACCATAAGCTGTAATTTTAAATTGTGATTCCAGAAAAACCAAACTTGGGGGTTCAATCTTTTCCCTACTGGAAATTACACTTATAAGATGTATTAATGTAATCCCAAGTATATACTATGGGAGAGATAGGCCTTGCAGTAGTGAAAAATGAATTTAAGAGTTATTTACTACCAGGACATGTAAAACTTAAAAGCAGAGATCCTACTTTTTACGTACAGTGCAACCTGCCCTTAGGCTGTCTACAGCCTACCTTAGGGGTGACTTATATGTATTAAAAATGATCGCAAGTGGGATAACTTGCCAGGTGGACATGGCAGTTTAAAACTGCACATACAGGCTCTGCAGTGGCAAGCCTTAGACATGTTTAAAGGGATACTGAAGTGGGTGGCACAATCAGTGCTGCAGGCCCACTAGTAGCATTTAATTTACAGGCCCTGGGCACATGTAGAGCACTTTACTATGGACTTATAAGTAAATTAAATATGCCAATTGTGGATAAGACAATGTTGCCATGTTTTAAGTAGAGAGCACATAAACCTTAGCACTGGGTATCAGTGGTAAAGTACCCTGAGTCCTAAAGCCAACAAAAACGAATTCACCAAAATGAGGAGGATGAACGCAAAAAGTTTGGGGTGACCCTGCAGAAAGGGCCATTAACAACACCGGCGTAATAATGTCACCACTATCCCATGCACATAGTGGCAGCACCTGTCACTCCACCTTGCGTCAAAAGTTGAAAGCCTGGGCTGTTTGTCAGTTCCTCACTTTCCTTTCTTTGAATGGCATTTTAATTTGTGGTTTTGCAGGTGTGTATCAGTATTTATATGTTTGCACCGATGAAGGATGCTTTACCTCCATAGAGGTTTTAACAGTTACTATAGATTTAAGCCTAAAACAGGATAGTCTACACATACCACAAGTTAATTCTTTCTTTCAGAGGTGAATGCTAACATTCCTAAAACTGTTCAGGAATCTACTCACTTCAAAACCAGTGGTTCAATTGTTCAAACAACCATTAGATTTCTCCAAGTAATACATCCTCAGTTCAACACAAAAGGCAATAGTGATCCCAAAGAACACATGGCCCTCGGTCCAGCAAGAAACTATCTAGTAGTTGTAGGTGTAACATTCTCATCTTAAAACTCTTCAGGTAGGAAACTATGAGCCTGATCTAGAGTTTAGCAGACAGGTGCTCCATCACAAATGTGACAGAGATCCTGTCCGCCTTTTTACAAGTGTATCCTAATGCATTTGTAATAAGGTTGGTAGAATATCCATCACATGTGAGATGGCGTACCTACGCACCAAACTCTAATTCAGACCTTAGGAACCTTGAGAGGTCCGCATAAATAAATGCCTGCTTGAGAGAACAGTGAGAACAGCAATTGTGAGGCAGTAACGTTACAACTGACTGAATTATCCCACAATGCAGGAACATCGGACTTCAGAGAATTCTAAGGTCCTTGCGAAGTGGGAAGACTTGCAAGCTTATTTTACACTGGTATTGGAACTCTAGATAGCACAAAGTTTGAATAAAGTAAAACTCCATGAATGTGCACAATTGAAAGCCATAGGCCTCAGCTTATGTGACTGAATAGCCTCTCTTAATTACTTTTATGTCACTATAATTCCACATTATACTGTGGTGCTAAAGAAACTACATGGAAGTTACATAAGCGTAACCTTGATTTCCCACATTATTTTTGCTGGTATTACTAATATCTGCCTGTGACACTGCCAATTAGTTCCACAGTTTGTCTACATTGCCACTAAAATGGTACTATAAATTGATGTGATGCAATGGGTGTATTGTTCTCTCCAGTAAAGTCATTTTAATCTGTCATGGATATTGCACCAGTGGCTTGGAAGTTAATTATATACTACCCAAATATATGACAGAAATATATAGGTGCCCTAAATACCACTCCAACAAGGCCCAGCGGACCACTGAAGACTAGATCCTCCAGGAGTTGTGGCTGTAGAGAGCCCTGGTGCCTAGAAGTTTGACCTGAGGATGTGGGACTAGAAAAGACTAGAAAGAACATTCCCAGCAGAGAAAAGTAGGACTTAATCATTTGTTTGCCCTCTGAACAAGGTCCTGAGGGCTTCCCAGGGATAGTACACATTAGGTGGGCAAGAAAACCATGTTTGTCTCACTGTGCATGCACTGAAAACTGTGGGACATCACACTAAAGTTACCTGGCCTTTGTTGAGCCCTGTTCGGCTACAGCTTCCAGCCTCAAGATTCTGAGAGCCAACCAAGTGACTAAGTCCAAATATAAATACTTGGATCAGGGTGATTTTGGAAATATATCTCAGCAGCAAAGCGACCTCAGCAACTATGAAATCTGGTTTTGACCGGCTAACAGGTTTTGGTTCCAAAACCAATGCACTCAACTTCAAAGGACCTTTGCGGGTTTTGCCCTGTTCAAAGATTTCGAAATCAAACAAACAATTGGAGTCCCAAGGTAAATACTTTGAATAGGATAACCCTTTTGGTGTTACCCAATCTCTGCTCCATTGTGGTTAAATAGAAATTGCACCTAGGCACCACTCGACTGCTAGCTGATATTTTTCAATGATGCTTTACATTTCCTATTGGCTTTTTGTCCTAAAAGTTTGCAAATTCATTTCTACATCTCCCATTCAGCAAATTGCATCATTTTGATGTCTGTTTGCGTATTAAAATATTCTCTATTTTTCTAAATTGGTTTGAAAATGTTAGTGGCATTCAGGCTGCAATGGCAAGTCTGCGACCTGTTTTCAAAGTCTACTTAAGTGGGTAACCAAATAAGTGCTGTAAGCCCACTAGTTGCATTTAATTTACAGGCCCTGGGTGTAAGGTACACCACTCTATAAGGGACTTATAAGTAAATTAAATATGCCAATTTGGTGGAAGCCAGTCTTACCATGTTATGGAAGTGAGCACAAGCACTTTAGCACTGATTAACAGTGGTAAAGTGCAGAAAGTCCTACGGCCAACAAAAACAAAATCCAGGAAAAATGGAGGGAAAAAGGTAAAATGGTTGGGGGGGAATTCCACCCCAAGGCTGAAAGATTTAACACCCTTGTTATTTAAACCTCTTCCCTTTAACTGTCATGTGGAGAAGACCGGCCTTGGCCAAGCAAGACCCACATCAGTAACTGCCACCCTGCTTCTCAGATCCACTACATCTCTGGTTTGGGTGCTGGCTCCTCTGCAGTGGGTGATTTTTTTGCTGCACTGCTATATTACCTCCTGCAATCCATTATCTTTAAGCTTTTTTCAATAAGGCAGTTGTAAAGAAACAGTCTGAATAGGTGCTAAGTAGTGTAGCTGACACTGTGCTAGACTTCTGCATCTATAAAATTTGCCCTGCAGCAAACTGGAAAACATATGTACTATCTCATGAAATTTTACGGGGTGTGGAGTAGCACATTAATGGCATGTCTTTCCCAGTCTTACCAAGTGCAAGTGTAAACATAGTTCAAGACGGTCAATTTGTGACTGCTTGAGTGTTGAAGTGCTGCCAGTACTGTGTAGCCTTTTAAAACTGTGTTCATTCTTTTGACCTCTAAGGGCCTAATTTACAAAGTGCACTTTCTGAGTAAGTTTACACATTTGAGTATGTTTACTACTTTTCGGTAATCACAAGCTGCACTTTTGTAGTAACTTATGCTTTTGCAGTAATGTACACTTTTGTAGTAAGTCAAGCACTATACATGGCCAACCATTGGTACTGCAATCTCCATTATTTTCTATGGGAAGTGTAGTGCTGGACTTACTACTGTTTATTTTGTTTTTCATTTGTAAATTACACTCAGAGTTTGTGAATAAAGCCCTTAGTGGAGGTGGAGACGCACTCTGGTCACAAGTTTGTTCTAGCCCCCCCAGTGCATTTGGGTAAATATAGTTCAAGGCAGTCCATACCTCACAGTCTTTGTTGTGGTAGCTTAAGTGTTAAAGCACAGCCAATATAAGTTAGCCCTTGAAAACATTGGGCCTCATTTATGCAGCCCACATAGAAAAAGGAAAAACAAGGAGAAATAAATATATTTCTCCTCGTTGTGCCTCCCTTAAGCTTTTGGCGCTGCCTCAGATTTACGATTTCTCGTAAATCTGGGGCAGTGTCAAAATGCCATGGATCTTACTGGGAGCGCCCCCAGCAACACCCATAGCACGTCCCTGCGTTAAAGGGGACAATATTTACGAGGCAGCATTAAGCCAAATAAAATGGCTTAGTGCTGCCTCATAAATATGGAGCAGGCTCCTGCGCCACTGAACGTCACAAAAAGTGACGTTCCGACGAGTCAAGGGGCCTTATAAATGAGGCCCATTGTTTCGTTCTTTTGAACTCTTCAGAAAGGCAAAGAGTTTTTTTGGGGAACCTGACCCTCTGCTTAATATATGTGGATGAGTGCCAAACAGCCCCCAGAAGCAGACGTCTACCTCTGGAAACCAATCACCAGTTCTTGCAGGGAGAAATAACTTCCATGTACATTAGTAGGTTGTGGATTCGCACTGTTCAGAAGGGCAAACCTTATTTTGAGACGTCTTACAGTGTTTTAAAGGTATTAGAATGAGATGGAATACAATATTCAGATTGTTGTTCATACTTTTATGCTTCCATTGTCGCTTTCCTACTTCAGATAACTCAAGGTAATGATTCGTTGTGCTCATAGTGTTTGGAAGTGCCCTTAGGTGATTTGCAAAAACACTTAAAACTAATGAACTGAAACTGCAGTAGACTCGGTTTTGATTTGTTATGTTTTATTTTGCAACCCCGACAGATATCGTTTACGAATTTTCTTCATGCAGCAATTCCGTAGCTTTTCAAAAGTAGGACACATTTACAATTAATTAGTTCCCAAGATATTCATCTCGAAACTCCATCGGAGTACTGTATTTTTCTCTCTTGTGCTGTAGTAACTCATTTGAACGTTGGTAATTTACTTTAGTATTGGATGTCAGTATACTCTAAGGGGTATATTCACAAGAACGTGCGCTAAACATCGCCAAAAAAGGTTAACTCAACTTTACACTTCGCAGTCTATCGCGGGAAAATAACCCCGTTTTAACGTGGAATTCACAACTCGGCAGTACCATGCGATAGGTTCCCAAAAACGCGGACAATGTCCGTGATACAACCACCGCAACAGCTATAAAAACACAAACCCCAACGCGAAAAAACATGCGATGGCCCAAACCGCGATGAGGAAATCAGCGATAAGCAGCGCCAGGCCTGCAATACACACACAGCAGGTGGGAAAATCACTACAAAAGTAGAAAAAACCCACAAACACAAAATAACCAACACCGAAGCACCATGGAGGCAGCCGGAGCAGGCGCAGAGGACAAGCGGAACACAATAAGCACCCCGGACGACCAGCCTGGGACCTCGGGGACAGGGAAAGGCAAGGACAAGAAGAAGAGGAAGACGCGGTTCGGTCCGCAGGAGAATAGGATCCTGGTCAACGAGGTGATGGAACACCATCAAGAACTGTTCATCACCTCCAACGTGTCATTGGGCACCAAAAATGGAATATGGCGGTCCATCGTGGACAAGGTGAATGCCGTCGGAGGTCACAAGAGGTCAATGGACGAGGTCAAGAGGCGATGGATTGACATCAAGCGCAAAACCAAGGAGAAACTCGCAGGTAACCAGAAGGCAGCAATGCAGACTGGAGGTGGGAGTCCAGCGCCACAGCTGGAGCTGGATGACACGGAGGAGCTGGTGTCGACAGTCATCAGTGTGGAGACCATGGCAGGAGTTGGGGGAGCGGACACTGCTCGACATGACACAACACAACAGCAACAGGGTGAGTAACCACCAGGTACTGGGGGGACTGGGGGAGATGGCCACAAGGGCACACATGCACAATCAAGCAGAGCACAGTGCACACCCACAATGACTCTGGATCATGGCCCTGATCTACAGACTGTCACAATGTACATTGCCATGCTGTCTGAATGTGAACATGTACCATGCGACTACATACATGTGGACACATTGTAACACAGCATCTCCCCTTCACATTGCAGAGGCACCGTCAACACCTCCTGCAGAGCAGTCCCAGCCACTCTTCACTGATGACGAGGAGGACACCCCCAGCATCGACACCCAAGCCCTCCAAGACATCATTGACATCATCCGCAACTCACCTCCAGGATCAGGGCAGCCCAGTTGCATCGAGGAGACCCCACCCACTCCACAAACCACCCAGCAGGAGGCACCCACAACCCCGGCTGTCTCCCAGGACCCCCATGAACAACACATGGCCTTCCAATGCCGTGTGTTGGAGGGCCAGAGGGAGATGGCTGAGCAGGTGCGGGTGGGGTTCGACCTCAAGGCTACCAAACTTGACGCCATCCATGGGTGTCTAAGTCCCATCAGGGACCACCTCCAGTCCCTAACGGACACCCACAGGCCGCTCCATGGTCTCCAACGAGCCCTGGCTGACATCGCTGGAGTCATGACTCGGAGACAAGAACACCTGTCCGCTCAGAGTGGCCCCAGCGATCTCAGCCGTGAGCTGGCACACATGCGGAGGCTCATGGAGGACATGGTGCGGATGGAGGCGGAAAGGATGGCAGCCACCGCTGCACATCAGCAAAATGTAGCTGGGATCTACCATGCCCTGCAGACCCTCATCATGGCATTGCTGCCACAAGGCGTGGCGCAGATGAATGCTGCTGCTCCTACACCATCCACATCTCCGCCCCCTGGTGTGTCAGTGCCTCACAGTGCAGCAGACATTTCCACTCTGGCACCTGATGTGTCAATGCCACACAGTGCGGCCGACAATCCACCTCCGGCCCTTGATGTGTCAGTGGCACACACTGCGGCTGACAATCCACCTCCGGCCCCTGATGTGTCAGTGGCACACAGTGCTGCAGCCGGAACTGCACCACCCACAGGTGAGGCAGAGCACACATCCGAGGACGAGGACGTGGATGGGATTGAGATCAGAAGGAGGCACTAGCATTCATTTCCACCACCTGGCCTGTTGCTGCTTGGTGCCGCACATGGCCCCATGACCTTCCACTGACCCCCGATACACTCTGCTGCACTCACCTTGGACCGCGACATGGACTGCCATATCCTGTTTGGTGACCAATGACACGGCGACCAGACTGCGGACTGTACTCTACCTCTTCCGCTGTACTTGTCATTCCCCGATGGACTCTGGCTGGCCCTCCACAGGACCATATTGTGAAGTGGGGTTGGCAGGGCCCTGAACTGCTCCAGCTGCAAAACTCCACTGGATGTGCATTAAACATTCAGAAACGCACTGCTGTGTCATGTCTTTCATCATTCAAGTATGAATGTGTGGATGAATGTAGGGACAGTGATTCCATGATGCTCATCTAGTGGGATTCCAGTCACAGTGTGCTACATTGCCGATTGCATTCTGGGTGCCGTAGAAACTACAACAGGGACACACGCATCAGTCACTTCCTTGTCTGGGCATGGACTGAACCACGCCCAGAGACCCCGAGTCATTGTTGCAAGCCCTGCGCTGGTCCGGCGTACGCCAGGCCAGACCACTCCGCTTAAGCTCCGAGGGGGGGCCACATAGCCACATGTTGCAGGTTTACACGCTAGTGGTCTGCAGGTCGCTGGTCTAGTTGTCAGCATGTCACGGCCACTCCCTGAAGGCAGGTTTGCACACACACCACACCCATCCGGCACAGGCGTCACAGGCCATGTGACCCCGTGAATATAAGGGGCCGACCACGTCACATTCCCCACTGTCGGAGGTGACTGGATGATGGATGTTCCACGATTTTCAATCATAAAGGGCCCATGAGTTGTTGCGCACAGGGTTAGTGGCACCCGGAGCCATGCGGCCGTCGCAGGCCTACCACCACGTGGCGCTGACTGGGGTTGCACAGGGTTAGTGGCACCCGGAGCCATGCGGTCGTCACGGGCCTACCACCACGTGGCGCTGACTGGGGTTGCACAGGGTTAGTGGCACCCGGAGCCATGCGGCCGTCACGGGCCTACCACCACGTGGCGCTGACTGGAGTTGCACAGGGTTAGGCGCACCGGAATTGCTGAGCGGGTGTGCAGCCTGCCATGATGACGTGTGCACTGATGTGGTCTCTGCCATTGATGCCTCAGGACTCAGCGTCATGTGTGGGACCTGCTGGGCCGCGGTGCGGGTCCGCATGATGTGGAGAATGCCATGGTCGCGGGGCCGGGGCCTGGAGCTTGCACGGGCACGGGCACGTGGTGTGCCCACTGGGGGACACACCGTTGGCGGCAGGTGAGCAGTGGGGCATGTGTGCGCAGGGGCGGACAGGCGTTGTTGCCGTGTGCAGTGAGATGGACTCTGCCATGATTGACTCTGGCCTCGATTACAGATTGCAGACCTGGTGGCTTGCAGTGTATGCTGGCACGTGGTTGGAGACACACCGGTGGCAGCAGGTGAGCAGTGGTGCCTGGGTGCACGGGGCGGCAGTGTCCCTCCCTCTCTCTCTCTCTCTCTCTCTCTCTCTCTCTCTCCCTTCCTTTCCTTCTCTCTCTCTCTCTCTCTCTCTCTGCCTTCCTTTCCTTCTCTCTCTCTCTGCCTTCCTTTCCGTCTCTCTCTCTCTCTGCCTTCCTTTCCCTCTCTCTCTCTCTCTCTGCCTTCCTTTCCTTCTCTCTCTCTCTCCCTCTCTTCCTTTCTCTCTCTTCTTCTCCCTCTCCCTTTCTTTCTTTCTCTCTCTTTTTCTCTCTCTGCCTTTCATTCCTTCTCTCTTTCTCTGTGTCTCGCTCCTTTGATGTGCGCATGACACACGTTCTGATTTTGTGCTTTATTTTCCAGGCTGTGACATCAAGATTGTCCCGGACGGACACGACAGGAGTCATCCGCATTGCTGTTTTGTGTTGTGTTTCAATAAAGTTTTTGGTTGTTACTTCAATGATGAGTGACTGTTTCTCGTTCTTCTGACCACACGTGTGTTTCTTGTTGTCATTGTGCGACATCATGTGCTTTTTGTGGCTCTTGTGTCGTGCACGGTATGTGTTTGTCCGGAGGGGGGGGGGTGGCCTGGGAGTGGTGGCGGTGGGTGTTGTGGCCCTCTTGGGTCTCCGAGCTGCATGATCATTGTCTCCATGGCTTCTTTGGGTCTTCAGATGTGGCTCTGGCCTGGGCTCCCTTCATACTGCAGGTAGTCGTCCTGCTTAACACCAGCAGAAGGCAGGTGTTAAATCCCTGCTGCTACCACAGCTTATCGCCTGTTTTTTGTTCGCATCGCAGATCTGGCAGTTCGTTGTGAAAGTGGTGTAGTGGTGTTTTCGTGTGTTTTTGCACAGGAACGCCTACTCTGCATCTCATTAGGGTTAGTTGGTGGTGTCACCCGTGGAGATAAATTTTGTGGCAGTTATCGCGGGAATACTGGCGATGTCTGCAGTTTGCACCCGCTTGTGAATGGGGCGATAAATCTATCTCCACTTTTGATGTGCTAAAGTGCAGATAACTGGGCGATAAGTCCTTGTGAATATGCCCCTAAATCAGGGGGCCTCCAATCTATTCTGTACACAGAAAAGCCTACTGGGCTACTGCCGAATATATGGGTGTTCAAATAAGGGTACACAAAGTCCAGGAAACTTACAAACTGTCGCTAGAGTATCCCAGCCCTTTCCCACTGAGCATCAGGGCCGTAGCCATGGGGGGGGCATTTGAGGGCTGGGCCAGGCCATATTAATCGATGCCCCATCCCAAATGACCGAGGCAGCTGGCACAATATTTCTCAGAATCTCCTTTAAATTCAGTGTATCTAAATAAACTACATTCACATTTAAATGCATACAGTCTAATCGGGGAAAACACACTGGCGTTCAAAAGGTGAATGAGCAGTAAAAATGCCTTTTTTTGTCTTGTTACATTAGCTGCATTTCAATAGACATAAGTTAAATGTCAAGCTATATCTTCTGACAAACTGCTGCTTATTCTTGTAATGTTGATATGTTGTTTACTTTTCTTTGACTGCAAAGTGAGAGGATTTTGTAAAGTGAACTATGTGATAATCTTGCTGGGGTACAGGCAGGACACTTGAATTATGCTGCAGGGGAGGCTCAAATTATGCAGCAAGGTTGACTCAACTATGCTGCAACAAAACACAAATTATGCGACTTAATATGGCAGATTTTGTGATAGTATTACTTCATTATTTTGCCATTTTTACACGTCAGCACTATCTGAGCAAAGATTTCACATCATTAGTACAAGAAGTGGAGAAATCTATGGAATGTGGATTTTTACTATCATTCCATATTTTAGTGTCATTATGAGATTTAAAGAAGTGTCTATAGTGTATATATGTTTGGGACCAGCAGTCATGGACTAGATTAAAAATCTCTGATTGACTGACATTGTGTGACATATATCTTCAGTTATTCTCTGCATGCTAATATAGCAATGGTTGTTGTAATGCCTGCACAGTTCTGGTGATACAAATCAAGCAATTCTGGCAACTTGGGCAGTTGTGGTATTTGGGCCAGGGCTCAGTAAGCACCCAGAGAAACCTGCCCGACCCAGACATTTCTAAAAACTATACATCTAGGGTAGTCTGGGGTGGTGTGACCTGCAAGGATCACAATATCTTTTCTTACCCAGAATGCCCTGCAACACTAAACTTTGCCTGAATCACAGATTTTCCTCATATTTTTGTGAAGGAAAATGTCAGAATCTTTGAAGATCCATAAAATTCGTCGTGCCATCCAGTATGCCCATACTTTTCCCAATAAAAGCTTTGCCTGAAATGTTCACCAAGAATTATGCATTTTGTACATTAATTACATAGGACCTCATAATATAAATGTATTTGCTAAGACCATAAATTAGACAAAGATAAAACAGAATGTCAAAGGAGCAAATACATTTTAAATAGCAGATTAATACTACACAAATCATAAATTACAATGTATAAAAATCAGAAAATGTTAGCCTTTGTTCTGCAGAGAAGTCTAGAGGGGCCAATTATAATACAAATACTTTCAGCCTCGCCTCAGATGCCCTCATTATGGTTTCAACAATATTTGTTTCAAGGAGATGAAGCCTCAGCATGTTGACCCTGGCAGGGTTATCTACATATTATACGATTTCTGAAAAAATAGATAGTCTATTGTAGCATCCGTTTGTGACATGGCAGTCTAATTCGGGTCATTATAGGTTCACACTATTGCAAGTTAGGGTATTTGCAACCTCTGTGGCAGACACATTAAGCTAACAAACTATCTGGCTAATGAAAGCAAAACAAAGATCTCTAGAGTAGATATATTATCTTACCAGGATGTATTTTATAATAGGCCAGTGTAGGCTGGAGCAATGTCAGTCAAATGTAAGTTGTACCTGACTTGTGCTTACTCACCCCAGCACAATAGCTAATCATAGCCCTATGCCATATTGGAATCTGGACTTTCCTGAATGGACATTGCTTCTGAATGACTGGTAGGTTTAGATAGTGATACCTTATGTATCAGGAACAGGAAAAGTAATGCAAGTTACTTACTTTAGAACAACATAACACAATGGGGTCGATTCCGATGTCGGCCGGAAGCGCACCTAACAGTATTCGTCCGGAAAAAATACCAGCCGAACGCGTGTTTTCCGACCGACTCGAACACTCTACCGAACGAACAAGTACGATGCGCATAACAGCCCAGATTCCGAGTGAGCCGTACTTACCCATTCCAGCTCCTGTTCCCCGCCTGAGCCGGATCCGTAAACGCCGAATCGAGTCGCACGGAACCAAATACACAGCACCTTCCGGCCGGACTAGTACGATGCGTCTTCCGTACGCGCCGAACTCGTCGCTACATCCGGCACGTTTGAGCATCCGGGAGAGCTGCACATAAGCTCCGATTCGCGCCACAAGACGATCCACGGTGACGAGACGAACAAGCCAGCGACGAGTACGAGTCGAAGCCACGAGAAACCCGAACGAGACGACCCAACCATGAATCCCATCGCGCAGGTCCTACCAATACTCTACATCTATTACCGGTACCGGTACGGACGCGTACGGCGCAGACGGTAAGTCAAACACCCACAACACAAACAAACGACACGTACCCGAAATATGTCACACACACATAGGGATGCACAAATGACGTACACTAGCAACAGCAGAACCATAGGGGCGGGATGGCCATCACCAATGCCATACACACCCATAGGGGGATGGATGCCTGCCACTACTACCATCCCCACCCATAGGGGGATGGATGCCTACCACTACTACCATCCCCACTCATGGGGGCTGGATGCCTGCCACTACTGCCATTCCCACCCATAGGGGCTGGATGGCTGTCACTACTACCATCCCCACTCATGGGGGGCTGGATGCCTGCCACTACTGCCATCCCCACCCATAGGGGGATGGATGCCTACCACTAACACCACCCCCACTCAGGGTGGGCTGGATGCCTACCACTACTACCATCCCCACTCAGGCTGGGCTGGATGCCTGTCACTACTACCATCCCCACTCATGGGGGGCTGGATGCCTACCACTACTACCATCCCCACTCATGGGGGCTGGATGCCTGTCACTACTGCCATCCCCACTCATGGGGGGCTGGATGCCTGCCACTACTGCCATCCCCACCCATAGGGGGCTGGATGGCTGTCACTACTACCATCCCCACTCAGGGTGGGCTGGATGCCTGTCACTACTGCCATCCCCACCCATAGGGGGCTGGATGCCTACCACTAACACCACCCCTACTCAGGGTGGGCTGGATGCCTGTCACTACTGCCATCCCCACCCATAGGGGGCTGGATGGCTGTCACTACTACCATCCCCACTCATGGGGGTCTGGATGCCTACCACTACTACAATCCCCACTCATGGGGGGCTGGATGCCTACCACTACTACCATCCCCACTCATGGGGGGCTGGATGCCTACCACTACTACCATCTCCACTCATGGGGGGCTGGGTACCTGCCACTACTGCCATCCCCACCCATAGGGGGATGGATGCCTACCACTAACACCACCCCCACTCAGGGTGGGCTGGATGCCTACCACTACTACCATCCCCACTCAGGGTGGGCTGGATGCCTGTCACTACTACCATCTCCACTCATGGGGGGCTGGATGCCTACCACTACTACCATCCCCACTCATGGGGGCTGGATGCCTACCACTACTACCATCCCCACTCATGGGGGGCTGGATGCCTACCACTAACACCACCCCTACTCAGGGTGGGCTGGATGCCTGTCACTACTGCCATCCCCACCCATAGGGGGCTGGATGGCTGTCACTACTACCATCCCCACTCATGGGGGTCTGGATGCCTACCACTACTACCATCCCCACTCATGGGGGGCTGGATGCCTACCACTACTACCATCCCCACTCATGGGGGCTGGATGCCTGTCACTACTGCCATCCCCATCCATAGGGGGCTGGATGGCTGTCACTACTACCATCCCCACTCATGGGGGTCTGGATGCCTACCACTACTACCATCCCCACTCATAGGGGGATGGATGCCTACCACTAACACCACCCCTACTCAGGGTGGGCTGGATGCCTGTCACTACTGCCATCCCCACCCATAGGGGGCTGGATGGCTGTCACTACTACCATCCCCACTCATGGGGGTCTGGATGCCTACCACTACTACCATCCCTACTCATGGGGGGCTGGATGCCTACCACTACTACCATCCCCACTTATGGGGGGCTGGATGCCTGTCACTACAACCACCCCTACTCATAGGACGGGTAATGCATGACACAACTAGCATACTCCCACATAAGGACTGTCTGTAAATTACATCCCACCCCCAACACCATGACAAGCGTGTGTGGTCTGTGTCAAATGCATACAACACTGAACATGACATTGAACATCCAATGTGACCCCCTAACACGTGTCACACATAATTGTGTGTGTGGCCTACACAATGCAAGCAGACCATGACCACTGTGGCAATGTGGCCCAAAGCCCCATCACCACAGTGCCCAAAAGGTAAGTGTGTGCTCCATAGCTGAAGCACATTTTGAACAGTGTGGCAATGGGGCCCAAAGCCCCATCACCACAGTGCCCAAAAGGTAAGTGTGTGCTCCATAGCTGAAGCACATTTTGAACAGTGTGGCAATGGGGCCCAAAGCCCCATCACCACAGTGCCCAAAAGGTAAGTGTGTGCTCCATAGCTGAAGCACATATTGAACAGTGTGGCAATGGGGCCCAAAGCCCCATCACCACAGTGCCCAAAAGGTAAGTGTGTGCTCCATAGCTGAAGCACATATTGAACAGTGTGGCAATGGGGCCCAAAGCCCCATCACAACAGTGCCCAAAAGGTAAGTGTAGTCCTGGTAAAAGCTGCAAAAACAAAACTGCAGGGATTATTCCTGGCCACACAGCACCAAACACTACAGTGGCATTGTAGTGCTTGTGTCCCATAGCAACATAGATTGTGTGAGGCAAGCAGTGCAGTGCCAATGACACATCGTTCTGGCCATGTGCACACAAACATCAGCCATGGGGGCCCACATTGTCTACATTCACAAATAACACAATGACAGAAGTGAGCATCATAATGCAGACCCACATATCTGCACCAATGGACACACAAATGTAGATATCCTGTGGAGACTGTAGATGTCAGGTGAACAAATACCATACCATGGCAGCAATGGGACATACTAACCATATCAATGTGCTGACTGATGACCTAGCAGTCCCAGGGCCAGCAGGGGAAAGCCAACAAACAACATACAGCCAATGGCAAACTAAAGATATGCCAATGCAGTGGTGCAAATGCACAAACACAAACAGGCAGACTCACACTGCATATCATACACAACAGGTGAGGGGGGTTGTGTGCCAGTGTCCCCAGGCAAACACACAACACATGAGGAGGCCAGATTCACTAATACACAGATGTCAACACAGTCACATACAAAAGTAACTCATGGATTGGATTCCCTATGTGGGCAAACAGGCATTGTGAGATGAGAGGGAGCCCAAATTACACATGTCACACAAGCTTGTAGGAACAGCAACAAACACAGCAAGAGACAGAACCACCACAGCACTCCCCCAGGGACCCCACATTGTGGTGACACTAGCCTGCATGACAATCACACTGTGATGACAAATGTAGATGTCATCCACACTGTGAACCACAGCCATGTGTCCTGAGCAACAAACTACCATCACACCTATACAAGCACAAAGCACTCAGCATGGCCTGCCAGCCAAGGACAATATGGAGGTAGTGCCCCAGCCGTGCAACAACTCACATTTGCACACACTCAACGCCACACACCTTGAACTCCACCAATGTGCAGCAGTGAAGCTCACATGGACTGCTGACATTGCACATGCACCCATGACAATCCCAGGGGTGGTGGGGGAAATAAGGTGCAGAAACCCATCACACATGGCCAGTCAACAATACTTGTGAATGTCTGACACACTGCACAGTATGCCGTACATGGGCATGACGTGAAATCCACCCCAAACAATGGGATCCTGGCCATAGTCACACACCAATGAAGAAGCCAAGCTGACCCACAAAGGACACACATAGACAACTTCCAACATTGCAGCTCTGACCCTGAGGAGTGGCAGCAGTCACACACACAACGTGTCACAATCACTGAAAGCATACACAAACAGAAAATCACATTACTCGTGTAACCAACAAGTGCCAAGAGGAATCCTGACTGTGTCCCATCTGCGTTTGCCCACATCCCCAGCCCTGACAACAAAGACAACTAGGGATGACAACCTCATGAACATTAGTTTGTCATGCACCCACATCCCGGAGAAACCAGGTCCAAGATGCTGCATGAACACAGAACAACTCAGCAAGCATCACAAACAGGAACATCCGTAGGGACACAGCCTGTGTAGGAAAAGGAGAAGGGAACATGCACAGACATGCCTACACAACACACAACACGGGCACAGCCTATATCACGGAATCACGCACTGCCATGAGGGCACTCCACTCCTGTGGAAGGTCAGCTGTGCCAAATCTTGTCTGTGCACGACTCAAACATGTCAGCAGAACACTTGGTCAGTGAGTCAACAACTACAACACACTGAAGGCTCTGCTCATATCAGCCTGGGCACGGGAGTGTCACGTCAGTCATCTGCATACACCCAAGACACGTGTCAAGCAACTTGCACTGTGTACACAGATGAGTCCTCCAAATTTGATGTGCTAAACTGCATGTCCATTGGAGACGGGCACACAGTCAGGGTACTAGGAACATTGGACAGTGGTAAGCCCACCAAATGTGCATCAGTGTAGGACAAAGATGGTAATCTACAAATGCTAAACGTACATCCCTGTGTCAAATGCTGAACATTACACCCTCAGACTGCAGCAAAGGATGCTATAGATCCAGACTAGATTAGGACACATATCCCATGGACCACATGGAGCCCATCACAGCAAAACTTCATTTACCTGATCTGAACACTATTACAACAGCAAATGCATGATTCTACACATCTACATCATGTACCTCCAAAGATTAACCACAAGTAAACAAAAAGAGGCTTTATTCAGCAAGTGTGCAACTCAAATCAAAAGTCCAAAATAAACTAAGGCCAATGGCCAGTCCAAATATACAGTCCCAACAGGGTGATGTGTGACAACTTGTCAACAATTGCTTGCCTGCACAGGTACGGACAGGGGACATCCCCCTTGGAGGGGCATACGAGGGGCAGGCCAGGCACCGCAGGGACAGGATCAGGGGATGCCAGAAGGAGGCAGTGAAGGGGAGGTGGGTGCAGGAGTGTCACCGGCAACTGCAGTGGAGGTGTCTGACTCAGGGGGCTGGCATCACCGCAGGGCTCAAGTCAGATGGTGTTGGTGCTGCAACCACTGCAGTGGGCTGGTCAGATGGAGTGGACTGGGTCCCCAATGCAGTGCCCGAGTCAGATGGGGTGGTTGTGGACTCCACCGCAGTGCATGACTCCAAGGTAGTGGAAGGGGGGGCAGAAGAGCTGGGCAGGACAGAGGGGGGGGACACGGTCTCCACACCAGTGGCACAAACAGGCAGAGCGTCTAGTTTGGGGGTGGAAGAGCAAGTGGCAGGGAGGGAGGGCCTAAGCAGTTTGGGGATGCGGTATCGGTGTGTGGGGGAACCTGGGGCAGGGTGTGGCGGTGGAACCTGTGGAGTGGTGGCCTGGGGGATGGAGGTGAGAGACTGGGTGGTTGACTTGCAGGGCGGTGGCGGGGTCTTGCTCTTCCGGGACCGGGGGACTTGCGGGTGGGGGGCTCACTCTGCCTGCACCTGGGGGAGGGTGTCCGGGGGTGAGGGGCACTCCCCTCTGTGTGGGTGGACTTCCTCTTCCCCCGGTATGCTGGATCAGCGGGATTGGAGGGGAAGAGGCTGAGGTCACAGAGGAAGAGCTGCTTATCAGGTGGGGTTGCAGGTGAGGCAAGGGAAAGTGTCTTGGAGGGAGAGGATCTTGAGGATTGCGTAGTGACTGTGGTTGCCTGCCTGTGTGTGTGTGTGTTCCCCATCCCCTGTGTCTGTGGTATCAGTCCCCTGAGGATGCTTGTGTGCACGTCTTGCCTTTCTCTTGGGTGTGTCTGTGCTGCTCGTGTCTGTGTGTTTGGGTGACTATGCAGGTGTGCATGTGCTTTGGACAGGTAGGGGGGCAGGAAGTGTGGATGGGGCAGAGGTGGGAGGGGTGAGGGACTGTTGGAGGAGGGACACTGCTGCCGTCAGGGAGGAGTCCATGGACTTATTGCTCCTCTGTAGGGCAGACATACCCGTCGAGATGCCCTCCATGAACGACACCAGCTGTGTCAACAGAGTGGTGTGTGCATGGAGGACACTCAGCATTGCTGTCTGCCCTACATGGAGCTGCCGAAGGAGGTACACAGACTCCTCACTCAGGGCAGCAGGGGACACAGGGGCAGGGGGTACGGTGCCTGGCACGAAGGAGACACGCTCCCGAGTACGGGAGCCTCCACGGACCTCAGGAATGGGAGCCAATGGGAGGGCGGTGGTGGTGGTGTTGGTGGCGGGGCCAGACAGACTAGCTGGCCTTTGGTGGCTGCTGAGACCCGCCTCCACAAGGGAGTCATCCTCCGAGCTGCTGTGGCCCTCAGCTGAGGTGGATGGTGCCGAGGACTCCTCCTTGTGGCTCCCCTTGCCCTCCGTGCCACTGGGTCCCTCTGACCACTCGTCCGATGCTGACCCAGTCTGGCTCCGCTGCTCCTCCTGGTCCGAGGAGCTGTCCCCTCCTGTGGCCGTGGATGTATCAGCAAACAATTAGGGAAACAGACAAACATCAGTCACCTGCACTGACCGCACACACCACAGTAAGTACAGCACATTACAGAGCAAGCCCTGGCATCCTTAGTTGAACATTGCCTAAAGTCCTCACACAGATTCGGGGAAGCCAATTGTCAGTCTGATGGTCAACCATGGGACTCACACTCCTCCTGCCCTTGCACCCATCTGTCTGGTGCCTGTCTGATGGTAAGACCCCAGTGTGGACACATGCACCACCTACACAGTTGTTGGACATTGCAGGGAACACGGTGAAGTATGTGAACATGCACACATCACATCTCTTGCCACTGAGTCAGTGCAGGTGTCCGGATAAAGGGATGGCCAGAGTCTAAATAGAAATGCATGTGATGCATACCAGCACCAGACACCATGATGCACCCATGTCCGGATAGTCAATGCCACAATGGGGTGCATGTTGCACATGTCACTCCCCTGCAGGATCAGTCTCAGGAAGTTTAATGCCATGACACAGGAATGCGTGCAAAGTCATACATTACTGTCTCAAGTCACATGGCCATGGCAGCCAGCCAACAACAGTCTGCACTGTGTCACAATCCGAGGGCATGGGGAATGCAAGTTATGTGACTGACAAGTGCACATGTCCATCCCCCAAATACCACATCATCTGTACTACTATTTGTCCACGTCATACCAACTGGACATATGGGGGACATGAAACACAACTCTCTGAACATGAGCACCTCACAGTGTGCTGTGAATGACAATACAGCTGCCTGAAAGTCACAGTCGCAAACACCTGTGTGCACAGTCAAGTGATCAGACACCTATAAGTCACAGAAGTATCGTCTATCATGGTCACATCTCAGATGGCATGCTGAGCCCTAACCGATAAACATACCAGTAGTCCTGACAACGAAGACACAGCACAATGAGACAGAGGCAGACACCTGAGGGTACATTTCACTGCTCACAACATGACAGATGATACACGGGAGTGGGAGTACAGAGTGTATTGCATGCCCTGGAGTAGGCATGACTGTCCAGCTCCACCTGTAAGAGGGATGAGTCCTGGACAGTAGGCAGGTGTCTAAGCATGTGTGACACACTGGATACACATACTCCTGAGGCCCAAACATTGTTCCCACCAGCAGCATGGGTGTGTGCCAAATTCCCCAGGGACATGTGGTGAGTCAGAGCAGCAAGCGGACCACATATCAAAGTTACACCCAGATTACATGTCAGAACTTAGGCATTGTGTAAGCAATTGACCCACCCATGAATCGCACAACATAGTCACGGGAACAAATGCTGTCCCCCACCTTGAGCAAAGCTAAATGCAATGACACAGTACCCAAATGACACAATTTCCTGACTATAAGGGCCACACATATGCGTATCAGAGGAGAAGTGGGCATGTCACAAATGAGGGACATGGGTCCTGGACCACATGACTGATGTACTGTGGAAGTTTAACCAGGCCAGAGGAGGGCACATAGCATGTCAGACAAAGTGCACAGTGCAGTCATGGACTCACCCCCTCCTTGCTGCTGTCTGTCCTTCAGCTGCCCATCCAGGTCAGGGAAGACCACCGCCAGGATCCGGAGCATGTGGGGGTCAGGGTCCGGTGTCCGCCCCTCCTGCGAGGAGGCGACAGCTTCAGCTGGACCCTTGCGATCCTCTGGGTCCAGCCACGAAGGTCCTGCCACCTCTTCTGGCAGTTGCGGATCCTGCGCCTGTAGACCCCCACGGATCTTACTTTCCGGGCGATGGTCAGCCAGATTTCCTGCTTCTGGTGGGCATCAACCTGTGAGGATGACAAAGTGAAAAGGCCATTACTACACATGCAACATATACGTGCATCACACAGTTGGATATACATGTCTCAATCACAGGGGCATATGATGTACACAGGCAGTGCAACAATGGCTATGAACAGTTTGCCAGCAGTCACTACATGGTATCATTGCATGGGAAGTAAACCTAGTTGGAATGCACTGTTACTGCACTGTACCAGTTCAGTGCATGTAACTACACACTTTGGGGTGTGACAACTACTCAGTGGGCATGCTAGCCAGTGGTGTGCACACTGAAAGTCCTGCTAGTCAGACAACATGCACAATTAGTGAGGCAGTGGACAGCACACTCACCTGCTCCCCTGATTTCCCATACAGCTTGCTGTACTGTGGAAGGAGGCTGTCCAGCAGGGCCTGGTTCTCCTCAAGGCTGAAGGCTGGGGCTCTCTCCACAGTACGTGCCATTGCAGGAGCCAGAGGATGCATAAACAGCAGCAGTGTTGGTGGCAGATGTCGTCCTGGAGCATGTAGTGCAGGCAAGTGAGCTCTCAGGGGAACACCCAGCATTATATGTGTGCTGCAGAGGCAGATACTGTCCCATGTGTCCAAAGTGATAGGTCCAAGTCGTTTGCATCTTCTGAATCTGACCAATCCATGGAATAGCAGCACTAATACACGCCCACAGCATCCTTCAAATCTTCAACTTCACGACACCCATGATTTTGCAACATTGTTGTGGCTGGCCAACTGAATTCACTGCATCAGACTCGTTGGAGCTTCGAAAACGCGTCCGTTGCCATGCCAGGCCCCAGCCAATGTGTGCGCACCGTTCGGTCCACTGCTGTACAACGTGTATTTCGGGATACAACGCGCACCCGCACACATCATATGCAATGGGCCGGCCGGGCACACCGATCGGTCCATTGCTGTACAACGCGTACCCGGGATACAACGCGTACCCGCTCACATTGAATGCAATGGGCCGGCCGGGCACACCGATCAGTCCATTGCTGTACAACGCGTACCCGGGATACAACGCGTACCCGCTCACATCCAATGCAATGGGCCGGCCGGGCACACCGATCGGTCCATTGCTGTACAACGCGTACCCGGGATACAACCTGTACCCGCTCACATCCAATGCAATGGGCCGTGCGGGCACACCGATCGGTCCATTGCTGTACAACGCGTACCCGCTCACATCCAATGCAATGGTCTGTGCGGGCACACCGTTCGGTCCATTGCTCTACAACACGTACCCGGGATACAACGCGTACCCGCTCACATCCAATGCAATGGGCCGTGCGGGCACACCGATCGGTCCATTGCTGTACAACGCGTACCCGCTCACATCCAATGCAATGGTCCGTGCGGGCACACCGATCGGTCCATTGCTCTACAACGCGTACCCGGGATACAACGCGTACCCGCTCACATCCAATGCAATGGGCCGTGCGGGCACACCGATCGGTCCATTGCTGTACAACGCGTACCCGCTCACATCCAATGCAATGGGCCGTGTGGGCACACCGATCGGTCCATTGCTCTACAACGCGTACCTGAGATACAACGCGTACCCGCTCACATCCAATGCAATGGGCCGTGCGGGCACACCGATCGGTCCATTGCTCTACAACGTGTCCCTGGACAGGTCACACGCATATGTCACCATGCTGGTCACTGGTGAACCTATGCCAGCCACATATACTTTCCAGGGACTCAGGGGCACACCTACAACACCATACCCAGTCCACACTGTATCTAAGGCATGTGTGGCAGCATAACCTTATCTGTGTATGTGGGTGAACATGTGGTTTTTGGGGTGGCACTTGGGGGCAGACACACCCAGGCTGTGCACGTGTTCATGGGGACAGGGTCCTTTGTGTGTTGTGCACCTGACCACTGTGGTGTGCAACTTTTCATTTTGGAGCATGTGTCATGGTCACATTTCCAGGTTGTGTATGTGTATGACATGTCACATACCCCCAGGCTCACATGTGGGAAGGCATGTACGTCACAGGGTGGCCCATTGCCACAATAGTGATGTCCCTCCGTAGTCTGTGTGCATGTTGTGTTTCACATGTCTCTGACTCCATGTGCACAATGGGAGACAGTCTCCACATCCACGTGGTTTGTGCATGAACTTTGATGTTGTGTGTGTGTGTGTCACAGACGTCCATGTCTGTCCTGCAGAGGCTACAGGGGCTACTACCTGTGGGTGTCATGTTTGTTTTTCTGACGTGTACATGATACGCCATGTCATGCCAGTGTCCATGTGGCAAGACAGGGTCCCTGGGAATCTACCTGTCAATGAGCTGTGATGCCTGTGGAGCATCTGTCCAGACATGTCACTGTGGTATGTTTGTGGAACGTGAGAGCAGTAAATGGGTACTGTGACACAGCCTAATGGTTTCCCATAGCACACCCTGGAACCTGTTGTCAACACTTGTTGAACAGAGATGTTAGATGATGTCCATGTAGGTGCCATATATGTCCAAACAGAACGACACACACATCAAGTACTTGTGTTTGTTAATGATGTATCATGTGAAATTGAGTATGGTGAACGGCACATAGGTGGGGTGACTGACAATCTTGCTTTCTTCACCTATGCACTGCAGGGCTCCTGCTGTCCATCGACCATTCCCAGATCTGGCAACGATGGTGGAACGTGACAGCATCCGACGGTACCGCTTCACCAGGCAGCTGATTGAGGATTTGGCAGTGCGGTTGGACCCACATTTGCAGCCTGGCCGTCCGTATCCTACAGTGCTGACCCCCAAGGTGAAGGTGATGGCAGCCCTACACTTCTTTGCCACCGGTACCTTTCAACACACTGTGGCGACTGCTGGTGGGATGTCACAGACTATGTTCAGCCGTGTGCTACGCAATGTTTTGGGGGCAATGTTGAGATACCTGAACCAGTACATCTATTTCCCAACACGTCAACGACTCACTGACGTCAAGAGTGACTTCTATGCCCTGGGGAGGATGCCACATGTAATTGGCTCCATTGATGGGACACATGTGGCTTTGATACCACCACAGGCACATGAGCAGGCATACCGGAACCGTAAACATTACCATTCGATCAATGCTCTGGTGGTATGTCTTGCAGATATGACCATCACACATGTGTGTGCCCGTTTCCCGGTTCGGCACACGATGCCTACGTGATGAGGAGTAGTCACATCCCGAGGATGATGTCACAGATGCCGAACCAGCGTGCCTGGCTTGTTGGTGTGTACTGACTTTGTACCATTGTGTGTGTTCTGCTATGTTGTTTTCCGCACACATTTTCAAATCGGCTAATGTGCAATTGTCTGTCTGTAGGTGACTCGGGATACCCCAACATGCCGTGGTTGCTGACACCCCTCAGGAACCCTGTGACACCAGCCCAGATGCGCTACAATGAGGCACATGGTCAAACGAGGAGGGTGATTGAGCGGACCTTTGGTCTCCTGAAGAGCCGCTTCCGCTGCCTGGACAAGACAGGAGGGGCCCTCCCATATGCCCCAGCAAAGGTGTGCAAGATTGTCATCGTCTGCTGCATGCTACACAACCTGGCAGTGCGGAAGGAGTTGCCTCTCATCCTGGATGACGATGACCAACGTCCGCCACCTGTGGAAGATCCTGGCCTGGGTCACGATGCCAGTGAAGATGATGATGATGATGATGGTGATGTCCGCACACAGCTCATCACCAACTTCTTCAGCTGAATGTGAGTCTCCAGAGGGTTGTAATGTCAATGATTTGAGTTTGCATGATATGTGTGTGTGGTGCTCTGGTGCTGTTTGAGTGTGGCCATGTGCTACTTGACTGGATGCATGAAGCGATGTGTCCTTGCAGGTGGTCTGTACTGCCCAACAGTGTTGACATGCTAACTTGGTTTTGTGTAGTTATCTCGTGACATGTATTAGACATGAGTATTGCCGTTCTGTGCTGTTCTTCAGTGGTTTTGACTGTGTGTCATGTCTGTCCTTCACAGGGTGCTGCCAGAGTTGTTTGATCAACTTGGATCCCACGAATCCATGATTCAACTTCCAAGGTGGAAGCAGTCGTTTCCCTACAGGTGATGTGCCACACACCCCTGGACTTTCTATCTTCTGCACTTTTTGACTTTGTGGCCACAGCCAGGTTGGATTAGCTAGCATTTGTAGTGGAAACAACATGTTGCAAATGTGTATTAAACCTGTGCTTTACTTTGGGATGTGCGTTGTCTGTAGTCACACATCTGACTGACATTTGCTTACTGCACCTGTAGTCTAGTTGACACAGACTGTGAATAGGTGGTGTGTCTGTGCATTCCACTGTATTTGTTGCAACATCAGTATAGGTGATGAGTCTGATGGCCCTGGTGTGTATGTGTTGTGTGGCCCTAATGGTGTGTCTCCCTCATATGTGTCACGTCGCCATGACTGACATGATGGTGTTGGACTTGCTGTAGCAGTTAGCATGCACAGTGTCATTTTTCTGATCACCATCTCCATGACAGAGAGCACGTTGGAATCACAACAGAGGCAGATATGGTGTATTGGTGAGTTTATTTACATACAGGTGTGAGGATGGTGCACAGGATGGTGGGTGCTGTACATAGAAATTAGAATCCAAAGTACCCATGTGATTCGGAAGTCTTGGTAGCTGAAATGTCCAGAGTAAAGTCCACAGTCATCTGATAAATTTGGCCAACTATAGCTCCCCATGTCATGTGGGAGAGTTGGGTTGGCTTCGACAGGGCGTGCAGTTTGCACACAGGAAAAGTTCCAGAACAGGTGTTGGCTTCCTGGGGGATGTAGATGGCCATCGGCCTCTCAGTTTGGCCTCCTCGGATGGCCCCTCTTCTTGGGGGGGGCCCTCAGGTGCAGGCTGCGGCGGTGCAGGGGACTCTCTGCCAGAGTCCTCCTCCCTCCCTGTGGCATTTGCAGTTGTTTCAGCAGCAGATGTTGTGGGCACACAGGGAGGTGAGGCCATGTTGGTGCTGATCTGGCGGAGGCTTGTCAGTATGTCCCTATGCACCGCTGTCAGTTGTTCCAATGTGTCCCACTTGGACTCCATGCCAGACATGTGTGTCTCGACATGTGACATGTGTGTCTCGACATGTGACATGTGTGTCTCGACACGGGACATGTGGGAGTCCAAGCGGGCATGATGGGCAGCCTGCTGCTGTTGTATGTCCTTGAGGATCCCCACTACCTGGCTGACCTCTCCGGTGCTAGTCTGGTACGCATCCGCGATGCGTGCCAGTTGTGGGTCATCATGCAGTCCAGACCCCTCTGCAAAGAGCGACCTATGTCTACCACCTCACCCCTGGCGACACGTGCAGGACCTGCGGTGGCACGCACAGGTGACCGTGGGCCCACTTGGGTGTTGTTCCTGGCCTCGTTGTCACCAGCTCCAGTTTGGGTCTGGGTCCCTGCGCTGTTGTCATCTGTGGTCCTTGGTCTGTCCATGTTGGCAGGGGTGGCCTGTGTGTTGGCAGTTGTTGGAGGGGTGGGTGCAGGGGGTGCAGATGTTGGTCCTGCTGGTGCTGCATGATGACTCACACCGGAGGGTCCAGCTGGTTCTTCGCCATCCGAGGAGTGCAGAGGCTGATCCACACCAGTGAGCTCAGTGTTCACCGGAGCCTGGGACAGGGACTCCTCCTCGTCTGCTGCTGTGTCCCCATCATCACCTGTTTTGGGGAGAGACACAGATTGTATGTTATGTTTCTACTGGCATCAATTGTTCAAACACCTGACAGTTGTGACTGTACCTCTGGATGTGGGCCTGGACATTGCATTCTCCTAAATTGTGACAGTCAGAGAGTGATATTGGTGTAGCACATTGTCCTGCCAACCTGTGGCATGTCAATGTGAATGTTGAGGTGTGTGCATGACCAGCATTGGTGGTATTTGCTTGCCATCCGGGCCTCCTTCTCCCCCAGCCCAGTTATCCCACCATGAAGCGTGCTTCCATTGCAGGGAGTGCAAGTTGTCTTTCAGGATGTCAGTCAGTGGTGTCCTGCTGTTGGTTGTTGCACAGTTCCCAGCAGGGCCTTGTGCTCCCCCAGCAGTACCCAGTGTCAGCCATCTTGTGAGTCCTTTTCCACTCCCTGTGATGTGAGCATGGTTCAGGGTGGTGTTGATGGGCCAATTGTGAGGCTGACCAATATCTGTGACTACCACTCCCATCATGCTATTGCCTCCACCCCCTTCCCAGCATGCCCATCCTTCCTTCCTTTTGACTCTGCTTCCCTGTGGGGTGGGGTGCCTGTGCTGACAGGATGGCTGGGAGTGTTGTCCTGGCAGTTGTTTGGCTACAAGTCCCAAGAGTGTCCCTGTGCTTCACACAGCATAACCCAGGGTGGTGGTTCTTTGTGGGATCTTCAGTTAGGATGTGAGGCATTGCATTCTCCCAGTTGGGTTATGTGGAGTTAGTGTTGAGGGGTGTGTGAGGGGAGGTGCTTGTAACTATGGTCAGTGCTGTGAGTCCTCCTTCCCACCCAGCCATATATCCCACCATGGAACGTGCTTCCATTGCAGGGAGTGCAAGTTGTCCTTCAGGATGTCAGTCAGTGGTGTCCTGCTGTTGGTTGTTGCACAGTTCCCAGCAGGGTCTTGTGCTCCCCCAGCAGTACCCAGTGTCAGCCATCTTGTCAGTTGTTTTCCACTCCCTGTGATGTGAGCATGGTTCAGAGTGGTGTTGATGGGCCAATTGTGAGGCTGACCAATATCTGTGCCTACAACTCCCATCATGCTATTGCCTACACCCCCTTCCCAGCATGCCCATACTTCCTTCCTTTTGAGTGGACTTCACTGTGTGTGAGTGTGACAGCAATGGCAAGATGGCTGACAGTGTGGTCCTGTTGTTTGTTGGTGCCCAGTTCCCATCAGGGCCTTCTGCTCCCCCAGCAGTACCCAGTGTCAGCCATCTTGTCAGTTGTTTTCCACTCCCTGTGATGTGAGCATGGTTCAGAGTGGTGTTGATGGGCCAATTGTGAGGCTGACCAATATCTGTGCCTACAACTCCCATCATGCTATTGCCTACACCCCCTTCCCAGCATGCCCATACTTCCTCCCTTTTGAGTGGACTTCACTGTGTGTGAGTGTGACAGCAATGGCACGATGGCTGACAGTGTGGTCCTGTTGTTTGTTGGTGCCCAGTTCCCATCAGGGCCTTGTGCTCCCCCCAGCAGTACCCAGTGTCAGCCATCTTGTCAGTTGTTTTCCACTCCCTGTGATGTGAGCATGGTTCAGAGTGGTGTTGATGGGCCAATTGTGAGGCTGACCAATATCTGTGCCTACAACTCCCATCATGCTATTGCCTACACCCCCTTCCCAGCATGCCCATACTTCCTTCCTTTTGAGTGGACTTCACTGTGTGTGAGTGTGACAGCAATGGCAAGATGGCTGACAGTGTGGTCCTGTTGTTTGTTGGTGCCCAGTTCCCATCAGGGCCTTGTGCTCCCCCAGCAGTACCCAGTGTCAGCCATCTTGTCAGTTGTTTTCCACTCCCTGTGATGTGAGCATGGTTCAGAGTGGTGTTGATGGGCCAATTGTGGGTGTGACCAATATCTGTGACTACCACTCCCATCATGCTATTGGCTACACTGACTTCACCAGCATACACAGAATTCCTTCCTTTCAGTGAGCTTCCCTGTGAGGTGGTGTTCTAGTGGTGGGTAAATATCTGGGAGTGTTTGTTGGTTCTATTTGTGCCACTGCCTTGCTGTATTTGTTGTTAGGTTTGTACATGTCATGACACAGTTACATATCACTATGAGATGGCAGGTATTGTGTTTGTCTGACTAGCATTCACATCTTGGGATGAATATCTTTTGGTTGCTGTGTATTTGCTAAGGGTGCATGGTTTGTCTATCCCCTTGACTGTGATGTGTGTATGTTGTCACACCATATTGTGTATATTAGTTGTGTACTCACCAGGCTCTGGGATGTCTGTTAGTCCGTATACGCTCACTGGTGGTAGGATGGCCCGCACCTTCTCCTCCCAGGGCCTGAAGTATACTGGTTTTGCAGGAGGGCCACTGCCGGTGTGCTGGCTGAGGAGGTAGTCCTTTTTGAGTAGGTCCCGGACCCTCCTGCGCATAATACCACCTGTTCTGGATGTCTTCCTTTGTGCGCAAACATGGTGATTGTGCGTTCACCCTGTCGACAATCCTCGCCCACATCTTGGTTTTCTGCGACATGGGGGTCTGTTGTACCAATGTACCAAACAACTGTGGCTCTACCCTGAGGATCTCATCTACCATGACTTCCAATTCACTGTCTAGGAACTTATGATTCTTCTTTGGGGGCATGGTGATGGGTGGTGGTGGTGATTGATGTGTGTGTGTGTGCAAGTGGGGGTGTGAGTGTAGGTTTAGCTGGGTGTGTGTGAGGGTGCTATTTGTAGGTGTGGTAATGGTGTGTGGCTTGTGTGATGTATGAGCTGTGAGTGTGTCTGTGGTTGCTGTGTGATGGTGTTCTGTGCTGGCAGGTCAGTGGAATTTGCAAAGGATCATGGTAGGGATTTGTGGCCTTTATGTAGGTGGAGTTGGAGGTGTGTCCTTGTTCCATTTTTTATCCTCCCTGTATTTATTGGCTTTGTGGTTGCTTGTTTGGCCCTTTTTAAAAAAAAAAATTCCTTGATGTTTTTGGTGCATGTAGGAGTCGTTCTTGTGTCCGAGTAGGACGCTGCAGTTGTCTGGTGCGATCTTGTCCGACTCGTTCCAGCTGTGTGTCAGCTAGGTTTCATATGCGGTGTACGAGTCGGTCGCGGAGTATTGGGTTGCTTCGGCTGGGTATTGTATACGTGTCGGTCGTACGGCTTGTGCTCCGGGCGAGTCGGTCGTGTTTTGCACGCACAGCATCGTACTCACGCGGGTCGGAGTTCGCGGGTACGCTTTTGTTCGGGTTCAATCCGGGTGCATGTCGGTCGGTTCGTTTCGCGTGATTTCCCGGCCGGATGGCTTGTTTACGTCCGGCTCGGTCGGTCGATTTGTATTCTGTCCGAGTCGGTCTGATTTCACATGCATTTCATCGTACTACCCGGGTCGTACGGCGCCGGTCCGAGTCGGTCGGACTAAATTCCCGTACCGAGTCAGTCGGTATTTTTTCCGGCCCGAATCGGAATCGGCCCCAATGTCTTGTTCATTTATGCAATCTTTTCACCAAGCAAATTCTTGTTAGATATACCATATATGAAAGGTAGTCCAGCTAGCTAATGTTCATTGAATTCCTGGCCTCTTAGCTGTGACAGTGAACTGTTGTTGGTACCAGCTTTTGCATCAACTCCTCGCACATATGACATTTCTCAGAGATCCTTCATTTCTTCTCTATTACTCACCATTTACCTAACTCCCGTAGCAAACCAGATTAAATCATTCAACTACACCTATTACAACTATGCAGATGGCACCCAAAGCATTTTAAAAATGGATGGTCTGGAAGACCTCTCCAATTTAAAACATGATGACTGCCTTCTGGCCATAAATACATAGATGGCGAATAACCATCTAAAGTAAATACTGCAATATGGCCAAGGGGAACATGAGAACCCTGCAACAATATCAAGAGCAGTCAGAAACCTAGGGGTAACAATGTATACCTATATTATTTATAAATGTATTTATTTATAAAAATGTTATATAGTGCGAACATGACCCAAGAGTGTATCACAGCACTTTACAATATGTCAGGAAGGAAGAAACAGTAAAACAAACAACAAAATCAAGAGCTAAACAAGATGTGGTGGGTCCCAAAAAAGGCAGGAGGTCACTAACGGGACTAGGTTCTCCCAAAATATACACGATCATAGGAGTCCAGAACTGTACATGGGTATAGCACTTAGAGCAAGAACTTGTTCATTATTGGTGCTTGACTTCCTTTTTAAATGATACAGGTGTGGGGTTCAGTCTGATTTCAGGGGGCAGGGAATTCCAGATTCTCAGGGCAATACCTGAGAAAGCTCGATTGTAAGTTTTCTTTTTACAGCATATCTGTGGTTTTAGCAATAAAGTGCTTGAGCTTCTGGAAGATCTGCAGCCACCAGATAGCTCCAGTTTTTGTGCTAGGTACAAAGGCTGTTAAGATGTAGGGCTTTATGGGTCATACATGCACTTTTAAACTCAATCCTTTAAAAGTGCATGCGGCGGCCAGACTGATATGTAAAATTCCATATCGCCATTCGATCACCCCCCATTTGAGGAAACTCCACTGGCTTCCTGTGATCAAACAAATTCAAATCAAGTCTCTCGTTCTGGCTTTCAGGGCTTTCCAAGGACGTGGCCCTGCTTACCTTAGAGCTCGACTCAAACACTCTCAACACTCTCGTTCCCTCAGATCTAATCATCTTCGCCTTCTGGTGACCCCCCGCTTTCGTCAGACTAGAATGGGGAGCAGAGCCTTTGCAGTGACCACTGCCAAAGTCTGGAACGGCCTCCCACTATCTCTGCGTATGGCTGAGTCTGAAGCCATTTTCCGACGTACCCTAAAGACCTGGCTATTTTTAAGCCCCTATACCCCAACTGGTTCCTTCCTCTGCCGTTCTCACATAGCGCCGGGACACCCCCGTTGGGGATAGCTGTGCGCTTTATAAACTTCTAAATAAATAAATAAAATAAATAAATCCTTCTTTCAAATGGGAGCCACTTTAGAGCGAGTAGATCAGGAGTGATGTGGTTGCATCTTTTAGATACTGTGATGAGCCTTGCAGCAGAGTTAAAGGAGGCCCTTAAAGGGGCCTGCATTGATCTAGATAGGCCCCAGAGGGTTGTTGTGCTTTCATAGTGTAACCTGGAAATGACTAAGGCTTGAACTACTGCTTTGAAGTCGTCTAGGTGGAGAAAAGGGTTTAATTTTCCTTATGATGTTCATTTGGAAGCTGATCCCTTTAGTGACAGAGCTGATGTGCTCCTGCATATTCAGGTTCTTGTCAATAGTTATTCCAAGTGATACCACCTGTTAATAAGATCAAACAGATTACCTTCTTTTTTTTTTTTAAGTTTAACTAGCTTTATTATTGTAATTTGCAACATAAAACATAGGGCACAATTGTAATGATATTTGAGAATAACCAACATATGAGATAAAAATATGCCAAAAAAACATAGCAGAAAGCTGTTTACATTTTAGGTTTATATAGGAAGAGAGAGGGGAGGGGAAGAAAGGGGAGAGAAAAAATATACTCTGCAACTAAGTATCAAATAACAATGAATACTCATTAGAACAAAAAAGGAATATAGTTAACATATTTTTCCATAAAACTTCGAATGCTAAAATTTACTAAAGAGAAAAAAGGCAAAGAAGTAGAAAATCATGGAGGCTGGAAGTTTTCAGAGCGATTACAGGAGACCTGAGTAATTGAGATCTTATTTAAATAAATAATCAACGGTAACCAAAATAGGTCTCTATTTACATGTGGATTACAACAGAAGGCAAAAGCAATATCCAACCTATGATAGTGGCATACAGTGGTCCACCAAGACTTGACTGAGAGTTTGTTTGAACATTTCCAATTGGGTGTAATCTGTTGAAAAGCTAAGGCTAACATGAGGTCAAACAACCCTCGCTCATGAAACAATAAGCCAAGTGACTCTGATAAACTTCCCGTAAAGTGAAGGGTGTTTGATAAAGGAATATGTAAATTAAAAATAATCGAGATCCGGGACCACATTTGTAACCAAAAAGAAGCTACATGAGAGCATGAAAACAGGAGGTGGTACAGGTCAGCCAAAGGGTGGTCACAGGACCAGCAGCATTTATTATTAGAGTGTGTGAATTTAGCAATGGAAGAGGGGGTAAGAAATAGTCTGTGATAGAGAAAAAAACATAGATTGAGTGGTAGATGCAGATCTAGAAATTTCTAACGATCTAGCCCATATTTTACTCCAAAAATCAGTGCTCCATTCACAACCCAAATCCGTCTCCCATGCGGGCACCATCTTAGTATTAGATCGCTCCGGATCAGCGGAATTAAAGAATTTATCGATCAGGTTGGCCCTTGGGGATATAGACAAGAGTCTAAGAAGCGGATCATGTGTAGATAAGGAATCATCAGGGGGAAGGGAATAGAAAACTGCCAGAATGACTTCCAGAAGTAGCCAGAATTCGTGTAAAAATGAGCGAGGATACTTAAAGATGGCTTGGAATTGGGGAAAAGAACAAGGAGAAAAACCATCAATCATGTCCTGAACCCAGATAATACCTTTAGATCTTCAAGAGCACCAAAATAAAGGTCTGTTGTTAATAATAAAAAGCCGATTATGCCAAAGAGGAGAACGCAAAAATGTGTTCCTAGAGATTATCTTTGGTTGACAATGAGGTCTTAACAGTGAGCAAATATGCCCAAATAGCGGAAGAGATGTGAGATTGGTTTTGGCCGTAAAGGCGAGAATCTCCGGGATAGAGAAAGGGGAAAATAAGCAGCGTTCAATGCTGACCCATAAAGGGGTGAGAGAGGAGACACCTGTATGGAGCCAGTAAGAAGCTTGTTTAAGACAAAAAGCTTTATGATACAACCTAAAATTTGGAAAATTTACACCTCCAGTAGATTTTAGTTGTCTAAGATGAGATAAAGAAATTCTAGATTTTTTACCACTCCACAAAAAGTTGGAGAGGAGGGAGTCAAGTTTTTTAAATACATGGAGGGGATATGAACTGGAATCATTGAAAAGATATATAACATAATAGGAGTGACCATCATCTTGATAGAGTCAAGGTGTCCCTACCAAGAAAGAAAAAGCGGATTCCAGGAGGAGAGTCGTTTGGATACACGATCAAGACTCTCTTTCATATTTATTTTAACCAAGTCTGAAATAGAATTAGTAAACCATAATCCTAGGTATTTAATTCTAGAGCTGTTCCAACGAAATCCAGTTGGGTCAATGTGATGCTTAAAGCAATTATTGGATATAGGAAGAATTTCCGTTTTATCCGAATTGATTTTATAGCCCGATACCGCTGAAAAATCCGAAAATTCTTGCAATAAAGGGGGATAGAAATTTCTGGGTTTGATATACAAAGTAAAATATCATCTGCATATGCAGAAAGCTTCAAGTGATGATCTCCATATAAGAACCCAGAAATAGAAGTATTATGTCGAATGTGAGTCAGAAAGGGTTCGAGGGATAAAATAAAAAGAAGAGGAGATAAGGGGCAACCTTGTTGAACACCACGATAAAGTGAAAAATGTTTTGAAGGAAGACCATTAACTATGATTGAAGCAGTAGGTGTCGAATAAACTAATGAGACAAGGGAAAGGAATTTAGGTCCAAAACCATGCCAACGGAGTGCCTTAAATAAAAGAGACCATTGGACTCTATCAAAAGCTTTTCCTGCATCAATCGAAACAGCAGCTTGGGAATAGGATAAAGTAGATGCCTTATTTAAAACATTGAAAAATAACCGAGAGTTATCAGAAGTTAATCTGCCCTTGACGAAACCGCATTGTTCTGGACCAATTAAATGGGGTAAGAGTGATTCAAGACGTAAAGCCAATAATTTAGCAAAAATCTTATAATCTACATTTATCAAGGATATAGGATAGTAATTTTTGCAGAATTTAGGATCTTTACCTTCCTTATGAATGAGACAAATAGAGGCTTCCAGGAAGGTACCACTCGCCTTACCAGTATTGCTGAAGTATTGAAAAAAATTAAAAAGTTTTGGGAGTAAGAGATTTGAAAAATGTAGATAGAATTTTACCGAAAATCCATCCGGACCAGGGGATTTATTTTCTTTAGTGAGCTTAGAGAGCTAGTAATCTCCTGAAGTGATATGTCAGAATCTAGGGAGTTGAAATCGAGATCTGTGGATGAAGGGGGAGGAATACTGCTAAGATAAGAGTCAATAAGAGGGCCTGATGCGGGCATTACTGGAGTATATACGTTTTTATAGAAAGTTGTAAATTCATCAAGAATGTCTTGATCTTTGAAAAGATGCTGCCCATCTGATGACTGAATAGAGTCTATCAGCACTCTCTCTTTCCTAGATTTGAGATAGTTAGCTAAAAGTAAACCAACCTTGTTACGACCCCCATAATACCTGGCACTACTACGAAGCAGAATAGAAGAAGTATTGTCAGTAGAGATATTATTAAACTCCAGTTTTGCACTAACAAGCTTCTGTAGAGTGGAATCTGATGAGGAAGTATAAAATTGATGTTCTAGGTGCTTGATTTTGGCTAGTAAGGCCTTATGTTGAGCAAGGGTGTGCTTCTTTTTTCTGGATACAAAATCAATGATGAAGCCTCGGGCAGTGACCTTAAAGGAGTCCCATACCAAAGCAGGAGATATGGATGGATCCTCATTTAAAGAAAATAATTCTTCTGCAAAGGAAGCAAAGGAGGAGGAAAAAGCTGGATCCTGTAAAAGGAAGTTATTAAACCTCCATCTAGAAGATTTGGGCTGCGGACGGAGCAAGTCAAAATCAGCAATCACCGGAGCATGATCTGAGATCAAAATAGGCTCAATCGAAGAAGAGATTAGATTTTGAACTAAAGGTTTGGATAGGAAGATGTAATCCAATCGGGTTAAGGAACTATGTGGAGGGGAGAAAAAAGAAAATTCTGTTTGATCTGGGTTACATAGTCTCCAGGCATCTACAAGGTGTGTCTGCGTAATTGTATTATGAAATTGTTTGTGGGTTTTGTGAGGGATAAAACGTACTTGTGATTTACGGTCAATAAAAGGGTCCATGACCTGGTTACAATCACCCCCAAAGATAAAAAATTCATCTTTGTGTTGGATACACTTATTTGTAATCATAGGCCAGAAGGTATAGTCTGGTTGGGTCGGACCATATACATTAAAGACAGTTAAAGAAATGTTATTGTTGATGAGTAGCTTAACCAAAATCCATCTACCATCTGTATCTATTTCTTGCGAAGTAACAGAACATTTCAACTTTTTATGGCACAAAATAATGACACCATTCTTTTTTGTAAATGTAGGAGAAACAAGAACAGAACCAACCCAGTTGCATTTAAGCTTAAGTGCCTCAATTTCTGACAAATGAGTTTCTTGTAATAAAACTAAATTTGGATTGTAAGAGGCTAAATGAGAGATAATTCTCTGCCTCTTTATAGGATTAATAAAACCTTTTACATTCCATGAAACAACTCTGAATGGAAAAAGATAACAATAAGTATGAAACAATAGAGCTGACAATAATGAAAGAGTATAGGAAGAGTAGTAGGTAAAGCAAGAATGAAGGAAGAAGATAGAGTAAGAACCTTAGGGTGCAGAGCAGAGAGGGAAAAATAAGAAAAGGGAAGAGGGAGATAAAGATAAAGAATAAAGAGGACAGTACATGTCAAAATAAATTGACGACTGCAATACATACCTTTCGGGGAGAACAAAACAGGAAAAAGGACTGGTGACAGACACCAAAGATAGCACGACCAGTGGAGGGAAACAACGTACCACATCGGGAAGCCAAACAAACAGAAAACGGGAGTGTAGAGTGGGTCCAATGAACTGTAATAATAATAGAGAGAAAATATATAACTTAATAAGAAGATATCAACAATTAACAACCTGTAAAGGAAGTAAAAAGTAATGGTTAGAAGTAAGATAACATTGACCACAAGATAAAAAGCCAAGTATTAGAGGAAGGGCCAGCAATTTCCATGGAAGCCGTAGAGTGAGAATTAATACATTTCCGAAGGTCCGCAGGTTTTTCAAAAGTGGATGTGTGATTTTGAAAAGTCACTTTGAAGAGGCAGGGATGAAATAAGCCATAACGAGCGCCTATAGAACGTAAGGCTGGTCGAATATCAAGGAACTCCTTCCGTCTCCTGGCAGTCACTGTAGACACATCCTGGGACAGAAATAATTTGGCTCCAGACCAGGATAACTGTTTTTTGCAGCATTCAAAACTTGAAGAAGATCAGTGAACTGCAAAAATAAGAGTATCACCCCACGAGGTTTCGAGGATGCTGAAGAAGAAGATAGGCAAGGGCCTAATCTGTGCGCTCTTTGAATATTCAGAACTGTTGATGACAGTAAATCCAAAAGTTTCGGGAGAAAAGAAGAGAAGAAGGACACCGGGTCTCCTTCTTCAATGCCTTCGAAAGACCATATAAACGAAGATTGTTACATCTATTTCTGTTTTCAAGGTCTTTAGCAGATCTCTTTAAGAGCAAAATATCCTTCTCCAAAGATGAGACTCTTGTAGAAGTGATTTGCACCTCACCAACTTGTTGTTCCACTATGGAGATTCTGGAGTCAAGTAATGACCATTTAGTGTCCATGTCCTGTAAACGAGTATTAGTTTCCTCTACAAATGGTCGCAATGCCCTTATCTCCTCCAAGATAATATCTAAGGATACAGGAAGAATAGCCTTCGGTGGAGAAGGAGGGTCCTGTTTAGGTCGTTTGTTTGCAGGAGAAGGCGACTGCAGTTTAGGTGGAGCAATAGGTGAAGAAACTGCCTTGGAAGAATTAGAGTGAGCCATAGTGCAGGAGTATGAAGAGAATCCACCAGAGGATTAGAGATAGGAAGTTGCAAAATAGGTAAGCCAGGAGAAAGTTTTCTAGTTAAATGCAATAGTTTTTTACTTCTGCCCATGTATCTGAGGAAACACCCAAGGTTTACTGAGTATAAGTATAATTAAACGAGACCAGAATAATGAAAGCTCTCCTAAGAAAATGGAAACAATGGGTACATATATAGTTTGTCCTTTTATGCCAGTGAATAGGACCCAAAGCCCCAGAGAGCAGCGAAAGTATGGCTAAAAAGTCACAAAGTGAATACCTAAGGAGATATCCAAGGTTATATGCAAGGAATTCCAGTCAGGAAAAATCCAAAATGGCGGCCGGAAAATGATATCCAAGGAAATGCGACGTCACATGGAGCTGCAGCCTTTTAAATAATGTTTAAAGGCATCTGTGGAACAGCAGATATTCCCCTCCTCAGGCATCCCGTTTCCGAGGAGAAAATCGGGGAAAGACCGCCGAAAATCAAAGCGGCATCTCCGACGAGGCACTGAGCCTCTCCCTAAGCGGCCATCTTGAAACGCGCCGCGCACTTGTCCCCCAAACAGATTGCCTTCTAAACAGCAAAAACACAATGCTGCAGCCTCCTATACTTTGGATATCAACAGAAACTGCAAGCCATCCTCACACTCTAAAAATACACTGCTGGCTATGGTGAGCATGTAGACTTAATGCTACATAAGCTGTATTGCAAACATTAACTTGAGGGGTTCCAAAGGATCAGCTTTGTCCCTTGTTTCTGAATCACACTGAGAAGTGGGAGTCTAATTTAGACTTGTGTTCTCATTTTTGAGTTAGGACACAAAGGACAATTAGCAATAATACATTTTGCGAGGCCCGTGCAGACGTCATAGCTACCCACAAGTAACTATATCTCAGCAGTAAAGTGCACACTATACAGCAGCCACACAATAATAACACACAAACAAATGTATGAAGAGATTCCTTTAGGAAGGTAGGCACGCTTTAAACAAAGGAAGAAAGAAAAGAATGCAGAAATGAAGCAATGAAGAATGGAAGAGAAAGGAAGGAAAAGAAGAAATTTAAAGGAGGTTGAGGGAGAAATAAAAGGAAATGCGAGAAAGAAAAAAGCAGAGCGGAAGGAAGCAAGAGACAATGAGAAAAATAAACAAAGAAGCGGAAGGAAGAGAGGAAGAAGGAATGAAAGGAAGATGCAGAAGAAGCCAGGGAACAAAAGGAAGAAACAGAAAAGGATTAAAAAACTGAAAAATAGTAAGAAAGGGGAGTGAATGAGAGAGAGAAATGAAGGGAGGGGGAGAAAGGCGGGGAGAGCATTAAAGATGGAAGGAACAAGAAAAAGAGAATAGAAGAGAAAAAGGAGAGGAAGAAATAAAAGGACAAGAGAAATAAACAAAAAGGAGAGAATGAGAGGAAAAGGACTTTGGAGAATGCTGAAAAACAGAGAAAGAATGGGAACAAAAAAGAGAAAAGAAAAAAGGAGCAAAACAGAGGCTAAAAAGAGAAAAAAGAAACAAAACAGAAAAGGGAAAAGAAGTAAAAGACAGAATCAGAAAAAGAAGTGAAAGGAGAAAAAGAAGTGGAAAAAGAAGACTGAAAAAATAAGAATGCAAGTCAGAAAGAAAAAAGTGTTAAGGAAGAGGAAAATGAGAGCAGGTAGAGCACAACTTGAGAAGCAAAGAGAGGTAGAAAAAACTACAGTGAGAAAAAACAAAGTGAAACAAAAAGAAAACAGGAAAGGATGGCAGAGGAGAGAAAGAAGGAGGGGATGGAAGAGGGGAAGAAAAAAAAAGTAACAAAGAAAGGAAGAGGAGAAAAGGGAGAGAATTGAAAGGAAACAAAAAATGAAAGAAAGACAACTAGAAATTGAAAAAGAAAGATAGGAAGAAAAAAGGAAGAAGACAAAGAAGAGAAGTTGAGAATGAAAGGAAGAGAATGTGGAGATAAACAGGAACCAAAAATGGAGATAGGAGAGTGAAAGGCAGAAGACGAAACAAAGAAGGAACTAGAAGAAATGAAGAAAAGGACAAAAAGAAGCAAAGTAGCGAAAGAAGGAAAAAAAGTAGCAAAGAAAGAAAAGAAAAAGGGGAGAAACAAAGAAATAATTTTGCAGAGGAGTGTGGGCTGCATGGACCTACATTTTCAGCTTCCCAAGCACCACAAAAAAGCAGTGCTGCCTTACCATATGGGCAGCTGCATATTGTCACACCAGCTGACAGGTATTTATCAAGCGCATGCTGCTCAGACGTAGCCTGAGATCTGCTGGTAGCTCGCGATCCACCAGTTGGAGACCCCTGCTATAATGTCTGGCTTTCAATAATAAATAATGGCTCCTTGGGCCCTCCTTACCACATACTAATAGGTATATAATGCTTGTCAAATATACAATAATTTTTCTTGTCGTCTCATGCCCCTGACACTGTTTCAGACTCTGCCTAGGCTGCTTTTATTCCAGGTGCTTCCTGGTGTTTAAATGTTTTTCATTTCATGTATTTCTTTGCTGGAACTTTAATGACATCAAGTTGAACATACATTGTAGTTAACATGGCAAAATATAGGAGTATTAGCCTGTGTCTCAATTCTACGTTCTCACTCTCTCTCTCTGCCTTTCTCTATCACTTTACTTATGTCTCTCTTTCTATTATTATTTTTCTTTGTTTTCCTTCCTTTCTATCTCTCTCGTTCTTTTTCATTCTTTTTCTCTTTTGTGTTCTCAGTTTTTCTGTACCTTTCTCTTATGCTTGTGATGCGAAATTCTCTATTCTATTCTGTTGCATGATGTAGGAGTTGGCAATATGGCATGGACCATATTTCTGTAAATATGGTGCAGCCTTGCGTTTCTAAAGTGGCGGAGTGAGCCTTTTAGCCATGTCGGCTAACGCCTCACTCCGACACTTCCTCATACATATGCCCCTGTGTTTTTATAAGTGAGGTACCATAACAGTGAGGCAATTTATACAAACAGTAGCAACTTCCTCTTCCTGTATTGAAAACTCCTCATTGTTCTTTGTTGACTCCTTGGTCATTTTGGGTTTGGATAATGGAAGGAAATCATCACTCATCCTATTTCTGCAATCTCTGATGCATGATCTACCCTCGATTTTATTTTTAAGAAAAATCAAATAAGTTCAGTTAAGTTCTTTGGAAAGTATTTGTTTTTGATGGGCGTATGTTTGAGGGATGGCAGGTTTTACCAGTTTACATTCCTCTTTTTGCATTTATATATTTTGCTTATTAGTTGCTGCTGTACATGAATTATCCGATGCTCGACAGGCCCATTTGGAGAGTAAGAAAAAGATGGGAAGTGTAATGGTAATTTTGAAGGGGTGTAGTCCTGGGGATATGATTAATTCTTTTAAGGGTGGGTGTAATTTGCATATTTTGGTAGGGGGATTTTGTCAAGCTCCACAAAAATGAGGCGAAATGATGAGTCATTAAGCAAAATGCATTACCCACACCATGCGTTCAAAACAGAAAGCAGGGACACATCTTACACTAAAAATAGAGTGAAATCAAGCATTTTGAGATGTGCAAGAGCATCCCTTTTGATTAGGGTGAGGCTCTCCTGTCTCCAGCCTGCTGCTGTCTGCCTGAATCCAAGCCCAGCCCACTGCAGTTTGACCCTTTTCTTCCTCATCTACTTTATTTTTATTTAGGTCCACCTTCTGTCATGTTTCTTGCCCCTGTAGTTTTATTTTTTTGCTGCCTGGCTGCTTTTTAGATTTTGCCATCTCGGACACCCAGTCATGGCAGATAGCAGGACTCACTCGCAGAGGTGGGCATAACAATCCACAACATTTTAATAAGTAGGGGTGGGCGGAATATTTAATTCCACCCGCGGAATTGGTGGAATTTGGTGACTCCGCATCACTCTTGTAATGTAGAGTTCAGGCCATATTCTGGCAATCGCCTTGTGACAGAAATTTTTCCCACGACGCTCCAGAAATGTGAGAAAGATTTGGCATCCCCTAGCTCTATTTTCTAACGCAGGTGGTTGCAAGTGGTAGCGGCCTGGGTGCTGCTTCTTGCATAGATTTTCTACTCAAGCGGCAGCAAAATCAACTTGAATGGCCCGCAATCATGCGCACCACATGGTGCCGTTCGCACTAATGTTCAGTGCTGCTCAAGCTACTGGTGCTAAATTGTAGGACAAGCAGCAGGACACGCATATTTTCCGCTGGGTGGTGGAACTCCACAGAATCATATGGAGTTTTTTTATAACTTTACAGAATTCCATAGAGTAAAATTCCACCCACCCCTATGAATAAGGAGGAGGTGGCGGCACTCATTGTTCTTTGTGCTACGGCACCTTCCACTCATGTTAGTATCTTCTGTCAGGGCTGGGAAAGGCTACACCCTAGAATAGCTCACACTAAGGGCCTGATTCAAAAAGGTAAAGTAACAATTTTGTGTAAGTATACTATTTTCTGGTATTTAGAAACTACGAGTTTAACTTCACTAACTGTAACTTTGTGACTGTGGAAACTTCGCACATAAAAAGATAGGGCAGGCTAATGTGGGGTTAGGCACCCTACCCTCCCACAGCACATGGCCTTTGCTGTGCGTGGTTCGGTGCAGGGTCTGACCCTACCACCGCTTGCAGTCAATCCCGGCTATGCATGGCCTTTGAGCCACGAGCACCCTTATGTCTCACAGAGCAAGGTCTGACTATGTGATTTAACAATATAAAGGCAGACCTACTGACTTTGTCAAAGGATCAAAACACCAATGTATAAAAAGTTGACCAATTGGCTTTATCAAGCATTACCAGCATTTCAGCATAGACAAAGCAGACCTATTGTCTTTGTCAAAAATTCACCAATAATTATAATCAAACTTATATTTCATGAATTCACACATTGCAATGTTTAATAAAAGTGATTGTTATAATTTTTTTTAATAAAGCCATATTAAAAAAAACATGTCCTTGAGTCTTTCTTTAAAAAAGTTACAGTCCACAAAGTGCAGCCATAGAACCTATCACAAGAGGTCATTGTACTCCAGCTGAATATGATATAGCACCAGCTATATAGTAATCTCTCCTGGAGTCATGGATTCAATGGCTCAGGAGACATACTGTTTTTAAAAAAAAATGTTGCTGGGGGGCTGGTGTGCTCCCAGCAGCCTCAGTAACATTAAACATCATGCATGGTGGTGCCCCTCCCCTTCTAGCAGCATTACCAGGTTTCAAAAATATAAACAAAAATCTCTTGCAGCTCATCATGGGAAAACCATGCCACAGCAGTGAATAACATATCAGTGGTTCTTGCCGCTCATTTATTATTCTTTTTTTTAAATTAAAAATATATTTTGTGTGCCCCGGTGGCCACCCGGGGCACCCACAACATTATTATGATTGAGGGCTGCTGGAGGAGCCCATGCAGCCCCAGATGGCTCCCCAGGCAGCACCCAACAGTGGTGTGGGCAGGAGCTAGCTCTTTAACTGTGCCCCCCCCCCCCCCTGGATGGGATCTTTTCTGTACTCTCGCCTAGGCAGGACAAAAGTTGTGTTTCCTGCCCAGAGAGTGTCTGCCTGCAATCTCAGGCAGGAAACAGCAGTGTCCAGGGGGAAAGGATCCCCGGAACACTGCTGGGATCGGGCCCCAGGGCTGATCTACGGTTTGGGAAAGGGTTTGCAGGGCCCCCTCCTCTAAAGGCCCCTGAGGATGGGGTCTCCTGGACCTCATCGAGGCACAGGGAGGGGGACTTCAAACACCCCTGCCTTATTATAAAAAAGGGCCCCCTTCGGCCTGGCCCACCCTGTGCTTTTTTTTTTTTAAAAAGGCAGTTGTCTGCCTTTTTTAAATTTTACTGCAGGTTCGCATATCCACTGTGGATTGGTAGCAACATTGAAAAAAGTGTCCTTCTGGGCCACCCGCCCCCACCAGGCCTAGGGGGGCAGGGTATTCCTACCCTGCCCCCAATATGTTTTTTATACTAATGTTCAGTACTGGGGACTTAGTCTCTGAGTCATAAAATGGCTATCTCCACATCTTTGTTCAGGAAAGAGGATAAAATGAGGAAATATGAAGATGGGAAGGTGTAGCATATTCGCACATTCCCAGGTCTCCCAGTAATGGTAAATCTGGGAATGCATCAAAATCCATGTGTTTTGCGTGGGAACACCCATGCCCCACTCATGGAAAGCCTCCCTGTGACACATTACCGAATGCAGCAATTTGTGCTGGTTTGTGTTACTTTGGGTTTATCAAGCCACACAGGGTGGCCTTCCATGGCTTGATAAACCACATTTTAGGGTTGCATTGCGCATAAACCCTGTTGCATGATGCAAAAGCGACACAACCAGTGCATCAATATGCCCCTTATTGTTTAAATTAAAAAGGGGAAAAACAGTGAAATAAGCGGAGGAGCTGATGACACCATCAAAGCTTCTTCTGTGCACATTGCTCTATAAATGAGTGGTATTAGAGCTATGAAAGTAAGTGCAAAATAGCTCAGACTAAAATGAAGCATCATTATTGCTATCATACATAAGAACCCTAATAGGTGAAGCAAACTTGTGTTATGTGCACAATTGACACTATACTTTAAACTTCATGGATAGCTGAGTTCATGTTGACTATGAACCATATATAAAAGGGTAACCTGTACTGCACATGGCATTCAATCTGTATACAATAGTTCAGGGAAAACCAAGTTCCTCCAGATACTGAAGCCCTGTTACATAACTAATGCCTACACTGGACAGTCTTTACATGTATCAAACCCCTGACAGTCACTGAACCTACACTGAGGAATTAATGTGATATGAGTAGGAAAGTGGGTACTGTAACACTGTTTACTCTATTGAGAGAGTTTACACTGTACCACACTATTTGCAGACAGCGTAACTCTCATGAGAAACACACCACATAATCTTAAAAAACATCTGCTAAGAACAGTGTACACTATGAAAAACTGTCCAAAGAGCTACACTTCACTTAAAATATCCAAGGTCTGAAGGTGCTAAAGATCATACTACCTGCAGCATTCACACTGTAGTGAAAACTTAACAAATAACTCATCTTCTGAAGCAAAACAAGCACATGTACATAGGTTAGTACCTGATATACACAGTCTTCTATGTATTGTATAAATTGTCATGCTGAGATGATTCTGTCTAATAACTCAAGGCTGCTTACAATACCTAATATGTTTTATGCAGGATGTTTGCCCTGTTGGAACCTTTTCGGCAGAGCAAAAAACGTGTGTGGAACATGCAGAACACAAGTCATCAACTGTCACCTGCACACAGAGTTACTCTTCAGTACAAAGATTTATAACATGTTCAATACCTCTACAAACCTATGGTACATCAGGAGCACATGTTTTGTAAACACTTACACCCATTACCTGGACACAGGTTGTACAATATTAGGTACTACTATGTAAACTATAAACAAACTAAAACACTCTTTGGATGATGTCATCAGTGACATCATCAATGATCTAATTTGAGATGTCATAAATGATGTCATAGAACATGTCATGATTGATGTAATATGTGAGGTCATAGGCAGTGCATGGCTTCGGCGCAAGTTATAGTTAGCTCTGCTGCAGCCCTGATCCTGTTAGACCTGTCTGCAGCTTTCAACACAGTCTCACACAATCTTCTGATGCAATGACTGCATGAGGATAGATTCCAAAAGGTGCAGCTGCTCCCCTTCAGGTCAAACTATTGTACTCCAAAGTGTGGGGTCTCTCTGGACTCCTCACTCAGCCGCTCCTTGTTTAATATTTATGTGTCTGCATTAGTAGGCATTGTCAAGGAATGGGGCTTTGAGATCCTCTCCTATGCTGATGACACTCAGCTTGTCATCTCTGTAGGGGAGACACAGGGAGAGACACAAGACAATCTCTTTGGCTGCCTCTTGGATGCAGTCTCACTGCCTAAAGTGTAATGCAGAAAAAAACTGAAATACTAATCTTTGGTGGAGCTATAAAAATCTGGAATGACTCTTGGTGGCCATTTAGCAGCAATGAATTGGAACTCTTTGCCTCATGAACTTCGTTTCATCCCTAATCTTCTTAGTTTTTGAAAGAGGTTGAAGACTTACCTATTTCCTCAATAATTGGCTTTGCAGTGGAAGGCATTCTTGATCCTAGTTCTGGGATGTTCCTTTAGGGATGATGGAAGCACTTTTCAAATACTGTAAATAAGATAAATAACTATAACTGGTGAATTTCTGTGGTTTTTTTTGTTCAAAACTTTAATGTTGTCTCTGACATATTCAGCTAACTGTGGAAAAAATAATTATAAAATATAGATATATATATATGTATTACCTACTGACGGTCTCAAGTAGATAGTTTTAGTTAGGACCTAGTTTCCATAGGAAAAGCATTTTTTGACTTGGCTATAACTTTGGCATCGTTTGACCAATCTGCATGAAAGTTTGCCAAAAAAGTGTCAAGTGGGTACTACTGATTGGGAAAGTTTTATATATATATATATATATATATATATATATATATATATATATATATATATATATTATCTACTGGCGTTCGCCAGTAGATAGTTATAGTTACAACCTATTATCCATAGGAAATCCGCGACATTCTATTTGAAATAACTCTCTTGCCGGTTGACGTATCTTCGCAAAATTTTCAAACTTTGTGGCCCGCTCCGGTCCGCTCCTACCCTGAAAGTCTCGGGGGATTCGTCAAGCGGGGGCCGAGAAAAAGGGTGGTCCCAAAACGCGTTTTCCCCATGCAATTTTCCATAGGAAACTTTAGACACGGCTACAGCCTGAACTGCTGAACGGAATTACACCAAATTTGGCAAAGAGGTAGTTCTTGGTTCAGAAAGAACCCTTTTGTTAAATGGTGTAAATCCGTTCAGTAGTTGCTGAGAAAATCAAAAGTAAAAAGATAGTGATATCTATGGCCGCGTCGGATTCGCGCACCCTCCCGATCACGAGCTGCATGCTAATTGGCTGTCAACACTCCAAATCAGGAAGTGTTGGCAGCCATTTTGTCCCTCGGTAGAACCGAGGGACAGAAACAAGTGCGCAAAGCGCACAAAGGGGGCAGGGTAGAAACACCCTGACCCCTAGGTTTGCTCAGGGGTCCCACAAGGACCCCCTGGGCAAAATATTATTATTTTTTTAAATCGGCAGGATGCGCTCAGGGTGCGCGAATCCTGCCGAAAAAAAAATCGAAGCGCGGTCTCCCGCGCTCGATTGTATTTTGCCCCCGGGTGGCCCAAGTCCCGGGGGCATGGTGGGGGGTTAATTTTATGTGTGGGGGCCTCAAAGGGCCCCTAAGCCCCGGGGACCGCCACCCCCGGGGCTTTATTGAAAAAATGGTGCGGGAGGGCTCTTCTGCCCTCCCGCAGCCCCGGGGACCGCCACCCCCCGGGGCTTCTTTTTAATTTAAATAAGGTGTGTGGGGGCTCCAGCCCCCACACGCCCGGGACCACCACCTCCCGGGGCTGTGCAATTTAAGGGAGGGGGACCGCGCGGCCCCCTCCTGGAGCCCTTGATGGCCCTGGGGACCGCCACCCCCAGGGCCGGCTCCTGCAGTGTCCCGGGGTGCCTACCCCGGGACACTGCTGTTTGCAATGACAGGACGGGAGCCTCGCGGCTCCCGTCCTGTCATTACAAACTTGCTTTGGATATTGGAAGAGAGAGCAGGAAACCTGCTCTCTCTTCCAATATCCAAAGCCGACTGCTTTCCACATGGGGAGCAGCATGTTAGCTGCTCCCCATGTGTAAAAGCAATGCCGGCTCCCGTAGGACACGGGGAGCCAGCGGGACTGTGGGGGTTTGGGGACCCCCCACAGTCCCCAACGAGAGGCCAGCCCCGGGGGATGGGGTCCCCGGGGCAAGTAGTGGCCCGGGAGGGGGGCCACGCGGCCCCCTCCCCAAAAAAATAAAAAAACGGAAAGGCCGGCCCCGGGGGATGGGGTCCCGGGGCCATAAATGGCCTGAGGAGGGGGCCACGCAGCCCCCTCCAAAGAAAAACTGGAAAAAGGAAGGGGGGCCACAGAGCCCCCCTTCAGGGGACAAAAGAAAACATTTTTTTTTTTAAACGATCGGGCCCGCAGGCCCCGCCCCCTTCCTTCACCACTCTGCAAACGCGCCCCTGGCGCGTTTGCAGATGGGGAAGTAATTCCCGTTCAATACTGGGGGTCCCTGGGGCCAACTAGCCCACCAGGAACCTCCAGTATGCGTCAGGGCTGCCTTGCATAGAGGTGTACAGAGGCCACGCCCCTTTTTACACCTCTCTGCAACGCAGCTCTGTGGCGCTTAATGGAGGTAGCTGGTGGGCTAGTTGCACCCCAGGGACCCTCAGGATTTAAGGGGACTTAATCCCCCGACTTAAAACGCGCCACGGGGCGCATTTGCACAGTGGTGAAGGGAGGGGGCGGGGCTTCAGGTGACATGTGTGCAAACAGGCCCCGTGGCGCGTTTTAAGATGGGGAATTAAATCCCCTTCAATCCTGAGGGTCTCTGGGGGCCAACTAGCCCAACAGGTACATCCAGAAAGCGCCACAGAGCTGCGTTGCAGAGAGGTGTAAAAAGGGGTGTGGCCTCTCTACACGTCTCTGCAACGCAGCCCCCTGGCGCATACTGGAGGTTCCTGGTGGGCTAGTTGGCCCGTAGGGACCCACATGATTCAAGGGGACTTAATCCCCCAACTTAAAACACGCCACGGGGCGCGTTTGCACAGATGTCACCTCAGGCCCCGCCCCCTCCCTTCACCATTGTGCAAATATTCTTCTAAAATCATCCGAAATACGAATTCTGATTTACTCACCTGTTATCAGGAGAGACCTCAGTGCTGCATCTTTCAGCCCAGTACTAATCCTGAAAAGTAATTTTAACCGTACTTACCAGTAACTTGAATTTCCTTCCATAGGATATCATTGCCTGCTTTTTGCTGAAAAAGTTTCTAAGTGTTGATTTTTGAAACATACAAATATTCCTCTAAAATCAGCCGAAATCCGAATTCTGATTTACTCACCTGTTATCAGGAGAGACCTCAGTGCTGCATCTTTCAGCCCAGTACTAATCCTGAAAAGTAATTTTAACCGTACTTACCAGTAACTTGAATTTCCTTCCATAGGATATCATTGCCTGCTTTTTGCTGAAAAAGTTTCTGTGTTGATTTTTGAAACATACAAATATTCCTCTAAAATCAGCCGAAATCCGAATTCTGATTTACTCACCTGTTATCAGGAGAGACCTCAGTGCTGCATCTTTCAGCCCAGTACTAATCCTGAAAAGTAATTTTAACCGTACTTACCAGTAACTTGAATTTCCTTCCATAGGATATCATTGCCTGCTTTTTGCTGAAAAAGTTTCTAAGTGTTGATTTTTGAAACATACAAATATTCCTCTAAAATCAGCCGAAATACGAATTCCGATTTACTCACCTGTTATCAGGAGAGACCTCAGTGCTGCATCTTTCAGCCCAGTACTAATCCTGAAAAGTAATTTTAACCGTACTTACCAGTAACTTGAATTTCCTTCCATAGGATATCATTGCCAGCTTTTTGCTGAAAAAGTTTCTAAGTGTTGATTTTTGAAACATACAAATATTCCTCTAAAATCAGCCGAAATCCGAATTCTGATTTACTCAGCTGTTATCAGGAGAGACCTCAGTGCTGCATCTTTCAGCCCAGTACTGGTCCTGAAAAGTAATTTTAACCGTACTTACCAGTAACTTGAATTTCCTTCCATAGGCTAACATTGACTGGTTTCACTTGGAAATTCTTCTAAGTGTGGAGTTTTGGAACTTTAAATTATTCTTCTAAAATCAGCCGAAATACGAATTCCGATTTACTCACCTGTTATCAGGAGAGAACCCAGTGCTGCATCTTTTAGCCCAGCACTGACCCTGAAAAGTAATTTTAACCGTACTTACCAGTAACTTATCTTTTCTTCCATAGGAATCCATTGTCTGGTTTTCAGCAGAAAAGTTTCAAAGTGTCGATTTTCACAAACTACAAATATTCCTTAAAAATCGCTTGTATGACTTAAACGCATTTTTTCAACTGTTTACAGGAGATGCACCAGTGCTGGATCCAGGATCCAACACTGAGTAAGAAAAAGTAACAATAACAGTTTTTACCTGCTAAGTGAATTTCCTTCCATAGGATAACATTGGTGATTCTATGAGGAAAAGTTTCTAAGTGTCAACTTTTAAAATACAATAATATTCCTTAAAAATCACGACTGTAACCAAAACGCTTTTACTCAACTGTTTACAGGAGATGTCCCAGGACTGAATCTAGGATCCAGTCCTGTGGTTAGAAAAGTAATCCATAAAGTAACTAATTGCATTTAACTAGAAATTCACATTGAGCTGAATGTTGCATTGTGTTTGAAAATGTGTTGCCCATTGCAACAACTGTAACTACTGTACTTAAAAGTCTATTGCCTATGTGCTAAGTATTTAAACTAAAGTAATTCATTCTGAGAAAGTATTTTTGTAATGTAATGTATAATGTAATTACAATGTAATTTAAAAAATAAAATATGTAAAAGAAATTGTTTCTAAAAATGTAGTAAATCAGTATGAAAAAAATTAATATAAAAACTAATACATTTAAAAAATGTCATTTAAAAACCTTTGAAATTCACTGAAAAAACCGTAGGTTTCAGGCACGTTATAGTTACAAATTAGCATTTAAAAACCTTTGAAATTCACTGAAAAAACCATAGGTTTCAGATATGTTATAGTTACAAATTAGCATTTAAAAAACGTTTGAAATTCACTGAAAAAACCATAGGTTTTAGGGACAGTTATAGTTAGTTGGACATTTCACTCGTACAAAACCCGTGAAATTCCCCCGTTATAGTTAGTTCAGCTAACTATAACTCGCGCCCCGCAATGCACTGCTGATGACGTCACATATTACATCACTCATGACATGGTCAGTGACATCACTGATGACATCACTGATGACATCTCAAATGACATCACTGATGACATCATCCACGTGATAATCTGATGCAGCTCCTCACACCCTAATATAACCTTTGATACACCCAATCTAAATTACAGACTGCCATTCGCAAAACCATAAACACTCCAACACCAATAACTACATACCCACTCACTGATTCTTAGGTCTACACACACACATCCACTCACTCACCCGTACAGTCACTCATACTTATGGTCACTCAGTACAGGACTATCATATGCACTCTTACTCCTATATAGACACTCAAACACCGCCACTCATCCATAGAGGTACTCACACACCTAGTCAGTCATGCAAATAATTAAACACACTGCCATTTACTCACCTATACAGTTATACACACACCAGCTCACTTAATCATACAAATACTAGCACATTGTTACGCTCTTATATAATCACTGATACAAGCACACACTCATCCATACAGCCACTATCACAATCACTCACTCTCGCTTATAGCTATTTATATACTCCAACACACATATATACTGCCTTTCACATATGTAGTTACTCACACATGTACCACTGGGACATACATTCACTCACTAACACACTCTTACACACACTTACCCACCCATACAGTCTATCACAGATGCACTCTTGAAACCATCCACCCAGTGAATCACCCACTCACACATCTATGCACAGTCGCACACACCCCATCCACACAAACACTCAGGCACCCATACAGATACTCAGACAACAAATCAATAACTCTTATAGACACTCATGTAGCTATTCACAAACCCATGCAGCCACTTACACAGCAACAGACAGACGGATACAGACATTCACCCAGTTTAGTCACTAACCCATGCATTCAGTAAGATACGTTAAATCACTCACTTATAGAGTCAGTCACGCACCTACTAAATCATCCATACAGACACTTACACACCCACTCATTCTTCAATACGTCTTTTCCTATATATATTAAAAATATTTAAACTTTACAGAAACACACAGTCACTGGATGATGTCATCAGTGATGTCATTTGAGATGTCATCAGTGATGTCATCAGTGATGTCACTGACCATGTCATGAGTGATGTAATATGTGACGTCATCAGCAGTGCATTGCGAGGCGCGAGTTATAGTTAGCTGAACTAACTATAACGGGGGAATTTCACGGGTTTTGTACGAGTGAAATGTCCAACTAACTATAACTGTCCCTAAAACCTATGGTTTTTTCAGTGAATATATATATATATATATTTTTTTTTATATATATATGTATATATATATGTGTGAAATTGAAGTGGTGCCCACTCTTGTTCCACCTATGGGCTTTTACTGTTAACCTTGGGTATGTGTAGCTACAGACCCATCGCTGAAAGGAAAACGTCAATCCTTGAGGGCACCTGCTTATTCTATGCTCTCTAATTGAGAGCAAAGAATGTGGAAGTTGGGCGAGGAGGGCTGCTACAGAGGCTAGAGGGTCATGTAAGGGAAAGTGTTATGAGTAGGCTTCATGTCGTGCCAGAAATTGGGATATCAATAAAAAGAGGAATATTATTTCCAGGTAATTTTAGGGGAGGGAACTCTTACAGCTAGGATCATGGGGCAAGTATTGGCTACTGAAGCAGTACATTTGTTTAAATACTTATTTTTACACTTGCGTGCGGGAGTCAACTATATTATTAATCAGTGTCTGCATTTTCTTTCCCATTTCACGAAAACCAATGAAGACATGAGGACATTTGAAGGGGAAGGCCAAGGGGAAAGGGTAGGGGAAGAACTCCCACACTTGTGCAATCACCACCACATCAGTCACCTCAATTCCGGTTGGTGGTATGTTATGTTAATTTATTCTTCATTGATTTGTCATACATTTCTCTCACCTTTCTTGTACAGCTTGGCCTTTAAAAAAAATGTCTATGTTGTATTTTTCTTAACTTTCCCTTTCACTAATTATGGTATGTGCTAACTCTACATCCCAACTTGTGTTTCCTTTTACATGCTCTTCTTTCTTCCTTACCTTAGTTCCACTTGTCTTCTTCCCCCCTCTCTCTGCCACCCCTCTTCTCTTTTCCTTATTCATTGGTTTTCTGATCCTTACCCATCCATTATTCCCCAAATGTAAAAATTGAATAGCTTTGAATTTTCAAAGTGATACTTTGGTTAGCAAAAATGTAAAATCTTTTGGCATTCAGTTTTTCTCGTCAGCATTTACTCTGGTTTCTAACAAAATTACTTAATAAGTGACAAGCCAGAAAGACAACTAGAATTTGGGGGGGAGGGGGGTGGGCGAGGTGGAAGTGGCTGCTGCGTAAAGTCAAGTTCCTTTCTTAATGACACCGGCTGTATTCATTGACCCTAGCCCAGTATTCTTTCCTTGCCCTTTAACCCAATCCTGAACCCTTTGCTGTGTCTCTCATGTAATTGATATGTTGTGCACCCTGCCCATCCCTACGATCTCCCTTCACAGAATGTGCCACACTTTTCCCCACACCTTATATTATGCCATCTCTTAAATTGGTCCATCATCTGCCTTCCTTTATCTAACTCATTTATAACCAAAATGGGCGCCTGACCAAAAATAAACCTTACCCTGCGCCCACTTGATTCCTAACCCAGCGACAATATTTGTTGTAGTGAAAATTAATTAGAGGGACGTTGGGTCGTGGGTTGGGACTAAAGTAGGATAAGGCCATGAACATTGAAAATATTATTGTGTTAATAGTTGTCCAAGAATCATGCACCACTTAGCTCAATTAATTATGTTGCATCATTGAAAAGTCACAAACATTGCGCTGCATAAATAAATATGCTGCATTGCCCTTTCGTCCTTGGTCAGTTTTGTAGACATCATTAAAAGTTTTCATTTCATCAAAACTTTTTTCATCCAGCTAAGCTTGAAACGTTTTTAAATATATAGTTAGTGGTAAATTAATTTGTTAATAGCAAGTGCTGCAAATACTAATTATCTTAGGCGCTATGCACTGCTACCACTGGTATCACTTTGTTTTACTTTTACAGACGTGTTTTAATTGTTTTACAGGAAGTTGCCTCACTTAGGGGCCGATTCCGATCTCGGTCGGAGGCGCACCCAATACCATTCGGTCGGGAAAAAAGCCATGCGAAAGCCTGTTTCCCGACCGATCCGTACAGCACACCGAACGAGCAAGTACGATGCGCACAACAGCAAAAATCCGGCTGAGCCGTACTCACCCAAACCAGGTCCTGTTCTCCGACCGAGGCGAATCCGGAAACGCCGAATCGAGTCGCACGGAAGGGAAAATGCAGCCCCGTCCGGCCGGACAAGTACGATGCGCTTCCCGTACGCGCCGAACCCGTCGCTACGCACGGCACGTTAAAGCATCCGGGAGAGGCGCACATAAGCTCCGATTCGCGCCACAACACGATCCACGGCTACGAGACGAACACGGCACCGACGAGGACGACGCGAAGCGACGAGGACGAGGACGACGCGAAGCAACGAGAAGGACGAACGACACGAACCAACCATGAATCCCTTCGTCCCGATCATACCAATATTCTACATCTACTACCGGAACAGGCACGGACGCGTACGGCGCAGAAGGTAAGCCAGACACCAACCACAAAACACATACAACACGTACACGACACATCACACACATACACGGGGATGCTGAATATACTTACACCAGCAACAGCAGCACCATAGGGGCGGGATGCCCATCACCAATGCCACATATGCACACAGGGGCCTGAATGCGCACCACCACCCCTACCCAGGGGGGCTGGATGCCTACCACTACTACCACCCTTAGCCAGGGGGCTGGATGCCTACCACTACTACCACCCTTAGCCAGGGGGGCTGGATGACTACCACTACTACCACCCTTAGCCAGGGGGGCTGGATGCCTACCACTACTACCACCCTCACCCAGGGGGGCTGGATGCCTACCACTACTACCACCCTTAGCCAGGGGGGCTGGATGCCTACCACTACTACCACCCTTAGCCAGGGGGGCTGGATGCCTACCACTACTACCACCCTTAGCCAGGGGGGCTGGATGCCTACCACTACTACCACCCACACCCACGGGGGCTGGATGCCTACCACTACTACCACCCTTAGCCAGGGGGGCTGGATGCCTACCACTACTACCACCCTTAGCCAGGGGGGCTGGATGCCTACCACTACTACCACCCTTAGCCAGGGGGCTGGATGCCTACCACTACTACCACCCTTAGCCAGGGGGGCAGGATGCCTACCACTACTACCACCCACACCCAGGGGGGCTGGATGCCTACCACTACTACCACCCTCACCCAGGGGGCTGGATGCCTACCACTACTACCACCCTTAGCCAGGGGGGCAGGATGCCTACCACTACTACCACCCTTAGCCAGGGGGTTGCTGGATGCCTACCACTACTACCACCCACACCCAGGGGGCTGGATGCCTACCACTACTACCACCCTTAGCCAGGGGGGCTGGATGCCTACCACTACTACCACCCTCACCCAGGGGGGCTGGATGCCTACCACTACTACCACCCTTAGCCAGGGGGCTGGATGCCTACCACTACTACCACCCTTAGCCAGGGGGGCTGGATGCCTACCACTACTACCACCCTCACCCAGGGGGGCTGGATGCCTACCACTACTACCACCCTTAGCCAGGGGGCTGGATGCCTACCACTACTACCACCCTTAGCCAGGGGGCTGGATGCCTACCACTACTACCACCCTTAGCCAGGGGGGCTGGATGCCTACCACTACTACCACCCTTAGCCAGGGGGCAGGATGCCTACCACTACTACCACCCACACCCAGGGGGCTGGATGCCTACCACTACTACCACCCTTAGCCAGGGGGGCAGGATGCCTACCACTACTACCACCCTTAGCCAGGGGGGCTGGATGCCTACCACTACTACCACCCTTAGCCAGGGGGGCTGGATGCCTACCACTACTACCACCCTTAGCCAGGGGGGCTGGATGCCTACCACTACTACCACCCTTAGCCAGGGGGGGCTGGATGCCTACCACTACTACCACCGTTAGCCGGGGGGGGCTGGATGCCTACCACTACTACCACCCTCACCCAGGGGGGGCTGGATGCCTACCACTACTACCACCCTTAGCCAGGGGGGGCTGGATGCCTACCACTACTACCACCCTTAGCCAGGGGGGCTGGATGCCTACCACTACTACCACCCTCACCCAGGGGGGGCTGGATGCCTACCACTACTACCACCCTTAGCCAGGGGGGGCTGGATGCCTACCACTACTACCACCCTTAGCCAGGGGGGGCTGGATGCCTACCACTACTACCACCCTTAGCCAGGGGGGGCTGGATGCCTACCACTACTACCACCCTTAGCCAGGGGGGGCAGGATGCCTACCACTACTACCACCCACACCCAGGGGGGGCTGGATGCCTACCACTACTACCACCCTTAGCCAGGGGGGTCAGGATGCCTACCACTACTACCACCCTTAGCCAGGGGGGGCTGGATGCCTACCACTACTACCACCCACACCCAGGGGGGGCTGGATGCCTACCACTACTACCACCCTTAGCCAGGGGGGGCTGGATGCCTACCACTACTACCACCCTTAGCCAGGGGGGGCTGGATGCCTACCACTACTACCACCCTTAGCCAGGGGGGCTGGATGCCTACCACTACTACCACCCTTAGCCAGGGGGGCAGGATGCCTACCACTACTACCACCCACACCCAGGGGGGCTGGATGCCTACCACTACTACCACCCTCACCCAGGGGGGCTGGATGCCTACCACTACTACCACCCTTAGCCAGGGGGGCAGGATGCCTACCACTACTACCACCCTTAGCCAGGGGGGCTGGATGCCTACCACTACTACCACCCACACCCAGGGGGGCTGGATGCCTACCACTACTACCACCCTTAGCCAGGGGGGTCAGGATGCCTACCACTACTACCACCCTTAGCCAGGGGGGGCTGGATGCCTACCACTACTACCACCCACACCCAGGGGGGCTGGATGCCTACCACTACTACCACCCTTAGCCAGGGGGGCTGGATGCCTACCACTACTACCACCCTCACCCAGGGGGGCTGGATGCCTACCACTACTACCACCCTTAGCCAGGGGGGCTGGATGCCTACCACTACTACCACCCTTAGCCAGGGGGGCTGGATGCCTACCACTACTACCACCCTCACCCAGGGGGGCTGGATGCCTACCACTACTACCACCCTTAGCCAGGGGGCTGGATGCCTACCACTACTACCACCCTTAGCCAGGGGGGCTGGATGCCTACCACTACTACCACCCTTAGCCAGGGGGGCTGGATGCCTACCACTACTACCACCCTTAGCCAGGGGGCAGGATGCCTACCACTACTACCACCCACACCCAGGGGGGCTGGATGCCTACCACTACTACCACCCTTAGCCAGGGGGGCAGGATGCCTACCACTACTACCACCCTTAGCCAGGGGGCTGGATGCCTACCACTACTACCACCCTTAGCCAGGGGGGCTGGATGCCTACCACTACTACCACCCTTAGCCAGGGGGGCTGGATGCCTACCACTACTACCACCCTTAGCCAGGGGGGCTGGATGCCTACCACTACTACCACCGTTAGCCGGGGGGCTGGATGCCTACCACTACTACCACCCTCACCCAGGGGGGCTGGATGCCTACCACTACTACCACCCTTAGCCAGGGGGGCTGGATGCCTACCACTACTACCACCCTTAGCCAGGGGGGCTGGATGCCTACCACTACTACCACCCTTAGCCAGGGGGGCAGGATGCCTACCACTACTACCACCCACACCCAGGGGGGGCTGGATGCCTACCACTACTACCACCCTTAGCCAGGGGGGGCAGGATGCCTACCACTACTACCACCCTTAGCCAGGGGGGCTGGATGCCTACCACTACTACCACCCACACCCAGGGGGGCTGGATGCCTACCACTACTACCACCCTTAGCCAGGGGGGCTGGATGCCTACCACTACTACCACCCTTAGCCAGGGGGGCTGGATGCCTACCACTACTACCACCCTTAGCCAGGGGGGCTGGATGCCTACCACTACTACCACCCTTAGCCAGGGGGGCAGGATGCCTACCACTACTACCACCCACACCCAGGGGGGCTGGATGCCTACCACTACTACCACCCTCACCCAGGGGGCTGGATGCCTACCACTACTACCACCCTTAGCCAGGGGGCAGGATGCCTACCACTACTACCACCCTTAGCCAGGGGGGCTGGATGCCTACCACTACTACCACCCACACCCAGGGGGGCTGGATGCCTACCACTACTACCACCCCCACTCATAGGATGGACAATGCATGACACAACAAGCACACCACAACCTAGGGAATGCAAGATAAAGACATCCCCCCACCACCATGACAAGCGTGTGTAGGCTGTGTCAAATGCCTACAACACCGAACATGACTTTGAACATACAATGTGACCCCCTAGCACATGTGCCACACATATATGTGTGTGGCACCCACAATGCAAGCAGCCCATGACCATTGTGGCAATGGGGCCTAAACCCCCATCATCACAGTGACCAAAAGGTAAGTGTGGGGTCCATAGCCGAAGCACATTTTGACCATTGTGGCAATGGGGTCTAAACCCCCATCATCACAGTGACCAAAAGGCAAGTGTGGGGTCCATAGCCGAAGCACATTCTGACCATTGTGGCAATGGGGTCTAAACCCCCATCATCACAGTGACCAAAAGGCAAGTGTGGGGTCCATAGCTGAAGCACATTTTGACCATTGTGGCAATGGGGTCTAAACCCCCATCATCACAGTGACCAAAAGGCAAGTGTGGGGTCCATAGCTGAAGCACATTTTGACCATTGTGGCAATGGGGTCTAAACCCCCATCATCACAGTGACCAAAAGGCAAGTGTGGGGTCCATAGCTGAAGCACATTTTGACCATTGTGGCAATGGGGTCTACACCCCCATCATCACAGTGACCAAAAGGTAAGTGTTGACAAAGAAAGAGCTGCAACTGCCAAACTGCATGGATCATTCCTGGTCACAGAACCAAAAACTCATCTGTGGCAAAGTAGTGTATGTGTCCCATTGCAACATAAATTGGGGGAGCCAAATACTGCAGTGCAAATGAGACATTCCTTTGGCCATGTGCAGACAAACAACACCCATGGGGGCTGAGACCGTCAACATTCATCAATGACACAATGACAGAAGTGACCATCAGAATGCAGAACCACATATTTGCACCAATGGGCACACAAATGCAGATATCCTGTGGAGACAGCAGATGTGAGGTGAACAGATACCATACCATGGCAGCAATGGGACACACAAACCATGATCACTGTGCTGACCGATGACCTAGGAGTCCCAGGGACAGCAGGGGAAACACACCAAACAACATACAGCCAATGGCACACCCAAGATATGCCAATGCAGTGGTGCAGATGCACAAACACAAACAGGCAGACCAACACTGTCATCATACACAGCAGGTGAGGGGTGGGGGTGCCAGTGTCCCCAGGCAACCACACAACACATGAGGAGAGCTGAATACCAATCATACAGATGTGCATACACTGCCACACTAAGGTAACTCATGGATCCAAATCCCCTATGTGGGCAAGCAGGCATTGTCAGATGAGAGGGAGCACAAAACACACATGTCACACAGGCACGTAGGAACAACAACTGACACAGCAAGACACAGACATACCACAGCACCACCCCCAGGGCCCCCACAATGTGGTGACCCTGGGCTGAATAAAAATCCCACTGTGATGACAAAGCTAAATGTCGTTCACACTGTGAACCACAGTCAGGTGTCCCGAGCAACAAACTACCATCACACCTACACAAGCACAAATCAATCAGCATGGCCAGTAAGCCAAGGCCAACATGGAGGCAGGGGACTAGCTGGGCAACAACTCCCATCTGCACACACTCAAGACCACACCCCTCGACCTCTAACAATGTGCAGCAGTGAAGTACACATGCACTGGTGACATTGCACATGCACCCATGACTATTCCAGGGTGGTGGGTGGGAACCAAGGTGCAGAAACACATCACACATGGCCACTCAACAAGACTCCTGAATGTCTGACACACTGCACACTACGCTGTACATGGACATGACGGCGATACCACACCAACCAATGGGATCCCAGCCACAGTCACACACCAATGAAGAAGCCAAGGTCACCCACAAAGAACACACATAGACAACAACCAACATTGCAGCCCGGACCCTGAGGAGTGCCAGCAGTCACACACACAACGTGTCACAATCACTGAAAGATAACACAAACTGAAAATCACATGACAGGGGCAAACAACAAGTGCCAAGGGGAAACCTGACTGTGACCCATCTGCGTCTGCACACAAACTCAGCCCTGACAGCAAACACACCTATGGGTGACACCCTGATGACCAGTAATGTGCCATGCACCCACATCACAGAGAACACAGGGAGAAGACTTTGGGGGAACATAGCTCAAGTCAGCAAGCATCACAAACAGGTACAACACTAGGGATCACAGCATGCGCAGATAAATGGAAGTGAACACACAGACATGCACATACAACACACACCTTGGGCGCAGGCAATGTCACACGTGTACACACTGCCATGAGGGGACTCCACTCCTGTGTGAGGAAAGCTGTGCCATATGTTGCCTCAGTAGGGCCCCATCATGTCAGCTGAGCACTTGGTCACACAATCAACAATTAGCACCAAATGAGGGCTCCCATCACATCAGCCTGGTCATGGATGTGCCAATGGAATCATCAGCACAGATCCAACACACTTGTATAGCAATGTTGCACTGACTACACGGATGAGTCCTTCCCCATTGATGCCCAAACCTGCATGTCCAGTGGAGATGGCAACACGGTCAGGGAAGTAGACAAATGCAACGATGGCAGGCACAACAGATGTGCAGGGGTGGAAGCCACAGATATGAAATTGCTAATGTAAGTAGGAAACCCATTGCCAAATACTGAACACATGACACCCTCAGATGCTGCTATTGATGACATGGATACACCACATGATAGGACACATTCCCCCTGGACCACATGGGTTCCTGCACAGTAACACTTCATAATCATGAGACCAGATATCACCATCACTGCAGCAAGGGCATGGTTAGCAGCACCAACAACATGTACATCTGAAGCATGAGCACTAGAGAAAAGAAAGTTGCTTTATTCAGCATATGTGTTGATTGAAAACGACGTCCAGAAAAAATAGAGCAAAGGCCAATGGCCAGTCCATTGTCAAAGTTCAAACAGGGTGACACTGGCAGATGTCACCCTACGCATGCCTGCACAAAACCAGGGACAATCCACTAGGAGGGGCAACCGGGGGCAGGCCAGGCACCGCAGGGACAGGATCAGGGCTCACCAGGGGGAGTCAGGGAAGGGGTGGTGGGTGCTGGAGAGCCACTGACAACTGCAGTGGAGGTGTCTGACATGGTGTGTGCCGGCACAACTGGGGGCATGACTCAGATGTCGTGGGTGCCGGCACAACTGCAGTGGACCCTGCAGATGGAGTGGACAGGTCCGCCACTGCAGTGCCCAAGTCAGACAGGGTGGTAGTGGACTCCACTGCAGTGCCTACCTCCAGGGGAGGAGAATGGGGAACAGGCAAGGTGGGTTGGACAGAGGGGAGGACACCCTCACCACATCAGTGGCACAGACAAGCGCAGCGGGGGGGTGGTGCTGGGAGAGCAAGTGGCAGGGGGAGAAGGCCTGATCCTCTTGGGGATGGTATATCTGTGGGTGGGGGAACCTGGGGCAGGGTGTGGTGGGGGCACCTGTGCAGTGGGGGCCTGAGGGATGGAGGATGGAGACCTTGTGCCTGAGCTGCAGGGCGGTGGCGGGGTCTTGCTCTTAGGACTCCGGGGGACTTGCGGGTGGGGGCCTCAGTCCGTCTGCGCCTGGGGGAGGGTGTCCGGGTGCGAGGGGCACTCTGCTCCATGTGGGTGGGCTTCCTCTTCCCCCGGGATGCTGGAGCAGCTTCATCGGTGGGGAAGAGGCCGAGGTCACAGAGGAAGAGCTGCTGTGACTTTGGTGTTGCAGGTGAGGCAAGGGAGGGTGCTTTGGAGGGAGAGGGAACTGAGGACTGCGCAGTGCATGTGGATGCGTGTGTGTGTTCCAGGGCCCCATCCCCTGTGAGTCTGGCTTCAGTCCCCTGAATGTGCGTGCGTGTGCGTTTTGTCATTGGCGTGTGTGTCAGTGTGCTGGATGTGTGTGTGCTGGTGTGTGCCTGTGCCGGTGTGTGTGTGCTTGGGGTGGGTAAGTTGCTGGGGAGTGTGGATGGAGCAGAGGCAGGAGGGGTGAGGGACCGTTTGAGGAGGGACACTGCTGCCGTCAGGGAGGAGTCCATGGACCTATTGCCCCTCTGTAGGTCAGACATGCCCGATGAGATGCCCTCCATGAACGACACCAGCTGAGTCAACAGCGCGGTGTGCGCATGGAGGACACTCAGCATGGCTGTCTGCCCTACATGGAGCTGGCGAAGGAGGTACACAGACTCCTCACTCAGGGCAGCAGGGGACACAGGGGCAGGGGGTGCGGTGCCTGGCCCAAAGGAGACACGCTCCCGGACATGGGAGCCTCCACGGACCTGGGGAATGGGAGCCGATGGGAGGGCGGTGGTGGTGCTGGTGGTGGCGGGGACAGCAACACTAGCTGGGGTGTGGTGGCTGCTGACACCCGCCTCCACAAGGGAGTCATCCTCCGAGTTGCTCTGGTCCTCAGCTGAGGTGGATGCTGCTGAGGACTCCTCGGTGTGGCTCCCTCGCCCTCCGTGCCACTGGGTCCCTCCGACCACTCCTCGGCTGCTGACCCAGTCTGGCTCTCTGGCTCCTCCTGGTCCGTGGAGCTGTCCCCTTCTGTGGCCGTGGATGTATCTGCAAACAATGGGGAAACAGACAGACATCAGTCACCTGCACATAACGCACACACCACTGTGAGCACAGCACATCACAGAGCAAGCCCTGGCATCATTAGTTGTACATTGCTAAAAGTGCCCTAATTGAACAGGAGAAGTCAATTGTCAGTCTGATGCCAAGCATGGCACTCACATCCCACATGGCCTTGCACCCATCTGTCTGGTGTCTGTTGGATTGCAACACCCCAGTGTTGACACATGCACCAAGTACACAGTAGTTGGACAGTGCAGAGGACACGGTGTGGCATGTGGACATGCACACATCACAGCTCTTGCCACTGAGTCAGTACAGGTTTCCGGATGAAAGGGATGCCCAGAGTCAAATAGGAAATGCATGTGATGCATACCAGCGACAGACACCATGATGCACCCATGTCCTGATAGCCAGCGCCACTATGGTGTGCATGTAGCACATGTCACTCCCCTGCAGGCTCACCAATCAGTAGACACATGCCATGGCGGAGGCATGACTGCAAAGTCATACATCACTGTCTCAGTGATGTATGACTTTGCAGCCAGACAACAACACTCTGCACTGTGTCACAATAGTAGGTCATGGGGAATGCAAGTCCTGGAGCTGCACAAGTGCACATGTACATCCCCCCAACAACACATCCTCTTAACCCTCATCTGTCCAGGTCATACCTATTGGACATATGGTAGACCTGTGACACTACCCTCTGAACCTGAGCCCCTCACACTCTGCTGTGCATGGGGAACAGCTGCCTGAACTTCACATTCACATGCCCCAGTCTGCATGGGCAGCTGATCAGACACCTATGTGTCACACAAGTATCGTCTCCTATGGTCACATCTCCAGTGGCATGCTGAGCCCCTACCAAGAAACTCCACAGCAGTCCTGGCGACTAATCCACAGCACACTGACACAGAGGCAGACACCTGAGGGGTCAAATCACTGCGCACAATGTGTCAGCTGATACACGGGAGTGGGAGTACAGAGTGTATTGTATGGCCTGGAGTAGGCATGACTGTCCAGCCCCACATGAATGAGGGATGAGCCCTGGACTGTAGGCAGCTGGCTAAGTATGTGTGACACACGTCATATACATACTCCTGGGGCCCAAACATTGTTCCCACCCGCAGCATGGGTGTGTGCCAGATACCCCAGCCACATGTGGTGGATCAGCTCAGCAATTGGACCACAGATCAAAGTAACACGCTGAATACATGTCAGAATACAGGCATTGTGTAAGCAATGGACCCACCCATGATGCCCACCACAGAGTCAGGGAAACAGATGCTGTCTCCCACCTTGAGTCAAGCAAACTGCAAGGACACAGTCCTAAGTGACAGAATTCCCTGCATGTAAGGGCCACACCTGGGTATCAGATGAGGAGTGGGCAGTGCACAATAGAGGGACATGGCTCCTGGACAACATGACTGCTGTACTGTGGCAGTTTAACCAGGCCCGAGGAGGGCACATAGCATGTTAGACAGAGTTCACAGTGCAGTCTTTGACTCACCCCCTCCTTGCTGCTCTCTGGCCTTCAGCTGCCCATCCAGGTCTGGAAAGACCACCGCCAGGATCCTGAGCATGTGGGGGGTCAGGGTCCGTGTTCCGCCCCTCCTGCGAGGAGGCAACAGCTTCAGCTGGACCCGTGCAATCCTCCGGGTCCAGCCCCGAAGGTCCTGCCACCTCTTTTGGCAGTTGCGGATCCGGCGCTTGTAGACCCCCACGGACCGGACAGCCCGGACGATGTCCTTCCATATCTCCTGCTTCCGATGGGCAGAAGCCTGTCAGGATGAAAAGTGATAAGGCCATTACTACACATGCAACATATCCGTGCATGACACAGTTGCATATACATGTCGCAATCACAGGGGCACATGGTGTACACAGGCAGTGCACGGCTGCCCATGGACAGTTTTCCAGAAGTCACTACATGGTATCATTGCATGGGGAGTAAAACCCTGTTCAGAAGCACTGTCACTGCACCATACCTGTCCAGTGCAAGTCACTACACACTATGGGGGGTGACAACTACTCAGTGAGCCTGCTAGCCAGTGGTGTGCAGACTCTCAGCCTTGCTAGTCAGACAAAATGCACTTTCAGAAAGGCAGTGCACAGGACACTCACCTGCTCCCCTGGTGTCCCATACAGCTTGCTGTACTGTGGAAGTAGGCTGTCCAGCAGGGCCTGGTTCTCCTCAAGGCTGAAGGCTGGGGCTCTCTCCACAGTACGTGCCATTGCAGGGTCCAGAGGGGCAGAGACAGCAGCAGTGCAGTGGCAGATGTCGTCCTGGAGCATGTAGTGCAGGCAAGTGGGCTCTCAGGGGAACAGCCAGCAATATATATGTGCTGGAGAGGCAGATCCTGTCCCTTGTGTCCAAAGTGATAGGTCCAAGTCGTTTGCATCTTCTGAATCTGGCCAATCCATGGAATAGCAGCACCAAAACACGCCCACAGCATCCTTCAAATCTTCAACTTCATGACATACATGATTTTGCAACATTGTTGTGGGTGACCAACTGAATTTCCAGCAACCGACTCGTTCGAAATTCGAAAACGCGTCCGTTGCCAGGCAAGCCCATTGTCAATGGGTGCGCACCGATCGGTCCATTGCGGTACAACGCGCACAGGGGTACAACGCGTACCCGCACACATTGAAGGCAATGGGCCGGCCGGAGGCACCGATCGGTCCATTGCGGTACAACGCGCACAGGGGTACAACGCGTACCCGCACACATTGAAGGCAATGGGCCGGCCGGAGGCACCGATCGGTCCATTGCGGTACAACGCGCACAGGGGTACAACGCGTACCACGCACATTGAAGGCAATGGGCCGGCCGGAGGCACCGATCGGTCCATTGCGGTACAACGCGTACAGAGGTACAACGCGTACCCGCACACATTGAAGGCAATGGGCCGGCCGGAGGCACCGATCGGTCCATTGCGGTTCAACGCGCACAGGGGTACAACGCGTACCCGCACACATTGAAGGCAATGGGCCGGCCGGAGGCACCGATCGGTCCATTGCAGTTCAACGCGCACAGGGGTACAACGCGTACCCGCACACATTGAAGGCAATGGGCCGGCCGGAGGCACCGATCGGTCCATTGCGGTACAACGCGCACAGGGGTACAACGCGTACCCGCACACATTGAAGGCAATGGGCCGGCCGGAGGCACCGATCGGTCCATTGCGGTTCAACGTGCACAGGGGTACAACGCGTACCCGCACACATTGAAGGCAATGGGCCGTCCGGAGGCACCGATCGGTCCATTGCAGTTCAACGCGCACAGGGGTACAACGCGTACCCGCACACATTGAAGGCAATGGGCCGGCCGGAGGCACCGATCGGTCCATTGCGGTATCAACGCGCACAGGGGTACAACGCGTACCCGCACACATTGAAGGCAATGGGCCGGCCGGAGGCACCGATCGGTCCATTGCGGTTCAACGCGCACAGGGGTACAACGCGTACCCGCACACATTGAAGGCAATGGGCCGGCCGGAGGCACCGATCGGTCCATTGCGGTACAACGCATCACTGTACATGTGACTGGCATAGGTCAGCATGCCTGTCTCAGATGGACATATGCCAGCCACAGATAGCTCCCAGGGAGTGAGGGGCACACCTACATCACGACAGCCTGTCCAAACCTTATCATAAGGCATGTAAGGCTGCATTTCCTATTGTGTGTATGTTGGTGTACATGTTGTCCTGTGGGTGTCACCTGTGGGCAGCCACCCCCAGGCTGTGCACGTGTTCATGGGGACAGGATCCTGGGTGTTACGTGTACGTGACCACTGTGATGTGCAACTGTTCATATCTGTGCATGTGTCATGGTCACATTTCACAGTGGTGTTTGTGTATGTCATGTCACATACCCCGTGAGTCCCATGTGGGACGGTATGTTTGAGCCAGGGTGTCCCAGTGGCACAATAGTGATGGCCCTCCACAGTCTTTGTGCATGTAGTGTTTACAATGTCTCTGATTTCATGTGCACAATGGGAGACAGTCTCCACATCCACGTTGTGTGTGCATGGACTCTGATGTTGTGCGTGTGTGTCACAGACGTCCATGTCTGTCCTGCCATGGCAAGTGTGGCCACTACCTGTGGGGGTCATGTTTGTTTTGCTGTGGTGTACACATGATACTCCAGGTGATGCCAGTGTCCATGTGGCATTACAGGGTCCCTGGGAATGTACCTGTCGTTGAGCTGTGGTGCCTGGGGCACATCTGTCCTCACATGTCACTGTGGGGGGTGACTGTGACACGGCATCATGATATCCAATGGGCCAACCTGGGACAAATTGATGCCACCTGTAGGACCGTGTTGACAGATGTTGGCCATGTATGTACCATACATGTCCTTCCGGTACTGCACACTTCATGTAGTTGTGCCTCATGATGATGTATGTTGGGATCTTGAGTGTGTTCAATGCCGCATATGTGGGGTGACTGACGATCTTGCTTACTTCTCCTCTGCACTGCAGGGCTCCTGCTGTCCATCGGCCATTCCCAGACCTGGCAACGATGGTGGAACGGGACAGCATCCGACGGTACCGCTTCACCAGGCAACTGATTGAGGATTTGGCAGTGCAGTTGTCCCCACATTTGCAGCCTGGCCGGCCGTATCCTACAGCGCTGACCCCCAAGGTGAAGGTGATGGCAGCCCTACACTTCTTTGCCACTGGTACCTTCCAACATACTGTGGCGTCTGCTGGTGGGATGTCACAGACCATGTTCAGCCGTGTGCTCCGCGATGTTTTGGCGGCAATGTTGCTCTTCCTGAACCGGTACATCTATTTCCCTAGACTGCGACGACTCACTGTCGTGAAGAGTGACTTTTATGCCCTGGGGAGGATGCCGCATGTCATTGGCTCCATTGATGGGACACATGTGGCTTTGGTACCACCACAGGCCCAGGAGCAGGCCTACAGGAACCGCAAGCACTACCACTCGGTCAATGCACTGGTGGTGTGTCTTGCAGACATGACCATCACACACGTGTGTGCCCGTTTCCCTGGTTCAGCACACGATGCCTTTGTGATGAGGAGTAGTCGCATCCCCAGGATGATGGCACAGATGCAGAACCAGCGTGCCTGGCTTGTCGGTGTGTACTGACTTTGTGCCATTGTGTGTGATCTGATCTGTAGTATTCCGCCCACTTTTCCAAGTCAGCTGATGTGCACTTGTCTGTCCGTAGGTGACTCGGGATACCCCAACATGCCGTGGTTGCTGACACCCCTCAGGAACCCTGTGACACCTGCCCAGATGCGCTACAATGAGGCACATGGTCGGACCAGGAGAGTGATTGAGCGGACCTTTGGTCTCCTGAAGAGCCGCTTCCGCTGCCTGGACAAGACCGGAGGGTCCCTCCCATATGCCCCTGCGAAAGTGTGCAAGATTATCATCGTCTGCTGCATGCTACACAACCTGGCAGTGCGGAAGGAGTTGCCTCTCATCCAGGATGACGATGACCAACATCCGCCACCTGTGGAGGATCCTGGCCTGGACCACGATGCCAGTGACGATGATGATGATGATGGTGATGGTGATGTCCGCACACAGCTCATCACCAACTTCTTTAGCTGAATGTGAGTATCCTGAGGTGTCATGTGAATGATGTGAGTTGCCATGATGTGTGGGTGGGGCTCTGGCGCTGTTGGAGTGTGTCCATGGGCTACTTGACTGGATGTGTGTTGCGATGTGTGGTTACAGGTGGGCTGTACTCCCCAACAGTGTTGACATGCTAACTTGGTTCTGGGTGGGTATCTTGTAACATGTATTGTGCATGAGTTTTGCTGTTCTGTCCTGTACTGCATTGCTTTTGACTGTGTGTCATTTCTGTCCTTCACAGGGTACTTTCAGATTCGTTTGGTCAACTGTGTCCACCGACGACGTGATTGCACATCCAGGCTGGTAGCTGTTGTGTCCCTACAGGTGATGTGCGCCACACCCATGGACTTCCTTCCGTCTACAGTTGTTGACTGTGTGCCCGCTACCAGGTGGGGTTACCTTGCATCTGTAGTGGTTACGGCATGTTGCTACTGTGTAATAAACCTGTGCTTCACTTAGTGATGTGCGTTGTCTGTGGTCACACATTTGACTGCCATTTGCTTACTGCACCTGTGGGCTACTTGACTACAACTGGGAATGGGTGTGGTGTCTGTGCATTGCACCGTCTTCCCTGGCAACATCAGTGTAGGCAATGAGTCAGATGGCCTAGGTGTGTATGTGTTGTGTAGCCCTGGTGGTGTGTCTCCCTCATATGTGTCACGTTGCCTTTACTCACATGCCTGTGTTGTCCTTGCTGTTGCAGTTCGCATACACAGTGTAATTTTGCAGTTCATCATCCCCATAACAGCACCCACGTTGGAATCACGACAGAGGCAAGTATGGTGTATTAGTGTGTTTATTGTGATACATTTGTGTTAATAGTGCATAGGATGGGTTGTGCTGTACATGAATCTTGCAATCCCAAGTTCCTAGGTGAATTGAAAGTCCGGGTAGACAGGATCCCCAGTATCGGGGCCACAGTTGTCTGACACATTGGTCCAACTTGTACTCCCCATGCAATGTGTGGGAGTAGTGTTGCCGTCAACAGGGTGAACAGTCTGTGCACAAAGGCGAACATCCAGAACAGGTTCAGGCTTCCTGGGAGTTGCGCTTGGCCATCGGCCTCTCACTTTTCCCTCCTCGGACGACCCCTCTTCTTGGGGGGGGCCCTCAAGTGCAGGCTGCTGCGGTGCAGGGGACTCTCCGCCAGAGTCCTCCTCCCTCCCTGTGGCAGTTGCAGTTTGTTCGGCACCAGATGTTGTTGGCACACAGGGAGGTGTGGACTGGTTGCTGTTCATCTGGCGGAGGCATTGTAAAATGTCCCTGTGCACCGCCGTCATCTCATGCAGTGCATCCCACTTGGACTCCACGCGGGACATGTGTGAGTCCACACGGGACATGTGTGACTCCACGTGGGACATGTGGGAGTCCAAGCGGGCATGATGGGCAGCCTGCTGCTGTTTGATGTCTCTGAGGAGCCCCACTACCTGGCTGAGCTCTCCGGTGCTGGACTGGTACGCATCAGCTATGCGTACCAGTTGTGGGTCGTCATGCACACCAGCAACGTCTGCAAGCAGCGACCTCTGTCTCCCACCCCTCCCACCACCCCTGCTGACATGTGCAGTGTGTGCAGTTGCACGCACAGATAACCCTGGTCCACCTTGGGGGTTGGTGGTGGTGGTGGTGTCCATGGCCCCAGGTTGGTCCAGGGTCACTGTGCTGGTGTTGCTCCTTATTCTGTCCATGTCGGCAGGGATGGTATTCGTGGTGACAGTCGTTGTAGGGGTGGGTGCAGGGAGTGCAGCTGGTGGTCCTGCTGGTGCTGCAACTGGTGGTCCTGCTGGTGCTGCATGTTGACTTGCACCGGATGTGCCAGGTTGTTCATCATCGTCCGAGGAGGACAGAGGCTGTACGACGCCAGTGAGCTCGGCATCCTCTTTAGCCTGGGACTGGGACTCCTCAGCGACTGCTGCTGTGTCCCCATCATCACCTGTTTTTGGGAGACACAAACAATGTATGTCATGTTTCTGCAGGCATCAGTGGTTGACACACATGACAGTTGTGACTGTGCCTCTGGGTGCGGGCCTGTACATTGCATTGTCCTAAGTCGTCACAGTCAGGGGTTGATATTGGTGTGGCACATTGTCCTGCATTATTTGGGCATTTCTATGTATTTTCTGGGGTGTGAACATGGTCTGCATTGCTTGTGTTTGGTTGACAGCCAGACCTCCTTCCCACCCAGCCAGCCAGTCAGTTATCCCACCATGGAACGTGCTTGCGTTGCAGGGAGTGTAAGTTGTCTCTCAGGATGTCAGTCAGTGGTGTCCTGCTGTTTGTTGGTGCACAGTTGGCAGCAGGGCCTTGTGCTCCCCACAGCAGTAGCCAGTGTCAGCCATCTTGTGAGTCCTTCTCCACTCCCTGTGATGTGAGCATGGTTCAGGGTGGTGTTGATGGGCCAGTTGTGAGGCTGAGCAATGTCTGTGACTACGACTCCCATCATGCTATTGCCTCCTCCCCCTTCCCAGCATGCCCATGCTTCCTTCCTTTTGACTCTGCTTCCCTGTGGGTTGGGCTGGCTGTGCTGACAGGATGGCTGGGAGTGTTGTCCTGGCAGTTGTTTGGCTAAGAGTCCCAAGAGTGTCCCTGTGCTTCACACAACATAACCCAGGGTGGTGGTGCTTTGTGGGATCTTGTGTTAGGATGGAGGGCATTGCATTCTACCAGGTGGGTACTGTGGAGTTTGTGTTGGGGAGGGTGTGAGGGGAGGTGCTGGTGACTATAGTCAGTGCTGCAAGTCCCCCTTCCCACCCAGCCAGCCAGATATCCCACCATGGAACGTGCTTGCATTGCAGGGAGTGTAAGTTGTCTCTCAGGATGTCAGTCAGTGGCGTCCTGCTGTTTGTTGGTGCACAGTTGGCAGCAGGGCCTTGTGCTCCCCACAGCAGTAGCCAGTGTCAGCCATCTTGTGAGTCCTTCTCCACTCCCTGTGATGTGAGCATGGTTCAGGGTGGTGTTGATGGGACAGTTGTGGGGGTGAGCTATGTCTGTGACTACGACTCCCATCATGCCATTGCCTCCACCCCACTTGCCAGCATTCCCATACTTACTTGCTTTTGTGTGGAGTTCAGTGGTGTGGGTGTGAGGGCAATGGCAAGATGGCTGACAGTGGTGTCCTGCTGTTGGTTGGTGTGCAGTACCCAGCATGCCCTTGTGCTCCCCACGACACAGCAACAGTGTCAGACATCTTTGATGGGCCTTTCCACTCTCTGTGGGATGTGCATGCGTGAGTGTGAGCTTGCTGGGCCATGTGGTGGGGGATGTAGGGCTGTGAGTACGACTCCCATCATGCTATTGCCTCCTCCCCCCTTCCCAACATGCCCATGCTTCCTTCCTTCCTTTTGACTCTGCTTCCCTGTGGGTTGGGCTGGCTGTGCTGACAGGATGGCTGGGAGTGTTGTCCTGGCAGTTGTTTGGCTAAGAGTCCCAAGAATGTCCCTGTGCTTCACACAACATAACCCAGGGTGGTGGTGCTTTGTGGGATCTTGTGTTAGGATGGAGGGCATTGCATTCTACCAGGTGGGTACTGTGGAGTTTGTGTTGGGAAGGGTGTGAGGGGAGGTGCTGGTGACTATAGTCAGTGCTGCAAGTCCCCCTTCCCACCCAGCCAGCCAGATATCCCACCATGGAACGTGCTTGCATTGCAGGGAGTGTAAGTTGTCTCTCAGGATGTCAGTCAGTGGTGTCCTGCTGTTTGGTGGTGCACAGTTGGCAGCAGGGCCTTGTGCTCCCCACAGCAGTAGCCAGTGTCAGCCATCTTGTGAGTCCTTCTCCACTCCCTGTGATGTGAGCATGGTTCAGGGTGGTGTTGATGGGCCAGTTGTGAGGCTGAGCAATGTCTGTGACTACGACTCCCATCATGCTATTGCCTCCTCCCCCTTCCCAGCATGCCCATGCTTCCTTCCTTTTGACTCTGCTTCCCTGTGGGTTGGGCTGGCTGTGCTGACAGGATGGCTGGGAGTGTTGTCCTGGCAGTTGTTTGGCTAAGAGTCCCAAGAGTGTCCCTGTGCTTCACACAACATAACCCAGGGTGGTGGTGCTTTGTGGGATCTTGTGTTAGGATGGAGGGCATTGCATTCTACCAGGTGGGTACTGTGGAGTTTGTGTTGGGGAGGGTGTGAGGGGAGGTGCTGGTGACTATAGTCAGTGCTGCAAGTCCCCCATCCCACCCAGCCAGCCAGATATCCCACCATGGAACGTGCTTGCATTGCAGGGAGTGTAAGTTGTCTCTCAGGATGTCAGTCAGTGGTGTCCTGCTGTTTGTTGGTGCACAGTTGGCAGCAGGGCCTTGTGCTCCCCACAGCAGTAGCCAGTGTCAGCCATCTTGTGAGTCCTTCTCCACTCCCTGTGATGTGAGCATGGTTCAGGGTGGTGTTGATGGGCCAGTTGTGAGGCTGAGCAATGTCTGTGACTACGACTCCCATCATGCTATTGCCTCCTCCCCCTTCCCAGCATGCCCATGCTTCCTTCCTTTTGACTCTGCTTCCCTGTGGGTTGGGCTGGCTGTGCTGACAGGATGGCTGGGAGTGTTGTCCTGACAGTTGTTTGGCTAAGAGTCCCAAGAGTGTCCCTGTGCTTCACACAACATAACCCAGGGTGGTGGTACTTTGTGGGATCTTGTGTTAGGATGGAGGGCATTGCATTCTACCAGGTGGGTACTGTGGAGTTTGTGTTGGGGGGGTGTGAGGGGAGGTGCTGGTGACTATAGTCAGTGCTGCAAGTCCCCCTTCCCACCCAGCCAGCCAGATATCCCACCATGGAACGTGCTTGCATTGCAGGGAGTGTAAGTTGTCTCTCAGGATGTCAGTCAGTGGTGTCCTGCTGTTTGTTGGTGCACAGTTGGCAGCAGGGCCTTGTGCTCCCCACAGCAGTAGCCAGTGTCAGCCATCTTGTGAGTCCTTCTCCACTCCCTGTGATGTGAGCATGGTTCAGGGTGGTGTTGATGGGCCAGTTGTGAGGCTGAGCAATGTCTGTGACTACGACTCCCATCATGCTATTGCCTCCTCCCCCTTCCCAGCATGCCCATGCTTCCTTCCTTTTGACTCTGCTTCCCTGTGGGTTGGGCTGGCTGTGCTGACAGGATGGCTGGGAGTGTTGTCCTGGCAGTTGTTTGGCTAAGAGTCCCAAGAGTGTCCCTGTGCTTCACACAACATAACCCAGGGTGGTGGTGCTTTGTGGGATCTTGTGTTAGGATGGAGGGCATTGCATTCTACCAGGTGGGTACTGTGGAGTTTGTGTTGGGGAGGGTGTGAGGGGAGGTGCTGGTGACTATAGTCAGTGCTGCAAGTCCCCCTTCCCACCCAGCCAGCCAGATATCCCACCATGGAACGTGCTTGCATTGCAGGGAGTGTAAGTTGTCTCTCAGGATGTCAGTCAGTGGTGTCCTGCTGTTTGTTGGTGCACAGTTGGCAGCAGGGCCTTGTGCTCCCCACAGCAGTAGCCAGTGTCAGCCATCTTGTGAGTCCTTCTCCATTCCCTGTGATGTGCGCATGGTTCATGGTGGTGTTGATGGGACAGTTTTGGGGCGGGCAATATGTGTGACTGCAACTCCCATGATGCTATTGGCTACACTGACTTGGCCAGCATACACAGAATTCCTTCCTTTGAGTGGTCTTCACTGTGTGTTGGTGTTGTTGTGGTGGCTACATGTGTGGATGTGTTTGTTAGTTCTATTTGTGCCACTGCCTAGCTGTAGTTGTGGTTGTGTTTGTACATGTGTTGGCACAGTTGGATGTGACTTTTTTGATGGCATGTGTTGTGTTTCTCTGACTGACATACACATTTTGGGATGATTCTGTTCTGGTTGCTGTGTGATTGCTATGAGTGCATGGTTTGACTCTCCCCTTGACAGTGATGTGTGTGTGTTTTGTGGCAGTATATTGTGTACATTTGTTGTGTACTCACCAGGCTCTGGGATGTCCTCTAGTCCATATATGCTCACTGGCGGTAGGATGGCCCGCACCTTCTCCTCCCAGGGCCTGAGGTATATTGGCTTGGCAGGAGGGCCACTGCCGGTGTGTTGGCTGTTGATGTAGTCTTGCTTCAGCAGTTTCCGTACCCTCCTGCGCACGTCATACCACCTGTTCTGGATGTCGGTCTTTGTGCGCCGACATGGTGATTGGGCGTTCACCCTGTTGATGATCCTCTCCCACATCTTGGTTTTCTGCGACATGGGGGTCTGTTGGACCAATGTGCCAAACAGCTGTGGCTCTACCCTGAGGATCTCGTCTACCAGGACTTCCAATTCACAATCTAGGAACTTGTGATTCTTCTTGGGGGGCATGGTGATGGGTGGTGATGGTGAGTGATGTGTGTGTTGGTGTGCAGGTGAGGGTGTGTGAGTGTGTGTTTTGCTGGGTGTATGTGAGGTAGGTATTTGTTGGTGTGCTGATGGTGTGTGGCTTGTGTGAGGGATGAGCTGTGGGTGTGTGGTTGCTTTCTCTTGGGTGCTGGCAGTGGAATGGCATTTGCAAAGGCTCATGGTAGTGATTTGTGTCCTTTATATAGGTGGAGTTGTGGGTGTGTCTTTGTTCTCTGTCCCCACCCCACCCCAGTATTTATTGGCTTGGTAATTGCTTGTTTGGCCTTTTTTGGGTGATTTTTCCTTTGTGTTGTTTGTGTATGTTGGAAACGTTCTTGTGACCGAGTCGGACCCTGCATTGGTCTCGTACGGTGTTTTCCGTTTCGTTCACGCTGTGTTTGTGCAGTTTTCTATGCTGCGTACGCGTCGGTCGCGGTGTATTGTGTTGCTTCGGCTCGGTTTTGTATGCGTGTCGGTCGTACGGCTTGTCCTCCGTCCGACTCGGTCGTGGTTTTCGCGCTTTGCATCGTACTTTGCGGTTTGGAGTTAGCGTGTACGTTTCGGTCGGATTTGTTCCAGGTGCGTGTCGGTCGGTTGGATTCGCGTGTTTTTCCGGCCGGATTGCTATTTTCCGTGCGGCTCGGTCGGTCTACTTGGTTTCGTTACGTGTCGGTCGGATTTTTCGCGCCTTGCATCGTACTTGGCGTGTCGGGCGGCACGGGTACGTGTCGGTCGGTATTTTTTCCGGATCCGAGTCGGTCGGTGCTTTTTCCGGCCCGAATCGGAATCGACCCCTTAATGTTCAAAAGCAGTACTACGTCTCATGATATGATCGCCATGTCTTCTCCAGTTTCAGGGTCATCACAAAGTGCAGTCGGTAGGGTAAATGCTTGTTGAATGTGTTTTGGTTCGGTTATTGACCAAGATTTTCTGATAGCGGAGTTTTGTGAGTTAGAGTTCCTGTAAAAGTATCACTGGTGGCCGAAAGCTCAGAAGAGTGTTCTCTTTTCTGTAATGAAATACTGAGCAAAGCATTTGCCTCTAGTAATATGCCAGTAAGGCATTCTTCTTCTGTTTTTGAGGGTGGTTATTCTTCTGGGTAGTAGCTCAGGAAAGTGTTTTGAATTTGGAAGGTTCGAAGCTCAGTGCTCGACATCTGAGACATGTGGTGTACAGCACCAGGTGAAACTCACCTGGTGAGCCATGATCCCTCCACGAGTTAAGGCAGTTCCAGAACTCAGGGAGATGGTACCACCTGTCCTGCCTCGTGGTCTAGGTCAAGATGTTCCGGTTGAATCTGGTCCTGAACGTTCTCTTCTATGGGTCAGCAGCCTGCTTTTTAAAAGAAGGTGCCACCTTGAATGAAGTCTTTGCTGCTTCTTACATGTGTGCACTTGCCTGACTGTTTCTATGTTTGATGACTTGTTGGCTTTAGTCTTTCCTCTCTCTCTCTCTCTCTCTCTCTCTCTCTCTCTCTCCTAAGGTGCTGGCAAAGTAGAGCCGTGATGGTGCTGTAGTAACAGGTAGATCTCCCTAGGTAAGTATCTCTCACATTTAGAATAACAAAATATAAATGGATCTAGGTAGAATAACTTACAATCTTGTTCACTAATTAAACTTACATGCTTGCATGGGAAGTATAATTCATGCTTTTTTTTTCTTCTTCGACCAGCCTGCTGCCCTTGACATATGCCAGAAAGACCCATGCAGTAAGGCCTGATGGAAGATATCCATTTGTGTTTGTGTCCAGAAGGTGGAGGTGACAACTTTGGTCTTTCGTTGGCTGTAGCATCTGGAGGAAGAGGAGGAGGAAGCAGGTTAGGCATCCTGTCATCTGCCTGGTGAACTTCTCCCACAAATTTAGCAGCTGACCGATATGACCATGCCCACTGCCCACAGCAGCTAATTACAGCCCTTCTCTCCAACACCCACTAAGGTAATCTTCCGCAAGCTCATGCAGAGCAAGGAGACCATGGGTTAAGGCAGTGGTCTTCAAACTTTTTAATGCCTTGCCCCCCAAGTGGAAAAAAAAACATTGTCCCCTCATCACAATGTTTCACAATTATTCTATTAAACTGGCAGTGTTTAAATATGTCTAGACTTATTCAAACATTACAGTTAAGTTCTGTTACTGTTTAAGAAATGCAATCAACTACATGATTGCCAAAAACACTATTCTGGTGAGGTAGGCCTTACCAACATGTGAAAGTATCCACAGTTTGATTATTATAAATGGGGGTGGGGGTTCTGAAGAATATTTGGAGTCTTTTCCCTTTTGACACCTTCTCCCAGTCAGGATATAAATGATAAAAGATGTTAGTAATGGCACATTTCAGAGCGGCTCACTGCCGCTCATTTTTTTCTGCAGAGAACAAAGTACTGTTATTAGCATAATGCTACTTTTGGCGAGAGCCTGGCGTCCCCAATTACTTGAGGCCCCCCCTTGCCTCCCAGTTTGAAGACCCTTGGGTTAAGGCCTAAAGGGACTGAAGGTACAAGATGAATAGACTCGAGGTGTATGGTATTATTTTTAGGGAGAAGGGTGGGTTTCTGTTGAGGGTGGTGTGCATAGAATGAGTTGGGGAAGTGGTTCATTTTTATGTGTTTTATGGTTTAGGGAAGGGGTGGTTTCTGTTGTAAGAAGTGTGTGTTGGATGAGTTGGGGAAGTTGTTCATTTTTATGGGCTTTAGCATTTAAGGAAGGGGTGGTTTCTGTTCTGGTTGGCATAGATGGCTGTCTTTTAATATCAATAAATATTGTATTCTTACATGGTTTTTATAATCATTAGTGTAACTGTTTGTTATCAGTAGCATATAGAATTACTTAGGAATTGCAACTTAAGTAAGTACTCAACATTGTTCTAAATAAATCATCTCTTTTAAGTCTATAGAGGTACCTCTCTTTGAGTATTTTCGCATAGAGGTAGCTATAGACGGGTCCTTCTCCTAGATGTTGTTAATGGGACATGGAGAATTTACTTTCTTCCAAAAGGAGATACACACATTGAATAATAAAATGAAGGAATGGAGTCTTATAGTCTAAGTAAACTGAGGGGTTTCAGTAGAACCAAGAGATGATGGTTTTCAGGTAATGTAAGGCTAATCAAGTAGCACACCCAGAGATAAATAGAAGGGTGAGCCCGGAATTATCAACCAAACATTAAAAAGACCAAGTTTAAAAAAGCCCCTGCCATCTGCCACATTAATCATTTGCCACTCAAAATGTTATCCAGTCACCTGTTTCTGAACCAGTGTAAAATCTCTGTATGTGTCTCTTTTCAATGGAAGCCACACACATATGCAGTGCAGTCCTCACAATATTTACTGACAGCTGACCAGGAACATGAAAGGCTAGGAACAGAGGCATTTTGTTCTTTTGAAAATGGCAGCTTTCATTGCAGACTTAGAGGCCACTGCTCATTGTAAAGTCAATGGTTGACCCTAAAGTTCAATTAGTTGCATTTCTTTCTCACCACTCAGTCACCACACATAAACGACTTTACCCTCATTGATCAAAAGTTTGTGCTTTGTACTCTGGTCCAAAGTAGTCTATTTAATTTACATTTCTTGTCACACCAAATGTAAAAATAAAAAAAACAGAATGTTTTTATTTTATTTTCCAACACACCTTTCAGTTCTAATTACGGACTTTGCCTAGAGGAGGATCACTCTCTACAAATGAGATGCTCAAGAAAACATACTTATTCACTGTTGATATTTTTTGGAGATGAAATTGTCCGGAATTAGGTTAGGCGACAGGCATGGAGGGGCTGCAAGCACAGGAGAATGGGCCTGTGGAAGCTTAGACAGGTGGGAGCCCTTCTTAATCAATTGGTCTAGGTGCTCCACTTTAGAAGCAGACTTGGTTGCTCTCTGTGGAATCTCTAAAAAGCGAAGATTTGAACATTACATTCTATTCTCCAGATTTTCATGCTTCACTCTAATTTTGATCAACTCTTTTTTCAATCTTTCATTGTCTTTGTCATGATTATCAGTGTGTGTTTTATATTGGAGATCCTGTGTTGCATGTGATCTAAATACTCCATTACGGTATCAATCCTCTTGTTGGCCTCAACAAAGCTCTCTTTCATGATTTTGACTGAATTGTCCTCCTGCCATTTTTAAATATTGAATGTCCTGCTGGATGCTATTGAACACATTTTCTACAATCCTTTTGCTTGATCCTTTAGCCTGACAAATGTTTGTTAATAATTGATCCGTGTTCATCTCTTTTTGGATAGCCTGCAAAGTGGAGCTAGATTCACCCCCATTCATTTTGTCTTCATTCAGCAGAGGGGTTTCTACTTTGAAGTTAGCTAATGGATTTGGATTTTGGAAATAGATCTTCCTTGTTGGAACTTTAGTATCGGTTACTTTACTGGCTTTAAATTTGACAGAAGAAGCACTATATATCATTGCCTGTTCCTGTTCCCAATTCAGGGATTGAGTCTCACTGCCAGTCGATCTGTTGTCTCATGTGCCTGAGTATTACCACTCGGTCCCCCTTGGAATTCTTTATTCAGTTGAATTCAGTCTACCTTAGACCTTGCAGAAGAATTCAGTATTATAAGCTTGTGCTGGAGATCCACAGATCTCTTGTGACTGGAGGTAAACCACTCTCTCCTGCATTCGTAGTTTTCTTAATGAGGACCTAGGTGGTGGACTAATCATAATTCGGGACTGTTTTCATTCATTAAAGCAGCATTTAGAGGGGGGAAATTTTAAGAGCCATTTGGGTAGCTTAGAAGACGTCTGGTGCTGGGAGGTATGCACTGTCACGTTCGGCATCAAAGGGGCATTACCATCTGCATTTAAAATTTCTAACTATTACTTAAGCATTTCCAAGCCACCGTTTTCCTTTTTGTATGAGATAACTGCCCCTTTGCCTCCAGCGTGATTTAATAATGATTTTAGTTTGCAACCACCACCTAAATCTGATTATATTGTGCTTTTAGCTTTTCTGGACACTTTTGAGCTCTAGGAGTTTGGCCTCATTGGGACAATGTTGGTTTGTTACTTTTGATGCTGTTTAGGCCTTACAGAACAGGGAAATCACTGTGTACTCAGGTAGTCAACTCCCTGTAAATCTGACGCACCTTTACAGCTGCTCTCCCGGAAGACTCCATGATTTGAGGGTAGTGCTCTGACACCAGCGACTAGAACATCGATGTTGAAATAAAGGTAGTAATGAATTGGCACAAAAAGTGCCCTCCTTTAGCACAACCTCTCGCTGCAAGGCTGAAGCAGGAAACCAGTGAAAATGACCCTTCCTGGAAAAATCTTTGATACCAAAAGCTAACTTCTGAGCTCACTGGACAGTAAGCAAAACCTTTCTTTAAAAAACTTTCTTTATGTAGGAGGTTTTTGAAGTAATTATAAACCTCCCTAATTGTAAGGCAACAGGAAGCAATGGCATACCAGCTGAGCTTTATAAAAAAAATTCAGATCACATATCCAAGTACATTATGGAGTTGGCAAGTAATACTATAAAGGGTGGGAGTAACCCTAACTCCTTTGATACAGGCATTATAGTGAATTTTTAAAAGCTTGGTAAAAATCCTGAAGATCCTCATATGGGCCTGGTCAGTGACCCTGGAGAGCTCGGGGATCTATCAGCTGCATAACACACACCTTATGGCCAGGTTGAAACTCTACCAGAGTGGCCTTCTGGTCATTGTAGAGATTCAAAACTTCTTGACTGGCCCCAAGATTGCTTTTTGCCTTCTTCCAGAAGTGATGCATCTGGTTGTGGAGGGCCAGCATGTAGCTGACCACATCCTGAGGAGGCTTCCAGGGAGCTTGCTCCCACCCCTCTCTTACAAGGCTAAGAGATCCCCTAACAGGGTGGCCATAAAGATGTTCAAAGGGGTAAAGCCAACCCCTCTCTGTGGCACTTCTCTTTAGGCAAAGAAATGGCATAGAAGGAGGACCTCCCAGTTACGCCTGGGGCTCAGGTAGGCCCATTATTATGCCCTTCAGGTACTTGTTGAATTTTTCCACAAGACCGTTGGTTTGGGGGTGATAGGGTGTGGAGAACTCAGAAGTTACCCCACACTCATCCCACATAGACTTCGAGTGCGCTGACATAAAATTAGTACCTTTGTCAGACTACCTCTTTGGGGACCCCACATGGGTAAAAATCCCCATTAGTGTCCAGGCCACTGCATGCGCAGTACTCACAGGGATGGCTACTGGGTAGCGAGTGGCGTGGTCCACCAAGACCAGGATGAACCTGTTGCCTAAAGCTGTCTTGAGGTCCAAGGGTCCAACGATGTCTACCCTCTCAAAGGGAGTGCCAATGACAGGTAATGGGGTTAGGGGAGCATTGAGCTGTTTCCCTGACTTCCCACAGCCCTGACAGGTGGGACAGGACCTACAGACTGCATCTGAGGCTGTCTTCATCTGGGGCCAATAGAAGTGGGCAACAAGCCTAACGAAGGTCTTGTCTTGCTCCAGATGTCCTGCCAGGGGTATGCCATGAGCCAAATTCAGCAGAAAGGTCCTGTGGCACTGGGAGACCACCAGCACACTGGCTACCCCAAATCCAGGAACCTTAGGCTAACTATATAGGAGCTAATTCTCCCAATAGATCAGGCGACCTGCAGAGGTGTCACCTGCTGCCTGGGCCTCAGCTTGCAGCTTCAAGTCCTCTAAAGTGGGGCACTCTTTCTGTGCTTTACAGAATTCCTCCCTTGTGGGCCTACCCTCCATTTGCCTATCAGCAAGCTCAGGCAGGTCACCCAGGGCGGCAATGTCCTCCTTGGTTGGCTTGGGGGCATTCTCCTAAGGGGCCCCATTAACCTCAACCATGGGAATTTTAGGGGCTGATTTCCGATGCCCCTTGCCCTTCTCCTTCTTGGCAGTTGTGTGGGCCATTGTTCCACACTCCACATGTCCTTGACTCCCACCCCGGGCACCCATGTACCTTGTGGTCATACAGACTCATTCAGGTAATCCCAACATCTCCAAGTTTGACCTGAGCTCTTCCTCCCTCCAGACAGTGTGCTCCAGATCATTGCCTAACAGACAATCTACAGTCATGGCATGGCTCACAGCTACTTTTAGAGAACCTGATACTCCCCCACTCAAAGGGAACCAGAGCTACTGGTAGATTACTCTCATGATTGTTGGCAAATATGACTTGGTGGAATGTGTTAGGAAGGACCTGCTCTGAGTAAACCAGCTGACACTTCACAGTGGTCTTGCTGGACCCTGTGTCCCTCAGAGCCTCCACCCTTTGCCCATTGATGGTGACCCACTGCCTGTACTTAGAAGTATTGGCAGGCATATGGGCTTTTGGCACCATCTCATCACCCAGGGAAACTGGGGTAACCCATGTCTGCTCCCCAAAAGCTAACTGGGACTACCTCCTCCCTGAGCGCTACACTTACCAACCCAGGTGTCTACCAACCGATGGGGGTCTGTGCCTTCTTGGGATATTTGGAGTCACCCTTGGAGTACCCATGCTTGTGCATTGGGGTACTAACCTCACTGCCTGCTAGCCAAAGAACCCCTTCATCTTAGGCTCAGACTGGGAATGGTTACCACTAGTCCCTTGGGAACTATTTTGGGGGCCTTTTGAAAACCCCTTATTTTCTCCCCCCTCTTTCTTCTAATGCAAGCCCTGACCGCCCTTGTGGGAGTCTCCCCCAGATACCTTTTTGGACACTCTGGTGCTATCCCTGAAGTCCGCCTCAATGGCAAGCTTCCTGAGGTCAGCCAGCTTGCTGTCAACTTAGTGCTGGTGCAGCTCTGGAAAACAAATGCTGAGCATGTGCTCTCTCAGGATTAGATTGTCAACCCATTGTAGTCATTAACCTTGCTGCCCTGTACCCAACCATTCAGTGCCTTGCTGGATTAGTCAACAAAATCCATCCAAGAATGGTTAGGGAGCTTCTGACTGTCTCTGAACCTTTGGCAGTACTTTTCAGGGGTCAGCCCAAATGTAGATATCAAGATGGCTTTCATGGGTGAATACCTGGTTTGGTCCCCAACCTCTAAAGTAAGAAGTGTGTCCTGCTCCACACTAGGCATGTGTTCCCATAAACCACCCCCAGTGCTCTTCTGGGATCTTGTGAACCCTCAGAGCAACCTGGTAGGCAGAAAAACATTTGTCAATGTCATCTCCGACCACATAACTGGGTCCCAAATCCTTAGTGATGCAGGCCTTTTTGTCTCCTTCAGACACTGCAGTTGTGCTGCCACCATCACTGCTACACTCTACCTGCTCAGTTCATGAGCCAGTAGTAACTTTTTCTCCTCCACAGCCCTCTCAGCCTTCTTTTGTTCTGCCTCCATGGATGGTTTCTTCTTTTCCATCCTGAGTCTGGCCATCTCGAGCAGCTTAAACTCTCTTTCCTCCCTTCTCTCCACCAGTTCCTCTGGGGACAGGCTGCAGGAAGAGACACTGCTTCCTGCCCTAGCATGGAGCTCCAAATCAGGGGCCAAGCCATCCCCTTCAGCAGGCTGTTGCCCCTCAGCACTGAGATCAAAATCCTTTCCTTGCCTGTCCACCTGCTCATCTCCTTCAGTTGCTGCAGCAAGTGACTGGTGGACTTCCGCCCAGGTCATAAGGGCCTTTTGCAAGTCCACCTTCCTGGTGGTGCTCTTGGAAGTCCCCTCTCTTTACAGAGTGCTGGCTCAAACTCCCTGCTTGTAGAGGTGGATTTAGGCACCAAAGACAGAGAGAGAATGTTTAAAAATCAAAAAAGCCATTTAGGGAGAATTTAACCTGAATTGGTCTTAGATTATTTATGTGGGGTGATAGTGTAAGATCAAATTACTGAATGGCACTGCACAAACACAGGTCCAATCCTCACCACTGAACACCAGTATAAGAAATTGAGTGACTGGTTGGGGGAGTAAAACCCTTCTCAAGCAGCAACCACAATTCTTCTCAAGGTCAAATTACAAGCAAACCCTAAATTATTCTGTACTCAACCCTCGTGGAGCTTGGCACAGAGCAGTCAGACTTAACTCAGAGGCAATGTGTAAAGTATTTGTGCAACACTTCAAACAGTAACACAGTGAAAACAGACCACAAAAGGAGCCCACAACACTACTAGAAAAAAATTGAGTGATTTTTAATAAATAAGACAAGACCAAAACAACAAAAATCCAAGTGGTAGAACCGGAGATATTGAGTTTTAAAGTTTTTAGGGAAAATAGTGCCAGGAGGCGTAAAGCGCCAACTGTGGATACCTGGTCTCACCAGACTGGGACATAGTCACAAGTTCAGGCCCACCACAATAGAGCATGGGCCAATTACAGGGACCCAGTCAGGTCTGCTGAACAGAGTACCTGAAATCCTGGTTTGCGGAGCACTGCTGGATCCGCCTCAAAAATGCATTGTTCAGCCAAAGCAATGCGTGGCTTCTGAGAGGCGGCAAGGCTGCAGTGTGAGGGCCTGTAGCATTGATGCTGCGTATCCTGTCGAGGAGGGCTTGCGATGCGAAGTCTGGAGTCGAGGATGATTTTCGCAGTCGGGGCAATGTGTAGATTCCAAGGAGCTGCAAGGCGTTATGCAGAGCCCGTCATCGAGGTTGCTATCAATGAGAGATGCGAGGGCCTGCGCTGAGGAAGCATTGTGCATCAGTGGCACTGAATGCATTGCAGCCTGTGGCTGCAATACAAATCTTTGTGATGGGTCCAATCCATGCAGAAGTAGAGATGCATCAGGTTCTGCTCAGGGTTGCACCTTGCAGCAGAGGAGATGGGTCAGTTCCACTGGATCCACAGGGGCGGACCGTATGCCCACTTCCAAAGGTCCATGACGGAAGTGGCACCACTTGACAGGGTAGACATACAGATGGCAGACTCCAGCCAGGTACATATGCAAGGTTGGTGGAAGCTTGTTAGGTCCCTGAAGCTTTACATCAGGATGCCAGCCAATTTTGGAGTCACTCTGGGTTCTGGGTTCAAGAGATGCAGGTCCAGTCCTTCTCAGCGAGGCAAGAGGGCAGCAGGCAGCAGATCAGCACAGCAAGGCAGGAGTTAAGCAACTATCTCCAGGGGGTATGCACCACTTTCTTTGGAGGCAGGACACAACCTATTCAGGTGTAAGTGGGGCTGTGACTAGGTACTCCCTCTCATCCTGCCAGTGATGGTCTATCCAGGCACACCTGAGCTCTCTATCCTGTGTGGCAATCTAGAAGGAATACACAAAGCTCAACTGTCAGATCCATCGAGTCATGTGACCAGAAACAGGCTACAGGCGCTAAAGGGTTAAGGCAATACAATTTCAACTTTCTAAAAGAGGCATTTTCAGAATTGCAATTTAAAATGAGACTTAACCATAAATCAGGATTTTTAATTTTGATTCCAGAGACACCAAAAGTGAACTCTTTTTCTCTTCCCATTTGGAAAACACACTTATAAACTGAATAAGACTACTCCAATGTTATTCTAAGGGAAAAATAGGCATTGCAGTAATAAAATATGAATTAAAATGTTTTTCACTACCAGGACAAGTAAAACTTAAAAGTACATGTCCTATTTTTTAAATACATTGCGCCCTACCCTCTGGGCTGTCCAGGGCCTAGCCTAGGGGTGTCTTATATGTATTTAAAAGAAAAGGTTTTGCCAGGTCGAAATTTAAGTTGAAAACTGCCCGCACATGCTCCGCAGTGGCAGGCCTGAAACATGTTAGGGCTTTTGAAGTAGGTAGCACAGTCAGTGCTGCAAGCCCACTAGTAGCATTTAATTTACAGGTCATGGGTACATGTAGTACAACTTTTTTAGGGACATATAAATAAATTAAATATGCTAATTGGGGATAAGTCAATATCACCATGTTTTAAGGAGTGAGCACATGCACGTTAGCATTGGTTAGCAGTGGTAAAGTGCGTAGAGTCCTAATGTCAGCAAAAAATGAAATCAGAAAAAAATGGAGGAGGAAGGCAGAAATGTTTGGAGGAAGCCCACCCTAAGGCTGCCTGGTCTAACAGAAACATATTACCCAATACGCACATGCTGGTCTAATAACACTCAGATAAGGAAATCAAGATTTAGTAAATTACATCACTTATTTCCAACACCGGGCATCTGCTGTGACATGGATGGATGAGCCTGCTGCTGTACCCTCTTCTCAAGGTCTCTGAGACGATCTCAAATATGTCTTGTTGTTAGTGGTAAATTGACCAACCACTTTAGCAGATTAAATTGACCTAATGCTGCAAACACATGCCCAGCAAAATGTTTGAACATCTGAGCACTGTACTTATAATCCAAGAATCTGGTTTAATAAAGTCCCGGACAAGAGTGGTGTTACATCTCAGGCTGAAGAATCATGCAGACTGGAAAATCACAAGATACCTTTTCAACCAAAAAAAGGGAATGCCATAGGAAGACAGGATTATATTTCCACTGTGGAAAGAGTGGACATCTGGTGAAAGCTTGCCTTCAATAATAATCCAACCCGTCCATGAACAAAAGGCATGGGGCAGGCACACAAATTACAGAAGTGTCTGTTGCTTATCAAGCACATTATTTCCTGCACATTCTGATTGCTAATTCTTGAGGACCCATGACAGTTTTTGCCTTTGTTGATTCTGGAGCATTCAGTTGTTTTATGGATAATCAATTTCACCAGATTCCTATCAAGGAGAAAACTGTTAAGGAAGACATCCAAGAATTAGATGGAACTGCTCTCATTCTAGAGCAGTACATTTTGACACGTCAAAAAGGTTCACTGTTTTAATTGACGCTCCGTCCTCTTCTATCATTCTCTGCAATATGTGGCTTAGAAAGCATAGCCACCATATAGACTGTAATATGCAATCAATCACCTTTACCTTATCTTACTGTGATTCTCATTACTCTCAAAAACTGCCACTGGCAAGATTCATTCATTGACATGCTTTGTGCTGCAGCCATGTACATCTGAACTCACCCCACAAGTACAGAAGGATGAGGAGGTTTATCCACATTATCATAATTTTACAGAGGTATCTAGGAAGAGAGGAGTTGACACTCTTCCTCCTCCTCAACAGTACTACTGCTGATTTGATCTGTTGTCTAGAGAACCCCTTCCACATTGGAAGGTCTATCCTCTGATGGTGAAAGAAGACAACATTTTACAATATATGCAGGAAAATGTAGACAGAGTGTTCATTTGAAATGTCACTCTCCCAGTAGCGGCACTAATCTTCTTCATGCAAATGGTGAATACTGGCCATGCCTAGACTATTGAGAAACACATGTGACTATTGTAAGAAACTGATATCTGGCACTCCTCTTATCAATACTTCTGGATTAAGGGAAATCTACCAAAGTGTTCTCTAGTTGGATCTTAGAGGAGCATGTAACTTAGAACAGATACATGAAGGGAGTAATTGAAAGAAGGCATTCAATACCCGGTATGGGCATTTCAATAATCTGGCATGGCCTTTCGGACTCTGCAATGCCCCTGAACCCTTCCACCATTCTGTCAACAACATATTCAGAGACATTCTGGATGTGTGCATGGTAGTATATCTCAAAGATATTTTGATCTACTCGGGAATCATTATAGAGCTTAAAAAAACATTCCCTGTATGCCTAAGCTGAGAAACATCTCTTCAAAGTTTCTACCATCTCCAGTCTTGACTTTGAGATCTCTTAACGAGGAATAGGAATGGGCTCTTAAGGTAAAATTACTATTAGAATGGCCTTCTCTGAGAAACATAAAGGAAGTTCAGAGTGTTTAGGTTTTGCCAACTTTTATGGACAATTCATACAGAAGATTTCATTACTCAGCGAATAGTTTACTTAACTTGGAAGGGGTGAATTTTAAGTCAATTAAAAAGCAGGAACAAGCCTTTAAGATACTCAAGACAATCATTACCTCTGCTCCAGTTTTGAGACACTATCTAATAAAGAGAGTTCTTAGCATTCAAAGAGGCTTTTTCTCATTGGAGATTTTTCCTAGAATGAGCTCAGAATAAAATTCTAGTATGGACTGATAAGAACTTCCTTTAGCTCATCATTCTAAAATGTACAAAGTTTTGCTATACACGATGGACTCTTTTCATGTTTCAATTATGTCATCAGATATTGCCCAGCAAACTAAATGCATTCTCTTGGTCTCAGATGTGATTGCATTTGATGCAGCACTGACAGAAATCTGTTTTGGTTTTGGTGGTGGTGGTACTGTTATTGAGACAGGGGTAATCCTCCTATTATTTTCCTTCCCAGAAGAGTGTGCAATGGCTATGCCACTTCGCGCACCTAGCGGAAAAAGAAAGGATTAGAACAGTGCCGTATACGCTGAGCTAGAAAGGGACAAGGGGGAATATTTACGAGAGCGTTGTGACATGCTTGCACCACGCAATGGGGTACATGCATGACGCAAAGCTCTAAGTCATATTTATGAAGCCATGCAAAGCCATTTTGCATGGCTTTAAGTCGCTTCATAAACATGGAGTAATGCAACACAGCGTAAATAGCTGCGTTGCATTACTCTGCACAAGGGGGCATTCCATGTGCGTTGCAGTGGGTGTTCCCACTCAAAACCCATGATTTTTGACGCATTCCCAGATTTACCAAACATGCTAAACCTGGTAATGCTCCAAAATATACGCCTCCCCAGTTGAGGCACAACGAGGAGAAATATGTTTATTTCTCCATGTTTTTTCCTCTTTCTGTGTGTGCTGTATTCTGCAACACACGTAGAAAGAAGAAAACGCTCTATGGATTGTTTTTATGCAGAAAGGTGCCTCTTCCTGCACAAAAACAATTCTGCCTACAACACATGCATCCTTGCACCATGGTGCAAGGGTGCCTGGATCGGGGCTAGGCTGCCAAAATGGCACAAGCACAGAGGGTGTGATGCAGGGCAGCGCAGCAAGGTAACGTGCTGCACTGCCCTGAGCCACAATTGTTGTAAATATGCCTCAAGATCTTTTGCCATTTCTACACCAACGTCTTTGAGCATAGAATTAGCACAGTCCCATCCACGCCGAGCTGTAAAATGACAAAAGCCTTTTACCACTCCAGGCACAATATTACAGCCTTGTATTGGCACAATACCATCAGGTCAACCTGAAATGAAAAAAGCAACCCCTGGCACGTGTTTCGCTATCATTATAGTTCTTCACAGAGGTTTAGCTTTGTAGAGACACAAGGGAGCACCCACTATAAGTCTAAACAATACCCTTTCAGGTTAAAGTGCCTCATAAATTATGCAAAAAGAAGCAGAGAACTCTGGGTAGTTCCCAAGTTTTGGTGGAGAGCAGCTCCTGTATAGAGCACTCTACAACACCAGTTACACTCTGAATTTGCTTACCTCAAATGTCTATTTTCCTAGCAAAGTTTTTCAGCATATGACTAGGACCGTGACATCCATTCTGTGCTGTAAACTGACCAAAGCCTTTTACCACTCCAGAAACAATATAACAGCTTTGGATTGGTAAAATACCATCCAAGCCAACCTGGAATGAACAAAAGCAACCCCTGACATGTGTTTTGCTATCATTATAGCTCTTTAGAGAGGTTTAGCTTTGCCCAGACTCAAGGGTGCACCCACTACAAGTCAAAACAATACCCTTTAATGATTAGAGTGCTGCAAAAAAGAAGCATAGAACTCTGGGTAGTTCCCAAGTTTAGGTGGAAAGCAGCGCCTGTATAGAGCACCAGCAGCACTCTGAATTTTTTACGATCCCATGAAAAAGACCTGCGAACCACTCGCGAGAGGCCCATAAGAGTGAAGACACACCTATCAAGTAGATTATGATTGGTCAACATCAATGCCACTAGTTGCAAGATAAAGTACCCATCCTTTTCCCCTCATTTCTGTTCTGTCTTTTTATGTTGAAAGAGGTACTGAAGATCTTTCCCTTTCTGTACTCTGGTGCCTTGCTTTTGTAGTGGAGATATCATCTTTTGACACAGGTGAAGAGGTTCTTGGGCCAAGTTCTGCTGCAGAAGCTCCCAAGCCTGTCAAAGCATTTTTAGCTTAGGATTTTTTTCTTATTCCAGCGGGTGTGAAGATAGTAACCACAAAATTTGTCACCTATTCACTGTGTTGCAAAGAGTTTTCCAGAGGGACCAGACACAGATTGGCACCACTGGGATGTGGCACCATTTAAAATCATTGCATCCTGCTCACCTAGCGCGTGCCAAGATGCAGAGATCTGCACAAGAGACATCTTCTACTGCTAGTCCCTCCATAGCACAAGTGGGTCAACCGGCATCTACTGAGGTGCAAATTCAGGAGGCTAAGTTTAACCCAGCATGTGCCAACAACATGCTTTTTTACCAGTTGTATGGCACTGTAATATTTGTCTCTGAGCTTTGCAACAGTGCTCAAGACAAATTAGCTCAGCAGTACAAATACACCCAGAGGAAGTATTTTTTTTCTAAGTGATATCTCCAGTTTTTTCAAACACCACAATGTTTTAGTTGCTTCAGTTCAAAACACAAAAACATCATTTTCAAAAACAAAAAAAATTAAAACTAAAAAAGGCTATTTTCACAGCGACTCTCTAATAATATGATCTATCATGTTTATATTATAGCCTTCCTTTTGAAAGAAAAAAGAAAATTGGCTCCTGCGAGAGTTTTGTGGGAACAGAAGAACATAAACAGCAACAATACTTATTTTGTTTCCAAATTTCACTACATTATCACATATTATACTATTTACTATTATGTTATTTCGAATATTTCATAATTATTTTTTTAGGCATTTCAACTAGCTTTTTTGTGAAAGAATGTAACTACAGTGTGCTCACTATCCAGACCCCCCAGGATATTGCGGCATGGATTAGCAAATTTAGCTGAACAAATATGGAAATTTAGCGGCACAAATATGGAAATTTAGCGGCATTTTTGCGGCACTTTATTTTACTCCTAATCATTCATTTTCAGCCTGAAATCAATGGAAACTGTTTTAGCAGAGTATTCCACTTTGCAATATGCATGTTTAAAGTGTCTGCAGCTCTGCGGAAGCAGAGCTCCATGTCCTAACCTCGTGGGAGGGTGCTGTATTTCTCCCTGGGATGTTCTAGTGCCCATGAATGCACCCCTGTCGGGGCACCGCTGCCTCCCGGATCAGTGAGGCAGGACACCTCTTCCTCAGGCACCCTAGGGTGCAGGATAGTAGTGGCTGATCCAAATAAGTGAGACAGACTGCATATGGAGGTCCCCTCCTGCTTACTCACTGTTCGGACATGAGTAATCAGATATGTTCGAAAAAGGTAAGGAGTGAAACCATCTACTATTTGATGAATTGTGTCCAGAGTTTCATGGACCTTGAATTATAGGGGTGATCAGATCCTCTCTTATGTTTCGAAAGCTGGTTTCAGTTCCCCCTTGAAGGTGGAGACGTAATCATTAGCTCATCAAGATTCCATTTGGATGCAGGCAGGAGGAGTTTTGTGATGGGAGTAAACAATGTAAGGATTCTGCCATGCATGGGGTGTTTCCCAGGAGTCAGACTAACCCATTACCTCCCCGATAACATCTTACCCAATCCTTCCCTCAGTAACATCTTACCCAGTACCTCCCTCAGTAACATCTTACCCAATACCCCCCTCAGTAATATCTTACCCAATACCCCCTCAGTAATATCTTATCCAATTCCTATCTCAGTAACATGTTACCCAATACCTATTTCAGTAACATCTACCCAAATCCCCCCTCAGTAACATCTTGCCCAAAACCTCCCTCAGTAACATATCACCCAATACTTATTTCAGTAACACCACCCCCTAAGTAACACCTTACCTTTTACATCTCTCTGTAATATCTTACCCTATACCCCCGCTTTTTCCAGCAAACATAGAAAGAGGAAAAAGGCCTCTCTAGATTGTTTTTGTGCAGGAAGGTGCCCCTGTGCATGCAACACAGACACCCTTGCACCATGGTGCAAGGGTGTCTGTGATGGCGCTAGGCAGCAATTTGTGCGCCAGCGCAGGGGGAAGGACCTGCCCTTTCACATTGGCGTAGGGCAACACAGCAAGAAGACTTCCGGTGCTGCCCTGTGCCAATTCCCTATAAATGAGACCCTGAGTGCTCAAATCTATTCTTCTCCTGGTTTAAGCTTATTTGTTTCTAACATAGCTCTTCCCCCTGGAGTCAGTGAAAACTGTAATGATTTTGAGCTGTGTAACTGAAGTGACCCTCTCGAAATACTACAAATACTGCAATGTTTACCATTATTATGACGTGTGTATAGACACTGAAATTTGGTTGCATTCTGAAAATTGCAGGTTATATCACATTGCTTCTCCCCTAGTTCGTAATCCTAAATAAATGCATTGAATCTAAATATATTTTTTTATTAATAATACCCTTTATAACTTGTGGTGCAGACTACGAAAATGTTGAAAAAGAAAACAGTGTTTTTGTTAGAATACTTTTCTCATTTAATTACAAGGGTACGTGGAATACCAACGTGTGTGCGGTTTAAAATTATGCCTACAGACACAAGTGTCTCAGCGATTGATCGTGCCATATAATGTCCTTTCCTATAGATGTGCGTTAACAGAAAAAGAAAATCTAATTTCTGGAGGAAGTGCTAAATCAAGGAGTGAATCCCCTGGAGGCTCCCTCGCTATTTTGATAGTATGTGAGAGGAACTTCCTGAAGTGGATGTAGTATCCAGATATTGGATTATTTTTTTTACCATCTAACTCTAAACCCTGCCTTTAAGAGATGCTGGAGCATTTTTTTTCTAAACAAAATAAAATAGATAATTATTATGTTACAGTAACCTGCTCAGCATGACCGGTTCCGATATAAGGAGAATTAAACTTGAAATGGAATATTTAACATGGCAACTGTCTATTCCATAAAAGAAGCACATTTTCAACAGTATGAAAAGACAACAATAGTGAATGGAGCCTGCAAACCTTGAGAAAAACTATGCAGTCACGTCTTCTTTCAAAATGCGCATCAAGAGCAGGATAAAGGTCATTCTACATTTTTGCCCTAACAGGCAATACAATAACAAAGGTATACATGATGAAAGAGTAGGAAAATGCTGAGAATGGCTGACGTGTGTAACATATCTGTTTGAAATGCTTTTGCAAGGACATTAACGGGATGAAGAAAAAAAACTTCCAGATGCTAACAAAAAACACAAAAGATATACCCCTCATCCCAAGTAAATGAAGACAGGATGAACAGCTAAAATTACTAATTGGTTTACTGATCAGTTGTACCTTGTTCGATTGATTTGCAATTAATTCTGGTTTGTGGGGCATTAAAGAGGAAGGTTGGCCCCTACCTTCGAGGCTGGTGATACACAATACCCACCGGGAGCACGACGGGGCTGAATATCAATATTCCGCTCTGAGCCAGGTCCTGAAGTTATGCCACTTGAGTTCCCTACATCCACCAGGGATCCAGGGGCTGTAAGGCTATATTCTATCCACATTTCCATAGGTTTAAAAAAGACAGGCCTCGCAATAAGCAGCAGGTTTATAAAGAAGGTAAACATTGTTTATCCGCGGTTATTTCGTTCTTTTAAAAGTGAAAGGTGTATTGTGACTGAAACATTTCGTCCGGTTCGAATGGCTGCTTTGCTGCTGGCGGATTGTTACTTGCTTACTGGAGGAGCGTTTTCTGAAGCCTCCAGCCACTCTCACCTCACTGCAAACCCTGCACCGCCCAGCCCATCACTATTCTATTTATACATCCTCTAAATTTTCCACATTTCGCGGGCAGTTTTGTAAAAATCGCTGCATTTTTATAAAACTGCTGATTTCGCGATTTTTTTGCAAATCGCGAAATTGCGAAATCCTGGAGGGCCTGACTATCCCTATTTAATACTTCAATTATACATAGAGAAATTTCCTCAATGTCACTAATGTACACAGTCGAACAGTATGGGTAAACAATATTTCTGTATTGCTATTCCTCTACAGGCAACCAACAGTTTTAAACACTTGTGCAAAGGCTAATGGATATGAATACTAGTAGAGATTTGTGAACACTGATCATAGGAGTGTTGGGAAGGACTGGTATCTGCTGAAAGTTCTCTTTAAGATCATCACTGTTTCTAGTAGAGTGTGCAAATAGAGAGAAATTTTCAAAGACAATTGTCTTTTGCATAATGTCTATGCATAGTAGAATATGAAAAGGAACTGGGCTGTTTGTTCACAGGTATCGCTTTGATCTGAGTTGTATGTACTACACTACAATGAAATAGTATTCTGTCTCATACGACCACTGTCATCAATAGCGAAAGTTTGTAGCAGAGTGTGGAGAAAGTTTTATCTCTCCACTAAGACTTTTGTTTTGCATGAGTGTCATGGTTCTCACGAGTCAGGGACGCTCTAATGAAATGCACAAACCCCTGACACCAGTCCCACTCACATACTAACAAATGAATGGTAAGAGAATATGAATGAAAGAGGAAGCAGTTGGTATACGACTCCCACAAGCCACCATTCTGGTAGAACAACAGAACTAGTGGGGAGGAGGAGCCTGAACTACATAAGCCGCTCCCTCGCCTCAAGCCAGTGCTTGTCAATCTGTATCCAGTCTAGATAGAGTAGCAGCCTGAGGATTGTGTTTTTTCCCGCACTTTTGTTATCCCGGGAGAAGTGCCAAAAAGTAGCCATTCTCTCTTCCTCCCGCCTTCAGCAGATTCGTGAAAGCCGCGTACTGAGTCCCGCGGCCGTCCTGCTGAGGAAGCTCCATGGACTAAGCGTCTTCACACGATCGGATACTGGCTTGATTTCGGAAACGGTAAGTTCAGTTGTGGTGGTGGCAGTCGGAGCTGGATTTAGCAGGCAATACGGAACCGCAACAGTACGGTTCTCTTTTGCCAAAACGTACATTGAATTTCCCGCGAGTATCGCTGGTATATCCTCATCCGTTATAGTCTGTGCAACCTCTGAACAGTTTTTAATCGAGTGCTGCAGTCTGGGCGGCCGTGTCTGGAGGAACTATTTACATTTTTTGGGAGTCTTGACTCTTGTGCCATTAACAAGAATTGCCTGGAGGCATTGGGGTTATGCTTTTCTTCGACTGTGGATTAACAGTACGAGCTGATTAGCCCCAGGATCAGGCTCATTTTCTTTTGCTCTTGTTATAGCTTGGTTCTACCCTATGTACTAACACTTGACAGTCTCCTGAGGGGTCCAGCCTCTTCTTGACACGTTTTGGGGATTGCTCTTCGTTGTGTCTTGTAGGAGAGCAGATGTGAGTGAGGTAAAGGGGGGTGGATGACCTACTGATGTTACATGTTATGCTTTACATATGTTTGCCTGATTAATCGCCCCTTCTTGTTCTTCTTTCTCACGACCACAGATATACGTCGTTCCCAGTGACGAGGTTTACGCACCAGAGTGATCAGAGAGGAGTGGTCTCCTCATTCTTTTATTATTTTGTCCCTTTTTCCCCTTTCCCCTGTGGATGGCCTTGCATTGGGAGTTGTACTCCTCTCTCTCTGCTGGTTTGCGAAGGAGGGAGTGGGGAAACAAGTCATCGCCCCTGCTGGATTGTTAGTGGCTTGTAAAAATGTAAGTAAGTCCGTTTTTATATAGCGCAGCTACTCACCCTTACGGGTCTCAAGGCGCTGGGGGCCGGAGTGGAAATTAAGTGAGCTATTGCCCAGAGTCACATGGTGCTGAGCTGAGCTGCCGCCGGAGCCGGGGATTGAACCGTGAACCCTGTGCTCCGAAGTCAGCTGCCCTGGACGCTGCACCACACCTCTCCACTCATCATCTGCTAACCTGACAATGAGAGCTGTGTGTCAAACCTTAAAGTGACGACTTACCTATCTACTGCTTTTTCAATTTTGAGCCATTGGATCATGGGGGCCCAGATCTTAAATCCTTTTTCCTTAGCTCGCCACCCCTTATTCTTATATAGAGCCATTTCCTGAGCATGTATGTTTAATATCCGATGTACCCATGGCATATATCCAGGAGGTTCCGAATCCTTCCAGGCCGTAGCTATCAATAGCCTCGCTACTGCCACTGTAATAAATACAAAATCTCTCTGGGATGGTAGGAGCTCAGCTCTGTTATCACACCCAAATAGCATTAGCGATGGGCTTAAGAAAACCTTCTTGTTAATTGTTTGTAGCCAAAATTCTTCCATACCAATCTTTAAAGGCGTCAGTTTACAGCATGTACAGAACATATGTATAATATCAGCCGGACTGTCTTGGCACCTTGGACACTTACCGTTTCCCCCAATTAAAAGATTTCGCAGGTGTATAATACAGATTAAACAGTGTCTTATAATGTTGAGATTTAAGGTTTGCTGAGAGAAAGATCTTTTTGCCCAATTCCAATGACATATCCACGTCTATCTCCTCATCCCCCAGTTTTTCGGCCCATTTCATCTCTGTTTTTTCCATGTCGTCTGGGAGGGTTTCCATCAGCATATTATAATATTCCCCTATCCTCGCATCCCCCCGATATATCATATCCAATATTGGTATTGCCCCCAGCCTGAAAGACCCTTTAGCCAAGTTCTTTAAACAACCCCAAATCTGAATGTATTTAAATTGGGACCTAGTATCTATCCCCAGTTTCTGTACTAGTTCCGAAAAGGGTATGATCTCTAGTTTATTATTATATAGATTAGCAATCGTTTCTATACCGGCCCGTTCCCACCTTCTGGCCATACCATCATATATCGCAGTAGGAAGATCTGCAGATCCCCATAAGGGGGTGTACCCATTATATTTTGGAATATTCAATGTTCTGGTGATTTTAGTCCAGACCTTCCAGGTCGCTTTTAAGCACTTGAACCGGGTTTTTTATAGTAACTAGGTTCGACTTGTCTCAAAAATAGCCCTGTAGCTTCCTTTCCTACGGATAAATGATAAATAGAGGGTAGTTCATCTTCCTCCCTAGGCCTACCTATTGTCAGCAAGGTGCCAATCTGCTGTAAGGCTGCTGCCCAATAATAAATTAGCAGATTAGGAGCAGCCCATCCCCCTCGATCCTGTGAGAGTGTTAGTAAGCTCAATGCCCGCCCAGTTTTCTGGTAATTCCATATGAAATTCGAAAACATTGAATTCATTTTCTGGATTACATTAGCAGGTAATTCCAAGGGGATGGCACGAAGGAGATATAATATTCTCGGGAAGATTTTCATTTTCAGCACATTAATCCTACCAACTATTGTTAGTTGCAGTTTGTCCAGCCGCCTTAATTCTAAACCTATCTCATCCAGCACAGGATCCAAGTTATTCAGCCATAGCGCATCCAAGTCTACTCCTATCCTAACCCCCAGACATACTGCCGAATCAATCTGTCGCTGATCTTGCAGTCTGCATTGTTTCGTACAAATTATCTGTGTTTTGCCTTTATTAAGCCAATATCCTGACCTGCTCCCAAATTCCCTTGCCAGATTCTCAATTTCTTCAATTGCCGTCTCTGGCTCAGATGTGGTATTGGCAATATCATCCGCATAGGCCATTTTCTGTGTTGAATACTTTAAATAAACTAACAAGTGTATATAGTATATTGTGGGAAAGACTACCATATTAAAGATTACCTACTATGTTTATTTAGTATTGTGTAGGAAAATACACAACTATAGTCATTAACATCTTCTCAACACGGTAGGGTGTATGTTAGTGTATTGGAAGAGACTTATCTGTGTGCTGTCAGGCTTATAGTGCACTATTGAAGGCTATGGACTGATTTAGATCTTGGCGGATCGGGTCCCGCCATCGATTTTTGACAATCTTCCACCCCGCCGACTTGGTGGTCTACCCACCGTATTTAGATGTTGTTGGGTCTAAGGGCAAAAGACCACCCTAATCCCGCTGACTCTGCCAGAATCGTCCTCCTGCGTCGATGACGGCATTGGCAAAAGCAGATTTTGGAGGGACCACCGAGCCGATTACGATGTGCCTTTCTGTCGAGGCAACTGTGGTGGGAACACCTCCATACTCAAGTTGGCGGAATTGAAGAAAAAGAGGTAAAAACGTACCTTTTCAGATTCCCACTTCTGTTTCCATCTTGAAACACATCGTCCAGATCCTCCCGGTGCTGCTACTACTTCACTACGATGCTAAGCGACCCCATTGTGGCCGGAATCTGTGGGTGTACAATAAACAGTGTTTGTATGTTGTTGGTGTGCAATATTATGTGTATAAAAAGTGCATAACACATTACCTACATTTACATATTGAGAGATCCACAACGTATATATGTAGTGAGATAATGATGAGTAGTACTTACCTGTCTCCACATCCCCATGGCCTCGCTCCATCAGGACTGAGCTGTCAAAACACTGCCAGCACAACGGGAACATCTAAATTGGCTCGGTCTCCCACTGGCCTGATGGGGATAGAGTACTGTTAGCCAGCAGTGAAGACTGCTGACAAGGCGGACTGCAGTCTTTTAATGCTACATCTAAATACAGCAGTCGGAACGCTATCAGCTTGACAGAGCACTTGGAACCACTGCCATGGCTGGACGATGGTGGTCTCGTTAAGTCCTAAATCAAGCTTTGTATCAGTTATTGTAGGTCCTCAACCTGTGTTATACCACTGAAGCACACATAAAGGCATATTACAAAGGAGAGTTCCTTCAATAACTAGTATACATCAAGACAGAAGAGCTGCCGGGCCAATCGTGTTGTCTGTTGATTATTTGCAACAATAGCTGTGAAAGGGTGCAAATCTCCACTACAATCATGAATGTATGCGGTAGAGTTTGCACTGATAGTAATATCTCCTGCAAAACCTCTCCATAGTATAATGATTGTATGTAGTACAGTTTAGTTAATTATTTCTATGTCTGTTGAAAACTGTCTGTTCAATCATTGATGAACATAGAAGAATGGAGAAAGACAGTGCTGTGTCCGATAAGAAATCTCATTATATTGGACATATGTGGAAGGATGTACACAGAGATTGTGTTGTCAATGACATCTCCTCTCAAGGTGATAGGAGTCTGTACTAGTGAGTGCTAGAGGGAGAGGTGTGGCGCAGCGGCCAGGGCGGCTGACTCCGGAGCGCAGGGCTCATGGTTCGATCGCCGGTGGCGGCAGCTCAGCTCAGCTCATCACCATGTGGCTCTGGACAATAGCTCACTTAATCTCCCCGATGGCCCCCAGCACCTTGAGACCCCTAGGGATGAGTAGTTCACGCTTTACAAATACTGGATTCAGTGCTGAGGGAGCAATTTCGCTTCCAAGATCTATCCTCTAGCTCAAATAATTGTATAATATAGTATTATTAAGAGTAGCAGTAAAATATAAGTTAGTGATGTTGTCAGAACAAGAGTTATTTGAATGTGTAATCTATGTTGTACAGTGTGATAAATGAGTGTACACTATACTTACACCATTGTTCTGTTTTTGCATGTGAGTTGCACAGTGTGCAGAAAGACTGGACTCTCAGCTGAGACTTCTTCTCAGGCTGATGATGGTTTCTAGTAGGATATAGGAAGAGACTGACATTTTTCCCGACACTTGCTATCCTGATAGAAAAGAAGAGAGAATATTAACTTATTTTTACTATATTTATCTTACTACTACAATGTGAAGTTTAAATGTAACTGTCTCTAAAAAACCTTTTTTTGTTGTTCTCAGAAATTGCGTTTACACTGTGTTTCTTATGTGCAATTCAGTGTTCACATTGTCAGGATTATGTTTTCATGTCGAGAGTACAGTGAAGAGGAGGGTTGGGATTAATATTTTTTTTATGTTTATTTGTATTATGGTCACAAGTAAGGTTCGAATGGCAACGGTAGGTTTAAATAGAAAGGTTACACCTGAGAAGGTTTCACTGGGACCAGATTGCATTATGCACACTTTGGGGCCGATTCGGGCCGGAAATCTCTCCGACCGAGCCGGACCCGGAGAGATTTCCGACCAAATCGGACCCGTGCAGCCCGACCGAACGAGTACGATGCGTCCGTATGCTATCGTACTCGAGTCGGTCGGACTCCCATTGAAGTCAATGGGAGCCGGTCGTACAACGCGTACGCGGGCTCCCATTGCCTCAATGGGTGCGAGGTGAACAAGGGCGCCCCCTACAGCGGGTATGCGGCGAGGCGACTCGCGCCGTACACGCACAGGTAGGGGGGACCCATGGGTCCCCCCTATATGCGACTCGCGTGGCTACGCGTACAGGGGGGTCCGACACGGACCCCCGAAGTACGGCTCCGACTGCTCTTTCGAGCCGGACGGCGCGTGTCGGTCGGACTGCTCGCGGCGCGCATCGTACTTACCCGGCCGGGGAACGTCTCCATTGCGCGGTGCGAGTCGTGTCTGAGCGAGTCGGTCAGTGCGGTTAGACCCAGGAACGAGTCGGTCGAAGCGGTTGGGACGCCCGAACGAGTCGGTCGGCGATTTCGCATAGTACTCGCTTGTCCGGACGCGCGTACGAATCGGTCGGGAAATAGGGCTCCGAATCGGATCCGGTTATGCCGAATCCGATTCGGAGCCCTACCGGCCGAGATTGGAATCGGCCCCTTTATGTCGGCTTCACGGAGTGGCAGAGGTGAATATATTGCCGGTCACAGCATTTACAGTTACTAAGTTGAGTTTTATTTTCACACAAAATATTTTCTTCAGACTAACACAGGGTAAATTGCTTTGCCTTTACTTATGTGTTAAAGTGTTCAATTGTTTTTTCAGGGAAGTACGTAGTGAAGTAAAGGGGTTGGGAAATGACACGGGTGGAATTCCAAATTGACAATTACTGCTTGATGAATTCTAGTAATTATTTTTGATTAATTAGAGAGATTTCAAAGGATAAGAATTCATACATGGGGTGAAGTTACAATTAATTTATGTTTCATATAAGCATGTGTAGAACACTGATGCTCACATTTACATTACAGTTACCCCTGAGGAAGTGCTTACAAGCCCGAAATACATTGGGTTAATATGAATGAGGCCACCCTGAATGAGTTGCGGATTCCTACGTGCTGTAGAACATAGCCACAGATAGGCAATTCTTTTACATTTGAAAAAATTAGGAACCGTTCAGCCTTTGATGTGAATGGATATAGAAAAATCCTTGTAAAAATGAATGGATTTAAAGGTGATTAAAAAGGATTACTTTATATAAAAAATTGAGTCTTTGGAACATTTCATAATTCAGCTGTGCGACTTGTATTGGAGCGTCATGACGCTCGTCATATTTTGGAATTATGTATCCATGCGTTGGGGTAGGACACTATACATGTCTGCATGCGATATCTGAGCTTGGAGCATTCTTTAAAATAGAAGAATTGGAGTACAGGGTGTGCATTCTTTCATTTGTACTTAATTGCATCCAGTCCAACTACATTAATTTTTAAGTATAGAATGTGTAGTGGCCAGATTTGATTGACTCTCTGAATCAATTCTTTTTAGGTGATATGTATTCTAGGTGATTTCTCAGTAACAGTGTGTCTGACTGCAGACATAAAAATGTCCTCTCTTCTTTTGGAGATCACAGACCCAGGGAATCCAAAACGGCACTTAGGGGCCGATTACAATGTCGTCAGGAAAGCATTCCCACCGAATCGGTTCCAGAATGCTTTCCTAACTACTCAGATCAGGGGAGTCCAACCAAGGGATTTGGATGCATCAGGATGCATACCGGATACGATTCGGTGGGACTCCCATTGACTCAATGGGAGCCTGTGTTCCGAACGTAAACACAGGCTCTCATTGGAAAAAGGGGTGGTTGAGGAAAGACGTGCACCCTGTGGCGGGCACCCCATGGTGCCTGCCACACTTTACATGCATGGGTAGGAAAGACCCATGGGCCCGATTCGGAGGGCCCTGGGTAAAAAGTACGATTCCCACAGCCGTTTCATCTCGGCCAAACCAATTCGGAACGGCTGTCCGAATCGGTCATCGTACTCACTCATTCAGAAACCGTCTCCATTGGGCTGTAAGATTCGGCTCCGAACGACTCGGGCTGCCTGAATCCCGTTCGGAACCGATTCGGAGAGCCCAGGTGGCTTCCTTTCATCGTACTCGGTCGTCCGGAAAGGTGACCGATTCGGTCAGAAAAAAGGTTTCCGAATCGGATTCAAACAAATCAAATGCCGTTCGGAGCCTTTCCTGACGAATTCGTAATCGGGCCCTTAGTGTAATATTTCTTTTTTGCTCTGTATTGCCATTGACAATATTTGCTGCATTTATGGGACTGGAATTGAAAGTCTTGTTGCCTAAGAGTTCTGTTCTGAGACTCCTTTGGAATAGCACAAGTTACATATTGCACAATTAATGACAAAACTGACTCATCGGCATCTTGACCAAAGTTTGGTGCATCTTTCACCCACAATAACATATGTATATGTGGTGCACCTCTAGCTTTGTATTATTTTCTCCAGAAAAAGTCCACAACCTCACCCAGTGGTGCGTTGTTTTTGTTACAGATAAAATTGAGCATAACTACAAATCTGTGCTTAAAGTATCTCCAAACATCTGCAAGATCAATGGAACACACTTCACCAGGAGTCTTGAAATTAATCCTTGCAGTGTTTGCATTAGCTTGCTTCAAAAAGTCATAAAGATCATTCCAAGCATACTCTGCACAGTTCAAGGTGACAGACCAGGTTGGTTCACCTAGATTGCGTAACATACACCTTAGCTCACTCTGGTGACGGAACTAATATTAATTTGCACCACGTTGGCAAGCCATACTATTCATCAAATTACTCTCTAGTACCTCAAGTTTACCATGTACTTTTTCCACAAAATCTCTCACAGTGATATCATTAAACATCACATAGCATGGCTCATAGCATAAGAAAGCACTGACAAATCACTTTCAAGCAAAATGTGGAAAATGTATGGAATGTTTTGCCTAAAGTGTGAATCTTCAGAATACAGTCTACTTGATGTATATTCTGATGCAGGAATCTTTACTGGATGTTCAGCATAACAACTACCTTCTCTTGTAGGGGAAAAAACACAATCACTGGTTCTCCTTTTGCTTACTTCATTTGGTCCAATTCTAAAGCATCACTCATCATGTCTCTTAAATGTAGAGGATGAATGCTGTAATGTTCATATATTTCTTCTGCTTTACCTAAGTCAACTTTCTCAAATCGAGCAGAAGCAGCTAAGGTGGAGCTTCCAGTTGTGACAGAAGAAACATGTCCCTCCACAACATCTTTGCAAAACACATTTTGTAGTTTAAGATTTTGTAAAGCTTTCTTAACCCTATCAATGCTTACATGTTCCTGCTAATTTTATTTTCTTTAGTAGGCACTTCATTTAGTAGAACCACTAGCGGTTCTTCTTCTTCTCGAGTCACACATATAGTTTTAATATTCTCCTTCATATTCCAAGGTAAATACATAACTTTACCTTTTAGACCTTTTAATAACTCAGAAGTAGGTAGTTTCTTATTTTTTGTCTTCATTCTAACAATTGCTTTGAAGGGATGCTCTATCTGTATGAGAATACTCTCATAGACGCTGAGGTTTTGAAGCTCAGGTGGAATTGGAAAAGCGTCCAATTTGTTGTGAACACCTCTAGCTGGCATTTTATTATCATCCAGTTGGTCAATACAATAGTTACAGACAACCTGACATGCACAAGTTAAACCGATCTTCAGCTATCAAATAAAGAGCAAGTTTAAACCACTGCACTAGATCACTCTCTTCTGTTTTTTCACAAACATAATTTTTTTTGATTTGTGATCTTTAGTGATTTCTCATACATCAAACACACACTTTGGGGCCGATTATGATCTTGTTAGGAAAGCATTCCTACCAACTCGGTTCCAGAATGCTTTCCAAATGAGCTGCCCAAACGACGGAGTACGATGCATTGCATGTTAACTCCCACGACTCGTCCGGAGTTCAACCCGTCCAACCGATCAGTCCGGAAACCAGCCTGAAGCGACAGACTCATACGTAAATGCAGAAATATAGCATTGCGGGTATGAATCAGACTCGGTTTACCCCACAAACAGATGACAATGCGTACGATGCGGTTTTTAAACTGTGCCGGTTTTTGTCACAAAAGGCAACTGGAAAATGTCAAATAAAGTGAAAACAAGCATTAGCTAAGCCAAAATAAAACTAAAAAATTCAAAATCAATAGCCACACCCACCAATCCACCTATAAAAAGGGCCAAACAGATGACCATGATCCTTTTCAACAGAACTGCTTAGCGGACACATACATAGCCACTGATCCACTGCTGTCTGCCTCATACACATACTTCATCCACCGCACAACTTGCACACATTTTTGTTTTGCTAAAGGACACCCTCAAACACATACTCTTTTACTTATTCACACTCACCCTCACCTTCTCACTCAACCCCACCTCCATCTTCACCCTCACCATGCCCCCAAAGAAGCAGCCAAGGTTCACAGAGAAGGAGTTGGAAATGCTTGTAGATGAAATTGTCAGAGTAGAGCCACAGTTATTTGGGAAGCTAGTCCAACAGACCCCCCCTGTCCCAGAGAAATAGGATGTGGGAGAGGATAGTCAACAAGGTGAATGCTCAAGCACCTTGCCTGCGCACAATGGATGATATCAGGAGTAGGTACTATGATGTGCAAAGGAGTGTCAAGAAGCTGATTTCAAAAGAACACGCTCAAGTCAGCAGACTTGCAGGTGGCCCTCCTGCACCACCCGTGCACTTCACTTCCTGGGAGGAGAAGGTGCGTGCCATCCTTCCACCAGAGTGCGTCTATGGAATACCAGGAGCACAAGAGTCTGGTGAGTATCTACTCAACTGGCCACTAATGTTACCAATTACACATCCACAGACATCACTGTTAAGGATACAGTGATACAAATTACTGTTAGCAAAGGGATAACAATCTAGAGTAAATGAGCATGTGACGTGTATGCCAGATTGACAGACAACATACCTGCAATGAAATGGAAAGTTTAACATTTTCCTAACATATACATACTTCTTACAAACTCACAACAAGGCTTTGTGCTCCAAACACCAGTCACCAGTGTCAGCCATCTTGCCAGCACACTTTCACTCACTCATAGGAAAGCTGAGTCACAGGAAGGATGGTTGGGATGGCTGGAAAGGTGGGTGTGGGCACAGGCCTGATGGGAGTTGTAGTCATAGCTAACACTTCTCCTCCCACATAGCCCAACAAGCCCATCTGGTACTATGTGGGCAAAACAAACTGCAGGCACCAGTGTCAGACATCTTGAATGTACACTTTACTCATTGTCAGGACATCACTCTTCCCGATGGCCTGGTTGGGCTGCCTGGGAGGAGGAGTGCCTGCACTGACTATATCTACCATTAGGCCCTGTCCTACACACACCTCCCCACCCAGTTCAAACAACACACCTGGGACCATGCTGTACCTGAGACTGAATGGAAATGTACTGGCAAGATGGCTGACACCAGTGCCTGCTGTTTCATTTGCACACAACTCCCATCAAGGTCTTGTGCTCCTCACACCAGTCCCCAGTGTCATCCATCTTGCCAGTACTTTTCCACTCACTCTCAGGGACAGCATAGTTCCATGTGTGCTGTTTAGGCTGGCTGGGAAGGTGTGTGGGGGACAGGGCATGATGGGAGTTGAGGGCAGTGCAAATCCTCCTCCTCCCACATAGCCCAACCAGGAACTGTGGTTTCCTCACAGTGAGTGGAAAAGTACTGACAAGATGGCTGACACTGGGGACTGGTGTGAGGAGCACAAGGCCTTGATGGGAGTTGTGGGCAAACAAACTGCAGGCTCCAGTGTCAAACATCTTGAATGTACATTTTACTCATTGTCAGGACATCACTCTTCCTGACGGCCTGGTTGGGCTGCCTGGGAGGAGGAGTGTCTGCACTGACTACATGTACCATCAGGCTCTGTCCTACACACACCTTCCCACCCAGTTCAAACAGCAAACCTGGGAGAATGCTGTCCCTGAGACTGAATGGAAATGTACTGGCAAGATGGCTGACACTGGGGCCTGGTGTTCAACTTGAATCCAACTCCCATCAAGGCTCTGTGAACAAAACACAATGCAACACAATGCCATTTTGCAAGTATACTTCCATTCACTGGCAGGTAGCCATAGGCACAGATGACCCGGTTTGACTGGGAGGGGGTAGGAGTGTTTGCACTGACTACATCTACCATCAGGCTCAGTCCTACACACACCTTCCTACACATCCCAAATAGCTTACCTGAAACACTGCTTCCCTGACAGTGAGTGGCAATGTGCTGCCAAGATGGCTGACACTGCTGCATGGTGTCTGGAGCAGAAGCCCTTGATGGGTGTTGCAGACAAGTCAAACAACAGGCACCAGTGTCAGACATCTTGAATGGAAAGTTCTACTCACTGGCGGGTAAGCATGGTTGATGACGGACTATTTGGGCTGGGTGGGAGGAGGAGTGCTAGCCCTGACTACATCTCCTAGCAGGCCCTGTCCTACACACACTATTCCCAACCACCACAAACCGCACACATGGAACTCTGCTTACCTGACACTGAGTGGAAATGCACTTACAATATGGATGATACTGAGGAAAGGAGTTTGGAGCACAAGGCCATGATGGGAGTTGTGGGCAACTCTGACAATAGGCCCAAGTGAAAGACATCTTTACAGTACACTTCCCACTCACTTTCAGGAAACACAATTCCAATTGGTTTGTATGTGCTGGCTGGGAAGGTGTGTGGAGGACAGGGCCTGATGGGAGTTGGAGTAATAGCAAACACCCCTACCCACACAAAAATCAACCAGTTCATCTGGGCCTATGGCTTCCTGACAGTGAATGGAAGTGCACCAGCAAGATGGCTGACACTGTAGCATGGTGTTATGTGCACAAGGCCTTGTTGGGAGTTGTTTTCTAGTTTAACAACATGCAGCAATGTCAGGCTCCTTACACTTCCCCTCACTGACAGTTAGCCATCGTCTCAGATGAGTTAGCTGGGCTGGGTGGGAGGAGGAGTATTTGGAAAGGCTACAACTCACATCAGCCCCTGTCCAACATACTCCTTCCTCCAGCACAAACAGCCCAACAGAAACTAAGCTTACCCACAGTGTGAACAATTTTACTAGCAGGATGCATTTCACTGATCACTGGTGTCTGACTTTGCCACAACAGGGCCTTGGGCTATAAACACCAGGCACCAGTGTCAGACCTCTTTTTGTCAGTACATATCCACTCACTCTCATGGATACTATAGTTCCAGGGACGTTTTTGCTTGTTGGAATGTGTGTGTGTAATGCAAGGCCTGATGGGAGATCTGGCCATTGAAAACACTCCTCCTGCTTGCCGAAAGAGGCCAATCTATGTACATAAATTCATCCTTAGGTTCAGTAGCCTATGTAATGTGTATGATTTAAGGGGCTGTGGACATTCACATCAATCATTGTGTCTTTTATGTACCCACAGGGCAAGCTGGTAATACCTCTGGCACAAACCAGAACAGCCAGTCCCAGACTCTGGTCGACCCTGAGCTCTCTGGCGTTGAGGTCTCTCAACCATCTTCGGATAGCGATTAACTACCTGGCACATCAGGTGTGGGTCAGCCTGCAGCACCAGCAGCAGTAACACCAGCATCCTCTGCGACCACTCCCGCCTCAACTGACAACACTCAGCTGACCCCTACCCTCACGGACACACCAGCCCGAGCCACCACCAAAAGCACAGCAACACGGGGCACTCTGGAGTTGGCGGACAACACCACCACTGTCATCGAGGAAGGAGGCTCAGTGTCGAATGTGCCAACAGCAACTGGTCCTGCTCAGGTGGGTAGGGGTGGTGGGAGGGGCTGTGGGGACATGCGCCATCATGCAGCTGGCGCTGCTGATGAAGATGACCTACACCTATTCAGAATCCTCCGTGCATATGAGGGTTGCACCAGAGATGTTGGCCAGGTAGTTGGGATCCTAAGGACCATGCAACAACAGCAGGCAGCCTACTATAACAAAATGGACACAAACATGGCCAAAATTGATGACCTGACTGCAGTCACAGGGACATTCTCACCTGCCTCCGCCAGATTGCCACCAACATGTCCACACCTCCCTGTGTGCCCACAACATCTGGTGTATCAACATCTGCACCTGCCACAAAGAGGGATGTGGACTCTGGCAGAGAGCCCCTGCACCGCCTCTGCCTGCACCTGAGGGCCCCCCAAAACATGGGAAGGGTCGTCCGAAGAAGAACACATGAGAGAACGATGGCTACACATCACCCCCAGGAAATAACAACCTGCTCCTGATATCCTCCATTGTGTAGTACTCACAAAAAGTAACCGGATGGTCTACCTAGGTAGACCATCCGGTTACTTTTTGTGAGTACTATAGTGTGGCAAGTTCAGTTGTCTGACAACAGAGCACTGTCTGACATGCAATCAACACACACTACAACATACACATGAAACATCACCTACCAACAATCCAGGCACAGTCACGTTGCAGCTGGGACATTATATGGGGGACTACGCTGTTCCTCAGGATGTACGCATCATGTGCCAAGCCATGGAAACGTGCACAGAAGTGGGATATCGACATTTCCGCCAAACACACCACCTGGACATTGATGGAGTGAAAGTGCTTCCTGTTGCGGTAGACCTGTTCATTGGCCAAGGGTGGTACCAAAGCAACATGGGTTCCATCAATTGCTCCAATTACGTGGGGTATATGTCCCAAGGCGTAGAATTCGCCCTTGATGTCAGATAAGTCTCCTGCTGTGGGGAACTTATGTACTGGTCGAGGCAACGGAGCAATGCCTCCAACACATCACGCAGGACATGGCTGAACATAGTCTATGACATGCCACCACATGTTGCCACAGTATACTGGAAAGAACCAGTAGCAAAGAAATGTAAGGCAGCCGTGACCTTCACCTTGGGGGGTCAGTGCTGTCGGATATGTGCGGCCAGGCATCAAGTCTGGTGTCAACTGGTTAGCCAACTTTTCAGTTATTGCCCTGGTGAAACTATATTTGCGGATTTTGTCACATTCCTCCATGGCCTGCATGTCTGGGAAGGGCCTGTAGACTGGTGTGTCGTGTGCGATACCTATGTGTAGAGTGCAAACACAATTGTTGTCAGATACAAATATACATACAACTCATTTTTGTGAGTACTATAGTGCGGAGTGGTATCGTGGATGGCAACAATTTCTCCATTTGTGACCCCTTTACTGAGATTATATCCTCCATTGTGTGCCAAGCGCTCACTTTGTTCACTCTCATTGAACTCTCTCACATTGACTGGAGGGTCTAAGTTGGACATTAGACTTAAATAACTGTGGATTTACTTCTGAAGACTTTATCTACAAACACTACCAACTCCTCTCTGCTCTTTGTTTTCCATGTTTTGTTTGAGCACTCCCCCATTATCTGAATTGTTATCATCAAATCATGCACTAAAATAAATCACTTTGGACAAAATACTTGCTCATGTCGTGACTTTGAAGCACAAGTACAGATTTAAATGACGCACTAAATAACAAAGAACAAAGTGTCAACAAAATTGGATAAGAAATCTATTCAGATATGTTAACTACTGGCTTGGAAGTAAATGTAACCTGTCACAGCATGATAGATAGACACAACCAGGTTATCACATAACCCATAGTACATGGTACTGATGCGATTGTAGTCTACTTTTTGCAAACATATCACCATTTGCAAGCACAAACAACAATCTTTGTCACCAAAACAGATCATCATGGAATATGACAAGGCACACCTCAATGCGGAGCACAGGTTTATGCACATGATGCAACCTTGCACCTTAACCCAAACTGTAATGACATCACACAGTAACAAAAGGGTCACAAGGAAAAAGAAATGATCTTCAGTTCAGAACGAAGTGCGGTCCTGGGATTTCCACAACAGTGCACTTTTGGAGTATGGCACAGTATCATGGGTCTGGTGTGGTCACAACTCTGCAGTTGACATGGTGAATGAACCTGGTAAGGAGAAACATAGAATAGAGTCATGAACTCAGGAATGATGTTGCTTAATGTTGCTAACTGTCTCAGCTAAAGCATACAAATGTCAGTGTGAACACAAGCTAGTATTGAGTGTAACATTGTACATGTCACATGCAAAATTTGATTAAGCAACTCAGTACAAACCTATTGAAGAATAACATACACTCAGCAGCATACATACACATAAGACAACAGCAACACCCAAACAAACATTTTGGGGTTGACACCTCTCATTGAATACTCACATTTTGGTGAAGAAGTTGCGGATAAGTTGTTGTCGAAAATCCCCAACATCATCCTCATCACTGGCATCATGTCCCAAGCCTGGATCCTCCCTTGCTGGTGGCTGCTGGTCTCCGTCATCCAGTATAAGTGGAATTTTCTTCCGCATTGCAAGGTTGTGGAGCATGCATATGGCTGTGATAATCTTGCACACCTTCAGGGGGCCATATTGTAGTGCTCCTCCTGTGCGATCCAGACACCGGAACCTTGTTTTCAGGAGACCAAATGTACGTTCAACCACTCGCCTGGTACTACCCTGTGCCTCATTGAAACACACTGCTGCAGAGGTGACTGAGTTGCACAGAGGAGTCAGCAACCAGGGAAGGTTGGGGTATCCAGAGTCACCTACATAGAACACATTAAAAAGTTCAGTTGTCTGACAACAGAGCACTGTCTGACATGCAATCAACACACACTACAACATACACATGAAACATCACCTACCAACAATCCAGGCACAGTCACGTTGCAGCTGGGACATAATATGGGGGACTACGCTGTTCCTCAGGATGTAAGCATCATGTGCCAAGCCATGGAAACGTGCACAGACGTGGGATATCGACATTTCCGCCAAATACACCACCTGGACATTGATGGAGTGAAAGTGCTTCTGTTGCGGTAGACCTGTTCATTGGCCAAGGGTGGTACCAAAGCAACATGGGTTCCATCAATTGCTCCAATGACGTGGGGTATATGTCCCAAGGCGTAGAATTCACCCTTGATGTCAGATAAGTCTCCTGGTGTGGGGAACTTGATGTACTGGTCCAGGCAACAGAGCAATGCCTCCAACACATCACGCAGGACATGGCTGAACATAGTCTATGACATGCCACCACATGTTGCCACAGTATACTGGAAAGAACCAGTAGCAAAGAAATGTAAGGCGGCCATGACCTTCACCTTGGGGGTCAGTGCTGTCGGATATGTGTGACCAGGCATCAAGTCTGGTATCAACTGGTTAGCCAACTTTTCAGTTATTGCCCTGATGAAACGATATTTGCGGATTTTGTCACATTCCTCCATGGCCTGCATGTCTGGGAAGGGCCTGTAGACTGGTGGTCGTCTGTGATACCTATGTGTAGAGTGTAAACACAATTGTTGTCAGATACAAATATACAAGATAACATGCATCATTACAAAAAGAACATGAAATGTGAGCCTAAAATAGAATATGGAACATTTGTAATACATGTTTGAATGTATACAGTTGATCTTGGATATATATCACAGCATTATGACCCTTGTCAGATCTGTTACCACGGTATGGTCACAGAGTAATTTGTGTACCATACTGACAAATTCACTACTGTCCGTCACTGGTCATGTCAATCAAGCATCACATACTAAACTAATCAATACAATATACTGAGACATAGGTGTGTGACAATTACATGCTTGAAATGTACACACATAAGGATCAAGATTTGACAGATATGTGGGACACCACATACATACAGTGTCCCACTCTGAAAACTATGCACACTACTGTCCAGGATGGACACTGTCTTGTTGTCAGGTAGCTGCATCGGAACAGATTCTGTCACAGCCATTGGCTGAAAGTTATTATGGTGAGAGACGCGGGTGAGTGCTCAAAGGACGCGGTAGCCGCATCCGAACTGAATCTGTCACAGCCATTGGCTGAAAGTTATTATGGTGAGAGACGCAGTGAGTCTTCAAAGGACGGGGTAGCCGCATCCGAACCGAATCGGTCATATCCATTGGCTGAAATTTAATATGGTGAGATACACGGGTGAGTATTCAAAGGATGCGGTAGCCGCATCCGAACCCATTCGGTCACAGCCATTGGATGTTGGTTGTTACGGTGACAAATGCACATTTCAATTCCAATTGTCAAAACTGACTCGGCAACCTCCCATCAACAATGTATCAAAGTCACTCGCGGTCCGATGATGAGTTTTTGAACTTTGAGGTAGGCGTATCGTTTGCAAGCAATGTAATGCATTGGACCGATTCGGATAATGCGACTGACGCGAACCTATCACTTTTGTAGCATGGATTTGAGACTGCCTCTGCTGTCTAGATATAAGTCTGTCTGTTCCCTAGAGACTTCACTTACCTGCACTACCGGCATCATTCCTACACCGCCCCATCTTTCTGCTGCTGTTACCACATCCTCTGGGAGCTACCTACCATGGCACTTACAGTGGACAGGGCCCCAGCTTTCAGCGAGGAGGAGAACCAGGCCCTGTTGGACTCCCTCTTGCCACTGTACAGCCAGCTGTATGGCAAACCAGAGAATCAGGTGAGTGATGATCAGACTGCGTTTTCATTGGACATGTGCAATTACCATGCTATACTACCATTAAGAATCTCATTGGCAAGCATGTAAAATGTTATCTGTTACTTTAAAAGTGTGTAGATAACTGTTGTGGGCAGGTACACTGCTGTAGAAGTGTGTGTACTGGGTAACCCTGGGCGTAAAATCTGCTCCGCTTGCGGAGTTTGTGGATTTTTGGCAACTCCACATTCTGTGTACAACGCGGAGTTACCGAAAACTCCGCGCTCCGAAGCGGAACTGATTTTTTTTTGTGTTTGCGATCTCAAAATGTGTTTTTGCGTGCGCGTGAACGACTTACCGGGATGCCTGCGATAGCCGACGAGATTTCCCATCTGTTTGCGTGCGCCACGAGAATTGGTAGCCGGCCGCACGTTCCCGCGAGAGTGTGCAATCGCAAACATGTCATTCGGGCGCGCCATCGGACTTCCGGTGGAAGTTTTGCGAAGATCGCGATCCCGAACACGCAGAATTTGCAATCTGGAGAAGAATCTCTCTCGAGCAGCATCAAAACCTTCTCGAAACAGTGATTTCGATTAAAAGAAATCCTCAGATTCACATTTGGCTGTACTTTTTTGTGCAAGGAGTCCTTTTTCTTTTTTTACTTTTTTTTTTTAAGAGGAAGGAAGTGCCCCAGAGTCTCCAACTTCCTGTTCCTGTCCAGCTGGCTCCTCCCAGTGCTTTGTCCATCTCCTGTTCACTTTTCATTTGGATTTGGAGCTGGAAGGATCACTCTTTGTGGCTGCTGCATCATATATCAATGGATTTGAGGACTTTTGAATCTGAGATTTCACAAGTAAGTTGGAAAATTGGTGTTGTTTCCTTGATTGGGGCATTGCACCTACATTGTTTTTGTACTTTTCATCGTTTTTTTAAATTTATTGTGGTGGGTGGCCTGTAGTTCAGTAGGAGCCTAGTTCTTTCTTTGTAAGTAATTTTTCATCTTTTATAAAGGAAACATGTTGCACAGTTCACTGCATTTTCTCCAAATTTTGAAATTAATTAATTTGCAATATTTATTTAATTCACTAGCCCAGTATTCTGCCAATACTATAGGCCTTTCAGCCTGTAGGCCCAGAGCTACTCATGAGTCATGGGTGCATCAAACAACTGTTTCTGTGGTGTCTGTTGAATTTAAACATCATTTAGGGCCTGGATGGCATTGGATTGAATAGCAAAATGTGTTTTTTGGGGGTATTTCACTTTTTTCGTGTGTGTCAATAAATGCCTTTGTTGGATGTGTGTGGTGTGGTTGTTGTGTAACTTGCAAACCTTTTTTAGCCCTGTGGATTTTCGTTTTTGCATTGTTGCATTAAAGCTGTGTTGTTTAGCATGCCTCCTTTGTCTGGCCATATGGGGCCTGCTTGAGTTCATTGTTTTCCAGGCCTCCTTCTTGTTGTGGGTGACCATGTGGCTGGTGGCCATTTTGTGGTGGTACTAGTGTGCTGCTTTTGCCATAGGCCTGCATGTCTTTCCTCTGTTCCTCTTGGCTTACTTCTTGTTGTTGTTGTGGCCTGGCCATGTGGCTGGCGGCCATTTTGTGAAGGCAGCCAGTGTCCTTTTGCCATAGGCCTGCATTGTCTGTCTTCCCTTTCTTGTTGTTGTGGCCTGGCCATGTGACTGGCGGCCATTTTGTGAAGGCAGTCAGTGTGCTTTTACCATAGGCCTGCATTGTCTGTCTCCCCTTTTTTGTTGTTGTGGTGGCCTGGCCATGTGGCTGGCGGCCATTTTATGAAGGCAGCCAGTCTGCTTCTGCATTAGGCCTGCAAGCCTTCTTTGTGGGGCCCATGCCTTGTTGTTGATTTGCATGCAATTTTTTCTTCTTTTACACTACAAAAAATGTATCATAGTTCACTACATTTTCTAATAAATTTGCAATATTATTGATTTGAATTGATTCACTATGTGGCCTAGTCTGCCAATGGGGTTTCCAACCAATAGGCCCAGAGCTACTCATGGGTGCATGAAGCAAATGTTTCTGTGGTGTCTGTTGAATTTAAACATCATTTAGGGCATGGATGGCATTGGATTAACTAGCAAAATGTGTTTTTTTGGGGGTATTTCACTTTTGTCGTGTGTGTTAATTAAATGCCTTTGCTGGATGTGTGTGGTGTGGTTGTTGTGTAACTTGCAAACCTTTTTTAGCCCTGTGGATTTTCGTTTTTGCAGTGTTGCATTAAATCTGTGTTGTTTAGCAATCATGCCTCCTTTGTCTGGCCATATAGGCCTGCTTGAGTTCATTGTTTTATAGGCCTCCTGCTTGTTGTGACTGTGAGTGACCATGTGGCTGGTGGCCATTTTGTGGTGGTAGTACTAGTTAGTGTGCTGCTTTTGCGATAGGCCTGAATGTCTTTCCTTTGTTCCTCTTGGTTTACTGCTTCCATCCCCATTGCCAGCTGCAGCTCCATGAATGCTGCATCCCACGTGATGCACAATGCCAAACAGGTTCCATTACATTTGTATTTTTGTTTTTGTTCTTCTTCTTTCCTATCCTTACTGAGTGTACCCAGTACACCATGAAAGCCCTTGTTGTCAAAGTCGCACAAATGGCTACACTGTTGTTATGTTTTTTTAATAACTAAACGGAGTTAATAAAATTTAATAATATTAATAATAATAACACTAACAAGTGTGACCACACCCTAAGTTATATATTATTATATTTGTTTGTTTGTACTAGTAGTAATAGAACCACAGCAACAAATGCCATGTTTCACTGATGTTCTTCTGGCTTCTTTGCTTTTAGGTGCACAAAAGACAGAGGAGGAGGTGTCACGGGGTCCCCGTGGCTCTATACTAAGCCCCACTCTCTTTAATCTCTATATCGCCCCACTGGCGGAGATTGTTGTAAAATATGGCATCAGTGTCGTGTCATATGCGGATGACACGCAACTGGTGGTTTCACTGTCACAATCCCCCGAAGAGGCAGCCACCAATTTTTCTACTTGTCTACAGGAGCTGGCATCCTGGATGACAAGTAACTGTTTAAAACTAAATGGCAGTAAAATGGAGGTTCTAGTGGTGGGAAAAGCACCCTTGATCTGGTCCTCGGCTTGGTGGCCGCAGTCTCTGGGCCCTACCCCCTCCCCCAGCAATCAGGTTAAGAACTTGGGGATGTGGCTGGACTGCAAGCTCTCCTTTGAGAATCACACTAGAATTGTGGCCGGGAAGTGTTTTGGAGTATTGAAAGGGCTACGGAAGACCTTAGATGTGCTTCCCGTGGCAGCCAGGAAAACCCTAGTCCATGCGTTAGTAACTTCCCACCTGGACTATGGAAATGCTTTATGCCTGGGTGCAAGTAGCAAGTGACTGCAGAGACTTTAATGCATTCAGAACGCGGTGGCTCGCCTTGTTCTGATGCTGCCCAGGAGAGCTTCCTCCAGGAATGCCCTCTCTGCCCTTCACTGGTTACCGGTGAGGGAGAGTATACTGTTCAAGGCCTTGTGTGTCAGTCACCGCATCCTGCAGGGGAAAGGGCCTAGCTACCTACACAATCTACTGTCCTCCTACACTCCAACCCGGCACCTGAGATCTTCGGGGACTGGACATGTCAAGATTCCGGTAACAAAAAGAGCGAGAATGGGTGGTCGTTCTTTCCGCTACCTGGCCACTAAACACTGGAATGACCTCCCTCTCGCTCTCCGTAAGGAACCATCGGAGTTACTCTTTCGGAAAAAACTAAAAACATGGCTTTTCCACCTATAGGTTTCCTCCAAGTTGTCTCACGTTACTGCTCCTGGACGAGTTTGGGCCGCAGCGCGGGGGACACACTAGTTAGTGTAGCCATGCGCTTTATAAGCTTGCTTATTATTATTATTATCATCACCCGTTGTACAGCCAGACAGAAGTCCTTCTGCGCACAACGTCAAGTGACGTGTGACCACAGACAGACACCTCTTCAACATGTGCCACTGCGTGCTGCTGACATCTGAAGAAAATGGCCCCAAAGAAAGATACCAGGCCCTCCAGTTCCAAGAAAGTTGTCAGTGAAAAGAAGGAACTGCCACTTACCAAGACTGGTGTGCCGCCCAAGATGTTTTTTGGGAAACAAAATACTACGCCTGCAGCAGCGGTGTCCGGGGAGCAAGCTGGGAGCAGCACCCCCCATCAGTGGACCCATTCCTTAAACCTAGGCCCAAGCCCATGTCTGTCGCAGAGGAAGCCAGTCTAATCACGAAAACGCCGACAAGCAGTGATGTTGAAATTGACTTATCGTTATCACAAAGTAGTACCCAATCAACGCAGGAAACTCAGATAAGTGGACAACAGCCGCAACAACAGCCGCAACCACCGCCCACAATAGTAGTTGTTCCTCCTGAAGTAGGGGCAGTTCAGGAGACAGAGCTTCCTGCAGAGGAAGAAGAGCAAGCCACTCTTTCAGAAAGATCCATAGTCTTCCAGATCCCCAACAAGGAAAAGGAGGGTTAGTCCGTCGAGTTCTTCTGCTATCCCCACTTCTGATACTCTGGATGCCAATTGGATGCCACCACCTCAGTCTGAGAGTGAGGCACGCCATGAGGGAAGGCTAGGGAAAAGGAAGGTTCCAGAAAGCCTTAGAGTTATGGAGGTAGATGTAGAAGAGGAGGATGATGACGAGCCGGTCATCATCATGGACATTAGTCCCGCCCCAGTGGAGACCGACATTACCCCATCCCAAATTGCTGTGAGGGATGTGGCACGGATACGACCAACACAGATAACACCAACACCACCTGCAGCTTCCATATTTGCATTTGCAAAGGCCAGGCAGCGACCTACATCCAGCACAACCACCTCAGTAGAACTACGTACTGTGTCTGCAGAGAGCCAAGCTCCACCACGCCCACCTTCCAGTTCGTCTGGCATTGCAAGTGGCACCTCCAGCAGCACCAGAAAGTTCACCTCCCCAGTTTGGGACTTCTTTTCGGTTAGCAGTAAGGAGGAGAACGTTGCTATATGCTCCATTTGTGGACAAGGTGTTAGTCGGGGTAAGCCTGGTACTAACTATGGTACCGGAGGCCAAACAACCCATCTGAAAAAACACCACTTGATCCAGTGGGAGGCGCACCTTAAAGGCCAAAAAACTGCACCCATTGCTGTTGGTGGTGATGAAGAAGTAGAAGATACGATTGCGAAAGAAAGTGAACAAGAGGGAGACATTTTCTCTGGTACACAAAGTAGCCCTGTCCCCAGCAGTGCAGTGGTACCGCCCACATCCTCATCAGCCTCAGCAACATCTCAGTGGCACAAGAGTAAGAGGCAGGCTGAGACACTAAGGCAAGAGAGTACCGCAACAAAAAAACGTGCGGTGTTGAGCCTAACAACATCTGATTCCAAGAAGTCACCTGCATCAGTGGCACCAGAAAAGAAAAAAATCCAGCCTACCATTCTCAGCATGTTTAGGTCAGAGGGGCAGTACGAACGCAACCACCCAACAGCACGTTTGTACAATGCGAAGCTGGCTAAAATGTTAGCGCTGGACCTCCTCCCTTTTTCTTTTGTGGAAGGGGTGGGTTTTCTTGAATTTGTGACAGCCATCAGCCGGTCCTATTTTGCCAGAGTTACTGTTCCAGCACTACATCATGACGTGCTGGAATTGCTTGGACAAGCTTTGCAGCAGAGTGCTGTTCACACTATCCACCTGACAACAGACATGTGGACCAGTTGCCAAGCCACTGATTACATGTGCCTCACTGCACACTGGATCTCTTTTGTGGGGGTTAGAGAAAAGATATCTGCAGGTGTTGACACTGCTGAGATTTTTAATGCCACTCGGAAACATGCAACTGTAGCCATGTTCGCCATGGAGAAATCTCATACTGCTGCAAACATTTTGGTTGAGTTTAACTGCAAGGTCTTTGAATGGCTGCACCTAAGAGGGCTTAACATTTGTTTTGTTGCCACGGACAATGGCAGTAATATAGTTAGGGCCATGTACGATGGTGGCTATTTCAGTGTCCTGTGTTTGGCGCACTGCATTAACATTATTGTTCAAGACTTTCTGAAAAAAGAAGACCGAGTCAGCAACTTACTGACCACCTGCAGAAGTGTCTGCACACATTTCAGCCATTCTTTTAAAGCCCGGAAGCAGCTGAGGATCATTCAACGTGAGCATAGAGTGCCAGTTAAAGCACTCATCCAGGAGGTGCCAACACGTTGGAACTCAACTTATTACATGCTTGAACGTCTGTTTGAGCAGTACAGACCATTCAATGAATATGTCATGCAAAGAGAGGATGCTACTGTGAAAGGCATGATCGTTGAGATGGACCAATGGGGCCTAGTTAAATGCCTGACAGAAATGCTGCTTCCTTTCAAGGGCAGTGCGGTTGGCTCACAGCAGCCAAAACCACCAACAACACCAAGAACAACATCAACAACAACAAGAACAGGAGAATCAGCCCCACCAAAATCAGCACAGGAATGGTTTCTACAGCAAGGGCTTGTTAGGTCCAGTGCTGAAGCTAAGGCAAAAGAGGCCGAGCAAAGCGGAGCACCCCTGAGCATTGAGCAGACGGTCCAGGCCTATCTGGATGACCCAACAGAGGTCTACATTGATCAAAACCCATTGCTGTATTGGTATGTGAAAAGGTGCCAATAGCCGGTGCTCAGCATGCTGGCGATAAACTATATCGCTTGCCTTGTCGCAAGTGTCTCTTCTGAGCGTGTTTTTAGTGCTGCTGGTGCCATTGTAATAGTGAAAAGGACCAGTCTCTCACCCCAAAACGTGGAGAGGTTAACCATGATCAAAGTGAATCAGCACTTTATACCACCGGATCACACCATACCTGAAGTAGCACAGCAGGAAGATGATGACGGCGACTTAGGTCATGGAAGTAGTGTGTTAGATGACCTACTTCTGGGTGAACCACCAGAGTTTGAGGACGAGCTCTACTTCCCTGACAACTAGGCTTTTAACTTGTTACTTTCTTCCTTATTTACTTTTATTATTTGTGTGTGTCTCTGTCTTTCTGGTTCTAATCACAACAAATCCTTCACCACCGTCTTACTCTTTTTATTGCCTTATTGGAGTTGCAACTGTGTGCATTTATTAAAGAAGTAAGTCCACTCCTCCGAGTCCTGCTCCATCCTGACTCGCCTTAAATCCATTTCCCTCAAGCCAGACATTGGATGGGGAATAGTACAAGAAATGTGTGCCTGCCTCGTTGATCCCTCCAAAGAACATGACTATAGCTATCCTCCTTTCTGAGCCGAGAGGGACTGCCCCTTAAGAACAACAGGTAATGATGGATGGCATGCATTGGACGCTGACTCTGAGTGATTGGTGTTTGTGTTGTTGTTGTGCATGAAGTGTACTAGTATTTAATCTACACAGTAAAGGTGACTCAAGACAATGTTTCCCTTCTTGTTTAATAACAAAATTGTACTTCTACTGCAGGCCGATCCATTGCATTTTTGAATATGGAATCTGGACTCACTAGGTACACTACAGACTGAGTTGGACACCATGATGATGATGACCATACTAAATTCATCGCAGTCAGTCAGTAGGATCGGAGATGATTGATGGAATAACTCGGGCGTTTCATGAAGTGGCTAAAAAGGTAAATAAGTCAACAACAACCACAGCAGACCTACATGTCTGTGCAGTGGTGGAGTCGAGTGTAGTGCTATGACTGACAGTGGTGCATTGATTTAGTTACTTAATTTGGAAAATGTTATGTTGCTGTATATGTGTGCTCGGTCTGGCTCAAAATCTAAGCTAAGTGGAGGTTGGGTGGGTGCCGTGGGCCTGCTATGTCCTGTTGTTGTTGTAGGTTAATGCTGGAAACAAAGTAGACATGATGATTTAGCCATGCCGCCTCTGAAAGTGTTCTTGTTGCACTCCTCCGTAATTTATGCTTTTTTTTCCCCTTGATTTTTCAATATCCCTTTTGTTTTTCCATCTACACTTACAGGCCAGCCTTTACCCTATGCTGCTATACTGGGAAAAACAACTCACACTTATCTTACCAATTCGCCAGGCAGGCAGTGGCACCCAAGATTGACGGACGGAGCGTCCATGGAAGGGAGGACCAAGAGGAATGCCGAGATGCAACTCTCCAATTTGACCCAACATACAGTAACTTAGTATCATTCATCATCTTTTAATTAATTTGATTAATTTTTTCTCTTCAATCATTACTACTGTGTGTTGTTGTTTATTATATTTGCTCTTAGCTTATAACTGATCCCTACAGCTATTTTTAAATGTTCTTTTCTAGCTTTAAAAGGAAGCCCGGTACAACAGAACATAAAATGTATGTATTTTGGGTCTCTCTGAGGGCAGACAGGCAAGGCAATTGCAAATAATAATAATTAATAATATACTTCTGCCCTGTACTGTCTACTTGTCTAGTAGTACTTATCATTAACCATCAAGTCATCATCATGCATGCATTTCCTTTTTCTCCCTTAACAGATTTATGAATATGATGGTCGTCTGCCAAGATTGTGTGTTGTCCATGTGCAGTGTTTGTCTTTGTCAAACCTTTCCCTCAAATACCCCTTTCCAACCATTCATCAAACCCTAACCCTCTTCCCCCGGCCTGTGTGATTTATATTGATGGGTGACTAAATTAAATTAATTTGCACCAATAAATGATCACACACTTGCTGGGGCAGATGTGGTGAAAGCAACACTAACTCAAGGCAGGGCGAGGATCTTCTTCTGCTTGCCCACCCATGCTCAGTATTGGCAAGGCAATTTTTTTTCCGGAGGAACATAATCCATCATAATTAATTGCCGGCATCGATTGATCATCCTTACAGCACTAAAGGTTACGCTTGTCCACTTCATAGGTCGAGTCAACTACAGTTTGTAATTTGTACTAGGCTATCCCCGCCACCATTATGTTTTATTTTACTTTAGCATTGCTAATCATTATAGTTTCTTGTTTGGCAGTCTTCTTGTGTACTGTACTTCGTTCTACTACTCCTTCCCGAGTCTCCCTCAGGCGACTGACTGTCTCATTTTCTTTTTTTGCAAATGCTACTCCCAGTGTCTACTACTACTACCACCACCACCATGGCGTCTTGGGAAACCAAACCATCATCACCATGCAGCCATCGCTTTGCCTAAGTTTAAATAAACATCAATCACAGGTAAGAGAAGAAGTTTGGGGAAGGCATAATTAATAATATGGAAATTAATTCATTAATTCACACACCCACACCATTCCGAGTCCAGTTGCAGACTGCATAGACTAGGAGGAGAGACTGACAGTACTAGTAGGAAAAGTCACTCACAAGTGAGGGTACAGCATCTATCTGTTCATGTGTTACACTATCGGCAGATTATTTAAATCAAAAACTGGCTGCGGCCCTGCAGCAGCAAAGGAAACTGTGTGAAGTAAAAGAGTAAACCCCCCCACAAAACATTTACATCATATGTAAAGTTTAAGTATAAATATAATTTATTCCCCTAACAAAATAAACAAATGTAAAAATCCCACAACACATGACCCACCCCTCTCCCTAACCCCAACCAATGTCCAAAGATAAGGAAAGAGTCCAACCAATGTCCGGTCAATTGTCCATAATAAATAATAAATATAAATCCCAACTTTTCCCCAATGCCAACGCCCAATTCCTACCCACCCAAAAAAAAGATTAAAAAAGGGGTAATACGACGGAGTTCTCTAGAGGCGGGCTCGTTTCTTGTTACCCTTCAGGACCTTTATCAGCTCCTCTAGGTGCGCCACCCGGAGGAGCATGCGGCGCTTGAAAGATTTACAATTGCCTCCACGGGGGGCAGCAGTGTTGAATGAAGCGCGGCGGGCGGCTGCCAGACCGCGGCGCTGTACCACTGGGGGGCCTGGCTGGGGCCCGGGGCATTGGAGGAGGCTGCAGCTGCTGCCGCCTCCTCCTCCTCCTCCGCCAGAACCACCAGCCACCGATATTCCTTGCAGATGGCCTCCAGCTTCTGGCGCCGGACCATGGCTGCCAACTCCTTCCTGTCTGTTTTTGCTTTTTTTGGTTGGGAAGGAGTAGCTCTATCAAGAAAGAAAAAAGACTATTGTAACCAATACTCTTAGCAAAACAGTAACACAAAATTTATTCTACACATAGTGGCACAGTAGCACTAGCAAGCACAGTACATAACATTTGTGGTATCCTCCCACTTCCTCGGCCTCTATCATTTGTGGGAGTTTCAGGCATTACTACTACTAGTCACTATGGAGTACACCAGTCTTCTTCTTCTCTCTCTTTTTTAGCTAAATTAACCTTGGTGTAGCCGGCATGCCAGCTCAGTCAGCTTGCGCCCTAGACAAACATACTCGTGTCGCAGACTCACGTTATTTTCATTTACTACTGTCTACAGGTGGGGAAGCTGTAGTCTACAACTACACAATCATCTTATTTTTCTATTATGGGTGGCCATACTCTGTTACATCAAGGGCAACTGCTCAATTTCACTTTTACCCTGACTACTACAACAAGGCAGATGATATCTGATCCAAATGATAATTGATTATATATGAGACGACACATGAGGTACTTTTGATTGATTGAGTAACCATGCAGCCGATAGGCCTCACATGGCAGGTTGGCACAGTCGAAAATAAATGACTTAGGTAGGGAGTGGGCCTCAGAGTCAGAGGGAAGCACTTGATAACATACATACACAATATATATGCTGTGCTTGCAAACTACTGTGAGTCAATGGAGTATTCTGAAAATACAACCTTGAATCAAAAACCTTGCAAAAAAAAAGTCCTGTTGTTTCTCTTCCCAGCGATTTTTCCATTTATCAATCATTGCATTGCTCTTCTAGCCTCATATTTTTTCAATTCTAATCAATTATTCTCCTTGGCTTTGCTACTCTGGTGCGGTTTATTTTTCTTTTACATTCTCTTCAAAGACACTTCATCCAGTGACAGTCTCCACCTATGCTATGATGACTGAATACCATCCAGGCATCCATCCATTCAAAGTAAACATGTCTATCATTCTTCTTAATCTCTCAAGAATCCTTAGTTTCACCAACAACATACATTTGTTATTTGTTTTTAAACCACCACCCATGCGTCCTTCCTTCTTTGCTTGCCTTTGAGTTTGACCCATGAAACACCCCGGAGGATTCTTCCTATCACCCATACAGTTTCACCCACCCAGGCAGGAATCTTTTCTTTCACCTTCCACCCATCCTTCAACCACCCATGCATCTGATTCCTACCAGCCACCTATGCATCCCACGCATCCTTCTCTGCCAGTCATATATTACATCTCGCTAATCCTTCCTCCTTCCATCCTTGTTTCCCTTTTCGTTCAACCCATCATTCAAGGTCGTCTGACTCTTAGTCTTCTCCATAAACCTTTCCCAGCTGACTTGAAGTCAGATAGAAGAGGCCATTAGTTACTCAACTCCCGCCGCTAATGCTATTGCTCTAATGCTAAGTAAAGGGTGTCTTCTTCTTCAACTTAGTCTCTCTCAACATTCAGTGTACACCCTTGCAGTGAGTATGTAGCTATTTTCAATAAGTAAGGAATATAAGTATAACTTACCACCGCCCGCCACTGCTGCTGGCTCTCCCACCCCTGCGGCAGCTGCCGCATCCGCTGCTCCCTCCTGGCTGGCATCGCCTGCCCTGCTGCTGGCCCCGGCACTGGTGGTTGCTACGCCTAGAAAAAACATTACACATTTTTTAGATGCCATATACGCCATATACGCCTACCCCTATTTATTCTTTTTTACTAGCAAGATTGAAAAAATAGTTAAAATACATACATACACCACATACATCACTAGTACAAGTCGGGTACTAGAGTAGTAGAGTAGACAGTAGTAGTATGTCCTATCCTATCAAAAATAGTAAAATATCTGGTTGGGCATTTTGTTGGTGGCAATTGTCGAAAAGCCTCTCAAGAAGATTAAGAAGACTAGAAGAGGACAACCCAAAGGACTGACTAAGTGGCTAGAGCTATTGGTGAATCTGAGTTTTAAAACCTTTTAAAAATAAAGAGTGGCCAACTGGGCAAACTTAGCTACAGACAGACTAATAGTAGTAGTACAGAGTCAGAGCAGAGGCAGTTAGAGGCAGGGATAACAAGAATTTAGAAACAGATAGATCGAAGAAGATTTGGTAAAAAATAGAATTAGGAAACGGAAATAATAGTTAGGAAAAAATAAGGTGCAGTAAAAGTTAGGGAAATATAATTATTAATATTAACAACAGGAGGACTTACTGGGGCCAGCAGCAGAGCCCTCGGTAGAGGAGCAGTCCTGGCCCTGGGAGGCATCTTCTCCAGCTCCCGCCTCAGACCCCGTCTTCTTGCCCCTGGGTGCTGATCATGTAAGATATAATAAAGAAGGAGACAAACATTGATGGTTGGTGTGAAACAAATAAAATATTTTAAAAAACGCTCAAAAAACATTTTTGGAAACAAATTGCAATAAAATTGACCTATCTAATCTGATCGACTAGTAGTATCGCGGGATTCACAGACCGTCTAGTTATTATTTATTAACTAATCCAGTAGCCCATTCTGATTCTAGAATCCTAAACCTAAGTACCACCTGACCTAGCCCACCTATTCAAAGACATTGGAAATGAATTGCCAAAAATATATTTGCTTCTTCTAAGTTTCAATCTCATTCGAAATCATTTTAAAAACATATTTTTATTGATATTTTCTCCCCCCATGCACTTTACAACATTGGGTTGAGCAGCGGTGGTGATACAGCGATATTGGCATGGTGTCCAGCCCTCTGTTAATGTCAAATCTTTTGCTTTATGGGATTCCCCACTACTGTTGGCCCACATCTGATTATGCATGCAGCCCAAAGCCGCCGTTCAATTACTTCCAGGATGTAGTATGCCCAGACCCTCCCCGTCCCTCCCAACAGATGCCTATACCCCTTCGCAACCCTCCCTAACCCCAACCCTCCCTACCACCGGTGTGTACTTTACCTAGCTCAGCCTTTGCCCAAGTGGGCGCTCTGAGGCGCGCCAGGGGCCCCCCTCCTCGCTCCTCTGCGAGGCTATGTGACCTACTCGGCCGATCTCGGCCTTCCCCTTCCCGACCCCACTCTGTTACCTATAATGCGACCTTAGTCCTGCATGTTCGTCTCCCCTGCGTGCCCCTCCAGTGATTCTTCGTCTGCGTCCACGCCATGGCCCTTTAGTTGCGTCACCAATGCCTCCCACGCTCTAGCCGCTTCCAGCATCTTCTCATTATTCGCCCTCCAAGCCATCTGCAGCCGCACCATACCCTCGCTTTCGGCCCACCCCAGGAATGCTACCCTCCACTGTTCCACCGATGGCCCCCGCATGGATTTCCAACGCCTAGTTAACTCTCTTTTTGCCAACAGTAATCCTAAGTCCAGGAATTTACTAGTTATTTTCGTCTGTGCTGTGTGCGGGTACCAGTGCAACAGGCAGGTCCCCACTCCCGGTTCTAATTGCCGATCTGTAATGTCCCCCAACACTTCAACCACTTCCTCCCAATATGTACCTAACTGGGGACAACCCCACATCATATGCCTAAAATCCGCCTTATCGGAGTTGCAGCGAGGACACCTTGCTGTGTCTACCTTAAAGTACTCATTAACCTGGGCCGGCGTCAAGTATGCCCTATGTAACACGTAATGATGTATTAGTTGGAGCCTGGCGTTACGCGTGCTTTTCCATGCCCTTTCTACTATCTTAGGCCACACCGCCTCTGGGATGGCCATGCCAAGGTCTTCCTCCCATTTGGCCTGCAAGCGATCCAATGGCTGCGTCCCCTCACCTAGCATTCTCCTATACAGGCATGTTATGGCCTTATACGTTCCTGCCGCCATGACCACATATTGACAAGTTAACGTCGTGCGTGGTTCTGATAACCCCCCCCAATGTTTCTGGATGGCCGCTACTACTGCGGTGTGTAACAGAAAGTCTCCCCTTGGGAGGTCGTATCGTTCTAACAGTGCTTGAAATGGAACAAGCACTCCATCCTCATATAGGTCCCCTAGCATATGCACCCCCCGCTCCTCCCAACCTGCCAGTGCCGACCAGTCTCCCCCGTGTGGCCATGCGGTGCTCATGCCTAACGGAATCTCTGGGGCATATGGTCTCTTCGCCCCATCTCTAGTTTGACTGCGATTCCAGCACCGCTGCAGTGTGCGCTCCTCTTGCGTGAGAGTCCCCCGTCTTAGCCTCTGTCCAAGCACTATGAAGGAGAGCACATGTCTCTGGGTCCATTTGCCCGCCGGGTCTCCCGGGCCCCGGAACTCCCGGGCTACTGCCTGTGTCAACCACTGCAGCTGCGCTGCTAGGTAATATAATTCGAAGTCCGGGACCGCCCATCCCCCCTCCGCTCTAGCCCGCATCAACATGGTCAGGGCCACTCGCCGCCTCCCGCCCCCCAAATAAAGCTCACCAACTCAGAACGAAGCATGCGGAACAGCGAGCTCGGTATCCAGATTGGTAATGTCTGGAAGTAATATAACAGCCGGGGGAGCGCCACCATCTTCAAAAGCGCTATTCGGCCTGCTACAGATAATGGCAGTGCCCCCCAAAATGCCATACTCCCTTTTATCCCCCGCAGCGCCCTACCTACATTCCCCTCCAGCAAGTCGCCTTGTGAGTGGTATTTATTAGTACCCAGGTATGGGAGACAGCGGGGCTCCCAACGCACCCCCTCCGTCCCAATCGGTCTCCGCGCAGCAGGTTGCACTGGGAACAAACTGGTTTTAGCCCAATTCACCTGGAGCCCCGATACCCTTCCAAACGCTGTCAGCAAGTCTGTCGCTCCCTTAACCCCTTCTCCCGCATCTGCCAGGAAGAGCAATAGATCATCTGCATAAAGGGAGATGTATTGGCGGTCCCCACAGAGCTCCAATCCCCTATACTGCACACCCGTTTGCGCATGCATCGCTAGCGGTTCCATAGCAAGCGCAAACAACAGCGGGGACAGCGAGCACCCCTGCCGCGTCCCCCTGCCAACCAAACACTGCGAGGAAAGCATGGCACCCGTACGCACTCGGGCCGTTGCTTTGTGGTATAGCGTCCGCGTCCAGCTTATGTACTCCTCCCCCAGCCCCATCGTTCTCATGACTTGATAGAGGAACGGCCACTCCAGGCTATCAAACACTTTTTCTATGTCGACTGATAGTACCGCCGCTACGGGCTCCAGTCCCCCGCTGCCTTCTAGCACCCGCAGTAGTCGTCTCACATTACCCGCCGTGTTTCGCGTCGGGACAAATCCTGCCTGGTCGGCATGGACCAGCTGCGTCATGTATGGTAACAGTCCGGTCGCAAGAATTCGGCTTAGGATTTTATAGTCCGTTGTCAGCATTGACAGCGGTCGGTACGCCGTTTTATCACTAGGCTCTCTCCCCGGTTTCAATAGAGGTATAATAAGAGCCTCCCGAGTAGTGGCCGGTAAAGTGCCTGCTTTCCGCGCCTCCCGGTAGACCTCCAGCAACCGTGGCGCCAATTGGTCTACATATTTGGCGTAAAATTCTATGGGTAACCCATCAACGCCCGGCGTTTTATTGTGGGCCATATGCTTGATGGCACTACGTATCTCCCCCAGCGTGATATCTTGCCCCAGTGCCTGCTCCTGCTCTTTCGCCAGCTTAGGTACCTGTAAATCGGCTAGAAATCTACCAATATCGTCTTCGCTCCGCTCTAGTTTGCTGCAATATAGGTCGGCGTAGTACTCCAGGAACAAATCATTTATCCCCTTCTGAGTATATATTATTGTGCCGGCTTCCGTCGCCAATCCCAGTATCGGGGTGCCCCTCGGATTCGGGTTAGCCAGCCACGCTAGCAACGTCCCCGCTTTGTCTCCGTCTGTGTGCGAGCGCATCCTGTACGCTCTGTAATCAAAGGCACGCAACCGCTCTAACTGCGCCACCACTACTGCCCTGGCCTCCTGCGCTTCCCCCTGCAATTGCTCGTTTGCCGGGCAAGCCTTCTCCGCTTGGCGCAGCCGTTCTTCCGCTGCCTCTACTTCTGCCAATAACGTTTTCCGCACCCCAATCGATGTGGCCATACAAAGTCCCCGGATTACTACCTTAAAAGCCTCCCATTCAGTCGCCAGCGACTCCGTGGAGCCACTGTTCTCTTCAAAGTACCGAACAATGCCCGCTTCTAAGTCCGCGCTAAAAGCCAGATCTTCCAGAGCTTCCAGCCGCAACCGCCACGTCGGGATCGCCGCTCTCTCCCGGTTCCATCGCATCGTAAGCAATAATGGGTTATGATCGGATATCGTCCTGCTTAAATACTCGCTATGAAGCACCCTAGAGTGTGTGGTCTGCGTGCAAAGTATCGTGTCAAGCCTCACATGGAGTTCATGGAGTCCCGAATAATAGGAATAGTCCTGCTCCCCAGGATGCTGAACCCTCCAGCTATCAACCAGGCCCCATTCCCCCTGCCACTTTCGCCTTGCTGCTGCTAACTTTTGGATCGGGGCTTCGTGAAGCGGTGGATGGAATCTGTCCAGCTCCACGTCCTCTATCAAGTTGAAGTCCCCCCCCAGCAACAGGGGACAAGGGGCATAGTGTGCTAGTTTCCCAGACAGCCGGCCAAGAAATGCGGCCTGGTCCACGTTGGGGGCATATATGCTGCCTAACGTCACTTCTTCCCCATAAAGGCGGCCCTGCACCATCACAAACCTCCCTTCCGGGTCCACTATCTGTTGAGTCATCTGAAAGGGCACACCAGCACGAACCCATATCAAGGCCCCCCTCGCGTAAGCAGAATATGTCGTGTAAAACAATTGTCCCCTCCATCTATGCTTCAATGCTTGACCCTCTGCGGCATTAATGTGCGTCTCCTGCAGAAACACTATGTGTGCTCCTCGCCTCACCAGATAAGCATGCACCTTATGACGTCGCTGCATCGTGTGGAGCCCTCGCACATTCCAGGTCATACACCTCAGTTCAGGTAACGCCCCCATGCTTGTGCTTGTCGCCTACTCCCCCTGTCCCCCCCTTGCTGTACACACCGGTGGCCCTAAACATACCCCTAATTCCCACAACTTGTGCCCTCTCCCACCCCCCCAGAACAGGCGCTACAACTCTAGTACCCATCCAAACTCCAAAACAAAGGTCCCCCTGGTGTATACCAAAGGGTGTGTGTCCGAACGATCAAAGGGGAGTAGGCCCGAGGCGTCTGAATGCCGGAGCATGCTGCCCCTCCATCCGCCCTCACCCCAAGATAATCAGGCTGACCCCACTGGGGCCGTGCTCTCGTAAAAGCGCTTCTATTCACCCATATTCTGAATATCCCCTTCTCCCCTGCCATCGTCAGACCCTTACCCCCCCGCTCTCATCTGCGGTTCGGTACCAGACAACTCCCCAATCCGGCTCCCTTCAATTAAATAAAACAGAGCCCAATGTTACTCATCCACAGTCTCGTCCGCCGTCCCTGCTGTAATGTGTGGCAGCAGGACACTCCCAGTCTCCGACACTTCTGAGTCCGAGCCCTCAGATCCTTTCTCTGAATTCTTCACCACCGAAGGCGTCAGCCTCGATTCCTGAGACAGGGTTGATGCTGCTTGCAGAACAGCCTGCCGTTCCCTTTCCGCTTGCTTGTCTGAGGGTTTGCGGGTCGCCGTTCCTTGCCCTCTGTGGCGTCTTGACCGGCGCAGTTTCAGTTCCCCCTGCTGCTCCTGCTTGCTCCGGTCCGCCATTCCCGCACCGACCCTGTAGGCCTCGAGCCACGCCCAGGCATCCTCAGGGCTGTCATGGAAGGTTGTCTTCCCATCAAGTGCTATCCGTAGTCGTGCCGGGAACATCAGGGAACATTGCAGGCCCTCCTCTCGAAGTGCGCGCTTGACTTCCAAAAATGATGCTCGGCGTCGCTGAACCTCCAGCGTGTAAACCGGGAATAGTGTCACCTTGCTGTTGCCCACAGAGTAAGGCCCCGCGGCGCGAGCCTGGCGCAGCAGCAGGTCCCTGTCCCTATAATGGAGCAATCTGGCCACCACCGGTCGCGGAGGCCTGCCCGGGACCGGGGGCCGAGCCGGCACCCTGTGCGCCCTCTCCAGCGTGTAGAATTGCGACAGCCCAGTGGGTGCAACCTCCCTGCGCAACCAATCCTCCAAGTAGTCTATCATGCTAGTGCCTTCCGTTCCCTCGGGAAGCCCCATGACACGGACGTTGTTTCTCCGATTCCTCCCTTCGGCGTCCTCCGCTCTCCTCTCGAGAATTTGTAGCCGGCGCTGAATGTCCTCCTGCTGTGATTCAAGCGCCTTCCGGCTCGGCTTCAGAGTCTCCACTGCGGCTTCTCTCGTCTTCACTCTGTCGGCTAGCTTGGCGTGGTCTGCGCGCAGTAGCCCCAACCCCTGAGCCACATGCGCTATGTCCAGTTGCAGCGCCTCTCTGGAATCTGCTATGGCCTGCAGTATTTGATCCACCTGTGGCTGGGGCAATCCCGCCACCCCAGTCGCTTGGTCCCCCTGTGTATCCGCTGTTACTGAGTCTTCTTCTCTTTCAGGCGTTGTCCCTGCTTTCCCTTTGGGCTTCCCCATGGTGTCTTGTCAATCTCCGTTCTCTGCGGCCCCCACAGCGGTTGCCCTTCCAGTGCCGTGCCGTTCTCCACCACACTGGCTTGCTCCCAGCTCCCACTACGTCCACTGCTCCGCGGCTCCGCCTCAGCACCTGGGTTGTCCGCTGTCCCGTGCTGCCCGCTGGCGCCCTTGCTCGTTCCCAGTCCGCCCTCTACTCTCCAGGAAGCGTATGACCCGCTCCCGGATCAGTGTCCGCCGCCAGGGCTATACCTGTGAGGCATGGAGCGCTCCACGGCTCTATGGCAGTTCAGCTACTACCCCTCCTGGCCAAGTCCTTGGGCCTCTGGGCTCACCACCTCGCTCCCGGTCTCCTGATACACTTGACTAGGGGGCCTTCTTCCTCCCCTTAGTGCCAGCTCCCGATGCCTCCTTGCTGCGGTCGCGCCCTGCTGATGGTGCTATGCTCTCGCGGACCTCCTGCTGCCGCCAGCCCCTGTCCCAGTCACGCCGCAGTTCCAGGTACCCAACCGCGGCCTTCCCGCTGCGTTTCCAGCCAGAGCCCCCAGATGATCGAGTGTTCTGCCGCCTCCCTGCGGCTTGGCCCGATCTCGCGCTGCTACCCTGGACGCTCAAATGTTCACCGCCTCGCTACGCTCTTCCTGAGTTGCTCCTCTCTGATCTTTCTCTTACTCTGGCCACTGCATTCAGATGGCTCCCATTCACCACCGCTGCCCCGGGCCGTTGATTACCGCATTTGCGGTTCACTGATGGTGCCGGTTGACTTTTCCTCCGCGCCTGTCAGCCCGTCTCCTGCTGTGCCCTCCAGGGCCATTCACCCTGGTAATCCTCTGCCTGGCCGATCGTTTCCTCGTCAGTGCCCTCACTGCGGCCAACCTCTTCCAGTTCGGCCCCTCCGTGCGGCAGCCGCACGCCGGTCTTCGCTCAATGGGCGCCAACTCTCGGAGCCGCCGGAGTCCTGCACCGGCTCCCGGGGCAATGTTGACCCCCGCGGCTCGCCCGCTGTCCTCGGCGCCGCAGTCGGCCTCCGCCCTCCTGCTGTAGTGCGGCCACCCCAGCTTCTCCCAGCTGCCACGGGGCCTCCCTCAGCTCCGACATCGCAGTGCCGCCGCCATCTTCTTTTCACCGGCCTCACTTGCTGCGCATTTCTGCATCGCCGCCAGCTCGCGGTTCTCGGGTCCACACCTACGGCTTCCACCGCTGCCCGCGCTCTCCTGCCGCCGCCTGCTTAACAACCTGGCAGGGGGGAGGCAGTTATGCACGCTTTTTCAGGAGAATTACTGGGTTTGGCTTGGAGCTCCAGGCTCACACGTCCCCTTCCATCAGCTCCGTGGCCACGCCCCCTCATTTGAAATCATCAATGAATCAACCCCTTTGGCCAATTGTTCACTAAGTCTGCATTTCCATGTATTTTAGTCCTCAAAAATGCATAGATGGACACATGCATAAATTTGTATACACCAAATTGTTGGTTGTTTGCTGCTGATGTGATGCTGATGACTTAGTTGCTATGTTACTCACTCACTAACAAACTCAAAAGGTTATACTAAGGACTGGAGTCAGCACTCAGCAGCACGTGATGGAGGATGCGTCACGCAGACCACTAAAAAATTACCAATTAATACTAAGGAACTAAAGAAACTACCTATCAATCCACCACTATCTTAGTAACAGGAGGACAAAGGAAAGGACTAGACTCTCTCTAACATTACCTAACTTAAGTTCTCTAAACTCTCTTACATAATAAGCCCAAGCGAGCGCAAAGTTGCAAACAAGTAAGATTAGTAGCGCCGAGCACCTGTCTAGTGTCTAGAAGAATAACAATCACAGAAGATTTTTAAACGTAACTTACCTGCATGTAAGCAGCAGCATTCTTGCTATTTGGGATTTTTTTTCGCAATAACAGTAACACAGAACAGAACACACAATACTACTATAAATAGTCAACACCTAGCAGGTCCAGCAGGTCCTGCTCCTGGTCCAAGATGTCTGACCACCGGTGGGTCTGCTGGTTATGGGTGCGCCGGACCCCAGAGCAGCGAAACACTGCCCTGCACACCCTCACCCACCGGCGGAGACGCTCCTGGGTAGCGTAACCGGAGCCGGGCCTGCCGCCTGCTGCCAAGGTTAAGGGGAGGTGGCGCTGAACAAAAAAAAACAAGGGCGGCCACCTCCGCCTCGGCGAAAAGGGCCTGGGGCTGCACCAACCACCCCCTCCATCTGGCCCATCCACTGCAGTGGGCCCACCCACCACTCCTGATCCCATCCCTCCAAAATCCCAAACCAATACTTTCTAGTTCTGCCCCTTTGGTGCCTGGCATGTCCCCTAGATGCCCCTTCCGGGGGGGGGGGAGTTACCCCTTGCAGTCACAGTGCAGGCAAGAGTTGATGGGTATGTTTTTATGGTTTAAATCTTTTTATTGATCAATGCAGAAAACAAGCGTGCAATAAATGGGCCGTGCAAAGCCCAACGCTGTTACTAATAAGTGCATTGATATTACAAAAAGCGACAAATAACTAAACCCCATCAAAAGTTGGACTTTTATGGACTGGCCATTGGTCTTGCATTTGTTTTAATGAACGTGGTTACAACATGCAGAATAAGGAATGTTTAAAGTTTTTCAATGTTGATTTCTGTGCCCCACAAATTGATCATAAGTCAACTGTCATTCATGTACAATTATTGGTGTGAGTACACAATGATGTTGGTATGTCATGGATTGCATATGGTCCATGGAGTATGTGAGCTTTTACAGTCTGTATTACAGGTGTACTTGTCTACATTTGCTGGATGTTATCACCCACATCGGTTTTGGCTATGAGGGTGACATGCATTTGCCATCCTTTTATCTGTTTCCATCACAATTGCACACAGGTCATGCTACCATATGTCAACATAGTGCAAGTGTTTCAAAGTGCTACAGTTTAGGAGGAGCACGCTGAATATGTTTGTGATGTGCAGAGAGTCACCTGTCTCATCAATACATCTGGGTACATATGGAGTTTGACTATGTGGGGGTGACTTTCGACACACCCATGTACACAAGGTGAGGGTACAATACTTCTATGTGACTTGATAGTGGTTGAGCCATGTCTGTATCTCCTTTTGGCTTGGTAGACCAGTGGCAATGACAAGCTTGACACAGGTGGCATTCCACTGTAGGCAATTTCCAATCATGGCTGTGGGTTCATCTGATACATTTCCTGAGCCCATGGTGAGTGTCAGCTGAGCTGGATTCTCACAGTCTTCACACCCTGTTGCCTCCAAAGAGTTAAGTATCTGCAGATGTTCCTGTTCGGCAAGGTGTCTGTGGACTTACAAGTCCAGGGATTTCTAATTCTCATGTGAGTCGTGCCAGCCTGCTTCTGTCTGGCTACATCATGTTGATGTTGTGTTTGGTCTGTCCAGGATGGAATTTCATGTTTACAGCCGCACATCATTCGTAGGTGGGCATTAGATTTGTGTGTAGGTAGTCATTTGTGCATGACTGATAATGGTGTCCTTTTGAGCTATGCGTGATGCTGTGCCAGGTCACACAGTGCTGACCTAGGGGTGCTGTGATGTCTGTTGGATTGGCCTGTGCTACATGTGGTAAGCTGAGTGGACAGTGGGTGCACAGAAGTATAGTGGGTCTGTCTGCCATGCAGATGCCACTGGGGCCAGTGTCACATCCATGCTCTTAGTTGCCACACAGGGGAGTATGTGGAATTTTGATTGTGAGCCCTAGCTGCAGGTGTGTTTAGCAAGGTTAATGTTGCATGTGAAGATGGCACACACACCGGTAGAGGTGAGAGAGACTGGTGTTTCAAACTTTGTTATGTAGTGAAGACTCCAATGTGATGGGGGCCGGACAAATATGGAAAATGTCTGAGTGTGAGAGGTATGAGTTTGGTTCAGAGGCAGTTACTGTGTATGAGACGTGGAGTGTCCACATTGTCCCAATGTGAGTGCTTTACATGCGGGGGAATCAGAGTATGCGAGCTTGTTAAACTGCTTTCATCCTGTGCAAGGTATGGTAGGAATCGGCAGATGTGATAGGGCTATATCCAGATAGACAAGGTTGGTAATGAGAGCTGTCGTCTGTTGCACTATTGTGAGATAAGACTGTAACAGTGCATTTTGGATGAGTGAGGTTAGTTGTACTGTGCATGAGTCCATGGGGGCATTGAAGTCATGTGTGGATGTCACAGGGCCACAGTGAGACAAGGTTAAACTAGTCAGATGTAACAGAGTGTATAAGTGTATGCGAAGGGATTTACACCAGCTGTGTAATTTAGGGTGCTAAATGGTGAAATGTGAGGTGTTGTATAGTTGATGTATGTTGTGTTTGAATCTGTGGACGCATCTTTATTAGGAGTGACAAGCTGTAGAACTTGAGCAGAGTTGGGCGGGTTTATGGTGATGTGCAAATGACTGAATACATATTCATTGAGCTATGTAAGTGTCTTGTGAGATGTGGTGATGTGTTAAGTGTGCATATCAGAGTGGGCTGTGATGATGAGTACAGTACATTGTGTGCATGTCATGTATGTGAGAGCTGTTGTGTACATAGTGATGAAGAGTGGTGCTGCAAGTGTAGGTGTGGATGTGAGAAGGGCAGCGCAAATGTGATTTAATATGAATCAGCTTGGTAGAGTTTGAGAACATGGCTGGATCTTGTGGGGCAGGCATGCTTTTCCGTCTAGCTGCACCAGAGGGGGCTTCTAACGTGCTTGTGTGTATGGTAGTTTTGAGAGATGAGCATGTACTTTGAAGTGTATGTGAGAGGGGTCATACCTGCACAAGTTGAGTTCATGCAGGCCTTGTGGTTATGTTGAAATGTATATATGTGTGGATTATGTGTATGTGAGTGTAGTGACTGAGTCCAGACGTGTAGAGGATCTTTAGATGTTTATTAGTAGTAAGTTACAAGTCATCCAGTTCAATCCAATACAAGACCCCACCAGGAGCAGCCAGGATGGTGCTCAGCCCTTCTCAACTGACATCTCTGGCTCCCAACATTCTGTAACACATCATTGGATGAACATTCCACTGGCAGAGCAAGAGATTGCATGCATAACAACAAAGCCAGGATATAACATATCCCCTTTCCTTCCATATTAAACAATGAAGAAAGAAAAGAGAACGAAAAGAAAGATAGAGAAAAGACAGAGTACATCAGAAACATCGCAAACCAATGAGATAACAGAACAACCAAAAGAAGATGCGAAAATATAAGTGAGGAAAACAGAGAAGAAAGACAAAAGGTGAGAATGCCATAAGAAAGACAAAAGGTGAGAATGCCATCCTCCCTTCTACCACAACAACAGAAACGAAAAGAGAAAACACCAACGACTACCTCAAAATACACTTGCTGGCCAGGCATGTATAAAAAGAGAAAAGTCATACCAGACGCTGACAAAAAGAAGAAGAAGAAAACCTCCAAAGAACAAAAGAACACAACAGTAAGAGGAAAAGAACATAGAAGAGAAGAAAAGAAACCAGAATCCACAGATGACACCAATAAGAGATATCAAAAGGAAAACTGGGCTGTAACAGGAAATGGAGACAATTAAAATAAATCACTCATACTTCCTATTAAATTAAAATCTCAATACAATGAATGATGACGTTGAATACCAATTGAAAGCTGTAAACAAAACACATTAAACATGAGAAAATCACCAATTGGTATTCAGACCAAATACCTTGTATGAAGGTAATATTGTAATAAACATGTGGTGAACGGGTGCACACTGTGCACTGAACTGAATGAGACCAAACCCATTAAACACACCACGTTAAAATATTGTGCACTGTTGTGAAGGGACTAAAACCCAAACGACACACCCTAAGAAGGGTAAAACATAAAACATGTTGTGCACCGTAGAGATGGGAATGTAACCCATGTGAGACACCTCATGTAGAGGCAAACATGTTGTGCACCGTAGAGATGGGAATGTAACCCATGTGAGACACCTCATGGAGAGGTCAGTGTTGTGCACCAGTAGAAGGGCAAGAACCCTTGCGATACACCTCGTGTGAAGGTAAGGACAATGTGCACTGTAATAAAGGGACTAAACCCTTGCGAGACACCTGATGTTAAGGTACAGATTGTGCACTGTGAAAGCGTACGGGTAGGAACCCCCAAATTGACTAATGCGAAAGGACTGTAACCTTCGCATAGACACACCCTGTAGACGGGTACATTTGAAAGAGTACGGGTAGGAACCCGCAAATTGACTAATGCGAAAGGACTATAGCCTTCGCATGAACACACCCTGTAAACGGGTACATTCGAAAACGTATGGGTAGCAACCCGCACTAATGCAATAGGACTGAAACCTAGATGCATAAAACAACGTGCACAGTAACAAACGGGACAAAACCCCACCCCGTATGGAGATACTGATATTGTGCACAATGTGAGGTAACTGCAAATTAAGAGTATAGACAACCTCGGTAGAGGCAAAAACGTTGTGTACTCTAGAAATGCAACAGGAACCCTCACGACACCCTATGTAGGGTAAAGATAAGACATAAGTGTGGCATAAGTCCCTGTCTTTTTGAGGCTAAAACAACTCTGAACAGGTTAAACACATGAAGATTTTAGAAAAAATGGACTCAACCAGGGTGGTGAGTAAATTTGTCACCTGACAGTGTCAGAGGCATGAAGAAAAAGTACCTTTAATGTGGTGCGGGACAGTCATATGCCCCACAGTCCAGTTCAGCTGAGAAATGCAAATCCAGGTACCAAAGTGAGGTCGAGAGTGGTCCCACATCCATAAGGAAACAGCAGATGTCCGTGATGCCTATAATTTCCAAGGTAGTCTGGCACGTGCAATATGGTATGGGTATACAAGCATTAATCCGATGTCCTAGAAATGTAAGCACATGCAAAGAGGAAAGAACTGTGAGGGACGCTTCTTCAGCCTCACGCGTGGTTGGCAAGGAAAGAAAACTCCGGTGGTACCTGCGCACACTTGCACTTCAAGTGCGCAGTACATTGTGAAAACGTGGCTACTGCCAACCAAAAGATGGCGGCACGCACGGTGACGCCGTGCCGGATGGCTCCCGGCATCACTGTGCAGTAAATATTGCCAGGCAGCAGTGTTGACGCAAAGTAAGCGTCACAGAGTCTCGAGGGAGAGGAGGAGAAAACGAGCGTGAGGCCACTTTCAAAAGGTAAGGCTCGCGCTGGTGTGAACGGAGAGTGTAAGAAAGTGACAGTTTCTTTTTTATGGCGCAGTTACAACGCGGTCACAAAATTGTAAACAATAAGGCACCAAACACACCAGAGAAACGGAAAAAGTCCCAGGGCACAGTAAAGAATGCACCAAAACAACACTATGAAAAGAAAAAAAAAACAGTGGAGTCTTGTCCATAGCCCCTGGAACAGCGGGCCACTCTCTCAATCTGTGAGATCAAGAACACCTCTTCACAGGGAGCAGGTAGCAAGCAGGACGGCAGGCTCTGGATGCTTGGCAGCAGGCAGGTGACAGGACAGCAGGAACAAGCAGGCAATGAAGAAGTAGTGACCAAGCAAGCAGGACGGTACACACTTCTAGGGAACTGTACGTTGGGAGGGAACAGCCCCAAAATAGCAGGAGAGGCAGACTTCCTCCAAGACAGGCAGGCAGCAAGACAGGAAAACACTCTCCTAATGTAGCAGTACAGTCATTACTGGGTACTTGACAGCAGGCAGGCAGAACAAGACAAAAGGCAGAAAGCAAGTAAAGTCTTTAGCAGTATCCATTAAGTGGCAGAACTCTCCAGGAATCCAAATGAGGGCGCAGTGAAACAGTCATTCAGATCAGTGACTGATGCACAGGTACAATAGTACACTTCTTCTCCACTCCCACGGCAGAAACAGTAGGAACTGGCACACACATGAGCAAACACCCTTCTTCACCAGACAGTGTGTAGACGTAGGCTTACCCTCACAGAAGGCTATGCACCATTAGAAGTAGGCTTTGTCTGAAACTTAGAGATGTACTCAGGAGAGTAGACAGCCTTTAGAAGTTGAACAGATCTTTAAGTTGAACTAACTGTGCTGCGTAGAGTGGAACTGGCACTTTGCGTTGAGGGCAACCGATGGGAGGTCACTGGTGGGGTCAAGGGTGCCAGTAGAAGGTAGAAACAGCTTCAGTTACTGTTAAGTCTGTAGTAGAAGTTGATTGAAGTTTGAAGAGGTGGAAGTAGCAGGTTCTTTAGAAGATCATCGCCAAAAATTGTAGTGACTGAGTCCAGACGTGTAGAGGATCTTTAGATGTTTATTAGTAGTAAGTTACAAGTCATCCAGTTCAATCCAATACAAGACCCCACCAGGAGCAGCCAGGATGGTGCTCAGCCCTTCTCAACTGACATCTCTGGCTCCCAACATTCTGTAACACATCATTGGATGAACATTCCACTGGCAGAGCAAGAGATTGCATGCATAACAACAAAGCCAGGATATAACAGTGAGTATGTAGAAACAGCCAGAGTTAATATGTAGATGTGTGATGTGTTTGCTGCAGCTTGCTGTCTGCCAATGTATGTATGTTCATGATTGACTGTTGTGATGGTCACTTTGAGTACACTGGCATGTGCAAAACCTATTGGCATCACAGGACAAGTAGCCTCCACCTAGGCTTGCCTTGTCTGAGTTGTGTGTGGGCATAAGTGGTGAGTTGCCCTTTGTAGGGAGTTGTGGTCACTGATTGGTCATTCCTGCCCTTGGATGATGCCCTGGGATGGAGGTGGTGACTGCTTCTGATGTTATGTCATGATGCAGGAATATTGGATAGCAGTCCATCGCTTAGGGGGCTATTGCCCCCTCAAGTGAATAGTCAAGGATGTGTGTTGTTGTGCCACCTGGGGGCAAACAACTCCAGAAACGCATCCCCACACTTCCCAGTAGACTACACATGCATGGGTGTTCATGGCTTTCTGACTTTGAATGGCCAAGGTGTGGGGGCACCAGGGGAGTTGACTCATTGTTATGATATCTCTGGTTGTGCTGCGGACAACACTTATCACTGTGAGCAAACTCACATGTGACACTGGAACAGTACAACCAGTTCCATAGGTGTTGGCATTGTCAATATTTTGGAAGCGGGCTGAGTGTACCCACCTGATGATGACATTTCCTCATTGGTCATACACAACATGCTATGGACCCATGTTCTGATTGGGATCACAATGGTGCATGGGCACATATGAAAGTAATTGGCACACATTCTGTGATCCTCGCTTTCATAGTAGCCTCTGCAATTTCACCTGTCAAGGGAGGTTTCAATGAGGCACACTGCTGCTGATCGGGGGGGGGGTAGTTTAGACTGGCCAAATGTGACTTGCCTCCCTACAAGGCCCCTACATCCAATGCAACCTCCCTGCACCTGCCGTGCCCTGATACTCATGGGTTGGGGCGATACCACTGCTTCTTGCTAAGCATGTGATGCAGGGCACCAAGGTGAGTATGCTCCAAAGTCTGGCCCCCATCCTCAATTTGCAGCACAGCAGGTCAGCAGATAGGATACTGGCACCACATTGCTGTGGCCTGGTGGGAACTGGGAAAGAGAGTCAGGATATTGGTGTGATTTACAAAGTTCCCATACCCATGGCCCACAGGTGACCCTGGTGCACCGGCCCATCAAACAATGCCCGATTGCCAGGAGGGCCAATCCAAGGGTATGCTGAACACTTTTCCATAGGACTCAACACCCAGAGGGCTATATAGCCTTTGGCTGTCCATCATGTGTGTCAGCCCAGGCTGAGACAGCTTCGACGCACACACATACAGTCTCTGAGCTGCTGTAGGTAGCTGGACTGTCTTGTTTGCACATCAGCCCCACAGTATTTCACAGGTTTTTAAGGGACAATTTATTGGTTGATGAGACTTTGTTTGTTTTTTAACAGTTCCTAGAGGACTTGCATCTCCACTCTGCCATTCCTCAAATGTGCCTGTTACTTTTGCTGCAACAGTATGGGAATGCATTTCATGGAGACTGACTTTTGTGTTTGTTCATTTAGACATTCCTGCAGCATGTACTCCACCTGTAGGGGGAAACATCCTTTACATCGTGGTGATTACACCGCGATGCATTTTGAACGCTGCCATTACAACGCAAGCGTTACATCGACTTGCACTGGAGGGCGCTATAACCTAAGGAATAGTAAGATTTACTATTCCAACACCTTCCCTACTGTACGTAGACTGGTGTTGGAATAGTAAATCTTACTACTCCTAAGTCCAGCGCCCTCCAGCGCAAGTCATTGTAACGACTTGCGTTGTAAAAACTGCGATGTTACATACCGCGATCATTTTGATCGCGTTGTAACATCACATATTCACCTGTAGGTATTGGGGCACTTTGCATGTGCACCAGTTACAATATTCACATACACATTGCTGGGGGCATTTACCCCCCAAACACCAGATTTGCATCTACATTAATAGTGGTTTTGCCTCACAACCCACAATTTGCATCAACATTGCTGGGGGTATTTGTCCCCCAAACCCCAGATAGATTTGCATCTACATTACTGGAGGTATTTGCCCTCAAACCCCAGATTTGCATCTACTTTAATGGGGGTTTTGCCCCCCAAACCCCAGATTTGCATCTGCATTACTGGGGGTATTTGCCCCCCAAACCCCAGATTTGCATCTACTTGAATGGGGGTTTTGCCCCCAAAACCCAGATTTGCATCTACATTAATGGGAGTTTTACCCTACAACCCACAATTTGCATCAACACTACTGGGGGTATTTGCCCCCCAAACCCCAGATTGGCTCGACATAGCTGTGGCTGTTTGCCCCACACCCCACAAATTGCCTATACATTGCTGGGGGTATTTGCCCCCAAACCCCAAATTGGCTCAACATAGCTGTGGATATTTTCCCCACAACCCACATATTGCCTTATATTGCTGGGGTTATTTGCCGCCCCCCCAACCCCAGACTGGCTTAACATAGCAGTGGCTATGTGCCCCACAACCCACAAATTGCCTATACATTGCTGGGGGTATTTGCCACCCCAAACCCCAGATTGGCTCAACATAGCTGTGGCTATTTGCCCCACAACCCACATATTGCCTATACATTGCTGGGAGTATTTGTTCCCAACCCCCAGATTGGCTCAACATAGCTGTGGCTATTTGCTCTACAACCCGCATATTGCCTATACATTGCTGGGGGTATTTGCCCCCCAACCCCAGATTGGCTTAACATAGCAGTGACTATGTGCCCCACAACCCACAAATTGCCTATACATTGCTGGGGGTATTTGTCACCCCAAACCCCAGATTGGCTCAACATAGCTGTGGCTATTTGCCCCACAACCCACATATTGCCTATACATTGCTGGGAGTATTTGTTCCCAACCCCCAGATTGGCTCAACATAGCTGTGGCTATTTGCTCTACAACCCACATTTTGCCTATACATTGCTGGGGGGTATTTGCCACCCAAACCCCATATTGGCTCAACATAGCTGTGGCTATTTGCCCCACAACCCACAAATTGCCTATACATTGCTGGGGGTATTTGCCCCAACCCCAGTTTTAACTCTGCATTGCTGGGACTGTTAGACCTCCACCTCCTAATTTTGACTGGACATTTCTGGGAGTATTGGCCCTCCATCCCCCCCTTTGTGTCTGATTTGCTGTAACTATTGCCCCCCCACCACTTGCCTCTACTTTGCTGCAAGTATTCCGCCCACCACATGCGTAACTGTAGTTTCGCCCCGCCTTATCTTATGTTGCCTTTCGCAGTGTAGTGGCGTTTTTGTGTGGGGGTAGGTGTCAGACTTACCGTCTGTGATGACCGCGTCGGTTGGGCATGTAGTTTTGCCCATTGATGTAGAGTATAGGGATGACATGCATGATATGATACATGGCTGCACCGTCTCGTTCGCAGGAATCGTGTTGTGGCGCAAATCGGAGCTGAAATACTCCTCTTCCGGATGCTCTGACGTGTTGGTTGTGGCGACGGATTTGGCGCATGGGAAGTACACATCGTACTTGGGCGTTCGTAATTTGACTGGGAATATGCCACTGGACAACTCCATTCAGCGTTTCTGGAGAGTTCTCATTTGTAAAATGTAGAAGGAATTGGAGTGACCGAGTCGTTCGGTAAGGAAAGGATTTTGGGCATCGTACTTCGTCTTTTGTAGGAACCGGCTCCCAATACGAGTCGGTTTGAAGGTCCGGCCGCGGACGGCTCTGGGAAGGCCTTCCTAACGACATCAAAATCGGGCCCTTTGTCCCCAGCTGTTCTTGCAAATGTATCAATGTCCTTTTTAAAATTCTCTAAAACTGCACTAGTATTAGAAATTTCAATGTTGGTCCCAATAACATATGTATTTGTAAAGCGTACGTTCACCCAAAGGTATATTGGCGCTGAATAACATATGTTTATTGTTACCCAACTTAATGGTACTCATTTTATCAACCTCAGAAGGATGAAAGGCTGAGTGGGCCTGCCGAGATTTGAACCTCTGACCATGAGATCTAACACACGTCCCTACAGTGGATGCATTAGTCCACTAAGCCACCAGACCTGGTATTCACTGGGTCTGGTGAACCATCTCATTCTCTTAGTTGGCCTTTCAGCCCCAAAGTATGTCATCTGAATCTCATCTGCAACATAACTGAGTTCAGAATGACTACCTCTAAAATAACATCTTTACTTTCTGAAGCTGGAGAGCTGGACTTTTCAAAAAATACAATCTTCTCACTAGATTGCACATTTTAGTGTGGTGCACTGAGAGCATCCCTATGTGATTGAAACTACTGTCACAAATCTGTTGATAAGCAAGCCAATGAATGACCTTGAAGGATTTCCACTCTCCTAGCTCAACAAGGATCAAGGCATTGCAGTAATTTCATTTTTTTGTTTCACAGTCCCACCACATCTGTGACAGAGGAAGACTGAACTCACGACATATCTTATTATGAGCTGCAACCACAGCTGTTAGCAAGGTACGCTCCCTCTGGCTCATATCTTTCTAAACCTACGACTCAGTGTCCAATATCTGTTGGTTTAAAGACTATGGGGCCGATTCCGATCTCGGCCGGTAGGGCACCGAATCGGATTCGGCTTTACCGGATCCGATTCGGACGCCCTGTTTCCGACCGATTCGAACACCCGTCCGCGCGAGCAAGTACAATGCGAGCGTACGCGAAATCCCCGACCGACTCGTTCCCAGCTCCGAACCGCTCCGACCGACTCGTACGGACTCGATTCGCACCACGCAATGGAGACGTTCCCCGACCGGGCAAGTATGATGCGTGCCTCGAACAGTCCGACCGACTTGCGCCGTCCGGCTCAAAAGAGTAGTCGGAGCCGGACTTCGGGGGTCCGTGTCAGACCCCCCTGTACGCGTAGCCACGTGAGTCGCACACAGGGGGGACCCATGGGTCCCCCCTACACATGCATGTACTGCGCAAGTCACACCGACGCATACCCGCTGTAGGGGGCGCCCTTGTTCGCGACACACCCATTGAGTCAATGGGAGCCCGTGTACGCGTCGAACGACCGGCTCCCATTGACTTCAATGGGAGTCCGATCGAATCGAGTCCGATAGCATGCGTCCGCATCGTACTCGTTCGGTCGGACTGCTAGAGTCCGGTTCGGTCGGATATCTCTCCGACTCGGTCGGAGGGATTTCCGGCCCGAATCGGAATCGGCTCCTATGTATTGCCCACTCTACAGGATGTCCTATTAGATGCCAATTAAACAAAAGGTAGATACAAAATATTTTTATACACTGTAGCTAAGGTGTCCTAGGACACATGAGCCCGATTATATTGGTTGCACAACGCAACTTACCTTGGTGTATAAGGTGAATTGAATAATATACCTATCCTCTTCTGTTCCTTTCAAATATATGAGTGAAGAACTAACTTCAGTAATTGAGGTTAGAACCATAGATCACTGGGCACAAACAACTGCTCGATGTTGCACTGATGTTTGTGAAATTATGTAAGGATGTACAATGTATACATATGGAGAAAGACTTTGTAGGCATAGGTTTCCACGAAATGTGACTCTACTGTTATGGCACTTGAAATGGAATGCGCACACTAGGGTTACTCTTTACATATGTTTCTTATGTGGTTAAAATGTGCAATGTAAGTTATCTTTTACTGTTTTAGCCTTGAGAAAATCGTGGGGAGACTCCCCCTTTTGACGAAACACGTGTTGGCTAAAGCTTACAAGACTGTCAAAATAAAGAAGAGGTCTCTTGGTTGTATACACAGCTATGTACACTAATTGTTGTTATATTCACGAGCGCCTCAGACTGTGTAAATATTGGTTAGTCTAATTTCAGGACTATGCTCATTTTTTTGGAGGGAGTAGGGCATTTCTTCCTTTTTGAGAGCACCTTGGGACTTAATAACCCTATACCTAGTAACTCTTGCAGGTGACTGTCAATTGAGCGCTGCATACCTATCTAATGTCCACGTTAGTTGATATTTGTTTAAGAAGAGTCTGAGGATCTGATTCACAAAGGTAAACTTGCACTTTTGTGTAAGTTTATGTTTGTTTTGGAATTCACAATCTGCGATTAAATTGTAAGTTTACAACAGCCGAGTCTCCCCAGTCAGGGAGCAGAACTCTGCACATAAAAAAACATGACATGTCTATCCTTTTATGTGCGGAGTTCTCAGCCCCGACTGCGGAGCCCCCCGAAAACATAAACTTACTATTAAATCGCAGTTTGTGAATTCCAAAATAAAAGTAAACACACACAAAAGTGTGAGTTTACCTTTGTGAATGAGGCCCTGGGTTTGTCAATAGACAGTTGTCCTATGTTGCATAGTTTCCTACACTTCCATTCAAAAACTGGCTGTCGAGGACGTTGACCTAATATGTCATTGGTTATTTCTTCTTCTACATTTCTAGGCACAAATCATGTTTTTTCAATTGGTGTAACTTCAATGATTTCATATGCATGACCATCTTTGTTGATTGCAAACATTAACTCGTTTTCCTGTAAATAACTTTCATCATTAAAAAATGCTCCATTCCTGGAAGTGTGTTTCCACTCTCCCTAGAAAATACTGCAAGTGATTGTTTTATTAACTTAAGCCTTTTGGTCAGATTTTTTAAAGTGAATTAATCAGTTTACCTAAACATCTCATTCTCTTCAAAATGAGAATAAATAGCTTTCTCTATAATTCAACGGCCTTGTCTGGTAGACACTCAACAACCTCTTTTTGGTTTTGCAATACTCTTCTGCTTTTTACTGTTTTCATGCTTTTGATAATATTGGACACTACTCTTCTACAAAAGAATTGCTGCCATAGTTCTTTAGATTTCTTCTTCTTAAATCTGTCTGGTTGGGCTCTTCTTTTTCTAACATTATCTTTTTGAAAAACAATATGATTTTTGTAACATGTTGACAGTTCTTCAATACTACTTACACCTGTAGAAGAAAGTTTATATGATGTCAATATTTTTTTTTTTAACTGGGTGCTCTTACTAGATTTGAATTTTCTTCACCATCATTCCCTTTCTCTTGCTGTATTTCAGGTTTGGAGACTTCTTTGTAGTACTGTTGATTTCTCTTCTTTTTCTTCTGCTCTTTCGTTGGCATCTTCAATTGACTGGAAGCCCCAGGGAGAAAATAAAAGACACAATATTTATATCTGCTTCAGAGTTATTACTAATAAACCAGTGTGTGTAGAAGGATTAAGAGAAAACCTAGGCGCTGGGTTACCAAATTTCAACAGGTTCACTGACAGAATATTGACAACCAAAATATCCCCATACCACAATATCGAGTCATAAATATAGATGTCAAAAATATCGACATCCGATATATATATAATGGTAAATACAAAACTATCGAAAAAAGAATATCAATGTCATAAATATAGTTGTACAAAATATTGTTATATATATATATATATATATATATATTCACTGAAAAAACCATAGGTTTCAGGGGCGTTATAGTTAGTTGGACATTTCACTCGTACAAAACCATAGAAATTCCCCCGTTATAGTTAGTTCAGCTAACTATAACTCGTGCGCCCGCAATGCACTGCTGATGACGTCACATATTACATCACTCATGACATGGTCAGTGACATCACTCATGACATCACTGATGACATCTCAAATGGTATCACTGATGACATCACTGATGACATCATCCTTGTGATAGAGTGGCAGACCTCCTCTCACCCTAATATAACCTTTGATACACACACTCAAAAATACAAACTAACATTTTCAAAACAATGGACATACCAATACCAGTTACAACACACCTATTTATTAATTCCAAGATCTACACACACATCCACTCATTCACCAACAGTCCCTATACAGTCACTCATACATGTACTCACTCATCATATGTACTCATACACCTATACATCCTGTTACACACCGCCACTCATCCATAGAGTTACTCACACACATAGTCACACATGCAAACAAAGTATCAAACATCCATTTACTTGCATATACAGTTATACACACACTACCACACTTACTTCTACAGAAACTTACACATACTTACTCTCTTAAACAATCACATATAGAAACACCTACTTATTTGTACAGGAACTCTTCCAATCTCTCACTCTCACATATACTCACTTATATACACCAATACTCACATATACTAGTTTAAAACATATGTAGTTACTCATAAAGACACTATTGAGACAGTCATTCACTCACTAACACACCCATACACATACTCATCCACCTATACAGTCCTGCACACATGCTGTCTTCAACACATACAAACAGTGAGTCACTCATTCATGCATCTATGCACTAAGTAATACCCCCACCGAACCATACAGACACCCAGACACTCATACTGATACTCAAAAAACCAACTAATAACCCATATAGACACTCATGTAGCTACTCACCAACCCATGCAGCCACTTATACACAAAGTGAGAGACTGATACAGATATTTTCATATTTAAACATTACTCACTAACCCATGTATTCACTAAGATACACTTAGTCAGTTATACAATCAATTTTACAAAAAAAAATCATCCATTTAGACACTTATATACCCATTTATTCTTCCATCGACCTTGAGATATACATATATAAAACATATTTAATTTTCAGAAAGACACACATTCACTGGATGATGTCATCAGTGATGTCATGAGTGATGTCACTGACCATGTCATGAGTGATGTAATATGTGACGTCATCAGCAGTGCATTGCGGGCGCGCGAGTTATAGTTAGCTGAACTTATAACGGGGGAATTTCTATGGTTTTGTACGAGTGAAATGTCCAACTAACTATAACGCCCCTGAAACCTATGGTTTTTTCAGTGAATTTCTAAGGTTTTTTAAATGCTAATTTCTAACTATAACGTGCCTGAAACCTATGGTTTTTTCAGTGAATTTCTAAGGTTTTTTAAATGCTAATTTCTAACTATAACGTGCCTGAAACCTATGGTTTTTTCAGTGAATATATATATATTTATTATACTATGTATACATGTGAAAATGTCTTGGTCCCCTGTTTGCCTCGGTGGCACGGAAAAAATGGGTGGAACTGACGTCAGCACGCCGACGAGGTCCTCTTATGGCTCCGATGACGTCATACGGAGTCGCGAGCGGAGCCGTGCTCGTTGACGTGGGAGAGCTAGGAAAGAATTTCCGTGGAATGCTGGTGCAGGGGATATTCACCTAAGTGTTCAGGCTAGTCCTTTGGGAGCAACTGTTTATGTTGCCACTCCAGAAACCGAAACCAGTGATCCGAGGGCAGAGGCCCTGCAGATGGCACACGAGGTGGGGTGCCCAGTCGTGTGCACCGGCGGGGCAGCGAAGTGACAAGCACCACAGCCCACAAAAAAGGTAATGAGGGCACTGAATAACACAGGATCTTCTCTTTGTATCTGGCAGGAACAACGAAGTTAAAATGCCCTAGTACCAAAATGTAGAATTAGTGCTACAACGGTCTTCAAGAGGACCTGCGATGCCGCTTCTGCCTCCCGTACCCTGGAGGCGGCACATGGGTCACGCGGTACGGTCATACTGCGGTGGGGCGCACACTCGTTGACCTCTCATGGCACTGCTCCACACTTCAGGGAGGACGCTTTCCATTAGCTATGTTTTCTGATGACATGTCGCGCCGGCCCCGTCCAACAACAGAACTCCTTTAGATCCAAACAGACTCTTCCACTCTCTCACCGGAAGTGAAACCAGGCCACGCGGACACTTTCACAATACAACAGCCGGGAATGTACTTTTCGGTAAAAAAACCACATTCCTTCCTCCTAATTAATCAAATAAACGTCTCACTGAAGAACAGGGCCCAGCTTCGATCGGTAAACAGCCGTTACAACAACTTTTTACTTTGCGATACCATTACAACGCATGCATTACCACGCATGCGTTGTACATCACGAAGTCATTACTACGCATTTTTTAGAACGCATGGTCATTTACCACGCATGCCTTTACAACGAATTTTGTTGTAAAGGTATGTATGGTAAATGACCATGCGTTCTAAAAACATGTAGACGATCCATGTCGTTGTAAGGAAACAGAGGCTGTTCTGTTTCCTCACAACGACGTGCACCGCCCTCAGAGATGACGTGAAGCAGGAACCACGAGGAGAGAGGAACCATGAGGAGTGAGAGGTAAGGGGGATTGGGCATGGGGTGGGGGTTTCTTTTCTAGGGTTTAGGGTAGTGCGGTGGTGTTTGGGTGGTGTAGGGGGTCGTGCTGGGGTAGGGTTTTAGGGTTTAGGGTAGTGCAGTGGTGTTTGGGTAGTGTAGGGGGTCGTGCTGGGGGTAGTGTTTTAGGGTTTAGGGTAGTGCAGTAGTGTAGGGGGTCATGCTGGTGGTAGTGTTTTAGGGTTTAGGGTAGTGCAGTGGTGTATGGGTAGTGTAGGGGGTCGTGCTGGGGTAGTGTTTTAGGGTTTAGGGTAGTGCAGTGGTGTTTGTGTAGTGTAGGGGGTCATGCTGGGGGTAGTGATTTATGGTTTAGGATAGTGCAGTGGTGTTTGGGTAGTGTAGGGGTCGTGCTGGGGGTAGATTTAGGGTTTAGGGTAGTGCAGTGGTGTTTGGGTAGTGTAGGGAGTCGTGCTGGGGGTAGTGTTTTAGGGTTTATGTTAGTGCAGTGGTGTTTGGGTAGTGTAGGGGGTAGTGCTGGGGTAGTGTTTTAGGGTTTATGTTAGTGCAGTGGTGTTTGGGTAGTGTAGGGGGTAGTGCTGGGGTAGTGTTTTAGGGTTTAGGGCAGTGCAGTGATGTTTGTGTATGAAGGGGGTCATGCTGTGGGTAGTGTTTTAGGGTTTAGGGTAGTGCAGTCGTGTTTGTGTAGTGTAGGGGGTCGTGTTTCAAGGTATAGGGTAGTGCAGTGGTGTTTGTGTAGTGTGGGTGGTCATGCTGGGGGTATATTTAGGGTTTAGTGTAGTGCAGTTATGTTTGGGTAGTGTAGGGTGTCGTGCTGGGGGTAGTGTTTTAGCACTTATTTTTCTTTCTACAGCACTAACCATAATTTCTATGGCAAAATGAACCCCCTCATTTTGTTCCTTTTTAAATTAAATGTTTTAAGTGTTACCAGTTTATTCCAATCAAGATGGCTTCAGGTGTGCCATACTTTTGTCATAAGTAAGACTGTTAGCGCTCTAGTTGTTCTTTAGAACACTCTGGGAAGCTGCAGTAGAACACAAAGGCATCAACTGACAGGCTGCTCCTGTTGAAATATAACAGGAAGATATTTGAGATCTCACTTAAAACATGTCCTAATTTTTCTTTCTACAGCACTAACCATAATTTCTATGACAAAATGAACCCCCTCATTTTGTTCCTTTTTAAATTAAATGTTTTAAGAGTTACCAGTTTATTCCAATCAAGATGGCTTCAGGTGTGCCATAATTTTGTCATAAGTAAGACTGTTAGCGCTCTAGTTGTTCTTTAGAACACTCTGGGAAGCTGCAGTAGAACACAAAGGCATCAACTGACAGGCTGCTCCTGTTGAAATATAACAGGAAGATATTTGAGATCTCACTTGAAACATGTCCTAATTTTTCTTTCTACAGCACTAACCATAATTTCTATGACAAAATTAACCCCATTCATTTTGTTCCTTTTTAAATTAAATGTTTTAAGTGATACCAGTTTATTCCAATCAAGATGGCTTCAGGTGTGCCATACTTTTGTCATAAGTAAGGCTGTTAGCACTCTAGTTGTTCTTTAGAACACTCTGGGAAGCTGCAGTAGAACACAAAGGAATCAACTGACAGTCTCTGCCCTTGTTGGATGTACATGTTTTACTGAGAATGTCAGACTTCATTCTCACATGACTGAGAAAGATAATGTGAATTTACAGAAAATATGCTCTCATTTTAGCTTCTGGAGCACCTTCCAAAACTGTATGGGACAAGCATGTGAAAATAGTTTTCTCTCAAACATGATTCATGATATCCCAGCAGAAGGTTTTTCACAGGGTAAAATCACCTTAGAACACACCACAATTCCTGAAATTAGTATGGTACCATCAACAAATGAATTCTAATGTAACTAAAGTCTGTTATCACCCTTTATAGTTCTCCTTTTGGTAACCCTCAAAATCTTCGATTCACTACAATGCATTTCAATGGGGTACTATCATTTATATTGGTCCCAAGATGGCTGCCAGCAATTCCAGGATGAAGTGCTGACAGCCAATCAGATCTCACGATGACATGTGTGGTTAGGCTCCGCCCAGATATATATGTGTTTTCTTTTTCAAATTTCTCAAGAACTACTGAATGGATTTACACCATTTAAGCAAAAGGCACGACCCTGAACCAAGGGCTACCTTTTTGGCAAATTTGGTGTAATTCCGTTCAGCAGTTCGGGCTGTAGCTGCGACTAAAGGTTCCTATGGAAAATTGCATGGGGAAAACACGTTTTGGGACCCCCTTTTTTCTTGGCCCCCGCTTGCCGAATCACCCCGAGACTTTCAGGATAGGAGTGGACCGGAGCGCCCCAACAAGTTGGAAAATTTCGCAAAGATTCGTCAACCGGCGCCAAAGTTATTTCAGATAGAATGGTGCGGATTTCCTATGGAAAATAGTTCCTAACTATAACTATCTACTGGCGACCGCCAGTAGATTATATATATATATATATATATATATATATATATATATATATATATATATATATATATATATATATATATATAATAAATTAATATATTTTAAATATATTAAAGAATAAGATTAATTAAAAAAATAGATTAGATGTAATATACATTTTAACAAATATAACAAATAAACTTAATTTAAAAAACTTAAACACACATATATAATAATATATATTATATATATATATATATATATCTCGTAACGCTTCCTGTCTGCCAAATGTCGACAGACCCAGTAGGCACTGACCTCAGCCACACTCAGAGAAAAGGCTCAAATCAAAGTTGTTCGTGGAGTATATATATATTTACTTTAAAACAAGTAGTACACTAATAATTTTAAGTATTTTATAATTTTAAAATTAAATAAAAATGTAACAAATAAATATATATATACATATTCCAATAACATAAAAATCAATTTAAATAAATTCTATTATAAATTAAAACATTAAACTATTTAAAAAGCTGCTAAACTTAAATTTCCCACTCCATTCAGTGCAACAGTAGGGAAAGTGTTGGATAGTGGAGGGGTAATAATTACTATTCCCACTCCAATCAGTGCAACAGTAGGGAAAGTTGGATAGCGGAGGGGTAATAATTACTATTGCCACTCCATTGAGTGCAACAGTAGGGAAAGTGGTGGATAGCGGAGTAATACAATTTACTATACCCACTCCAGTCAGTGCAACAGTAGGGAAAGTGTTGGATAGCGGAGGGGTAAAAATTACTATTCCCACTCCAAAGAGTGCAACAGTAGGGAAAGTGTTGGATAGCAGAGGGGTAAAAATTACTATTCCCACTCCAGTCAGTGCAACAGTAGGGAAAATGTTGGATAGCGGAGGGGTTAAAATTACTATTCCCACTCCAGTGAGTGCAACAGTAGGGAAAGTGTTGGATAGCGGAGGGGTTAAAATTACTATTCCCACTCCAGTGAGTGCAACAGTAGGGAAAGTGTTGGATAGCGGAGGGGTAAAATTACTATTCCCACTCCAGTCAGTGCATCAATAGGGAAAGTGTTGGATTGCAGAGGGGTAAAATCTACTATTCTCACTCCAGCCAGTTCAAAATTAAAAACAAAAAAATATCCTCAACAAAATAAAAATAATTTTGTAAAAAGTCAATAAAAAAATATGAGTATCTTAAAAAAAAAATATATATATATATATATCTAATATTAAAAATAAAAAAATAAAAACATATAATGTTAAATACTTATCACAAATACCTACAAATATCATATTAAACAAAATAAAAATAAATTTTCAAACAAATAAATATTTTTATTTAGAAATTATTTATTAACAAAAACATTCATTACTACATAAATGTAGTCTATGTACTTACTACCCTATAACACCACACAACTCACAACCCACATCGAAAATAAAAAAAAATGTATGTGCATAATAACATAATACATTTTCAATTAAACAAATATTATTAATTAAAAAACAAATTGAAACACATAAAATGTAATTAACTTCACAGCCTTTACACCTATAATCCCCACAACCCACACCTAAAATTGAGCTGTAAAAAAATGAATTACACAATAAAAAAATCAGTATTTAACAACTACTTATAAAGTAAGGAAAATTAATTTACTCCCCACCCTTCACCCCTATAAACCCAAAACCCACACACAAAAAAAACAATTGAACAATTACCCTAATTAATTATCAATTAATTAATTATCAACTAATTATCAATGAATAAAAAATAAAATTATTTCCCACCCTTTACACCTAAAAACCCACAACTAAAATTAATTACAGAATTTCAATATTTCATTTTCAATGAATGAATTATTATTAATTAACAACTAATTATTAATTAATTACAAATAAATTAATTCCCACTCTTTACCCCTATAAACCCCACAACCCACACCTAAAATTTACCCCAAAAAATTAAAAACACAATTAACATTATAAAATCTCAATTCAATAAATATTAATAAATAAAAAATATTCATTAATTTATTATAATTAAATTACTTCCCACCCTATTCCCCTATAAACCCACAACCTACTACGCAACCAAAAAAATGCAAAATTTAATTAAAATAAAATTAATAACAACTAAAAATTTAACACATATTAAAAAACATAAACAACAGTTATACAAAAAAATACATTACATACATTTAAAATATATACTAAAATACATAACACTAATTAACAAATCGATATATTTTAAACAAATATATTCTTATTAATGACTTCTATATTTTTAAAATCAATATTTCTTACCTTAAAGTCGATATTCTTCACCACGATATTCTTGCTGTCGATTTTTCTGTGTCACGATATTTAAAACTCGATATTAGTGTAAGTCGACATTTCCAACTCGATATTTTGACTGAATACCATTTCAACATACTACATATTCTGCATGGTATAGACTGATCACATTTGATCTTACCTCATGCTTCTTTGTAGCAGCACTCTCTCTAAGTGACAGCTCGACGGAGAGCTAATGCTTCGTGTAGAATGTAGCGTCCTCCCCAGCCTGGGTAATCATCAATGACTACACCACACATGGAGCTTAGTATAACACATCCTTATTTTTCTGCGTCTAACCCTAAACTCAACAGTCTAAACCTGTATTAAACTCACTGCCCTCTAATGCTTATGTCACGGTTCTACGGAGTCCAACAGGAGCCACAAAGGTTCTGCCATTACATGCTCACATGACACTATGGGGCCGATTCCGATTCGGGCCGGAAAACGTACCGACCGACTCGGTACGGGAATTAAGTCCGACCGACACGTACCGGCGCTGCCCGAACCGGGTAGTACGATGAAATGCATGTGAATCACGAACGACTCGTACGGAACTTAAGCCGAACGACCGACCCGGACGGAAACAAGCTATCCGGCCGGGAAACCACACAAATCGAACCGACCGACACGCACCAGGAATCAACCTGAACGAAACGTACCCGCGAACTCCGACCCGCGCAGTACGATGCAATGCGTGCAAAACCAGACCGACTCGCACGGAGCTCAAGCCGTACGACCGACATGCATACAAAAGCCAGCCGAAACAACACAAAACTCCGCGATCGACTCGTACGCCGCACATGAAACCTAGCTGAAACACAGCGGGAACGAGTCGGAGAAGATTGCACGAGACAACTGCAGCGTCCTACTCGGTCAGAAGAACGTATCCTAGATGCACAAAAAATACAAAGGAAAAAATACGAAAAAAAGGGACAAACAAGCAATCACAAAGCCAATAAATACAGGGGGGGGAAAAATGGAACAAGGACACACCCCAACTCCACCTATATAAAGGCCACAAATCCCTACCATGATCCTTTGCAAATTCCACTGACCTGCCAGCACAGAACACCATCAGGCAGCAACCACAGACACACTCACAGCTCATCCATCACACAAGCCACACACCATTAGCACCTCAACAAATAGCACCCTCACACACACACAGCAAAACCTACACTCACCCACCCTCACTTGCACACTCACACACACATCAATCACCACCACCACCCATCACCATGCCCCCAAAGAAGAATCCAAAGTTCCTAGATAGTGAATTGGAAGTCCTGGTAGACGAGATCCTGAGGGTAGAGCCACAGTTGTTTGGCACATTGGTCCAACAGACCCCCATGGCGCAGAAAACCAAGATGTGGGAGAGGATCGTCAACAGGGTGAACGCACAATCACCATGTTTGCGCACAAAGGAAGACATCCAGAACCGGTGGTATGATGTGCGCAGGAGGGTCAGGGACCTACTGAAGAAGGATTACCTCCTGAGTCAGCACACCGGCAGTGGCCCTCCTGCCAAACCAGTATACCTCAGGCCCTGGGAGGAGAAGGTGCGGGCCATCCTACCACCAGTGAGCGTATATGGACTAACAAACATCCCAGAGCCTGGTGAGTACACAACTAATATACACAATATGGTGTGACAATACACACACATCACTGTCAAGGGGATAGTCAAACCATGCACCCTTAGCAAATCCACAGCAACCAAAAGATAATCATCCCAAGATGTGAATGCTAGTCAGACAAACACAATACCTGCCATCTCATAGTGACATGTAACTGTGTCATGACATGTACAAACCTAACAACAAATACAGCAAGGCAGTGGCACAAATATAACCAACAAACACAGTCAGATATTTTGCCACCACTAGAACACCACCTCACAGGGAAGCTCACTCAAAGGAAGGAATTCTGTGTATGCTGGTGAAGTCAGTGTAGCCAATAGCATGATGGGAGTTGTAGTCACAGATATTGGTCACCCTCACAATTGGCCCATCAACACCACCCTGAACCATGCTCACATCACAGGGAGTGGAAAAGGACTGACAAGATGGCTGACACTGGGTACTGCTGTGGGGAGCACAAGGCCCTGCTGGGAACTGTGCACCAACCAACAGCAGGACACCACTGACTGACATCCTGAAAGACAACTTGCACTCCCTGCAATGGAAGCACCTTCCATGGTGGGATATCTGGCTGGGTGGGAAGGAGGACTCACAGCACTGACCATAGTTACAAGCAGTCCTCCTCACACACCCCCTCAACACTAACTCCACATAACCCACCTGGGAGAATGCAATGCCTCACACTCTAATTGAAGATCCCACAAAGAACCACCACCCTGGGTTATGCTGTGTGAAGCACAGGGACACTCTTGGGACTTGTAGCCAAACAACCGCCAGGACAACACTGTCAGCCATCCTGTCAGCACAGGCACACTACCCCACAGGGAAGCAGAGTCAAAAGGAAGGAAGTATGGGCATGCTGGGAAGGGGGTGTAGGCAATAGCATGATGGGAGTGGTAGTCACAGCTCAACATCCCCCACCCACATGGCCCAGCAAGCTCACACTGAAGCATGCACACCTCACAGCCAGTGAAAAGCCACTTCAAAGATGTCTGACACTGGCCTCAGCTGTGGGGAGCACAAGGCCATGCTGGGAACTGGGCACCAACAAACAACAGGACCACACTGTCAGCCATCTTGCCATTGATGTCACACTCACACACAGTGAAGTCCACTCAAAAGGAAGGAAGTATGGGCATGCTGGGAAGGGGGGTGTAGGCAATAGCAGGATGGGAGTTGTAGTCACAGATATTGGTCACCCTCACAATTGGCTCATCAACACCACTCTGAACCATGCTCACATCACAGGGAGTGAAAAAGAACTGACAAGATGGCTGACACTGGGTACTGCTGTGGGGAGCACAAGCCCCTGCTGGGAACTGTGCACCAACCAAGTGCAGGACACCACTGACTGACATCCTGAAAGCCAACTTGCACTCCCTGCAATGGAAGCACGTTCCATGGTGGGATATCTGGCTGGGTGGGAAGGAGGACTGACAGCTCTGACCATAGTCACCAGCAGCTTTTCTCACACATCCCCTTAACACAAACTCCACACAACTCACCTGGGAGAATGCATTGCCTCACACTCTAATTAAATATCCCACAAAGAACTACCACACTGGGTTATGCTGTGTGAAGCACAGGGACACTTTTGGGACGTGTAGCCAAACAAACGCCAGGACAACACTGTCAGCCATCCTGTCAGCACAGGCATACTACCCCACAGGGAAGCAGAGTCAAAAGGAAGGAAGTATGGGCATGCTGGGAAGGGGGTGTAGGCAATAGCATGATGGGAGTGGTAGTCACAGCTCAACATCCCCCACCCACATGGCCCAGCAAGCTAGCACTGAAGCATGCACACCTCACAGGGAGTGAAAAGCCACATCAAAGATGTCTGACAATGGTGCTCTGTTGTGGGAGTACCAGGCCCTGCTGGGACCTGTGCACCAACCAACAGCAGGACACCACTGAATGACATCCTGAGAGTCAACCTGAACACACTGTAAGGGTGGCATGCTTCATGGTGGGATAACTGGGCTGGGGGGAGAAGGAGGGCCGGATGTCCAACAAATACAACCAATGCTGGCCATGCACACACCTCAACATTCACATTGAAAAGCCTCAGGTTTGCAGGACAATGTGCTACACCAATATCAACCTCTTACTGTTACAACTTAGGACAATGCAATGTACAGGCCCGCATCCAGAGGTACAGTCACAACTGTCAGGTGTGTGAACCATTGATGCCTGTAGAAATATAACATACATTGTGTGTCTCTTCCAAAAACAGGTGATGATGGGGACACAGCAGCAGGCGAGGAGGAGTCCCTGTCCCAGGCTCCGGGGGACACTGAGCTCACTGGTGTGGAACAGCCTCTGCACTCCTCGGATGGCGAAGACCTACCTGGCCCCTCCGGTGCGAGTCATCATGCAGCACCAGCAGGACCAACATCTGCACCCCCTGCACCCACCCCTCCAACAACTGCCAACACACAGACCACCCCCGCCGACACGGACAGACCAAGGACCACCAATGACAACAGCACAGGGACCCTGGCCCAACGTCGAGCTACGGACAACGACCCCAGTAACAACCCCCAAGGGGGCCTAGGGTCACCTGGGCGTGCCACCGCAGGTCCCGCACGTGTCGCCAGGGGTGGTGGGAGGGGTGGTAGGCAGAGGTCGCTGTTTGCAGAGGGGTCTGGACTGCATGATGACCCACAACTGGCACGCATTGCTGATGCGTACCAGAATAGCACCGGAGAGGTCAGCCAGGTAGTGGGGATCCTCAAGGACATCCAACAGCAGCAGGCTGCCCATCATGCCCGCTTGGACTCACACATGTCCCGTGTGGAGACACACATGTCTCGCATGGAGTCCAAGTGGGACACATGGCAAGAACTGACAGCGGTGCATAGGGACATATTGACATGCCTCCGCCAGATTAGCACCAACATGGCCACACCTCCCTGTGTGCCCACAACATCTGGTGCTGCAACAACTGCAACTGCCACAGGGAGGGAGGAGGACTCTGGCGGAGAGTCCCCTGCACCGCAGCAGCCTGCACGTGAGGGTCCCCCCAAAGAAGAGGGGTTGTCCGAGGAAGGAAAACTGAGAGGTTGATGGCCATGTACATCCCCCAGGAAGCCAACACCTGTTCTGGAAAGTCTCCTTTGTGTGCAAACTGTTCACCCTGTAGAATGCAACACAACTCTCCCACATGACATGGGGAGTCTAAGTTGGACTAATGTATCAGATGACTGTGGACTTCACTCAGGACATTTCTGCTACCAAGACTTCCAACTCATCTGGGAACTTCGGATCACAATCCCAATGTACAGCACCCACCATCCTGTGCACTATACTCACACATGTCTGTAAATAAAATCACTACTACACCATACTTGCCTCTGTTGTGATTCCAACGTGGTTACTGTCATGGGGATGATGATCTGCTAAATTACACTGTGTATGCTAACTGCTACAGCAAGTACAACACCGTCATGTGAGTCATGGTGACGTGACACATATGAGGGAGACACACCACTAGGGCTACACAACACAGAGACACCAGGGCCATTGGACTCTTCGCCTACACTGATGTTGCCAGGAAATACTGTGGAATGCACAGACACCACACCTATTCACAGTCTGTGTCAACTAGCCCACAGGTGCAGCAAGCAAATGTCAGTCAGATGTGTGACCACAGACAACGCACATCCCAAAGTGAAGCACAGGTTTATTACACATTTGCAACATGTTGTTTCCACTACAAATGCAAGGTAATCCCACGTGGCTGTGGCCACAAAGTCAAAAAGTGCAGAAGATAGAAAGTCCAGGGGTGTGTGGCACATCACCTGTAGGGAAATGACTGCTGCCACCCTGAAAGCGGAATCATGGAGTCGGGGATCCAAGTTGACCAAACAACTCTGTAAGCACCCTGTGAAGGTCAGACATGACACACAGTCAAAACCACTGAAGAACAGCACAGAACTGCAATACTCATGCCCAATACATGTCACAAGATAACTACACAAAACCAAGTTAGCATGTCAACACTGTTGGGCAGTACAGACTACCTGCAAGAACACATCGCTGCACGCATCCAGTCAAGTAGCACATGGCCACACTCAAACAGCACCAGAGCACCACCCACACATATCATGCAAACTCACATCATTGACATGACATCTCTGGATACTCACATTCAGCTGAAGAAGTTGGTGATGAGCTGTGTGCGGACATCACCCTCATCATCATCATCATCACTGGCATCGTGGCCCAGGCCAGGATCCTCCACAGGTGGCGGACGTTGGTCATCGTCATCCAGGATGAGAGGCAACTCCTTCCGCACTGCCAGGTTGTGTAGCATGCAGCAGACGATGACAATCTTGCACACCTTTGCTGGGGCATATGGGAGGGCCCCTCCTGTCTTGTCCAGGCAGCGGAAGCGGCTCTTCAGGAGACCAAAGGTCCGCTCGATCACTCTCCTGGTCCGACCATGTGCCTCATTGTAGCGCATCTGGGCTGGTGTCACAGGGTTCCTGAGGGGTGTCAGCAACCACGGCATGTTGGGGTATCCGGAGTCACCTACAGACAGACAATTGCACATTAGCTGAGTTGGAAAAGTGGGCGGAATACAACATAGCAGAACACACACAATGGTACAAAGTCAGTACACACCGACAAGCCAGGCACGCTGGTTTTGCATCTGTAACATCATCCTCGGGATGCGACTACTCCTCATCACGTAGGCATCGTGTGCAGAACCGGGGAAACGGGCACACACATGTGTGATGGTCATATCTGCAAGACATACCACCAGAGCATTGATCGAATGGTAATGTTTACGGTTCCGGTATGCCTGCTCATGTGCCTGTGGTGGTACCAAAGCCACATGTGTCCCATCAATGGAGCCAATGACATGTGGCATCCTCCCCAGGGCATAGAAGTCACTCTTGACGTCAGTGAGTTGTTGACGTGTTGGGAAATAGATGTACTGGTTCAGGCATCTCAACATTGCCTCCAAAACATCGCGTAGCACACGGCTGAACATAGTCTGTGACATCCCACCAGCAGTCGCCACAGTGTGTTGAAAGGTACCGGTGGCAAAGAAGTGTAGGGCTGCCATCACCTTCACCTTGGGGGTCAGCGCTGTAGGGTACGGCCGGCCAGGTTGCAAATGTGGGGCCAAGCGCACTGCCAAATCCACAATCAGCTGCCTGGTGAAGCGGTACCGTCGGATGCTGTCACGTTCCACCATCGTTGCCAGGTCAGGGAATGGTCTATGGACAGCTGGAGCACTGCAGTGCATAGGTGAAGAAAGAAAGATTGTCAGTCACCCCACATATGTGCCATTCACCATACTCAATTTCACATGATACATCATTACGAGACACAAGTACTTGATGTGTGTGCCGTTCTGTTTGGACATATATGGCACCTACATGGGCATCATCTAACATCTCAGTTCAACATGTGTTGATAACAGGTTCCAGGGTGTGCTATGGGAAACCATTAGGCTGTGTCACAGTACCCATTTACTGCTGTCACGTTCCACACACACACCACAGTGACATGTCTGGACAGATGCGCCACAGGCATCACAGCTCATTGACAGGTCAATCAATCAATCAATCATGTCACTTATAAAGCGCACTACATACCCGCGAGGGTCTCAAGGCGCTGGGGGAAGAGGGGGGTGGTGCTGCTACTGATCGAAGAGCCAGGTCTTGAGGAGTCTTCTGAAGGCCAGTAGGTCTTGGGTCTGTCGGAGGTTGGTGGGGAGGGTGTTCCAGGTCTTGGCGGCGAGGTGGGAGAAGGATCTGCCGCCGGCGGTCATTTTCCGGATGCGGGGGACTGTGGCGAGGGCGAGGCTGGTCGAGCGGAGCTGGCGGGTGGGGTGTAGAAGCTGAGTCGTCTGTTGAGGTAGGCTGGTCCGGAGTTGTGGAGTGCTTTGTGTGCGTGGGTGAGGAGCTTGAAGGTTATCCTCTTGTTGACAGGGAGCCAGTGCAGGTCTCTCAGGTGGGGTGTGATGTGGCTGCGTCAGGGGATGTCGAGGATAAGACGTGCAGAGGCGTTCTGGATGCGTTGCAGCCGTCTCAGGAGCTTAGCCGTCGTTCCTGCGTAGAGGGCGTTTCCGTAGTCCAGCCTGCTGGTGACGAGGGCCTGGGTGACTGTTTTTCTTGTTTCGGTGGGGATCCACTTGAAGATCCTGCGGAGCATTCGGAGGATGTTGAAGCAGGATGAGAAAACGGCGTTGACCTGCTTAGTCATGGAGAGGGTGGGGTCGAGGATGACCCCTAGGTTGCGTTCGTGGTCGGTGGGTGGCGGGGCTGTTCCCAGTGATGTTGGCCATCAGGAGTCGTCCCAGGCTGAAGGGTTGGAACCAAGGATGAGGACCTCCGTCTTGTCCGAGTTCAGCTTCAGGCGGCTGGTCCTCATCCATTCGGCGACGGCCTTCATTCCTTCGTGGAGGTGGGCTTTGGCGGTGTGAGGGTCTTTGGTGAGGGAGAGGATCAGCTGGGTGTCGTCGGCGTAGGAGATGATGTTGAGGTTGTGCTGTCGGGCGACGTGGGCGAGGGGTGCCATGTAGATGTTGAACAGCGTTGGGCTGAGGGAGGAGCCTTGGGGTACGCCGCAGATGATCTTGGTGGCCTTGGATCGGAAGGGGCGAGGCGGACGCTTTGTGTTCTGCCGGAAAGGAAGGATGTGGTCCAGTCCAGGGCCTTCTCTTGGATCCCTGCGTCGTGAAGGCGTGTTCGTAGTGTGTGGTGGCAGACCGTGTCGAAGGCGGCTGATAGGTCCAGGAGGATGAGGGCTGCTGTTTCTCCGTTGTCTAGCAGGGTCCTGATGTCATCAGTGGCGGCGATGACGGCGGTTTCGGTGCTGTGGTTGCTGCGGAAGCCGGACTGGGAAGGGTCCAGGATGTTGTTCTCCTCGAGGTAGCGGGTCAGTTGTTTGTTGACGATTTTCTCGGTGACCTTCGCGGGGAACGGGAGCAGAGAGATGGGTCGGAAGTTCTTGAGGTCCTTGGGGTCTGCCTTGGGTTTCTTGAGTAAGGCGGTGATCTCGGCGTGCTTCCAGCTTTCCGGGAAGGTTGCTGTCTCGAAGGAGATGTTAATTATTTTCCGGAGATGGGGCACGATGGCTGTACTGGCTTTGTTGAAGATGTGGTGAGGGCACGGGTCTAGCGGTGAACCGGAGTGGATGGTGTTCATGATCTCGCTGGTGTCCTCGTCGTTGATGTTGGTCCAGGAGAGCAGGCGGTTGGTGGTTGTGGGGGCAGTGGTCTCGGTGGTTGCCGGGGCGGTCGTGGTGTTGAAGCTGTCGTGGATGTCGGCGATTTTGCGGTGGAAGGAGGTGGCCAGTGAGTCGCACAGGTCTTGCGACGGCTGGATGTCGTTGGTGTTGGAGCTGGGGTTGGAGAGTTCCTTCACGATGTTGAAGAGCTCTTTGCTGTTGTGTGCGTTGTTGTCTAGGCGGTCTTTGAGTGAGGCCCTTTTGGCGGATCTGATGAGGTGATGGTGATTGCGGGTGGCGCTCTTGTGGGTGGCGTAGCTGTCCGCTGTCCGTTCGTGGAGCCAGATCTTCTCCAGTTTTCGGCATGTTCGTTTGGAGGCCTGGAGGTCTTCGGTGAACCAGGTGGCTTTCTTGCTGGTGTGGCTGTTGGGCGGATTCTTGAGCGGGGCGAGGGTGTTGGCGCAGTCGTCGATCCACTGTCTGAGGTTGCGGGCGGCGGTGTCGGGGTCGGAGGGTTCGGCGGGTGGGCTCAGGGCGAGGGTTGTGGTTAGCTGGTCTTCCGTGACTCTGCTCCAGCAGCGGTGAGGCATTTGTTCGGTGCGGTGGTGCGTGGTGGGCTTCCTGTAGGTGAAGTGGATGCAGTGGTGGTCAGTCCAGTGGGGTTCGGAGGTGTGGTTGAAGGAGACGTGTGGGCTTGCGGAAAAGATGGAGTCTAGCGTGTGGCCGGCGGCGTGGGTGGGTGTAGTCACGAGCTGTCTGAGTCCGAGGGTGGCGAGGTTGTCGATCAGGGTGGTGGAGTTGGTAGATTCCCAGGGACCCTGTCCTGCCACATGGACACTGGCATGACATGGCGTATCATGTACACGTCAGAAAAACAAACATGACTCCCACAGGTAGTGGCCCCTATTGCCTCTGCAGGACAGACTTGGATGTCTGTGACACACACACACACAACATCAAAGTCCATGCACAAACAACGTGGATGTGGAGACTGTCTCCCATTGTGCACATGGAGTCAGAGACATCGGAAACACAACATGCACACAGACTGTGGAGGGCCATCACTATTGTGGCAATGGGTCACCCTGTGACGTACATGCCTTCCCACATGTGAGCCTGGGGGTATGTGACATGTCATACACATACACAACCTGGAAATGTGACCATGCCACATGCTCCAAAATGAACAGTTGCACATCACAGTGGTCAGGTGCACAACACACAAAGGATCCTGTCCCCATGAACATGTGCACAGCCTGGGTGTGGCTGCCCCCAAGTGCCACCCCAAAAACCACATGTTTACCCCATACACGGAAAAGGTAATGCAGCCTTACATGCCTTAGATACAGTGTGGACTGGGTGTGGTGTTGTAGGTGTGCCCCTGAGTCCCTGGAAAGTATATGTGGCTGGCATACGTTCACCAGTGACAAGCATGGTGACATATGCGTGTGACCTGTACAGGGACGCGTTGTATAGCAATGGACCGATCGGTGTGCCCGCACGGCCCATTGCATCTGTTGTGAGTGGGTACGCGTTGTATCCCAGGATACGCGTTGTATAGCAATGGACCGATCGGTGTGCCCGCACGGCCCATTGCATCTGTTGTGAGCGGGTACGCGTTGTATCCCGGAATACGCGTTGTACAGCAATGGACCGATCGGTGTGCCCGCACGGCCCATTGCATCTGTTGTGAGCGGGTACGCGTTGTATCCCGGAATACGCGTTGTACAGCAATGGACCGATCGGTGTGCCCGCACGGCCCATTGCATCTGTTGTGAGCGGGTACGCGTTGTACAGCAATGGACCTATCGGTGTGCCCGCACGGCCCATTGCATCTGTTGTGAGCGGGTACGCGTTGTATCCCGTGATACGCGTTGTACAGCAATGGACCGATCAGTGTGCCCGCACGGCCCATTGCATCTGTTGTGAGCGGGTACGCGTTGTATCACGGGATACGCGTTGTACAGCAATGGACCGATCGGTGTGCCCGCACGGCCCATTGCATCTGTTGTGAGCGGGTACACGTTGTACAGCAATGGACCGATCGGTGTGCCCGCACGGCCCATTGCATCTGTTGTGAGCGGGTACGCGTTGTATCCCGGAATACGCGTTGTACAGCAATGGACCGATCGGTGTGCTCGCACGGCCCATTGCATCTGTTGTGAGCGGGTACGCGTTGTATCCCGGGATACGCGTTGTACAGCAATGGACCGATCGGTGTGCCCGCACGGCCCATTGCATCTGTTGTGAGCGGGTACGCGTTGTACAGCAATGGACCGATCGGTGTGCCCGCACGGCCCATTGCATCTGTTGTGAGCGGGTACGCGTTGTATCCTGGAATACGCATTGTACAGCAATGGACCGATCGGTGTGCCCGCACGGCCCATTGCATCTGTTGTGAGCGGGTACGCGTTGTATCCCAGGATACGCGTTGTACAGCAATGGACCGATCGGTGTGCCCGCATAGCCCATTGCATCTGTTGTGAGCGGGTATGCGTTGTATCCCGGGATACGCGTTGTACAGCAATGGACCGATCGGTGTGCCCGCACGGCCCATTGCATCTGTTGTGAGCGGGTACGCGTTGTACAGCAATGGACCGATCGGTGTGCCCGCACGGCCCATTGCATCTGTTGTGAGCGGGTACGCGTTGTATCCCGGAGTACGCGTTGTACAGCAATGGACCGAACGGTGCGCACGCATTGGCTGGGGCCTGGCATGGCAACGGACGCGTTTTCGAAGCTTCAACGAGTCTGATGCAGTGAATTCAGTTGGCCAGCCACAACAATGTTACAAATTCATGGGTGTCATGAAGTTGAAGTTTTGAAGGATGCTGTGGGCGTGTATTAGTGCTGCTATTCCATGGATTGTTCAGATTCAGAAGATGCAAACGACTTGGACCTATCACTTTGGACACATGGGACAGTATCTGCCTCTGCAGCACACATATAATGCTGGCTGTTCCCCTGAGGGCTCACTTGCCTGCACTACATGCTCCAGGACGACATCTGCCACCAACACTGCTGCTGTCTCTGCATCCTCTGGCTACTGCAATGGCACATACTGTGGAGAGAGCCCCAGCCTTCAGCCTTGAGGAGAACCAGGCCCTGCTGGACAGCCTCCTTCCACAGTACAGCAAGCTGTATGGGACACCAGGGGAGCAGGTGAGTGTGCTATCCACTGCCTTACTAATTGTGCATGTTGTCTGACTAGCAAGACTTCCAGTGTGCACACCACTGGCTAGCATGCTCACTGAGTAGTTCTCACCCCCAAAGTGTGTAGTCACATGCACTGAACAGGTACAGTGCAGTAACAGTGCATTCCAACAAGGTTTACTTCCCATGCAATGACACCATGTAGTAACTTCTGGCAAACTGTTCATAGCCATCGTTGCACTGCCTGTGTACATCATATGCCCCTGTGATTGAGACATGTATATCCGACTGTGTGATGCACGGATATGTTGCATGTGTAGTAATGGCCTTTTCACTTTGTCATCCTCACAGGTTGATGCCCACCATAAGCAGGAAATCTGGCTTACCATCGCCCGGGCAGTAAGATCCGTGGGGGTCTACAAACGCCGGATCCGCAACTGCCAGAAGAGGTGGCAGGACCTTCGTGGCTGGACCCGGAGGATCGCAAGGGTCCAGCTGAAGCTGTCGCCTCCTCGCAGGAGGGGCGGACACCGGACCCTGACCCCCCACATGCTCCGGATCCTGGCGGTGGTCTTCCCTGACCTGGATGGGCAGCTGAAGGACAGACAGCAGCAAGGAGGGGGTGAGTCCATGACTGCACTGTGAACTCTGTCTGACATGCTATGTGCCCTCCTCTGGCCTGGTTAAACTTCCACAGTACATCAGTCTTGTGGTCCAGGACCCATGTCCCTCAATTGTGACATGCCCACTCCTCATCTGATACGCAGGTGTGGTCCTTACGGTCAGGAAATTGTGTCACTTGGGTACAGGGTCCTTGCATTTTGCTTTGCTCAAGGTGGGGGACAGCTTTTGTTCCCATGACTTTGTGGTGGGCTTCATGGGTGGGTCGATTGCTCACACAATGCCTAAGTCATGAAATGTAATCTGTGTGTAACTTTGATATGTGGTCCACTTGCTGATCTGAATCACCACATGTCCCTGGGTTATTTGGCACACCCCCATGCTGCGGGTGGGAACAATGTTTGGGCCTCAGGAGTATGTATGTCATGTGTGTCACACATGCTTAGCCACCTGCCTACTGTCCAGGGCTCATCCCTCTTACAGGTGGAGCTGGACAGTCATGCCTACTCCAGGGCATACAATACACTCTGTACTCCCACTCCCGTGTATCAGCTGACATGTTGTGATCAGTGAAATGTTCCCTCAGGTGTCTGCCTCTGTATCATTGTGCTGTGGCTTCGTTGTCAGGACTACTGGTATGTTTATCGGTTAGGGCTCAGCATGCCATCTGAGATGTGACCATGAGAGACAATACTTCTGTGACTTATAGGTGTTTGATCACTTGACTGTGCACATAGGTGTATGCGACTGTGACTTTCAGGCAGCTGTTTTTCATTCACAGCACACTGTGAGGTGCTCAGGTTCTGAGAGTTGTGTTTCATGTCTCCCATATGTCCAATTGGTATGACGTGGACAAATACGAGTTCAGATGATGTGGTTTGTGGGGGATGGACATGTGCAATTGTCAGTTACATAACTTGCATTCCCCATGTCCTAGGATTGTGACACAGTGCAGACTGTTGTTGGCTGGCTGCCATGGCCATGTGACTGGAGACAGTGATGTATGACTTTGCACGCATGCCTGTGTCATGGCATTAAACTTCCTAAGAGTGATCCTGCAGGGGAGTGACATGTGCAACATGCACCCCATTGTGGCATTGACTATCCGGACATGGGTGCATCATGGTGTCTGGTGCTGGTATGCATCACATGCATTTCTATTTAGACTCTGGCCATCCCTTTATCCGGACACCTGCACTGACTCAGTGGCAAGAGATGTGATGTGTGCATGTTCACATACTTCACCGTGTTCTCTGCAATGTCCAACAACTGTGTAGGTGGTGCATGTGTCCACACTGGAGTATTACCATTAGACAGGCACCAGACAGGAGGGGTGTGAGTTCCATGGTTGACCATCAGACTGACAATTGGCTTCTCCGAATCTGTTTGAGGACTTTTGGCAATGTTCAACTAAGGATGCCAGGGCTTGCTCTGTAATGTGCTGTACTTACTGTGGTGTGTGCAGTCAGTGCCGGTGACTGATGTTTGTCTGTTTCCCTAATTGTTTGCAGATACATCCACGACCACAGGAGGGGACAGCTCCACGGACCAGGAGGAGCTGCAGAGCCAGACTGGGTCAGCAGCCGACGAGTGGTCGGAGGGACCCAGTGTCACGGAGGGCGAGGGGACCCACACCGAGGAGTCCTCAGCACCATCCAACTCAGCTGAGGACCACAGCAGCTCGGAGGATGACTCCCTTGTGGAGGCGGGTGTCAGCAGCCACCACACCCCAGCTAGTCTGTCTGGCCCCGCCACCACCACCACCACCGCCCTTCCATTGGCTCCGATTCCAGAGGTCCGTGGAGTCTCCCGTATTCGGGAGCGTGTCTCCTTCGTGCCAGGCACCGCACCCCCTGCCCCTGTGTCCCCTGCTGCCCTGAGTGAGGAGTCTGTGTACCTACTTCGGCAGCTCCATGTAGGGCAGACAGCAATGCTGAGTGTCCTCCATGCACACACCACTCTGTTGACACAGCTGGTGTCGTTCATGGAGGGCATCTCGACGGGTATGTCTGCCCTACAGAGAAGCAATAGGTCCATGGACTCCTCCCTGACGCCAGCAGTGTCCCTCCTCCAACAGTCCCTCACCCCTCCTACCTCTGCCCCATCCACACTTCCTGGCACCCTACCTGTCCAAAGCACGTGCACACCTGCACAATCACCCAAACACACAGACACGAGCAGCACAGACACACCCAAAAGAAAGGCAAGACGTGCACACAAGCATCCTCAGGGGACTGATACCACACACACAGGGGATGGGGAACAGACACACACACAGGCATCCACAGTCACTCCGCAGTCCTCCAAATCCTCTCCCTCCAAGACCCCTACCCTTGCCTCACCTGCAACCCCACCTACACAGCAGCTCTTCCTCTGTGACCTCGGCCTCTTCCCCTCCGATCCTGCTGATCCAGCATACCGGGGGAAGAGGAAGTCCACCCACACAGAGGGGAGTGCCCCTCGCCCCCGGACACCCTCCCCCAGGCGCAGGCAGACTGAGGACCTGTTGGACTTGGCCCTTTTGCCCTGAATTTTTTCGCTTGTGTGACAATAAAATATGGTGTGTCTGAACAGAACATAACAAATGCTGTGTAATATGGTACACCCTGTTAGCGCCGCCATTTTAGAAAAGCACTGTGGAAAAATGTCACTGTTAAAATGGACGCCATGCCTGCCTGCCCATGTGACGCCTGACTGAGGTGGGTTGGCAGCCTAGTGGTTTGTCCCCCAGCGCCCCCTGCTTTTGGAGGGAAGCGTCGCACCGAGGGTGCTCTACTCCTCCCCTGAACCAGTTAGAACCGGTTCCGGAGAGAACCTTCTGGAAGCTGCCATGTGAGGGGACTGAGGCAGTGCAGAGCCTGGACTGAAGGAGAAGGGACCTTCTGCCAGGGGAGACCGCCACATTGGGCCTGTGTGCTGGCCCCTGTACCCACCTACACCCCCTGTTGGCCCCAGGGCCAATGAAGAGACATTGCCGGAGTGGAGGCTGCTGTGCTGGCAGGATTGCCACCCTACCGGAGGATGACCGTTCTGAGGAGCTGCTGCTTCGGGACTGGTGAGCCGCCCTACTAGCCACTGATCTCGCCCTGCATTACATGTCTCTTGGCCTCTAGCGCCGGTGAGCGCTATATCTGCGGTGCCAGAAGAAGGGAGAGGGTGCCTGCAGCGCTGGATTGCCAGAGCGCTACTCATCCTGGGGGACCCTGGAGGTGGGAGCGCTGCCTGTGCCTGCCTGCATGAAGAGGAGGGCTGATGCCTGCACCCTAGCGCTGTGCCCTGGAGTCTGGAGAGCGCTGTAACCCCCTGAAGACACCGTCTGCAAAGCGCTGTGGGGGACTGTGTAGCGCTAAGAAGGGGAGCGCTGCTCGTGTGCTGCTGAGGAGAGCCGATTCCTCCAAGTGGCGGGTGCCCACCCCGCTGGTGTGCTTATACTAGGAGGGAGCCTACCCCTCTGTGAGGAAAAGAGGTGTGTGGCTGAAGAAACGGGTGCCCACCCCGTAATTGCCTGCTTCGAGGCAGCGGGTGCCTACCCCGAAACTTGTCCTTGTTGGAAGGCGGGAGCCCACCCCGCGCTTCTAACGTGCCCAGGATCACCGCCGCGGCCGTGAGGGGAAGCGCTGATAAGGAGACGCGCGTGTGGCCAGGACAAGGAGAGCGGCTTATTGGGAAGTGCCGCGGGAGCCTACCCCGCGCCATCCTGCCTTGAGAAAACCCGAGCGGGAGCCCACCCCGCACTACGGGATCTGAAAAGGGCCGCCGCTCTGCCTGCGGCGACCCGGAAGAAGACAGACCTCGGCCGAGGTCTGCCGGAAGAAGGTGGGGGCTCCCCTGAGCTGAGGAGAGCCCCGCGTGAGGAGAGAGGCGCCGGAAGAAGGATCCAGGCGGGAGCCCACCCCGCGCTGGCCAACGCCGCCGGAGACTTCGCTCCGGAAGAGAGGGAGGTCCGGAGCCTCGCGGGCTCTCGATCCCAGTCCCGGTTCTCAGGAGGGGGCCCGGGTGAAGACGGGAGAAGAGTGGGACGAGGCGGGAGCCTACCCCGCCTCGTGTGAGGACGCCGGTGCCGGAGTGAAGAGGAGGAGTGCTGTCAGGAGCCTCGCGGGCTCCGTGCTGAAGCCCCGGGCCCCACGAGGGGAGGCCCGGGTGAAGAGGAGGAGAGCCAGCGCGCAGCAGTAGCCGTCCGGTAGGAGGGCCCTGAGAAGGAGGGGCTCGATCGGAGCCTTGCAGGCGCCCATGCTGCCCACATGGACCCGAGGAGCAGAGTCCCCGCAGGATAGCCGGTGAGTGGGGCCAAGTCTGCTGGTGGTTGGGGGTGACGTCGGGGCACATTGTCGGTGCCCACCTCCCCCCTTGTTGCTAAGAGGGCACCGGTGTGCCAGCGCTGACTTCACAGCTGCCCCGTATAACAGTGGGCAGCTGCAACGTGTGGGGGCATAACTTTACACCCCAAGTCCCGGAGGGGGGGCTCATAGAGAATTGCGGGTGCCAGGAGGGCCTCCAGGAGGGCCCGTGTGAACGTCCTGCACAGCTGCCCCGCCTGCCAGTGGGCAGCTGCCTTGAAGGAACCTGTAGCAGCAGGGAGGGGGCTACGGGGCACATTGCCGGTGCCCGCCCCCGGTGTTGGGCGAATCCGTACAGCTGCCCCGTCTGACAGTGGGCAGCTGCGACGTAGGAGGCGCTTTAGGCTTAGGGGCCCCCAGAGGCACCGGAAGGGCCAGTGACCCTTGTGGACACCCAGCGGCACCGCAGTAGCGAGTCGCTGCAACGATTGGGCATATTTACCCTGCCCTTGACTTGGTCGGGGGGTGGTGTCGGGGCACATTGTCGGTGCCCGCCTTCCCCCTGTGTTGCACTGTCTTTACAGCTGCCCCGGATCACAGTGGGCAGCTGCAACGTTCGTTGAGGGACATTGTCTTGCCAGGGGCCCGGGAGTCGGGCTCCCCTGTGTGAAGTGGCGCGCAGGCTAATCTGCAGCGAGGGGTTATGCCAGGCTTGAAAGGCCTTTACTAAATTGAATAGGGGCCTAAGCACAACTGCTGTATGATTTACCTGCATTATGACCTTCACCAAATTGAATGTACCTACCTGAATTGAACCTGATTCATCCCATGCTTTTGTTAATGCTGGCAGCGGCCCGATTGGCGCTGCCCTGTACATAGTCCCCACTGTTTTATGTATACCGGGTGCCGGTTGGCGCCGTGTTACCAATGTGGTTTACCATCTGCTAAGCTGTTGCCCAATACAGATGCTATTTTTCTTACTCCAACTGGTGTAGTCTCCTTTTTGTAGTGTGCCTGGTGTGTCGCCTGTGTGTGCTGCGCGGATGCTTTACACATTTCCTCTGGAGTTTGGCCTGCCCGCTCTGCACCACGCTACCCCGTTTCCAACATTGGTGCTCAGCGGTGGGATAGGACTTGTGTTTGCGCAGTACCACAGCGGCAACTGGTTGCACTACAAAGGGTGCACCTGAGAGTAATCGCAGATGTGGGGATTGTTTTTCCTGATTGGATTTCCCTCCTAAAAGTGTTGTGTTGAAGTGTGTTCCCCTGTTGCACTGTGGGAGGGGTATCCCGGGTGTATCTCACCAGGATGGGGTTAACCTACGACGAGGATTGCGTGGGGGAGTACACCGAGCAGGAGGTGATAGACCTCTGCCGAGAGAGAGGGATACCCACGGTAGGCAACACCCGGAGGAAGTTGTTCCTCTATGAGGCCCTGAAAAGGGGGAACCCTTGGAGCCCCACGGGGACCTTTCCGATTACCCCTCTGCATATTTAAGGGATGGATTTGGTAGAGACCGTGAGGAGGACTCTGAGAGTGAGGGGTCCCGGTCCATAACCCTGGAAGGTGGTGACTTTGAGGAGGAAGAGGATGTGAGGGCAGAGACACCGGTAGCGAGGGAGGACACCATAGAGAGGGAGTCCCGTGCTGGGTCCAGCCCCAGGGGCACTGCCCCACCCCTTTCCCTATCCCCAGAAGAGTGGGTAGATAGGAGGGAAGAAAGGGAGTATCAGCTGGCGCTGGAAAGGCTCAGAGTGGAGCTAGCGCAGCTGAGGGTTGAGGAAAAAAGGCTAGAGACTGAAAGGGTCCTAGCACAGGAGAGGATGGCTAAGGCGGAGAGGGCCTTCGCCAGGGAGAGACTAGCTCAGGTGGGTAGGTCGTCCCCTGAGAGTGGTGTCTGTGGTCTGGATTCACCAGTGAGGGTGGGATCCAGTGGTGGCAGCGAGAGTGAAGCCAGTGCAGGAAGTCCCACTCCCAGAGCCCGGGAGATGGTGCCTGATCCCCAGAAGGAGGGGGCAGGTTGGAGTTTAGGGGCAGGAAGAAACTGTCCCGTCAGTCTTGGGGGAGTATGTGGACGGGTGTTGGACTGCACTGGAGGAGTGGATGGTGGGTGGCGCGGTGACAGATGGGGAAGAGCTGTTCCGCCTGATTATCAGGGAGCATGTGCTCAAGAGTTGTTTTCCCGGGTTGCGCCACCACCTGTTGCAGTGTGGGCTCTCCGACCCCAGGGAGCTTGCACGGGAGGCAGACCTTTGGGTGAGTGCCAGAGAGTCTGAGAGGGCAGTGGGGAGTGATCCTGAAGGGAGTGGTGCAGGGATCTTCCAACCCAGCGAGGTGGGAGAGGTGGAGAATCGCCCAGCTAGGTCCCAGGAAGGTGAGAAGGTTGTAGGGCCTCACATCCTATCCATGGGAAGGAGTGAGACGGGGAGGTGTCCCGAGGTGCCCCAACCGCAGTCTCAGGGCCTGGAGAGTTCCATAAGGGAACCCCAGGTTGGGAGCCTAGGCTGTCCCGATGGGCCGTCCAGGGAAGGGGATCCCCTAGCGTCAGGAGAACCCGGGGCGTCGGTAATCCGAGCTCCAGGGGTTCTGGGGTCTGCCCAGCCACAGGGTTTAGATCCTGGGCTGGGGTGCCAGGTTCAGGGGTTGCCTGACCTGGCAGGAGGGACGTCTGTAACCAGTGTCCCTCCGGAATTGACTTCCAGGGGTACTTCTCCAGGTGGGAGGGTGCGGAACTCTGGAAGGGGGTGCCGAGGGAGGAAGGACTCGCCTCTGGCACCGGCTCAACCACAGGATGTAGATCCTGGGCTGGGGTGCCAGGTGCAGGGGTTGCCTGACCTGGCAGGAGGGACGTCTGTAACCAGTGTCCCTCCGGAATTGACTTCCAGGGGTACTTCTCCAGGTGGGAGGGTGCGGAACTCTGGAAGGGGGTGCCGAGGGAGGAAGGACTCGCCTCTGGCACCGGCTCAGCCACAGGGCTTAGATCCTGGGTTGGGAGGCCAGGGACAGGTACTGCCTGACCTGGCGGGAGGGACGTCTGTAACCAGTGTCCCTCCGGAGCTGACTCCCAGGGGTACTTCTCCAGGTGGGAGGGTGCGGAACTCTGGGAGGGGGTGCAGAGGGAGGGAGGACTCGCCTCTGGCACCGGGGCAACCTAAGGGTTTAGACCCTGGGTTGGTGGAGCGGATGCAGGGTCACGGCCCTGGGAGAGAGTGGTGTTCTGAGGGTGCCCCGCAGAGGAGGAGAGGGCGGAACCCCAGAAGGAGAGGTAGGGGGAGGAGAGCCTCGCCCCTACCTGGGTGGACAGTGTGAGAGTGTGGTCCCTAGGTGGGAAGACCATTGGCAGTTTGGGACTGCACGGAGGAGGAGGAGAGTGGTCAACGGGTACTACGGGCCTGGGGCTACTGCCTCCCACTCTGTGAGACAGCCAGGGCCAGAGACATCTGGATGGCCTAGGGCCCGGTCCTGGCTGCAGCCAACTAGGGAGCACCAGTGGGGTGGCCTAGTTGGGTCAAGAGGAGTTGAGAGAGGGAACCATCGGGTTCCAGAGTGGAGAAGAACCTGCGGGTGTTCCTGCAGTTGTGGGCCCGCGTCCAAGTTCTCTCGCCCTAAGCAGGGAAGCCCATCAAGGCATTGATCGGTCTACCCTGGCTTTTGGCTGGGAGGGGGTTGTGTTGGACTTGGCCCTTTTGCCCTGAATTTTTTCGCTTGTGTGACAATAAAATATGGTGTGTCTGAACAGAACATAACAAATGCTGTGTAATATGGTACACCCTGTTAGCGCCGCCATTTTAGAAAAGCACTGTGGAAAAATGTCACTGTTAAAATGGACGCCATGCCTGCCTGCCCATGTGACGCCTGACTGAGGTGGGTTGGCAGCCTAGTGGTTTGTCCCCCAGCGCCCCCTGCTTTTGGAGGGAAGCGTCGCACCGAGGGTGCTCTACTCCTCCCCTGAACCAGTTAGAACCGGTTCCGGAGAGAACCTTCTGGAAGCTGCCATGTGAGGGGACTGAGGCAGTGCAGAGCCTGGACTGAAGGAGAAGGGACCTTCTGCCAGGGGAGACCGCCACATTGGGCCTGTGTGCTGGCCCCTGTACCCACCTACACCCCCTGTTGGCCCCAGGGCCAATGAAGAGACATTGCCGGAGTGGAGGCTGCTGTGCTGGCAGGATTGCCACCCTACCGGAGGATGACCGTTCTGAGGAGCTGCTGCTTCGGGACTGGTGAGCCGCCCTACTAGCCACTGATCTCGCCCTGCATTACATGTCTCTTGGCCTCTAGCGCCGGTGAGCGCTATATCTGCGGTGCCAGAAGAAGGGAGAGGGTGCCTGCAGCGCTGGATTGCCAGAGCGCTACTCATCCTGGGGGACCCTGGAGGTGGGAGCGCTGCCTGTGCCTGCCTGCATGAAGAGGAGGGCTGATGCCTGCACCCTAGCGCTGTGCCCTGGAGTCTGGAGAGCGCTGTAACCCCCTGAAGACACCGTCTGCAAAGCGCTGTGGGGGACTGTGTAGCGCTAAGAAGGGGAGCGCTGCTCGTGTGCTGCTGAGGAGAGCCGATTCCTCCAAGTGGCGGGTGCCCACCCCGCTGGTGTGCTTATACTAGGAGGGAGCCTACCCCTCTGTGAGGAAAAGAGGTGTGTGGCTGAAGAAACGGGTGCCCACCCCGTAATTGCCTGCTTCGAGGCAGCGGGTGCCTACCCCGAAACTTGTCCTTGTTGGAAGGCGGGAGCCCACCCCGCGCTTCTAACGTGCCCAGGATCACCGCCGCGGCCGTAAGGGGAAGCGCTGATAAGGAGACGCGCGTGTGGCCAGGACAAGGAGAGCGGCTTATTGGGAAGTGCCGCGGGAGCCTACCCCGCGCCTTCCTGCCTTGAGAAAACCCGAGCGGGAGCCCACCCCGCACTACGGGATCTGAAAAGGGCCGCCGCTCTGCCTGCGGCGACCCGGAAGAAGACAGACCTCGGCCGAGGTCTGCCGGAAGAAGGTGGGGGCTCCCCTGAGCTGAGGAGAGCCCCGCATGAGGAGAGAGGCGCCGGAAGAAGGATCCAGGCGGGAGCCCACCCGCGCTGGCCAACGCCGCCGGAGACTTCGCTCCGGAAGAGAGGGAGGTCCGGAGCCTCGCGGGCTCTCGATCCCAGTCCCGGTTCTCAGGAGGGGGCCCGGGTGAAGACGGGAGAAGAGTGGGACGAGGCGGGAGCCTACCCCGCCTCGTGTGAGGACGCCGGTGCCGGAGTGAAGAGGAGGAGTGCTGTCAGGAGCCTCGCGGGCTCCGTGCTGAAGCCCCGGGCCCCACGAGGGGAGGCCCGGGTGAAGAGGAGGAGAGCCAGCGCGCAGCAGTAGCCGTCCGGTAGGAGGGCCCTGAGAAGGAGGGGCTCAATCGGAGCCTTGCAGGCGCCCATGCTGCCCACATGGACCCGAGGAGCAGAGTCCCCGCAGGATAGCCGGTGAGTGGGGCCAAGTCTGCTGGTGGTTGGGGGTGACGTCGGGGCACATTGTCGGTGCCCACCTCCCCCCTTGTTGCTAAGAGGGCACCGGTGTGCCAGCGCTGACTTCACAGCTGCCCCGTATAACAGTGGGCAGCTGCAACGTGTGGGGGCATAACTTTACACCCCGAGTCCCGGAGGGGGGGCTCATAGAGAATTGCGGGTGCCAGGAGGGCCTCCAGGAGGGCCCGTGTGAACGTCCTGCACAGCTGCCCCGCCTGCCAGTGGGCAGCTGCCTTGAAGGAACCTGTAGCAGCAGGGAGGGGGCTACGGGGCACATTGCCGGTGCCCGCCCCCGGTGTTGGGCGAATCCGTACAGCTGCCCCGTCTGACAGTGGGCAGCTGCGACGTAGGAGGCGCTTTAGGCTTAGGGGCCCCCAGAGGCACCGGAAGGGCCAGTGACCCTTGTGGACACCCAGCGGCACCGCAGTAGCGAGTCGCTGCAACGATTGGGCATATTTACCCTGCCCTTGACTTGGTCGGGGGGGTGGTGTCGGGCACATTGTCGGTGCCCGCCTTCCCCCCTGTGTTGCACTGTCTTTACAGCTGCCCCGGATCACAGTGGGCAGCTGCAACGTTCGTTGAGGGACATTGTCTTGCCAGGGGCCCGGGAGTCGGGCTCCCCTGTGTGAAGTGGCGCGCAGGCTAATCTGCAGCGAGGGGTTATGCCAGGCTTGAATGGCCTTTACTAAATTGAATAGGGGCCTAAGCACAACTGCTGTATGATTTACCTGCATTATGACCTTCACCAAATTGAATGTACCTACCTGAATTGAACCTGATTCATCCCATGCTTTTGTTAATGCTGGCAGCGGCCCGATTGGCGCTGCCCTGTACATAGTCCCCACTGTTTTATGTATACCGGGTGCCGGTTGGCGCCGTGTTACCAATGTGGTTTACCATCTGCTAAGCTGTTGCCCAATACAGATGCTATTTTTCTTACTCCAACTGGTGTAGTCTCCTTTTTGTAGTGTGCCTGGTGTGTCGCCTGTGTGTGCTGCGCGGATGCTTTACACATTTCCTCTGGAGTTTGGCCTGCCCGCTCTGCACCACGCTACCCCGTTTCCAACAGGACCCCATTCGGAAGTCCCCCCGGACCAGGAAGGGCAAGACCCCACCACCACCACCACGCAGCTCCACCACCCAGTCTCTCTCCTCCATCCCCCAGGCCACCACTCCACAGGTTCCACCGCCACACCCTGCCCCAGGTTCCCCCACACACCGATACCGCATCCCCAAACTGCTTAGGCCCTCCCCCCCTGCCACTTGCTCTTCCACCCCAAACCAGACGCTCTGCCTGTTTGTGCCACTGGTGTGGAGACCGGGTCCCCCCCTCTGTCCTGCCCACCTCATCTGCCCCCCCTTCCACTCCCTTGGAGTCATGCACTGAAGTGGAGTCCACAACCACCCCGTCTGACTCGGGCACTGCAGTGGGGACCCAGTCCACTCCATCTGACCGGCCCACTGCAGTGGTTGCAGCACCCACACCATCTGACTTGTGCCCTACAGTGGTGCCGGCCCCCTGAGTCAGACACCTCCACTGCAGTTGCCGGTGACACTCCTGCACCCACCACCCCTTCACTGCCTCATTCTGGCATCCCCTGATCCTGTCCCTGCGGTGCCTGGCCTGCCCCTTGTATGCCCCTCCAAGGGGGATGTCCCCTGTCCGTACCAGTGCAGGCAAGCAGTGGGTGACAAGTTGTCACATATCACCCTGTTGGGACTGTGTATTTTGACTGGCCATTGGCCTTAGTTTATTTTGGACTTCAAATTTTAGTTTGACATTTGCTGAATAAAGCCTCTTTTTGTTTACTTGTGGTTTTTCTTTTGATGTAGATGAGTATCATCATGCATTTGCAGTTGTAATGGTGTTCAGATCAGGTAAATGAAGTGTTGCTGTGATGGACTCCATGTGGTCCATGGGATATGTGTCCTAGTGTAGTCTGGATCCATTGCATCCTTTGCTGCAGTCTGAGGGTGTAATGTTCTGCATTTGACACAGGGATGTACGTTTTGCATTTGTTAATTAACATCTTTGTCTTACACTGATGCACATCTTGTGGGCTTACCACTGTTCAATGTTTCTATTTCCCTGACTGTGTGCCCATCTCCACTGGACATGCAGTTTAGCACATCAATGTTGAAGGACTCATCTGTGTATACAGTGCAACTTGCTTGACACGTGTTTTGGGTGTATGCAGATGACTGACGTGACACTCCCGTACCCAGGCTGATGTGAGCAGAGCCTTTAGTGTGTTGTAGTTGTTGACTCACTGACCGAGTGTTCTGCTGACATGTTTGAGTCGTGCACAGACAAGGTTTGGCACAGCGGACCTTCCACAGGAGTGGAGTGCCCTCATGGCTGTGTGTAATCCCGTGACATTGCCTGGGCCCGTGTTGTGTAAGCATGTCTGTGCGTGTTCCCTTCCCTTTACCTACACAGGCTGTGTCCCTACGGATGTTCCTGTTTGTGATGCTTGCTGAGTTGTTCTGTGTTCATCCAGCATCTTGGACCTGGTTTCTCCGGGATGTGGGTGCATGGCAAACTAATGTTCATCAGGTTGTCATCCCTAGTTGTCTTTGTTGTCAGGGCTGGGGATGTGGGCAAACGCAGATGGGACACAGTCAGGATTCCCCTTGGCACTTGTTGGTTACACAGGTCATGTAATTTACAGTTTCTGGTAGCTTTCAGTGATTGTGACACGTTGTGTGTGTGTGACTGCTGCCACTCCTCAGGGTCAGAGCTGCAATGTTGGAAGTTGTCTACGTGTGTTCTTTGTGGGTCACCTTGGCTTCTTCATTGGTGTGTGACTATGGCCAGGATCCCATTGATTGGGGTGGATTTCACGTCATGCCCATGTACTGCGTACTGTGCAGTGTGTCAGACATTCACGAGTCTTGTTGACTGGCCATGTGTGATGGGTTTCTGCACCTTAGTTCCCACCACCACCCCTGGGATTGTCATGGGTGCATGTGCAATGTCACCAGTCCATGTGAGCTTCACTGCTGCACATTGGTGGAGATCAAGGTGTGTGGTGTTGAGTGTGTGCAAATGTGAGTTGTTGCACGGCTAGACCCCTACCTCCATATTGGCCTTGGCTGGCAGGCCGTTTTGATTGACTTGTGCTTGTGTAGGTGTGATGGTAGTTTGTTGCTCAGGACACATGGCTGTGGTTCACAGTGTGAATGACATCTACCTTTGTCATCACAGTGGGATTATCATGCAGGCTAGTGTCACCACAATGTGGGGTCCCAGGGGGTAGTGCTGTGGTGGGTCTGTCTCTTGCTGTGTTAGTTGCTGTTCCTACAAGCTTGTGTGACATGTGTAATTTGGGCTACCTCTCATCAAACAATGCCTGTTTGCCCACATAGGGGAATCCGATCCATGAGTTACTTTTGTATGGCACTGTATACACATCTGTGTAATTGGAAATTCAGGCCTCCTCATGTGTTGTGTGGTTGCCTGGGGACACTGGCACACACCCCCATCACCTGTTGTGTTTGATATGCAGTGTGAGTCTGCCTGTTTGTGTTTGTGCATTTGCACCACTGCATTGGCATATCTTGAGTGTGCCATTGGCTGTATGTTGTTTGGTGGCTTTCCCCTGCTGTCCCTGGGACTCCTAGGTCATCAGTCAGCACAATAATCATGGTTTGTATGTCCCATTGCTGCCATGGAATGGTATTTGTTCACCTGACATCTACAGTCTCCACAGGATATCTACATTTGTGTGTCCATTGGTGCAGATATGTGGGTCTGCATTATGATGGTCACTTATGTCATTGTGTTATTTGTGAATGTTGACAATGTGAGCCCCCATGGGTGATGTTTATATGCACATGGTCAAAATGATGTTTCATTGGCACTGCACTGTTTGCCTCACCCAATCTATGTTGCTATGGGACACAAGCACTGCTATGCCACTGATGTGTTTGTTGTTGTGTGACCAGGAATCATCCATGCAGTTTGGCTTTGGCAGCTTTTACCATGACTACACTTACCTTTTGGTCACTGTGGTGATGGGGCTTTAGGCCCCATTGCCACACTGTTCAAAATGTGCTTCAGCTATGGACCCCACACTTACCTTTTGGTCACTGTGGTGATGGGGCTTTAGGCCCCATTGCCACACTGTTCAAAATGTGCTTCAGCTTTGGACCCCACACTTACCTTTTGGTCACTGTGGTGATGGGGCTTTAGGCCCCATTGCCACACTGTTCAAAATGTGCATCAGCTATGGTCCCCACACTTACCTTTTGGTCACTGTGGTGATGGGGCTTTAGGCCCCATTGCCACACTGTTCAAGATGTGTATCAGCTATGGACCCCACACTTATCTTTTGGTCACTGTGGTAATGGGGCTTTAGGCCCCATTGCCACACTGTTCAAAATGTGCTTCAGCTTTGGACCCCACACTTACCTTTTGGTCACTGTGGTGATGGGGCTTTAGGCCCCATTGCCACACTGTTCAAAATGTGCTTCAGCTATGGACCCCACACTTACCTTTTGGTCACTGTGGTGATGGGGCTTTAGGCCCCATTGCCACACTGTTCAAGATGTGTATCAGCTATGGACCCCACACTTACCTTTTGGTCACTGTGATGATGGGGCTTTAGGCCCCATTGCCACACTGTTCAAAATGTGCTTCAGCTATGGACCCTACACTTACCTTTTGGTCACTGTGGTGATGGGGCTTTAGGCCCCATTGCCACACTGTTCAAAATGTGCTTCAGCTATGGACCCCACACTTACCGTTTGGTCACTGTGGTGATGGGGTGTTCGAACCCATTGCCACAGTGGTCATGGTCGGCTTGCATTGTGGAGGCCACACACATTTATGTGTGACACATGTGATGGGGGTCACATTGTATGTTCAATGTCATGTTCAGTGTTGTAGGCATTTGACACAGACTACACACGCTTGTCATGGTGTTGGGGGGGATGTAATTTTCAGACATTCCTTATGTGGGAGTATGCTGGTTGTGTCATGCATTACCCGTTCTATGAGTAGGGGTGGTGGTGGTGGCAGGCATCCAGCCCCCCATGAGTAGGGGTGGTGGTAGTGGTAGGCATCCAGGCCCCCGTGAGTAGGGGTGGTGGTAGTGGCAGGCATCCAGCCCCCCATGAGTAGGGGTGGTGGTAGTGGCAGGCATCCAGCCCCTCATGAGTAGGGGTGGTGGTAGTGGTAGGCATCCAGCCCCCTATGAGTGGGGATGGTAGTAGTGACAGGCATCCAGGCCCCCCTGAGTAGGGGTGGTGATAGTGGCAGGCATCCAGGCCAGATGAGTAGGGGTGGTGGTAGTGGTAGGCATCCAGCCCCCCATGAGTAGGGGTGGTGGTAGTGGTAGGCATCCATCCCCCTATGAGTGGGGATGGTAGTAGTGGCAGGCATCCAGCCCCCCATGAGTAGGGGTGGTGGTAGTGGCAGGCATCCAGGCCCCCATGAGTAGGGGTGGTGATAGTGGTAGGCATCCAGCCCCCATGAGTAGGGATGGTGGTAGTGGTAGGCATCCATCCCCCTTTGAGTGGGGATGGTAGTAGTGGCAGGCATCCAGCCCCCCATGAGTAGGGGTGGTGGTAGTGGTAGGCATCCAGCCCCCCATGAGTAGGGGTGGTGGTAGTGGTAGGCATCCAGCCCCCTATGAGTGGGGATGGTAGTAGTGACAGGCATCCAGGCCCCCCTGAGTAGGGGTGGTGGTAGTGGCAGGCATCCAGGCCCCCATGAGTAGGGGTGGTGGTAGTGGTAGGCATCCAGCCCCCCATGAGTAGGGGTGGTGGTAGTGGTAGGCATCCATCCCCCTATGAGTGGGGATGGTAATAGTGGCAGGCATCCAGCCCCCCATGAGTAGGGGTGGTGGTAGTGGTAGGCATACAGCTACCTATGAGTGGGGATGGTAGTAGTGACAGGCATCCAGGCCCCCCTGAGTAGGGGTGGTGGTAGTGGCAGGCATCCATCCCCCTAAGGGTGGGGATGGTAGTTGTGACAGGCATCCAGGCCCCCCTGAGTAGGGGTGGTGGTAGTGGTAGGCATCCAGGCCCTCCTGAGTAGGGGTGGTGGTAGTGGTAGGCATCCATCCCCCCATGAGTGGGGATGGTAGTAGTGACAGGCATCCAGGCCCCCCTGAGTAGGGGTGGTGGTAGTGGCAGGCATCCAGCCCCCATGAGTAGGTGTGGTGGTAGTGGTAGGCATCCAGCCCCCCATGAGTAGGGGTGGTGGTAGTGGTAGGCATCCATCCCCTATGAGTGGGGATGGTAGTAGTGGCAGGCATCCAGCCCCCATGAGTAGGGGTGGTGGTAGTGGTAGGCATCCATCCCCCTATGAGTGGGGATGGTAGTAGTGGCAGGCATCCAGCCCCCATGAGTAGGGGTGGTGGTAGTGGTAGGCATCCAGCCCCCTATGAGTGGGGATGGTAGTAGTGACAGGCATCCAGGGCCCCCTGAGTAGGGGTGGTGGAAGTGGCAGGCATCCATCCCCTAAGGGTGGGGATGGTAGTAGTGACAGGCATCCAGGCCCCCCTGAGTAGGGGTGGTGGTAGTAGTAGGCATCCAGGCCCCCCTGAGTAGGGGTGGTGGTAGTGGTAGGCATCCATCCCCCCATGAGTGGGGATGGTAGTAGTGACAGGCATCCAGGCCCCCCTGAGTAGGGGTGGTGGTAGTGGCGGGCATCCAGCCCCCCATGAGTAGGGGTGGTGGTAGTGGTAGGCATCCAGCCCCCCATGAGTAGGGTTTGGTGGTAGTGGTAGGCATCCATCCCCCTATGAGTGGGGATGGTAGTAGTGGCAGGCATCCAGCCCCCATGAGTAGGGGTGGTGGTAGTGGCAGGCATCCAGCCCCCATGAGTAGGGGTGGTGGTAGTGGTAGGCATCCAGCCCCTATGAGTGGGGATGGTAGTAGTGGCAGGCATCCAGCCCCCATGAGTAGGGGTGGTGGTAGTGGTAGGCATCCATCCCCCCATGAGTGGGGATGGTAGTAGTGACAGGCATCCAGGCCCCCATGAGTAGGGGTGGTGGTAGTGGTAGGCATCCAGCCCCCTATGAGTGGGGATGGTAGTAGTGGCAGGCATCCAGCCCCCCATGAGTAGGGGTGGTGGTAGTGGTAGGCATCCATCCCCCTATGAGTGGGGATGGTAGTAGTGGCAGGCATCCAGCCCCCCATGAGTAGGGGTGGTGGTAGTGGTAGGCATCCAGCCCCCTATGAGTGGGGATGGTAGTAGTGACAGGCATCCAGGGCCCCCTGAGTAGGGGTGGTGGAAGTGGCAGGCATCCATCCCCCTAAGGGTGGGGATGGTAGTAGTGACAGGCATCCAGGCCCCCCTGAGTAGGGGTGGTGGTAGTAGTAGGCATCCAGGCCCCCCTGAGTAGGGGTGGTGGTAGTGGTAGGCATCCATCCCCCCATGAGTGGGGATGGTAGTAGTGACAGGCATCCAGGCCCCCCTGAGTAGGGTTGGTGGTAGTGGCGGGCATCCAGCCCCCCCATGAGTAGGGGTGGTGGTAGTGGTAGGCATCCAGCCCCCCATGAGTAGGGTTTGGTGGTAGTGGTAGGCATCCATCCCCCTATCAGTGGGGATGGTAGTAGTGGCAGGCATCCAGCCCCCCATGAGTAGGGGTGGTGGTAGTGGCAGGCATCCAGCCCCCCATGAGTAGGGGTGGTGGTAGTGGTAGGCATCCAGCCCCCTATGAGTGGGGATGGTAGTAGTGGCAGGCATCCAGCCCCCCATGAGTAGGGGTGGTGGTAGTGGTAGGCATCCATCCCCCCATTAGTGGGGATGGTAGTAGTGACAGGCATCCAGGCCCCCTGAGTAGGGGTGGTGGTAGTGGCAGGCATCCAGGCCTCCATGAGTAGGGGAGGTGGTAGTGGAAGGCATCCATCTCCCTATGAGTGGGGATGGTAGTAGTGACAGGCATCCAGGCCCCCCTGAGTAGGGGTGGTGGTAGTGGTAGGCATCCATCCCCCTATGGGTGTGTATGGCATTGGTGATGGCCATCCCACCCCTATGGTTATGCTGTTGCTGGCGTACGTCATTTGTGCATCCCTATGTGTGTGTGACATATTTCGGGTACGTGTAGTTTGTTTGTGTTGTTGGTGTTTGACTTACCGTCTGCGCCGTATGCGTCCGTGCCAGTCCCGGTAATAGATGTGGAGTATAGGTAGGACCTGCGCGATGGGATTCATGCTTGGGTCGTCTCGTTCGGGTTTCGCGTGTCTTAGACTCGTACTCGTCGCTGGCTTGTTCGTCTCGTAGCCGTGGATCTTCTTGTGGCGCGAATCGGAGCTTATGTACGGCTCTCCCGGATGCTCAAACGTGCCGGACGTAGCGACGGGTTCGGCGTGTACGGAGTGCGCATCGTACTAGTCCTGCCGGAAGGTGCTGTGTATTTGGTTCCGTGCGACTCGAATCGGCGTTTACGGATCCGGCTCAGGTGGGGAACAGGAGCTGAAATGGGTGAGTACGGCTCGCTCGGAATCTGGGCTGTTATGCGCATCGTACTTGTTCGTTCGGACGAGTGTTCGAATCGGTCGGGAAACACGCATTCGGATGGTTTTTTTTCCGGACGAATACTGTTTGGTGCGCTTCCGGCCGAGATCGGAATCGACCCCTATATCTCTCCCTTTGTTAAATAAAAGGTTTTTTTTTTACAATTATATACAATTAGAGCACTTCAATGAGCCTTTGTGGTGCGTGAATCACACGTTCCGACCGTGTCTGCAGAAACTGGGGTCTGTCAGTTGAACTCTACATAACTTGTATTGTTTTAAAAAATGTACAGGTTTGCTAGGTTTCCCTAGGTGCCGGCTGAGTAAGGCCCAAAATCCACATGTACCCACCTTGCAAAAAATGGGTCCGTTTTGAGTGAAAAATGTGATACATCCATGATGCGTTTTGGGCTGTTTCCTGTCACAGACAATAGACCTACCCACACAAGTGAGGTACCATTTTTATCAGAAGCAGTGTGGAATCAGAATAGTAGGGTATTTATTATTACCAGTTGGATTTCACTGCATTTGTGCCTTCCAAATGTATGCAAGTATGTAAGAAGGAAGAAATACATTCTAAATAATATGCCCATATGAGTACTCACAAATTCACGGATGTACAAATACCCACTGCTACTAACTCCATATATTGTGCCCATTTCAGAAATATATAGTTTACCTTGGTAACAATTTTTCACTCTACATCTTTCACCATATCAATTGGTTTATACTATTGTACGGTGCAGCTCAGTTGTTGGCTCTGGGTACCTCAGGTTCTTGTAAAACCTACAAACCCTATGTATCTCCAAAACCAAAAGGATCCAGTGGACGTAATGGTACATTGTTTTTGTAAATCAGCCATTGTTACAAAAAGTTACACATGAAACAATGTCACAAATAGCTGTTTTTTCCTACTTGTTTACAATATTTCTTTATTTCAACAGTTAGTTTCTTTAGGAAAACGCTGAGGCTTCTACACCCCTTGCTGAATTCAGAATTTTATCTACTTTTCGGATGTATATAGCATTCTAGGAGTTCCCATGGGTTTCACACTGGTTTGCTCCACAAACTGTAAACAGGTTGAAAGCACAAAAAAGAGGAGAAATTGGCTATCTCTTTGAAAAATGCTAAAACTGTGGTAAGAAATAGGCCAGGGTGTGAAATTCCGCTTCGCTTACGGAGCCAGTGGAGTTTTTCCCACTCTGCGCAGAGCGCAGAGTTCCCAAACACTCTGCGGAGCGTAGCAGAGTGGAGTTTTTTCCTCGCTCAAGCTTGCCAACGTTAACACCTGGTGCTAAAAATCAGCGTGAACAGCGTGACATAACACACTCCGCCGCTTGTGGTACTCCGCGTAGTGCAGTGAAGTTTTGTGGTCACTTCGCGGAGTGCCACATAGCGGAACTCTGCGAACTCTGCCCAGGCCTAGTAAAACAATTGTTTTTTTCTTTCAGCTCTGCAAATTTGGCGACTTTAAGACATTGAACCGTTCGTTTATACCATTTTTATGAAGAATATCAGCCAATTTTATCCAGGACACTTTTTTCCTATTTCTCCCAAAAAAACATCAAAATTTAGCTATATTTTGGCTATTTTCATAGTTCTCTTCAGGGGAATCCACAAAATCCGGGATACCTTTGGAATTCCTAGGATGTCAGGAAAAAAGGACACAAATTTGGTGTGGATTCCTTATGCGGGAAATGGTTACGGAGGCCTAAGTGCAAACTACCCCAAATAGCCAAAAAGGTCTCACCTTTACTCAAAAATCAAATGACCTCTGCTCAGCACAAGTCAAACAGATTACACTTGTTTCACCTCCAAACCACCAAGGGCAATCGTAGCTGAGTGCAGTGAGGTACATCAGGGCCCGCTCTGAGTCTCCATTTTAGTTTTACGTTTTACCTTGACATCTTTTTCTAATTGTTACTTTTTACATGCTTTACAGTTAAACAATAATGTACTGAGAAGCTATTATACATGTAGTTAATTTCTTAGTAAGTATTATTATCATGTTATTCATACACTCCAAGGTTAGGCACATAGAATGCGATGCCCTTACATTTATATTGTCCGGGTGGGACTGAACTAGGCTTCCCGACAAAACATAGCATCAGCTCTGCACCTTTGACACAGTGCGATTGGGACAGGGCTTTTATTATATAAACAGACTCTGTGCAACATTCAGCAGAGGAGCACTTTTGCTGGGATTGTCCTGTAACGCTGTGCACAGTGACTGAGGTGCAGCTCTGCTGACACTGATCTCTATCCTGCAAAGGACGATAGCCCGCTCTACATCAGACGAGCTTCCTGGCACATCATATCAAGGTATGGGAGGTTAGGCTTTCCCAATGGATCTGAGGGTACTCCCACTATGCTCTTGATAATATAGGTAGTGTTAGGCAGGAGTCTAATCACATGGTAGCATTATAATGGTTGAATTGTTAATCTTTTTCACCATTCTTGTAATGCTGGTTACAATGTTTTGTTTCATATGCCTAATAATTGCAGCTCACGTTTTCTATACAAGAATACAATTGTTTCAGTAAATGTTTGAAAAGCCATTTTCGTACTTTTCTAGTGTTTACCTTGGGCATGCAAAAGTAACAAAGAAAGGGTAGATCTGCTTCCACAATTTCATTGGGGAATAAAAGTGGTCATGTTTGTGATTACTGATACCATCTGATACCCTGGTAAGGTTAGGGGTTCAGCTGGGGCACTTTGAGCTTGCTTGGGATTAGGCCAACATTTTCTGATAATATGTGTGAACTGAGTCCCCATATTCTGAAGTTCATGTTGTCGTGATACACAGTCCTACTTAATTTCTAGGAACCGCATAACATGAGGTTATGCAACAGATATAAGCTTCTGACAATTCAAGCCTTCAGAAAATCGTATCGTAGCTTTTTTTTTAAATGTGTAGCGGCACTATCAACTATTATTGGTTGACCCTAATATAACCTCACTCTTGCAATCTTCACACACCAAATGTATCTGGTCCACACATGTACTACAAGCACCACAGTCCCCTTTAATCATCTTAAGAAATGTTTTTAGCTTGGTTATTAACATTGACAACCTGTGGTTTATTTGTTTTGCTTTATGGTTATTTTAACCCAATAATGACACTTGTCCTGTGCTACTATATACTTTTTTTCTGTCCCAGTACAATCGAGTTTGTGAAACTCTCGTGGGATTGTAAAAAAGACCTCATGGCAGGGTCACTCTGTAAATTTCCATGCGACTCTTGCAAGAGTTTTGCCTGCAGAAGCTTTTAAATGACTCTCGCAAGGCTCTCACAGGATTTACCAAATTTTTAAATCACCCAATAGAAAAGCTCATACCGTTTAACCAGTAACTGTACTCCATACAAAAAACAGGTGGTCACAACCTAGCCTACTTTTCTAACTCATAAATCTATCAATTTCATGTGTACTTTTGCCTCCCTCCCATTTTCTCTCCTCTCAGATACTAGTAAGATACTTTATTCGGCTATGACGAGTCATCAAAGTTTACATCAAATACATAAAAATACAATAAAAGATAAAAGTACATTTAAAAAAAGTCATTTAAGGTTCACCAAAGACAACAATTTAATAAAAATAATCAGTTCAGTATTTACTACGTATCCTTAATGCACTTAAAATATATTTATCATGGCATGGATAACATCTGTGCTTCGCAGATGGTATAAGTAAGCCAAGGCCAACTCATGGGACCTAATCTTCATTGCTTGTAACACTGGCCAGAAAAACTGCCTTTTCTTTTGGGTATAGAGTACAAAATAAAATAAAGTGCTTAGTGCTTTGGTGTGCAAAACCATTACAGGGGCAATAGGGGAGAGATGGAAACCAGGTACCCTTGGCTGGAAAAGCCGCCCAAAAAATGTATAGTTTGAACGCGAAACCTGGTCAACAAAAATGTTTTCCCTCACTTAGATTTATCTGTAACTGAGGGACAGTGTTTCTCAGGGAGGGTTGGTGTTTCTCAGCTTCTGGCCACGACATGGAGCAGTACAGTCGGCTCCCCCCAGAACCCGCGGTTCGGCAGCATAGTCCGCAGGTCAAGTTGCGGGTTGGAATCTGTCCATTCCAGAAAACTGCTCTGGAAAGCTGCTCGGGGACCCTTGGCTTGGCTCCTCAGACCCCAGAATGAATTGTGGGTTAAAGAGGACAGGAGCACATGGACAAAGGTGGAGCGCAAGCGGCACCAGCAGCCCTCCTAATCAAACACATTGAAGACTATTGAGCGATGGTTGGAAGGGGGATCAAGCCCCCTGCACACATTGGTGTCGGTGAGCTGCTTTTTATTTATCTGCTAGCCCAAGAAGTCTGCCACTACAGTAAGGTTTTTTTTTTTTTTAGGTATTGGACAGCCTTCCTAGTACATCGGGCCGTCCCAGATGAATGCATTGGCTCTAAGGGAAGTGGGACCTCCTCGGTGAACTGCGCTTTGTGCACTGGACGCTCAGGAGAAGGGAGAAAAGAGGTATAGACTGAGGTATTCTAACCTCTGACGGTTCCCGGTCACATGGAAAGTTATCTGTCTTCCTGGTGTGCTGCCTCTCTGGAAAACTTAAGGGCTGAATTGTACTGAGTGCCAGGTTCCCAGGTTGTTACTGGAGGTGACTGCTGGAGACTGGAGGAAGGGCGGAACCGCCAGGTTTGTCGGCTGGGAGGTTTTCCATGTTACACCCCACACGGCTGACAGTTTCCTTGTTTCCTTTCCTCACCACCACCTGGACTGCAAATACCAGCCTCCCCTGGGCTCGTTGTCAGGCGCCGGAGCTCCATAAAGTTGGAGGCAGTGTCCCGCAGTGCGAGTGCACTGCACACAGCTGATAGTTTTCTCGTTTCCCCACTGCCACCTGGACTGCAAATACCAGCCTCTCCGGGGCTTGCCATAAGGTTGGAGAAGGTGCCCCATATGGCCCGGGCGAACGAGGCTGGGCTGGGCCACCCCCTTTTTGTTGGTTTATAGAGGCACTTGGGGGCAGATCTAGAGGCTGACAGGGTGAGTGTTTGTTTCATTACATGAACTTTTAACATTCTGTGGAATTTAATATATTTACATCGGGCCTGATTCACAGAACTAACTTACGTCAAAATCGTAAAGTTAGTACTTTTCGGTATTCACAGAATGCACTTACCACAACTAACTTTATGTCCGCACTCGGGCCGGAGATTCCGGCCCGGTGGCGGAGATTCCGGCCCGGAAGCGGAATTTCCGCCTCTCGGCCGGAATCTCCGACTCCGGGCCGGAAACTCCGTTATTGGGCCGGAATACCCACATTTTGGCCGTTTCATGGCACTTGAAATGCTTAAACGGCCTAAATGCGGGTATTCCGACACAATAGCGGAGTTTCCTGCCCGGAGTCGGAGATTCCGGCCCAGAGGCGGAAATTCCACTTCCGGGCCAGAATCTCCGCCACCGGGCCGGAATCTCAGGCCCGAGTGCGGACATAAAGTTAGTTGTGGTAAGTGCATTCTGTGAATACCGAAAAGTACTAACTTTACGATTTTGTAAGTTAGTTCTGTGAATCGGGCCCATCATTAATAAATAGTGCAGCCTGTCCTAGGAACCTATTCCGGTTAGAAGCTGGTCAGTACATTATTAACCAATTATGGGTGTAGGAAAGTAGGATCTGCTTCATATGGTTACCCCCACTTTTTGCTTGATGTTACACTGTTTTTGACTAGTCTGACTGGGATCCTGCTAATCAGGACCCCAGTCTATCAGCTTTCTCCCTAAAATGTAATGACATGTACTTAGGTACACTCCAGATTGGATACTGGGGTACCCTTATAATTCCCTAGTATATGGTACACATGTACCCAGGGCATAGGTACCACAGAGGCCTCCCTTAGGCTGAAGCATGTATTATGCCACCCATGAGAGGCCATGCAAAATGGAACTACAGGCCTGCCATTGCAGCCTGTGTAAGATGGTGCATGCACCACTTACTTTAGATATAGGTTTACTATATCTATAGGTCACTACACTTAAAACCTATAAGTCACCCCTATAGCAGGCCTTAACAATCCTGAAGGCAGGGTGCTGGGTTTTACATGGGAGGGTGCCCCTACATGAGCAGAGCACCCCTGCAGCCTTCGGAGACCATTCTTCCGGGTTGTCGGTGACGCAGCCAGACATATTGGTAGAGGTGCATTATATGCTTGTGTAAACTGCTATCTCGAAAACGGCTGCAACAAACCATGTTGTGTTTGGTATCAAACACCTTGGAATCATACCTCCACACCGGCAACAGGTGTGGGAGGTATGATTCCACCCTTCTGAAGCAAGCTTCATGGGTCCCTGGTCTTCCCGGTACCAGCCTTCATGACCCGGACAGCACAAAATGGTTGCTGCCGACCAGAGACACATTTCTGCCCTCCTGCTGCTGAGTCAAGCTCGAGCAGAGGAAGGAGGCACAATAGGCATCCTGACACAGGGAGATGTGACCACCTCCCAGGCAGGATTTAGTGTATTGGAGCTGGGTGAGTGCACTTCCAAAGTGTCTGAAAGTCTACACGAGGGGCACATTTGGTGTCCCTGTGCATAGTCCAGTTCAAACCTATCCTGGGAGCCGTTGGCTCCTGCTCTGGTGCGAAACTAGACAAAGGACATGGGAGTAACCTCCCCCATCTCCTGACCCTCCCCTGGGAGGGTCTCCTGAATCTGTCCAACCCTCTCCCGTGGGTACAAAAGGGCTTACCTGACTGTAGGACCCTAGATTCGATGTGGATAAGATTCTGAACAAGAAACCACTGACCTCCGACCGTCTGGTCACTCTGGAATTTGCTGGACTTCGACTGGGCCCGACTTCATCTCCCTCTCCGTCCAAAGCATCATCTGTGCCTGTGCACCATGCAGGCTCTGTGCAGGACCTGTGGAGCATCAAGGACAACTGAAGTATCTCCCTTGGGGTGAAGGAGTCACTCCCCTGCGTTTGCAGGCACCGTAACGCAACTGACCTGTCTGCTGATCCTGAGCTCCTGCGGACTCCAAAGGTTCCAGCAACACAGGAGGTGGGTTCCTAAGTTCCTTGAGGTTGAGCTGCCCTCTCACCAAGTTTGAGGCCAGTATCCCTTGTGGGGACTGCATAACCCAAACTCCTGTGCACCGCATACTTTTGCAAGTGCATATGCTTGTTGATGTTCCCAACTTTCTGCATTGGGCTGTCAGTAGCCCCAACCTCTGCACATATTTCTTACAAAGGACTTTGACCTCCTTGCACTCTGTGCCCTACAAGCTGTTACTTTGTGAAACTGCTAGAGGTCCCCTCACTACTCGTGTGCCTTCGGCCTGTGGGTCCATTTGAGGGACAACACTGCTTTTCTTGGGCTCCCCTAGTTGCTCCAGGCCTGCCCTGACTCCCCTTGCTGTGGTGAGTCCCCTGGTCCTTGCTGGGCCAGACCGTAACCTTTCTTGACCTTATTCGTGGGTTGCCGCTGCAAAGGCTTGTTGGTGCTCCCGCCGGACACCGACCCCTCAGAACTCGACATCCTTTGTGGGACTGCTCATATCAAGCTCCTGGTCATCCTCGACAACTCCTGGTCCCTGCAGCTATAGAGTCAAGGCCTCCTTCTTCACACCTGAAGCACCCGACATCGGTGGGCATTCGTCTACCGAGCCCCTGGTCACTCCTGAGTGACCCAGACTCTGTCCCCTCTGCTTTCAGGTTCCTTCCATCAAGAATCCACCTGTGGGTTCCACCGGACACTTTTTTTCTTTCCACCAGTGGCATTTCTTTGGAGACTTCCATTGAGAATGACGGCGGTTTCCGACGTCACTTCAGCCCTATGCACCCGGCTTCCCTGGGATAGGTAACTCTGGTACTTCAGTATCCACAGGTGGGGTGGCTCTCCAACCTTCTATGTTCCAAAGGGTTTCCTCGTAATCCACTGGGAAGGGTCCTTAAACTGTCAAACTGCAAGCGCGACTCTCCCATTGAATTGCACGTACCACGCAGTTGTGTTCTCACACTGCACCCGTCCTCCGTGGGGTCCCTACTTACTCACCTTGAGTGGTTCCTTGGGGTCCCAGCGATTCTACACTTTCTAGACACTGTCTCGACTCAAGTCGTGGTTCTTATACCACTATTTTAGTATATGGTTTGGTCTCCCCCGAGAGCCCACTGTGTATTAGTGCTGCTTACGATTGTTTCTGTGCTACAGTATTGTGTGTTTTGTGTTTATCTGCATGTAGCAGATACTGTGAGGTATTTAAGGTGTTATAATAATAAATATATATTCGTATAACTACTGTGTGGCTCTCCTTTCATTTAAGCAATACAATAAGGTTGCATTCTGGTAAAACAAGCTGCTTAACATTCCTTCAAGACTAAGCCTGAAGGCTGCTCTCCACAGCTACCACTTGGATACCTTTCTAAGGTTATCTTTGACCTCTTAAATCACCATAAGGGTTGTTTGGACTTGGGCAAGGTGCCCACTTTTATTAGTGGACATCATATACCAGGCCAACTTCTCACAATGGGGAAATAGAAGTGCACAGAGGTGGCCCAAACCACACAAACAAGTTAATCGATACACCAGATCTCGCTCCAGAGGGCTATTGGAGTAGTTGCGACCAAAATAGAACTCACAGAAAGGAGACTATCCCTGGGGACGGTGAACATTTGAAAGAAACCTATGCTCTACATAGCCATATGGCTAAGGATACTGAAGTAACACAGGGTCAAATGGTAATAAACCTATCTGCTGATGAGCCAACAGAGTAGATTATGCCACAGGGGAACCTCTAAAGGAGACCTAAATCATCATGCAGCATAGCCAATCTAAAGGGGCTATCTGTACAAAAACATGCCAGCCAGTGTAGAATGCTAAAAGTGTAGCAAAAAGCATGCACCCCTCTGTCCTCAGAGTGTATCAATCAATCCCCTGGCAGTGACGAGGTGGATGGAACCGAGAAAATTGCCAAACAAAGCTGGGTGGACGACCTTGTGGGGGATATGCTTGGGAAAATCAAAGTAATAAAGGAGGAACTTGTTCCTTAATTGGCAAGATTATCTGAAGTAGAACAGTTAATAAAATCTCATATCAAGGTGCTTCCACCAACAAGGCAATCCAGACACTCTAGTGTTGGTCCAGAGACTGTAACAAAATCAAACCATAAAACAGTGCAGCAACATGTCAGAGTAAAGGATGGGTTCTTTGACACTCCAGTAGACGTGATTGATCTAGCTAGCCCTACTGTAACAACTCCAGACCATATTGAGGAGGAATGGAACCTAAGTGAAACGAGGTTGACTCACCAAGTCAACAGGAAGAAGGACTTAGCATCTATCGATACTAGGAATCCATCTGTGATCGGACTGCCCCCTGAAGCTACTCACTATGTGGTTGTGATGGTTGGAGTTCCAGGTCTCAGAACGGACCAGACGGAAACATTTTCAGAGCTCAAAAACAAGTGTATCAACTGGCTGAGCCTGCATAGAAACTTCCCCATGTCACTGGTTGATAATATTCTTTTCACCCGAAGAGTGAGTTGGATAGGAAAGGGGGTGAAGGACCAAGATGGATTTTGTATTATCATTAACTTTAGAGATCCAGGGGTTGTGAAGACCCTACTACAGAATAAGATAAATAGATATCCAGGGGTCTTGGGGTCTTCTAGAACAAAACTTCATCCTCTGGGGTATTTTTACAAGCCTCCCAAAGGAGTCACTAAGACCAATACCCTGCTGCTAGATCTTGGATGGTACCAGACCAATTAAATGAATAACGTTCCCTTTTTTAACAGGTTTGGGCCCCTCGGCCAAGTTGATTGACCGATGGTGAAGGGAGAGTCCCAACACCAGTACCATCTAACCGGGAATGCCTTTCTGACAGGGGGGAGCAAACTTGATATTCGAACAAACAGCTGCTATACTGGGTTAATGGGGAACCAACAATTTGCTAGTAAAGCAAATGACCTAGAACTGGGAAGTCAGGTCTCTTCCACTCATACAACACCTTCAGACCCCAACAGTCCTGGGCAGAACAAGAATTAAAATAAAAAGAGAGGGAACTCTCAACCCAGTAGACCATCTGAAGTTACAGTAGAAAGCAGTGGTGAGACTACTACAAACAAGGTTACTGGGAGAAAAACCATCATGAAGGTAGTCTCTTGGAATGTTACAGGTATTGGTTCCAAACATGAAAACCCAGATTGGGAATATTGGAAGAACAGTACGATATATGTCGCTTTCAAGAAACCTGGCTTTCTTCTCTCATTGACTGGCCGGGGTACGTTACATATGGTAAAGCAACAGTAACAGGCCCGTGGTAGACCCTCTGGGGGCTTGTTGACCAGGGTGGAGATACATATTGGATTCACGGTGTTCAGCGTAAAGGAGTTATCAAAAGACATCTTGTATGTTACAATTACATTTCCCGATGTTCTTACTCTTAGTATATATAATATATATCTGAGACCCTCAGTAAGGAAACAGAAATCCCCCAACTATGGGCCTCATTAGGATGGTGGGAGGACTTCACCCCCCCACCCCCTGGGGGCCCGCAACGGGGCCCAAAGCAATTCCCGCCAGCCTTTCCATGGCGGCAAAGCCGCCATGGAAAGGCCTTCACATCACACCATCCTAATATGGATGGCGGTGCCTACTAGGCACCGCCACCATATTAGGGGCCAATTTCGCCTGGCCGGCAATCGGAACGATTGCCAGCCGGCGGAAAAGCGGCGGACGCACTTTGCATCCGCTGCGAAACCCCCCGCCATTGTAATATGGCGGGGGTTTCATTCGTTACGATGTTGTGGCGGTCGCCACCGCCGGCTCAGCGGTGGCGAACGTCACGACATCCTAATGAGCCCCTAAGTCATCTTGCATCTCATATGGCAAAACTACCACCAGCGACTGTAAAATTAGTAGGTGGAGACCTTAATTGTCAGTTTGAGACACTAGATATTTCTTGCTGTACTAGCCTCTTGGAAGAAGACAGACGTTGGGCAATTCACAATTTAAACCTCTGACCCATTAAAAAATAGTCAGCCCTAGCAATCCAAATAAATGCATTCACTCTTAATCAGAGCATCCGAGCATGCAATGCAGGACAAATTCAGATAAGACAGGGAATTTTACCTTCAATATAGCATCTAGTCCGAGTCTAATAGACTATATTTTGGTGGATGTTAGATTATGGCCCTGTGTACAGGATATGATAGTGATTAATAGAACAGACAGTGACCATAATGCTTTAGATCTTTCATTGAGTTTGGCCACGAGAGAAAATTTAGTTACAACTTTTCATCCCCTAGAGAATAGCTGCCATCTATTAAACAATAAGCGAAGAATCCGATGACAGTCAATGAGGCACTTGGAGGAAACTATGAGACATATATATGGTCTACTTGAAAGGGGTCTAGGGGTCTAGGGGCTTATTGCAACCTAGACTTTGATCTAAATCAAGTACATTCTGTGAAAGCAATAGGGGAGAACCACTCTAATCTTTTTGAGGACCTCAAAGATGTCTTTTATACAGAAGTGGGGAACAGGGTAAAAAAAAAGGGAAGTACCCACCTGGTACAATAAGCAATGTAGATTGGCTAAAGAAGCTCTGATAAATGCCGTAAAAATTAAGGACAGAAGCGAGATTATAATAAAATACTAAAGAAGGCAAAAAAAATGGGATTGTGGCAAGTGGGAGTTACTTTTGACTGCAACAATAGAAAAAAACATATAACCTTCGGAATCTGGCCACTAAGGGTAATGTGGAAGGAATCATCAAAATTGATACCAATATAGCAGCACAGGCATGGATCTCCCATTTTTCAAGTATAAATCCAACACCGCAACGTAGTGGATATAATAACACATATCCATGGGACTCTATAGGAATTAATATAACTGACTTACACAATCCCGATAACTTTCCAACCGTTTTGTGCAAAGAAGTTGAAAGTGCCATCAGGAAGGTAGTTCCCCATAAAGCTCCGGATCCAGATAAAATCCTGGCGGATCAATGGTCGCCAGGATACTCCATCAGAACGGTAATGGATATCTCATCTGCTGAAATATAAATCCCCTAGGATATAACAAGATTTATATTTCAGCAGACCGGATATCTGTCGCCGCTCTGACGGAGTAACCCATCAGCCAAGATCTAAATCAGGCCCTTAGTGCGATTTGTCCTGAGTCCCAGGTTATCCATAAAGCTATTGAAAGCATTGAGTAAGATTTGCAGGCCGTTGGCTGTTCTCGCTAAAAGGACCGCATCATTGGCAGAGAGTAATATGGGAACTTCGTGCAAGTTAATTTTGGGCCACATTTTATTCTAAAAGATTTAGGGCCTGATTTAGATCCTGGCCACCGGATTACTTCGTCACAGCAGTGATGAATATCTTGTCTGCCGAAATATAAATCCCCTAGGATATAATGGGATTTATATTTTGGCTGACAGGATATCTGTCACCGCTCTGACGGAGTAACTCGTCCGCCAAGATATAAATCAGGCCTTTAGTGCGATTTGTCCTGAGTCCCAGGTTATCCATAAAGCTATTGAAAGCATTGAGTAAGATTTTCAGGCCGTTGGCTATTCTTGCTAAAAGGAGTGCATCATTGGCATAGAGTAATACGGGAACTTCGTGCAAGTTAACCTTCAGAATGACTTTTCCCAATCTACATAGGTAGCCCTCGAGTTCATTAATATAAATTAAAAAGAGAAAAGGAGCCTATACAGAGCCTTGCATTACCTCAGCTACAGAAGGGAACTCTTCTGCTAAGTCCAAGTCCCTACTATACTGAACTCTAGTTGTGGTATTTATTTATTTATTTATTTATTTAAAGTTTTGTATAGCGCGAACATGACCCAGGTGGGTATCAGAGCGCTTTACATAAGTTTAGGTAGACAAAGGAAAGAAGCAAGGTGATAGAAATCATGGAAAGGGTGGGACAATATACAACGGGAGCAGGATGAAATTGGGGAGTGCAGAGGAAGCAAGATGGGCGAGAGCTACAAATAGGGCAATATACATTCAAGAGCATCCCCGACAAAACGGTCACTTAGAGTCAATAAAAGACAACATCGGGTTCAGCGCCGTGTTCATTAGAAGAGTTTGTTCAGAAGTAGAGATTTAACTTCTCTTTTGAAGGCAAGAGTAGAGGGAATCAGTCTTGTTTCCACTGGAAGGGAGTTCCAGATTCTCGGGGCGATGCCAGAGAATGCACGATTGTAGGTTTTAAGCTTATTAAATTTCTTGGGCTTGAGCAGCAGTGTGCCGGTGCTCCTTATGGACCTGGAGCCACCCAACAGTTCCAGCTTGTTTGTCAGGTAGAGTGGAGTGTTGAAGTGGAGTGCTCTATGGGTCATACATGCGATCTTCAGTTGTATTCTAGCTTCAAAAGGAAGCCAATTGAGCGATTTAAGGTCCGGTGAAATGTGACTGGACTTTTTAGAACCAGTGATGAGTCTAGTAGCAGCATTTAGAGATGCTTTGATAGGTGCTAAACTGAGTTTCGGCAGACCGCAAAGAGTCGCACTGCCATATTCAAGTCTGGAAATGACAAGTGCTTGCACCGCCGATTTAAAGTCATCTTGGGGAAGGTAGGGTTTGAGTTTTCTTAGGATGCAGAGTTGAAAGTTCGCTCCTTTGGTCGATGATCTGATGTGAGCTTGCATGTTTAGGTTTTTGTCTAGCACAACTCCCAGTGATTTAGTGGAGTCAACGATATGAGGTGTGCAGTTGAGGGCGGACAGGTTACAGAGAAATTGCAGCGCAGTGGGGGTTTGCCTAGCGGGTGCAATGAGGAGGAATTCCGTCTTGAGGGCGTTTAATTTGAGATGGTTGGTGGTTAGCCAATTAAGGGTTTTGAGAAGGGTTCCATTGAGAGATTTGATGTCCTCGGGGGAAGAGATTTTCACGTAGAGTTGGGTGTCGTCCGCATACATGTGATATTGGATGTTGGAGGCTTTAAGAATTACAGAAAGTGGTTCAAGGAAAAGGTTGAAGAGAGTGGGGGAGAGTGAGGATCCTTGGGGGACACCAAGTGTGCATGGACTCGGGTTGGAGAGAGACTGGTTGGATTTGATTCTTTGTGTTCTGTTGTTGAGGAAAGAGTCAAACCATTTAAGGACTGTGCCTGATAGCCCCATTCTGCGTTCCAGGAGGAAGAGTAGATTGTCATGTTTGACAGTGTCAAATGCCGATGAGAGATCGAGCAGAATTAAAAGGCCGGTTTCGTTTTGGTCAAGTAAAGTAAGAGCGTCGTCCACAATGTGAGTGATGGCCGTTTCGGTGCTGTGGCCACTGCGGAAACCCGATTGGAATATGTCGAGAAGCTGGAATTGCTCAATGTGTTTGCGAAGTTGTTCATGAACACATTTCTCCAGAAGTTTCGCCAGGGTCGGTATGTTTGTGATTGGGCGGTAGTTGTTCAGGTCAGCAGGATCAGCCGAGGGTTTTTTGAGGATAGGGAGCACTAGGCCCGCCTTCAGGCAGTCAGGGATCTCACCTTGAAGAAGTGAGGCGTTGATGATTTTGGACCAGAGGGGTGCTAGTGAACCTATCATTTCTTTAAAGAAGTTAGGGGGAGAGGGTCATTGAAGTGATTTGAGGGTTTGAGGGTAGAGAGAATGTTGAGGATCGTAGAGTCATTGAGGGGAGTGAAGTGACTCCATGTGGCATTGTTTTTGAGTGAGAGACCCTGAGGCGAGGGCAGGGGTGGTGTGGAGACAGAGGAGTCAGTAGAGGGCTAGAGAGTGAGAGCAGCAGACCTTAGGTCTGATTCAATTTTGTTCGTCTTTTCGAGGAAGAATTCAGCCACTGCATCGCAGTTTGGTTGCGGGCGAGCGGGGTGCTGAGAGTGGGTAGCGGTGTTGTTGGATTGTGATTTAATGAGTTCAAAAAGTCGTTTCGGGCGATTTTTGGCTATGTCAAGTTGGTGTTTGAAGAAGTTGGCTTTCACCGTTCTAATGAGTTTGTTGTATCTACTTCTTTGGGATCTTAGAGTTTTTAGAAGATCTGAGGAGGGAGAGGATCTCCACTTGCATTCAGCTAGTCTGAGACTGCGTCTGTCCGCATTTAGACTGTCATTGAACCATGGCTTGGATTCTTTTATGGGAATTCTTTTTAGTTGAAGGGGGCCGTATCATTTAAGGCGGATAGCATGGTGTTGTTATAGTGGACAGTGAGGTCATGGACGTCAGTCATGTCAGAAGGCGGCGGGAGAGAGATTGCAGCGTTCTATGAGTTCATTAACGCTAGTGTTATGGAGCGGTCTTTTCCAGTGTTTTAGTTTGAGTGGTTGAGAAGATTTGTGGTTCCAACTTTCAGGTATGAGGAAGTTGATGAGATGATGGTCAGACCAGTCACAGGGGAGAATGGATTCGAGATGAATGGAGTTGGGGTTAGAGATGATGAGATCCAGTGTCGAGCCTAAGTTGTGAGTGGGGCTGTCGCAGAATTGGGTGAGAGAACAGGTCGGTAAGGAAGTTTTTGAGGGTTGTGACAGCCTGATCGTGGGGGTCATACCAGTGGAGATTGAAGTCACCAAGGAAGATCTGGGGGAGTGTCGGCCCAGGTTGGAGGAGATGGTTTCCATAACTTGTTCAATTAGATGGAGGTTATCTCCTGGGGGTGGTAGAAGATGTGAAGGCTGCATAGGGGTTTGTGGGAGCTGGTGATATCTATGCAAAGGTATTCACAGGAGGAGAGATTAGCTGAAGGGGACTGTTTTGCTGTGAGAGAGGCAATGCAACCCCCCAGTTTTTTAACTCGGTCAAGTCTGATAATGTTGTGACTAGGAGGGACTAATAGGTCAAGGATAGGGCCAGAGGAGTCATTGAGCCACGTTTCCGTGAGTATAAGGAGGTCCAGATCTTGGGCAAGGATGAGATCAGCAAGGTCTGTGGCATGTTTCACTGCTGATCTACAGTTAAGTAGCATGCTTTTCAGGTGAGATTTGTGCAGGTTGTCAGAGGGTGCAGGTTGTGTAGTGGGGATCTGCACGAGGTTATTGATATTTATGGAATTTGTGTTGAGTCTGGGCGTTCTATGGGGGTTGGGCGTGATGGTTCGGATGGGGTCCGCATTGTCATGTTCAGGGAGTGTCGTGTTGTGTGCAATAAGTGAGGCTATTGGAGAGCAGGTAGCAGGGCCTGAGAAAGTCGAAGGAGGAGAGGAGTAGTCACGGAGGAGGGAGAGAATATCAGCTTCTGAGTATGGAGAGGTGTACTCAAGGAGGAGGGAGAGGATATCAGGTTCATGATATGGATTTAAGGATCTGGCAGGTCTAGACGTGGCGTTAGGGTAGGGGGTGGTGTTCGAATTTTGAGCAGAGGATTTCGAATTTTGAGGAGAGGGTTTTGGGAGGTTCATATGTGAGATTTCGATTGTTGGTAATGTGGGAGAGAGATGAGGGATCTCAAATGTGGACCTGTTGGGAGAGAGATCACAGGCTAGGTCTTCGGTGGCCTTAATGAGATTAAGGATGGCAGTTTTGAGAGTTAGCAGTTCCTGGTTTATCGCCTTGAGTTTAGAAGCAGGATCAGAGTGTGGGTTATGGGACAAGCAGAGGGGGGAAGGTAAGTTGGTCAGTGGGGAGGGCGGAGGGGAGATCAGGTCAGGTGGGCGGGTGGGGTGGGGGAAGTCCACTAATGGTGAGTTCCCACTCCGAGGTACTGGCGTGGAAGGCGAGTGGGCGATGTAAGGGAGGTTAGGGGTAGGGAGGGTGATTGAGTTCCTGTTGGAAACTGGGCAAGCCAGCTGACTAGTGAAGGAGTTATGAGGGTAAGGGCGAGAGGGGGTGGGGGAAGTGTTGGCGAGGTGGTCGGAGCAAGGGAGAGCAGGTGCACAGTGATTAATGGTCAAAGTCTGGTCAGGTCGCGGAACAGTGGGTGAGTTAGGTGAGCCCGGTGTCGGTGGAGCTATGGTCCAGTGAGTGTTGATTGGGGTAGGTGAGGCAGTCATTAGGCTGGGGTTCGTCACAGAGGGATAAGGGACCTCCTGAGAGGGGGTACGGGGAAGTTCATACAAGGATTGAGTAGGGGGTCGCTAGGGACCAGAGATCTTTTAAAGAGTGCAAACAAGTCATCAAAGATGTTCAGGCTGCGATCTGTGGCCTGAATAAGAATAGTCCCATTGTTGTATATGGAAATAGTGGCATTTGCTCTAAAAAGGGAGATTTCGTGACCAAAAGGCTCAGACCATGCGGGAATTTTTTAGTTGACGTGATTTTGAGAAGGGAGTGGAACATAGATCTCCACTGAGCTCTTCTTTTAGTGAAGAAAATCAGGTCGCTCATAAAGGTATCTTTTTTTGGGCAGGGGTAGGGGTCAGAGATGAGAGTTTCTGGATTGGCTTTAAGGAGTCTGTGTTTCAGAGTTTTGGTCGCATTTTTGGAGAGGTTGTCCGGATAGTTAATTGTGTAGCTGTTTGAGCCAGATTTTTCAAGTCTGGAGTCCATGATGCAGTGTGTAAGAGTGGACGAGGAGGAGAGAGCTTGGTATACGTGGTTAGGCAGTGGTGCCGAGGTGGCAAGAACTTAGTATACGTGGTTAGGCAGTGAGTTAGGAGTGCGCAGGAGGCATGCTCAGCCCTGCATTGAAGCTCCAACAAAGGCACTCAATGTGTTGAAAGAAAAATGTCTGCAAGCAAGCCTGCAAAGGTATGCAGAGCCTTTCCTGTTTCCTCAGGCACCCTTTTATTAGTATACGCTGCTTATGCGAGTGGGACTGCAGAATACATTGTTTTTGAAAGTCACTAAATCCCTGCTGATTGCAATCAATGCAGCGCATCAGATAGGCACAGGGGTGTGGCCATTACACGATGGGAGCCATTGAGTTGTATAGCATGCGCATAGGAGGGGGACACCAGGATGGCAATTGTGAGCTGAGTCGGTAGTCGTTACAAGATGGCTGCCAGTTGTAAGTGCCAATTGTATGTGTCTACCCCATACTATAGATTTGTGATGGTTAGTCCTTTATTGCTTTTGTGATTCGTTTTGAAATAGATTCAGCCAATGGGATTATTGGTGGTTAAGAGAGTGATGGCCTGTAATTAAAATGGCTGAGGTTACTTTCCTAAGGCACTCTCCCTGGTCATGGGATGGACCGTGCCCATCTGGCAAGATGTGTGCTGTGCTTTGACACATCATTTCCTAGAAATTAAAATCAAAAATCAAAAACTCCCCCATCGCAAGGCAAGAGTCGACCAAATCAGCAGGACGTCGGCGAGGATCAGCGCTGCAGGGCATCAGGAGAGCTAGCAGTGGACGGGGGGTGGGAGAATCGGGTGAAGCGTGGAAAGCGTGTATGCGCATGGAACCTACAAAGCAGAGCTATAATTGCACTACCAATCCCCAGTTGTGCCATAATTAACCATAGCTTTGATTGATCTACTGTGTCTAAGGCATGTGTTAAGTCCATAAAGGCTAGATGAGCACAGCCTTTTTTTTGCCTTTGTATATTATTGAACAGTGAGGGATACATTCAGGGACTGCTCTGCGGTTCCTGGACCCTGGCGAAACTCAAACTAGACATCCGAGAGCCCACGGGTCTCAGCCGCCCAATTGCCAAAATAACATCGGCCATCTCAATTGAACTGCTAAGAGCTGGAGCGGCGTTCAGATTGCAAGGGGCTGCAGATTCCGATGTCATATTAACAGACTGAGCACCTGGGCCAAATATTTTAGAGAAATGATCCACCCAGTCTTTAGCTGATATTATCGACTCCACTTTTGGCATTTCGGCTCCCAGCAGATTAGAATAGTTGATAACCTGGTAAAAGGTTTGAAAGTCTTTCAAAGTACTTGCTGTTCTTAAGTCATCTCAGGCCTTCTCCCTTATTTCAGCTTTCCTTTTAGAGATCACTTCTTTACAGGCTTTCCTGGCCATAGCAACTCCTGCCTGATCTTGTGGATGTTTATCAACGTCGAGCATTAGGGATTTTTGAGCCCCAGTGCAAGCATTGTTAAACCATCTAGGGCTGTGACTAGGCTTAGTAGCATCTTTAACTAATCTTGCTGCCATATAACTATTTAAGGAAGAGTAAGACTGTACAACATCAACAGGACCTGCACAATCCTGCAGGACCATGGCAATTTGGGCTTGGTTATTTACTTAAAGATCTTTAAGGAAGGCATCCTTGTCAAATCTTATCCCACTTAATATTTGGCCCTTATTTTTATTAAACTGTATCCTATGTTGCAATACAACCTGAATACTCCTACCCAGGTGTTTTTAAAAACCATTATTAAAGGATTGTGATCACTTATTCAACTGGTCAGGACTTTGCAACCATTTGTTATCGGTAGCAGTTTTTCGGAAATTAGTACATGGCCAATAATGGAGCTTTTACTTGGCCCCACGTACGTTGTAGTTTGCCTAACGTAATGTTGAGCAACTATCAAATTGTTAGCAAGAGCCACTCTAACTAATGAATCCCCATACAGGGTATGACTAAAGTGCGTTAGAGGTTGATCTTGCTCATCACAGATCCCACACAATACCATGACTTTTGGGTCGCATGTTTGAATGTTAAAATCTCCAGCTCATATAATCAGAAGATTCTTCTATGATAATTTTTCACCTTATGTAGTGATTCCTCCGGACCATCTAGCACCTTAGTCACAGCAGCTGTATCAAAAATATTATAATAAAAATTAATTAATAACAAATCAAAAGACTTCTGCAAAGTGATTAAAAGTATTTGGAAGTGCGGTAAAATAATTACTTCTCATACTTTGATGTCCGTCAAAGTCACTGATATAAAAGTAGCCAGGCCACCTTTAGCGGGTCCTTACTTCGAGGGAATGGCTGGGACATGATTAATGACATAACCATCTATATGAGGAGAATCTAAAAGTCAGGTCTCTTGACAGCAAATAATTGAGTGTTGTTCCACTATCCTTGACCAATGCGCATTGCTTTGTTTAGAGCGCAGTTCCGCCACATTCCACAAAATTGCAGTCCAAGTCCTTTCCTGAGCAGCTATGGCATTGATAACTCGCTGGTTGGTCATGGGAGAAGTAGTAGGTTCATGAGTCTCCTCTATACTTCCAACACACGGTGGCAGTCAATCTAGTTACACTAGTGACGACAGAGCCTCAAATCTATTAGAAAGTGTTAAGCTACTCTGCGGTTGGTAAATCTTTGCCTTATCTTTTGTGGGACCAGACTGCAAGCCCCACTTGTTAGTACCATAAGATTGAAAAATTCCCAGACCGTAGAAAAAGCCAAGGGTTTGGGCTCTAATACCCCCCGGAAGAGTGGCTGTTTGGGAGAGGGAGTGTAACAGATCCTGCACTAGATCTGGCCTCCTAAAGTTAATTATTACACAGTCACCTTGTGAAGCCTTTACCTTCGGGCCAACCTATGAAACTCTCCTTGTAGTGCTGATATCCTTTGACAAATCATTAGACCAGCCAGAGTGATTTCTAAGCCAGTGTGACAATTTGTTCAAAAGAGAGATATGGGACTCAGAGTGGGGATGCTTTACTCTAGGTACATTCTTCAGGACAATTATATAAGGTGTGCATTCCGGAGGGATATGGGGCTGGACATCCAGCACCTCATTCCGACTAATTCTATGGAGGCTCTGAGTGCCCCTCTTGTGAAAATCCTGTGACTCAGAGCTGTTTATTTCCATTGAGTTTTAAGTTAGATGATGTTACTATAACACACAATGGAACATGTGAGCTTGCAGTTTCATCTTTTTGTAGTTCAGGGTAGATTCATTTGTGAGATTAGACATTTGGACCTGGTCCCTTTGGACATTCGGCGGGCCTAAAAAAAATTCATGTCTATGCAGTGGGGCCATTCTCTTAGCTAGTTTCTCTTGGGCTGATTGAATAATGTCTAGTTGTCCTTTCAGAATGGTTGGTTTCACTGTGACCGATGAGAACATTTGAGCTATGTCCTTAAAATGGTTATTCAACTGGTCTAATCTGGCTAAACAGTTAGAAACAAACTTTTTAATGTCTGTTTAACCTATAGCAACATTTTTACATTCTGTTCTTACCACTTGCAAAAGAAACAATTGATGAACGGAATGCTGAACAATGCAAACATTCATCCCCAGTCACAAGGATCTGGGTTTAATCCATCATTCTTTTGCTCACCATGCCATCCCAGTTTGGACCCAACCATATGCAAAACAGCCTTGACCCTGTTCCTTATGGGAACAGTCCAGCCCAAACTGCCAAACCAGGTCCTCCCTGGACCGGAAACAAGCATCCTGGACCGGTTTCGAGGGTTATTACCACTAGGACACTGTTTTACTAACGAGACAGAATTAGACTTGAGATGAGTAGAATTGGCAGATATATACTGACCGCCTCTTGCCTGCTTCTCTTAAAGGAGCACTGTCAGAGTGAGATGTTGCTTCAAATAGAGTCAGTGCTTGTGAGTCTTGGGCGACACTCAGGTTTAACAGGCTATATGCAGCAGGGGTTGCTTTATAAGTAGGTATTAAATTCTCATGACATGAATTAGCTGGGGGTATCCGAACAAAAGACTCTCATTGCGTAAGGTCAGTAAGGTCCATAGTGAGAACCTTTATTTTCACTGTGTTGCCTCCAGAGAGACCAGTTCTCTTTGGGGTTAAATCTGTACTTGTTCCCACATGATTGATCTCTGTTTCAATAGCTCCCTTTACAGATAACAAATAGCTTGTGATAGAATTTGATCCAGCTTCCCCCTTTTTCACACAAGCTGACAGGTGGCTTCCCTTCCACTTCCACATCCTTGCTCTGGGATCTAAATTAGCACTGAGAACCCGCTAATTACCTTAGTGATGATGGTAAGGATGCCCCGTTCACTTTCCAGGTCATGCCACATAAGATTCGAAATACCCTGGCCAAGAGACGGGCCCAGCGTCCATCGGGCTTTGACGGGTACAGACGGGCCCACTCTTTGCCCAGTCATGTCCCGCGCTTCAGGAGCACCAAGTCAGCTTTTAATCAAGTGCCTCCAGGTGCGTATGAGCTGTGGGCGGTCTCCCTGCCACTGGACTTCTATATCCTGAAGTCCACGGCCCTGCACCTGTAGCAGCTTCCTTTCCTCTCTCCTCTCATATAACTCCATACTACTGCTGAAGCTTACTCATTTTTCTGAGCACTCCTCTTGTGAATGACATCACCATACCGCATCATGGTTTGCGTCTGCATTTTGGTACACAGCTTCATCCACTGGGCTAGGGAACATGCCATTAAGTGTGGTATTGACAAACATCTTGGATTTCCAAACGTGGACATTACTTGTATTGGCCATAGAGGTATGAAGTGGCATCACTTGTTACCATGGTTGGGAGCATTTTGGATTGTGATTACCCAGACCTGATGATAGTGCACTGTTGTGGCAATGACCTAGGTACAATCACGGGGGTTGTTCTTGAAATCTAAATAAAAGAGACCTTTTCACAATTGGTGTCTCTCTTTTCTGACACAGCCTTTGTGTATTCTAAAATATGTCAAAGGGAAAAATGGCAGTGGTCAAAAGAGTTTTGTCCTAAGATTGAGGAGTCCTAGAAACATGTAAATAAAATGATTGCTGCATTTCTTCATGACCATGGCATGGGATCTATTTATCATAGCAATATCTGTTTTGATATTCCAGGTGGCTATAGGAAAGATGAAGTGCACGTCACTGCTAAAGGAAGCAGGATCTTCCTCAATAACATCAAGGAATGCCTCCAGTTCTATGTGTAACTGAACACTACACACTACAAACACAAAGGCTCTACTCAGAGCCACCCTATTCCTACATTATGTGGGTCCTGGGCACCCTGTGCCACTGGAACCAAGCTATATCCCCGGCTAAAAGGCCTATAACAAGGTTGAAACCAGTCCTGGGTTGCTTTCGTTCCGGCTCTAGGAGGACCCACTGGCAGATGGGGCTGGAATGTTCACAGGAGGAGCAGGGTCAAGACAGTTTTGCATATGGCTGGCTCTAAACTGAGGTGGCATGGTGGAGAAAAAATGATGGATTGTGATGCGGCCTAAGTGATTGTCAGTGACTAAAATTAATTCAAGCATTCCAACCATCACCTTGATGTTTTTGCATTTGATGCCCTAAGTGTGCCAGGTATGCCCAGGTATGACCAGAGGGTCACGGGCTCACTGTGCCACTGGAACCAAGCTATACCCAGCTGCCGATACCATAACAAGGGCAAAACCGGTCCCGGGTTGCTTGTGTTCCAGTTCAGGGAGGAAATGGCCTGGCAGTTCGAGCTGGACTGTTTCTATGTGGAACAGGGTCAATACTGATTTGAAAATGGCTGGGTGTAAACTGAGATTACATGGTGGGCGAAAAACAATGGATTGGTATGCTTCCTGAGCAATTGTCAGTGGCTGGGATTAATTCAACCATTCCATCCATCACCTTGTTGTTTTTCCAGTTGGTGCCCCTGGCCAAACTGCAGCACCACCATGCAGCCATTGGTAATCAAATTAGTCCATGAAGGGCATTATCGAGCGCTCCCCGCCAGGAGCGGTAAGTAATAAATGAGTGACTCTGGATGCTCATTTACTATTATTCTTTTTCTATGTTAATCATTTTTTGTGGGATTCACGGTTCCACGCCAGCTCTCTGCATGCAGCCCCATTTAAATGGGCCGCACAGGAGCAAGTTGCGGCCTTTTAAAAAAAAAATTAACTCTCGCCACCCCACAACATTTTTATGTTGGGGGCTGTCGTGGGAGCTCCTGGGCCCCTGCAGCACCTCCAGCTCTTTGCAAGCAGCCCCATTCTATGGGAGGGAGCACAAGAGACTTCTCTGCCTGCATTCTCACAGGCAGGAAAAAGATAAGTGCATGGGGTTACTAGGACACTGTCATGGAGCTGTCCCCAGGGATCGGGGTCACTAGTGCCATAGCATGGCTCAGGAAGGGGGGCTGCATGCCCCCTCCCAATTACAGCTGAAATGGCCCTAGGCAATGCGGTCCCTGGGGCATCTCAGAGGCCTCCTCTTAATTGTAAATACGGCCTTGTGGGGGTTCATGGAGAGGTTGGCACATGCCCTACTCCCATTTTTAAATCAATTGGCTCCAGGCCACCATCCCTTTCCCATGTAAAACACTGTGCTGCCCCCAGCTGGCCAGTACATTTGAGATGTCATCTGTGATGTTATCAGTGATGTAATATGTGAGGTCATAAGCACTGCATTGTGGGGTTGTAAGTTATAGTTAGCACAGGTAACTATAACTGCTGAATTTTAATGGTTTTGTACGAGTGAAATCTGAGCCTAACTATAACATCCCTGTAACCTTTAATTTTTTCAGTGAATTTCTAAGGTTTATTTATTCTATTTTCTCACTATAACGCCCCTGTAAACTTTGTTTTTTTTCTGTGAATATATATATATATATCTATATATATACACATCTACACACATATATATATATACGTGTGTGTGTATATAGATATATGTACGTGTGTATATAGATATATGTGTGTATATATATATATATATATATATATATATATATATACATATATATATATATATTTATTACCTACTGGCAGTCCCCAGTAGGTAGTTATAGTTAGGAGGACCTTGTTTCTATTTGCCAATATCTTTGGCGCCGTTTGACGAATCTTCGCGAAATTTTCCAAACTAATGACCAGCTCCAGTCAGCTCCTGTCTTGAAAGTTTCGGGGTGATTGGTCAAGCGGGGGCCGAAACCAAAGGGGGGTCCCAAAACGCGTTTTCCCCATGTTAATTTCCATAGGAAATTTTGGAACAGGCTACAGCCCGAACTGCTGAATGGAATTACACCAATTTGGCAAAAAGGTAGCTCTTGGTTCAGGAAGTGCCCCTTTTTTAAATGGTGTAAATCCGTTCAGTAGTTGCTGAGAAATTCAAAAAATAAAAATGTATATATCTGAGCACCGAGGAGGATTCGTGAACCCTCCTGAGCACGAGCTTCATTCTGATTTTCTGCTAACACTCCAAACCAGGAAGTGTTGGCAGCCATCTTGTGACTCGGTAACCGAGTCACAAGAAAACTGTTGTAAAAAGATAAAAAACAAGAAAAGGGGGCAGGGTAGAAACACCTTGACCCCCCTAGGCCTGCTCAGGGGGTCCCACAAGGATCCCCAGGCCCAAAAAAAGCTTTTTGAAAAAAAAAAATCTGTTGAATTTGCGCTGGGTGCGCTAATCCGGCTGGGAAAAAAAAACGAAGCGCCCCACCCTCGGCAGTGACCCCAGGGTCGTTTTATTCAAGAGACATGTCCAACAAGTTTACTAACAGCCAAGAAGAAATGATATTTCTAATCTACTTTCTTCCACCGTCCAATTGTGAACCGAGACCCAAGTTTTGAAATATGTACATTTCTGACACGTGCTATTCACAAGATGTATCTAATATATATATATATAATTCCATACTCGATTCTAAAGCTATAAATAGATTTTGAAATAACCTTTGTTCAATGATACTCAATTACCGACCTAGGATGTATGAAAGGCTTGGTAGCCCTTGTCGGGATTCGCAATGCTGCCCTACTGATCGCCGCCCATGCCAGCAGCTATGGTTTCACTCACAGCTGTTTATTGTTGCCGGCTGTGCGCCCTACGGGTTGTGCCAGTTCCCAGGTGCGTGTTGATAACAGAGTGGGCACCGTCTGCAGGGATACATCCATTATGCGGTCAGGGTGGCATCCAGTTTCTCGAACAAATGCGCCCGAGACCGCAGCCTTTTTTTGCGCATGTGAAGCGGTAGATTCCCGCAGTTTCTAGTTTGGATTACTCCGTGAACAGTGAGTAGGTTTTGATGGTGAAAAGTCATGTCGCAGGACACATTCTATAAAGAATTACAAAGACGGGTGGTTATAGAAAAAGAGTAGTACAATTTTATTTTTTTTGTTCTATACATGTTTTATTGGTATGTAATAAGAAAACACATGCAAATAGACAAGAGTAGTAGAATCTCTGAGGAAAAATGTCAAAATCAGGAGGGTTGTCCGCTGGCGGTATTCCCTCCAACACATTCCTCACACAGTGGAGGACACTCCGTTTGTGCTTTATCAGCTGTTTCCAGTTTCCTTGTACGACTTCACATGGCAAAAAGTCTTTAAAGAAGGTCGTTCGAGGCCAGAACAATTTGGACTGTTGATGCCGCTTTCTACTGTACGAAATAATCACTTTAACTTCTTGACAAAGTGACAGGATCTCCTGAATAAAAAAAAAAGGGACATTGTTTCCAATTTGCCGAAGCCTCCAACAATTACATGATTCAGAGATATTGCAAATATAAAATATTTACGAGATAAAAACATAAACGTGAGTGGTTAGTGCAGATTACAAGCGCAATACATTTATTTTACACATTGTGATAAAATATTAACTCGGTGACAGTGAGTTGGAACAGTTCTCATGTACGTATCGAATGTATGTAAAACGTCATGTGCAAGCCAACTGTATAGCAAATTTACAGTAAACCTTCTGATCCGAAGGTTGTCTTTGTTCAGGACCATGGAATTGTGCCCCAGAGGAGGACAGAGTTATGCGGCAGAGTTGACTAATTTATGTGGCAAGAAAAGGCAATTATGTGGCTTAATGCAGCACATTTTTGTGACAGTATTACGTCATTCTTTTGTCATTATTACAAAGTGTGAGGCTTTCTGGGCAAAGGTTTCACCTTAATAGTACCTGAGTTTTACCACAAAAACAACAATAAATAACTGAAAGATGGCCAGTCAATCTTTGAGAAGGGCAGTCCACTGCGCAGGAAAACGCTGCCATTCTAGTAACTTTTGATCCGTTTGATCCAGAAACATATTTTTTGTTAAAGTCTGCAGATTATGCTGCAGATGAATGATTATTTGGTAAATGCGGTAAATCAACACTTATTTTGGAAAACGGTGTGGCCGAAAATCACAGGTTTCCAGTATCCCTGCCTTTGTTAAATATAGAAGGTGCCGAGGTGTTGTGACCTCCACTATGAACGCCCCGACTTTTAAAAGTACTGAGAGTGTCAAACAGGAACCCCCTTCCGAAGTGTATTATGGCTGCGCCGTTGTGCGCGCTGTCAATGAAAGGGCGCGCAGTGGAATCCTGGTTTTAGTTAAGGCTTTTGGATAATTGTTTTACACAAAAGAAAGCACAAATTCCACACATGCAATTAAAAAAGTGACGGCCTCCAAGGCCAAGGAACACAGTTGGATTCAAATCTTCACTCCTGTCCGTGAAACGTGTGCCGTGTGTGTTGTTTGTGTATTGTGCATATGTTGAATGCAGTAGCGGTCGATGGTGGGAGTTCCACCGGGCACTGACGTGGGGTGGGGAAGGGGCAGGGCATGCGATGCAGCGCGCGTAACGAACTTCATTTTATTTATTTATATGTTTACTTACCTGTAATCAGCCATAATCCGTAGTTTACTACCCCCCACCCTGCCCCTCCCCTGCCCCACGTCAGAGCCCGGCGGAACTCCCACCACCGACCGCTACTGGTCTACATGTGGGGCAGGTGCCCCTGTGCGCGTGTATTTGTTGACCCTGTATGTAATACATGAGCCCCTGTGCTCATGTCTTTTATGTGTAAACAAGTGACGCACCCTCTGAGACCATCTCACGTGAGGTTTTGTTCCCTATGTTGCTCTTACCAGAGACAGCGGCCTAGCAAGGGTGCCGGGTCATGGTGCAAGGAAAGGCAATGGGCTCCGTTATCTCTGGTTTGTTAGCCACAACTGAGGTGGCTGGGGGTACACCCTGGTGCCACTAAACCTACTTCACTCTTAGTAGGTCCTGGAACAATGGAGAGAGGCTGGGAGACTCGCAGCGCCCACACCTGACTAAGTCGCACAGGAACGCGGGTGCCACCGGGCACTGCCAGACACGCGAGCACACAACTGGGCCCGAGCTCCGAGAGCAATCACCCGCGGGGAGCACAAGAGCGATATCTCATGTGTGTGACCGCAGTATGCACCCCGCTTCATTTCATTTGTGAACAATAGGTTTAGAAACGCCCTTTACAGGGAGCTTTAAAAAAGACACACTTGACCGAGCGGTTGATATGATTGAAAAGCAGCCGCTGTAGAAAGCCCCACTAAATAAACATAAGCCAGTCTTAGACGAACATGTCCGAGATCTCATCACCGACAGATTTTTATTCGGCATTAATTAAAATAAATTACAAACAAAAATCACGTTTTTGAAAGTTATTTTTGGAAACTTCAGAACTGGCACAGCTATACCCGGATGAAAAAAGGTGCAGTGTGAGTAGGGTCCTAACATAAAATGTGTATTTGTAAAGGGCACGTTCACCCCCCAAAGGGGTATCTTGGCGCTGACTAACAGATGTTTATTGTTAGCCAACTCAATGGACTCATTTTTTTTCTACCTCAGGCATTAGTCCACAAAGCCACGAGGCCCACCCACCAAATCCTACACACCAGTACAAGGGAATAATAAGAAGGTAGGCAAGGGGGGGCGAAATGGGTGTCAGATATATGATACAAGATGTTTGGAAAACAATTCCCTCTCGGTGGAAAAATCAGAGCGATGCAGGTGCGTGTTACATATAAGGGGCACGTTAGAGGGCAGTGCGTGAAGCAAACTGATTCGGCCCGCAATGCTTCAAAAATGAATTACGTACGCGCAACAAACTTACGTAGGCAACGTAAATGGACGTAAAACAGACCAATGCATAGGCAGAAAATATACACATGGGGGCATATCATCAAGGCCCCGCGATAAAATTATCGCCGCTTTAGCGTCCGTTTTCGGACGAAAAGCGGTGATAATTTCATCGCACTATCAGCAAGGACACGCTAACGCGTGTTTCCATGCCTCAACGCCATTTACCTTAACGCCCAGCTTTGCATCTCTAATGAGATGCAAAGTGGGCGTACCTGACCAAAATAACGTGAGAAATGTCGCTAACCGACATTTCTCCAATTATCAAGCTGCACGCTAACCTGCATAGCGATAAGAAAAGTAGCGCTAACCGCGGTTATCGCTACTTTCCTTACGCCTGCTTTCAATCTGACTTAGCCATTATATCCAATTGAAGGTGGATATTATGGCTAAGTCTGCCCTGCCCTATCAACAAGCTATGGCCTATGTATGTGCGATCATCGCTGGATTTCCAGCGATAATCGCACATTTTGCAGCTAGCGCTTGGATTTTTATCGCATTGGAGATAAGCGTTGCTGATAGCACGCTATCTCTGCGATAAAATCCAGCGATAGCCGGCGATAATCATCCTCGCGCTAAGCGCGCTTAGCGATAATTATCGCCGGCTGTTGCTGATATGCCCCATACTGAACATAAATATATATAATGCACGGGTTCATACCCCGAAAAACTGCACACAAACATGAGTGATGGACAGCTGGACTCTCACGAAAACTGCACACAGACACAAATGATCAATTGAAAATTGTTATAGAAGTGCTCGATTACCCTAAAAAGTAGTGTCTTAGTGCTAACTCGAGCCTGCAACACTTTGTGGCCATTAGCCAGAGGTGTAATAACTGTACAGATGCAGAACTACTGTACACTACAAACATACATACACATGTATAAAAGCACACACAGAGAATCACATTACACTTCATATGTAAATATGTGCAACTGTTATAAGTACGAATACTATATCCAGAAAACAGATACATATAAATAACTGCAGAAAAGACACAAATGGGCATGCACGACAAATAGATACTTCAAATATACACATATTCAAGTATTACTCACATGCAAATCTATCATAATACGCCAATATACACATATACAAATTTATACACAAACACAAATAATGTAAACTAATATACACGGCAAATATAAGTATCAACAAAACGCAAATAATGTACACACCGCGCAGCTGATCTAGAAAACTGCTGTACACACAGAATGAAACCATACAAAGAAAATATACAGCTTCATAAAAAATAATGTTAAGTACAAATAATGTACGCAGAAAAAAATGACCCCTACTTGCTTTGTATTAATTTAGTATATTTTACTTCGGAGTGCTTTGTGTGCGGGAAGGAGTTTCCCCTTGTTGTCAGAGAATTGAACTTCCTGTTCAAGGATCCGGACCGCTTCCCAGGCATGTGGTCTGCGCTGGCAGAACATTCAAGCTTTTGTAATCAGTGTTGGCTTGTCTGCCTCACTCAACAGCCTTTAACCAGTGCTTAATTTGAGCCGGCGGTTTCCGGTGGGGGGCACCGGCGCTTATCTTTGGGGACCGGCTTTTCCCGTATCAGATATTTACAGAGTGTGCAAGAGAGACAAAAACACATATATCAGAAAGACAAGGAAGAAAAAGACTGTGAAACAGTCACAAACAGAAATCATGAACCTGCAAGAAGGGGCAGGGAGTGTCTGGTAGTGGATTAAAGACTCCTGGCCTTGGTATTCGGTGCATCCATGTTTAATTCTAGGGCCCCCAGCTTCTGAACAGAGATTTGGACACAGGCACTTTTTCTTTCACAAGCAAATCATTGCCTTTAACACTTGTAAAACTTAAACAGCCAATGTGCTGTTAGTTCAATTTGCAGTCACAGGCTTATTTTAGATAAAACCCAGGGCCATATTATCAAGAACGGCGATAACATTATAGCCGCTTTAGCGGCAGGAAACTGCCGCTAAAGCGGCGATAAGGGGCTTGATAATATGCCCTATAGAATTCCAATAGAAGCCCAGGTTCTGGTGTGAAGGACATCAAACCTGGGCTTCTATTGGAATACTATAGGGCATATTATCAAGCCCCTTATTGCCGCTTTAGCGGCAGTTTCCTGCCGCTAAAGTGGCAATAATGTTATTGCCGTTCTTGATAATATGGACCCCAGTTATAATACCGAGTAAAAGTTTGTTATTTATAGAAACTAGCTCAAATTTCCAGTTCCATCCGCAGGATTCAGGATATACACCTGTGCCCGACGGTAACGCTTCGCTTTGTTTTGCATATGTAGTACTTCTGTAGGGTTTGCAGGTTTTATTTGTGGAGGTGATAAAGGAGACTGTGCTGCAGGCAAAGTAAAATTAGATAAATAATGCCTGGAATTTTGTGTAAGAGTGGGTTTCATATACCCACAACCCACACACCCCTCTCTCTCCTTCCTTCTCTCCCTCTCAACAATATATATATATATATAATATATAATATATATAGATAGAATGAATAGTGCAACCCATATCTCCAGTAGTATTTTGTCACTTACCTCAACGGACGCACATGAGGGTGAAATTGAAACAACCGGGGAAAAAGTGAAACATACTTTTTTAGGGGATATGAGGCTAGTACTTCAGCAACGACAGTGGGAACAAAACAGGAATACCCAACAGGGTTACAGAGGAAGAGGACGTCAGCGGAATTACAGAAACAAACAAGAAGAGGAAAAAGGAGCAAGCGCTACAATGGAAAAAGTTGGAACAACTACGAGGAGCATAAGTCAGAAGAAAACATTTTAGATTCAAAGGAGGAACTAGCAATAGTGAATCTATCAAAGAGAGAAATTACAGATTCAGAAATATCGTTGGTGAAACACGGCATTAACTTCCACCCAACTGAACAGATGGATCTGGCACAAACCAGAATAGATCTCTATAAATATGTGAGGAAAATCAAATTGGCGAAAACATTTGCGGAAAATAAAGAAATGAGAGAGCATACAAGGATCAGTGAAACACCCACCTCTACTCTCGCAGTCAAAGAATCGGATAATTTATTGACATTGATCAATCTGGATGTGGAAGAAGAATGTGACAATATTACCCTGGAAACTGCCTGTCCCCAAATGGGAACAGGTCTAAGCAGAAAAAAACCTAAATCACGCTTCTACCCCCAACTAGCACCGGGTAATAAAATTTATATTTTTCACGAGTCAGTGATCCAAGACATATATAAACTTAAAAAAACGAAATACTCGGATAATCTTACTGAACATGAGAGAGAAGCCTTGTTCAATTTATCCCAAGATAAACAAATCGTAATAAAGATGGCGGACAAAGGCGGCAACATTGTCATCTGGGACCAGAATGATTATGTAAAGGAGGCACATCATCAATTGAGCAACACTGATTATTATCAAAAATTGGAAAATAATCCAACATTGCAATTGAAAATGGACCTCGACCAAAAACTGAGTGAGTGGCTATCATCAAACCTCATTGATGATGAGGAACGTAAATATCTAACAACAGACTTTCCTATAACAGCAACAATATATTTTTTACCAAAGATCCATAAAGACCCGTTGAAACCACCGGGCCGACCAATCATATCAGCTAAAGGATCACTCCTAGAACCGATTGCTAACTACATCGATTATTCTCTAATGCCTTTTGTTCTAAGCTTGAGCTCATATATTAAGGATACCAGTGATTTACTGCGACACTTACAGGGAACACCATGGCAGGAATCATACAAGCTCATTACAATGGACTTGGTATCGTTGTATACCAATATAGAGAATAACATAGGAATCAGAGCATGTGAATTTTTCTTAAATGAAAGGAATATACATTACATCCAGCATAACCGAATGTTACTTGAAATGATCGAGATGTGTTTGACCCAAAATATTTTTCTATTTGGAGATGAGATCTACAAGCAGACCAAAGGAACTGTGATTGGGTTTTCTTTTAGCCCCAGCTACGCCTGTCTTGTAATGGGTTGGTGGGAACAGAAACTTGCCTGGCACCCGGAGTATGATGAATTTGTGAACAAAACAGTTATGTGGCTCCGTTTCATCGATGATCTTCTAATCATTTGGGATGGATCAGAAGTAGAATTTTAGGAATATTTTAACATCCTAAATTCAGCAACAGCTAATCTTAAATTCACTTACAACATCAGTCAAGAGAGAGTGACATTTGTGGATACTGAAATCTACATAAAGGGTAATCGAAGCCCTACGACTCTACATCGCAAGTTAACTGCGACAAATGCCACAATTCATGCAGAAAGTTTCCACCAACAAACACTAATTCAAAACATACCGTATGGTGAATTTTTAAGAATCCGAAGAATATGCTCAGAGGAGGATGAGTGGCACAAACACAGCACAATAACATCTTGAAGATTCAAACAAAGAGGCTTTAATGAAAGCACCATAAGGAAATCCTGGGTGAAATCAAATCAAAAAGCAAGAGAGGAAACTTTGAAAACTAAAATACCTGCGACCAGTAAAGTTTCTGAAACAATCATATTAATCACTGATTACTCCAATGAATCCAGGAAGATCAAAGCAATACTGAGAAAAAACTGGAAAATACTTCAACTAGACCCCACAGTGGGGAAAATCATGGGCAAACATCCAAAAGTGACCTTTAGGAGAGCAAGGAACCTAAAAGATCAGTTAATCCATAGCCACTTTCAAAAGAAGACCAATAAATCAAATCAGTGGCTCAAAACCAAAGGATTCGTGAAATGCCACAACTGTAAAGTTTGCCAGTTAGCAAAGAATACAACAGAAATAAAAATGGCAAATAACAAAATGTGGAAAATTAAGGAACTAATAACATGCAAGAGTCAATTTGCTGTTTACGTTAACGAATGCCCATGCTCCTTGAAATATGTAGGGAGCATAATTTGTGAGTTGAAAAAACGGATTTTGGAACATGTCCGTGCAACAATCAACAAAGACCGCAGTAATGCAGTGGCAAAACATATAGAGCTACACCATGAAGGAAACTGGAAACTCTTGCAATTCTATGCTATTGAAACAGTAGCATGGAATGATCGAGGTGGCAACAGGGAGAGAAAGCTACGTCAAAGAGAATCACAACAGATTCTAAATTTACGAACCTTCACCCCGTACGGGTTGAACCAAAGTGAAGAACTGTACGTACACTTATGAATCGTTATGTCTGCTTCCCAAATTTGTTTTTAAATCACTAACTCACTTAATTCACATGATGAACACTGCAAGATCCTCTCGAACTTTGGATACAACTGCTAATCAAAAGCAGCATTGAATGCCCACTAGAGGGCATGACCTGGGTAAAAGTCAGCACTGAACTGATTTAAATAACATATGAACGGTTTGACAAATGTAGTACAATGTGACATTGTTAAGATTCTAGGCAAACAAAACCAAAAGTATCTGTTAATTATTGACTATTCACCGCTTTGCACACTCATCACTTTTTATCACTTGTAACACCATGTGAAGCTATTTTTGTAAAAGGTAACTACATCTCCCAAAATACTTTGCGATGTTTCAAAACAGGAAATGACCAAATTGCAATCATAATGTATATAATTGGTTGCGGTAAGCATCGCGAGTATCATCGTGAACAAGGTCTCAGTGGAGACCGAAACGCGTCGATGTTGCTTTCACCTTGAAAACAGAAATAAAATAATGGAATAAGGAACTATTCAAAACCTTCAGTGAGTGCGACCCAATTTCCTTTGTTGGGAGTAAATGTGGATTATTTCAGGCTGGGCTCCGCCGTGGGGTTTCGCACCACCGGAGAGCGCCGGGAAGCCAGCGAATATTGAGCCGGTTGTCGAGGAACCATAGGTTTCAGGGATATTATAGTTAGAAATTAGCATTTAAAAACCATTGAAATTCACTGAAAAAACCATAGGTTTCAGGGACGTTATAATTAGTAATTAACATTTTAAAAACCTTTGAAATTCACTGAAAAAAACACAGGTTTCCGGGACGTTATAGTTAGCTGTACATTTCACTCGTACAAAACCAGAGAAATTCGGCCGTTATAGTTAGTTGAGCTAACTATAACTTGCGCCCCCGCAATGCACTTCTGATGACAAGACATATTACATCACTCATGACATGGTCAGTGACATCACTGTTGACATCACTGATGACATCTCAAATGACATCACTGATGGCATCACTGATGACATCATCCAGTGACTGTGTGTTTCTGTAAAGTTTAAATATGTTTTATATATATATATAGGCCAAGGTGTATTGAAGAATGAGTGGGTGTATGAGTGTCTGAATGGATGATTTAGTAGGTGCGTGACTGACTATATAAGTAAATGATAAAATGGGTCTTACTGAATGCATGGGTTAGTGACTAAACTGTGTGAATGTCTGTATCAGTCTGTCAGTTGGTGTGTAAGTGGCTGCATGGGTTGGTGAGTAGCTACATGAGTGTCTATATGGGTCATTGATTGGTTGTCTGAGTATCTGTATGTGTGCCTGAGTGTCTGTGTGGGTGGTTGGGGGTGTGTGACTGTGCATAGATGTGTGAATAAGTGATTCACTGGGCGTACGGGTTCAAGAGTGCATCTGTGAAGGGTGTATGGGTGGTTGAGTGTGTGTATGGGTGTGTTGGTGAGTGAATGGATGTCTCAGTGGTACATGTGTGAGTAACTACATATGTGAAAGACAGTATATGTGAGTGTTGGACTATATAAATGACTATATGTGAGAGTGAGTGATTGTGAGAGTGGCTGTATGGATGAGTGTGTGCTTGTGTCAGTGATTGTATAAGAGAGTAAGTATATGTTAGTATCTGTATAATAAGTGAGGTGGTGTGTGTATAACTGTATAGGTGAGTAAATGTGAGTGTGATTGATTCTTTGCATGACTGAGTAGCTATGTTTGTAACTGTATAGGTGAGTGGCGGTGTGTGACTGTCCGTATAGGTGTATGAGTGCATATGATAGTGGCTGTATTCATGAGTGAATGCATGTAGGAGTGACTGTACGGGTGAGTGAGTGGATGTGTGTGTAGACCTAAGAATCAGTGAGTGGGTATGTAGTTATTGGTGTTGGAGTGTCTATGGTTTTGAGAATGGCAGTCTGTAATTTAGAGTGGGTGTATCAAAGGTTATATTAGGGTGTGAGAAGGTGCATCAGATTACCACGTGGATGATGTCAACAGTGATGTCATTTGAGATGTCATCAGTGTTGTCATCAGTGATGTCACTGACCATGTCATGAGTGATGTAATATGTGATGTCATTAGCAGTGCATTGCGGGGGCGCGAGTTATAGTTAGCTCAACTAACTATAATGGCTGAATGGGTGAATGAGTGGATGTGTGTGTAGACCTAGGAATCAGTGAGTGAGTATGTAGTTATTGGTGTTGGTGTGTCTATGCTTTTGAAAACGGTACTCTGTATTTTAGAGTGGGTGTATCAAAGGTTATATTCGGGTGTGAGCAGGTGCTTCTTGGTGGACTGTTGGTGGGGCGATGAGGTCCTCTTGTGTCCTGAGGACCTCAGGACACAAGTGGACTTCATCCCCCGAGCAGCAGTGCGCCAAGAGGCACGTTTGCAGAGTGGTGTAAAAAGGGGGCGTGGCCTCGGGCCATCTCTCTGCAATCGAGCTCTGTGGCGCATATTGGAGGTACCTGGGGGCTAGTTGGCCCCCAGGGACCCTCAGTATTCAAGGGGAATTAATTCCCCAACTAACAACGCGCCAGGGGGCGCGTTTGCAGAGTGGTGGAGAAAGGGGGCATGGCCTTTGTCTACCTCTCAGCAATCCCACTACGTGGGCCTTACTGGAGGTAAGAGGTAGGCTAGTTGGCCCCTAAAGGACCCCCAGCAGCGAAGGGGATTTCAATCCCCATCCAAGAGCGTGCCAGGGAGCACGTTTGTAGAGTGGTGGGCAAAGGGGGCATGGCCTGGTACGAGTACTTACCAATGCTGCTGTGTGGGACTTACTGGAGGTAATAGGCGGGAAAGTTGGCCCCCAAGGATGTCCTTGGGGGCCAACTACCCCTCTTGTTACCTCCAGTAAGTCCCACACAGTGGGATTGCTAAGACGTCTTCAGAGGCCATGCCCCCCTTTCTCCACCACTCTGCAAACGGGCCTTCGGGCAGACTACAGGATGGGGGATGAAGTCCAATTTTGTCCTGAGGGAGTTTGGGGCCAAGAAGCCCTCCTGGTACCTCCTGTAAGTCCTACACAGCGGAATTCCTGAGCGCTGGTCGGAGGACCAGCACGCTTTCTCCACCACTCTGCAAACGTGACTACTACTTAAAGAAGCCTCTTTCTGTACCTCTGACTTAGAGGTAGTTTTAATCCCCCTGCCCTATTATGGACTAGGGCCTTACAGAGGAGGTCATGCTAATCACATGGGTACCCCAATGCAGAGTGTTCCCTAGTGTATGTAGGTGTTTTCACTGTATTCTAAGTGTATTTTAGCATAGCACTGGCTCTAGGCCTGGTTAGTCAGAGTCAGTTACCACCAGTACCCGTCAGCAAAAGGTTTGGTGCACAGGAGGACTTTCTGTTCCTCTGTTGGGTCTTTCTGTACATCTCTTGCTTCTTCCTGCACTTTTCTTCGTCTTTCTGGACTTCTGTTGCCTCTTTCTGCATTTGTCTTGCTTCTTTCTGTGCCTTTGTTCCTCTTTCTTCACATGTCCTACCTCTGTAGGCATAGTTAGAAATTAGCATTTAAAAAACCTTAGAAATTCACTGAAAAACCAGAGGTTTTAGGGACGTTATACTTAGTTGGACAGTTCACTCGTACAAAACCTGAGAAATTCGGCCGTTATAGGTAGTTCAGCTAACTATAACTCGCGCCCCCGCAATGCACTGCTGATGACATCACATATTACATCATTCATGACATGGTCAGTGATATCACTGATGACATCACTGATGACATCTCAAATGACATCACTGATGACATCATCCACGTGATAATCTGATGCACCTCCTCACACCCGAATATAACCTTTGATACACCCACTCTAAAATACAGAGTACCATTTTCGAAAGCATAGACACACCAACACCAGTTACTAAATACTCACTCACTGATTCCTAGGTCTACACACACATCCACTCATTCACCCATACAGTCACTCATACATGCAGTCACTCATCAATACAGCACTATCATATGCACTCATACACCTATACAGACACTCACACACCGCCACTCACCCATACAGTTACTTACACACCTAGTCAGTCATATAAAGAATCGATCCCACTCCCATTTACTCACCTATACAGTTATACACACACCACCTCACCTATTCATACTGATACTAACACATACTTCCTCTCTTATACAATCACTGACACAAGCACACACTCATCCATACAGCCACTCTCACTATCACTCACTCTCACATATAGTCATTTATATACTCCAACACTCACATATACTGCCTTTCACATATGTAGTTTTCACACATATACCACTGAGACATCCATTCACTCACCAACACAGCCATACGCACACTCACTCACCCATACAGCCCTTCACAGACACACTCTTGAACCCATACACCCAGTGAATCACCCACTCACACATCTATGCACAAAGTCACACACCCCCCACCCACCCCCACAAACACTCAGGCACCCATACATATACTCAGGCAACCAATCAATAACCCATATAGATACTCATGTAGCTACTCACCAACCCATGCAGCAGCTTACACAACAACTGATACAGACATTCACACATTTTAGTCACTAACCCATGCATTCAGTAAGACACATTTAATCACTCACTTATACAGTCATGCACCTACTAAATCCTCCATCCAGACACTTATACACCCACCCATTCTTCAATACACCATGGCATATATATAAAACATATTAAAACTTTATAGAAACACACAGTCACTGGATGATGTCATCAGTGATGTCATCAATGATGTCATTTGAGATGTCATCAGTGATGTCACTGACCATGTCATGAATGATGTAATATGTGACGTCATCAGCAGTGCATTGCGGGGGCGCGAGTTATAGTTAGCTGAACTAACTATAACGGCCGAATTTCTCAGGTTTTGTACGAGTGAAATGTCCAACTAACTATAACGTCCCTGAAACCTCTGGTTTTTTCAGAATATATATATATATATATATATATATATATATATATATACATATGCTCACTGAATAAAACATGACAGGGTGACAAATGATAAGTGCCAATTCCATCTATGTGCCTACCATGATGGTAGTAGGCTAATATTTATACTAAGTATAAAATCCTATGGTAAGTAAGGTGCTGCCTAGTTTATAAAGTGCATTCTGTTCAAAATATCAAACACTCTAGTTACATTCTAGAACTGGGGACAATGAGTAGTTTGTGGAGCAAGACAAAAAATCGATGGAAGAAGTCGGTCTTCATGCTATCCCTGACTATTGATGTATTCTGTTGATAGTTCTTCATCGCCTATTAAAGTGCATACAATTGGTACATATAGTATATATTATTGATCCACATGTACAGTACTATGATCATAAAGTGCTATGTGTTGTAAACACCCCAAAGGAGGCCAGTTGGCTTGATTAGTAACACATATCAAATAAATCTCCAATACAGTACTTATGTCATAAAATGTATTATGATGTAAATAACTATAAAATAGATCAGTAGATCTATTTAATTAAAGAATAGCATTCTAAAAATGCACTTAATAATGCATATAGAAAGTACCGATAAACAACATGGACCAGATTAAATCTTAAAATATTGCTAAGATATACATGTTTTATTCAGTGAGCATATGTATATATATATATATATATATATATATATATATATATATATCTTCGTTGCGAGGCTCGCTTTTCGCTGCATGTGCGGCGCATCTTTAGAACGGTGCTAAACTCCTCGGCTGAGCCAAGCCGTAATTTAAATCCCACAGCAATCCTCCCACTCGGAGAGAATAAACGGAGCACACTCACGGGGAGACTTTTACAGCAGGTTTATTCCTTTACCAGCAATTTACACGGGCAATCCACAGCTGTGGATTGCCCGTGTAAATTGCTGGTAAAGGAATAAACCTGCTGTAAAAGTCTCCCCGTGAGTGCGCTCCGTTTATTCTCTCCGAGTGGGAGGATTGCTGTGGGATATATATATATATATGCTCACTGAATAAAACATGTATATATTACCTACTTGCGGTCGCCAGTAGGTAGTTATAGTTAGGATGTAGTTTCCATAGGAAAAGTGACTTTTGACATGCCTATATCTTTGGCACCATTTGGCAGATCTTCTTGAAATTTTCCCAAACAAGTGCCCCAGTGAATCTTGTTGTGCATGGAAAGGTTTGGGGTGATCCGTCAGGCGATGCAAGTACAAGAGGTGGATAAAAAACAGGCGTTCCCATGTTAATTCCGATAGGAACTTTAGACACGGCTACAGCCCAAACTGCAGAACAGAATTACACCAAATTTGGCAGAAAGGTAGCTGTTGGTCCAGAAAGCCCCCTTTTTGTACATTGGCGTAAATCCATTCAGTAGTTGTGGCAATATTAATGAAAATCCCAATTTGTATTTATAGGGACCCAGATCCTCTGAGCATCGACATTCCCCCTGCTCCCATCTTATTGCCAGTCAACGCTTCAAACCAGGAAGTGTTTGCAGCCATCTTTGGACTCGACTTGAGCCGCGTCCCTGAAAAAACATTAAAAAACAAAAGGGGGCAGGGTAGAAATACCCTGACCCCTAGGCCTTTAAGGGGTGTACCACAGGGATCCCGGAGGGCCACAAAAGCATTTTTTTATATTACATTTTGGCTGGAGTTAGGCTGTGTCTGCATCTCTCGCTGAATTTTTTTTTTTAATGTATCACGGGCTACAGCGTTTCGTTAGTAATCGCCCCCCGGGTGGGCCAGGTCCCAGGGGCATGTTGCTAATGAAGGTGAGGAGGCACACGGGTCCTTCTTCTGGGATTTATTAATGCCCTGGGAACCACCACCTCCCTGAGAGATATTCCTTTTAAAACAAGAGCCTCTCGGACCCCCCAGGCCCGGGGACCACCACCTCCCTGGGGCTGAATGCAAGAAAGAAATCGGGGGTCCTCTTGGACCGCCCCATGCCCCGCAGACCACCACCTCCCTGGGGCCACAATGAATTTGCATTGAGGAGCAGCAGGGACCACCCAAGCCCCGGGGACCACCACCACCCCGGGGACATCATTTAAAAAAATAATTGGGAGGGGATCCCACAGCACCCCTGCTGGGCCGTTCTTGGCCCTGGGGTTCGCCACCTCCCCAGGGCATGCCCTACACATGAGAATGCCCTGGAGCCATAGATGGCCCTGGGGGCCACCACCCCCCAGATCCGGGTCCTGGTATGTCCTGGGGTGCCCACCCCCGGCACATAGCTGCTTGCTGCTGCTTGGCAGAAGCTTTACTGCTCCCATCAAGTCACAGCAAATGCTTCACTTCCAGCAAGTGAGAGCATTAAAAATGCTCTTGCTTGCTGAAAGCGGAACAGAATTGCTTTTAGACAGAGGGAGCTGCATGTTTAGCAGTTCCCTATGTCTAAAAGCAATGCCAGCTACCGTAGGAGGTGGGGTGCCAGCAGGGACCGCAGGGGCCTTCAGGCTCACCCCGCGGTCCCAGTGGAGATTGGGTGCCCCCAGGGCACCTAGTAGATATGGCCGGCCCCGGGAAATCGGCCCAAGGAGGGGGGCCATGCGGCCTCCCTCCCCTAAATTAAAAAATAAAAATAAAAAAAAGGCCAGGCCCCAGGGGATGGGGTCCTCATGGCTTAAATCAGCCTGGGATGAGGGCCGCGTGACCCCCCTCCCCCATTTCAAAAAGGCCTTGTCCTGAGGGACCACTGAAATCGGCCAACTATAACTTACCCCTGTGATGTAATTTGTGAGGTCATAAGCAGTGCATTGCTGGGGTGTAAGTTATAGTTAGCTCAAGTAACTATAACTACTGAATTTCTATGGTTTTGCATGAGTAAAATCTGAGCCTAACTTTAATGTCCCTATAACCGTTAGTTTTTTCTGTGAATATATATATATATATGTTCACTGAAAAAAACTAAACTTAAAGTGTTGTTAAAATTAGGTGAATAAGTCAGTGACAACATTAACATTTTGCATTAAAAAATCACAGAAATTCACAATCAATTATTTAATTTTGAGACGTCATGTCAGTGATATAATAAATGATGTCATAGAAGAAGTCTTGAGTTATGTAATGTTTGAGGTCATAAGGAATGCATGGCGAGGTCACAAGTTATAGTCAGCTCTGCTAACTAGAATGGGTGAATTTCTCTGTTTTTTTATTAAAACGTTAATATTGTCACTGACATATTCACCTATCTAAAATATTACTTTCACCTTTGTTTTTTTCAGTGAATTTCTATATTTTTTAAATACAATTACATTTCTTGTGTTTTTTTAACATAAAGAAACATTTTATTACAATATGTAAATCCAACCCCCCGCCTGGCCACAGGGCCTTATGTTTCTGAAAGGGGAGCGAGGTTCCTCGGCCTCCCTCCACAAGCCTTGTTAGGCTCTGGGGAAGCAATCCCCAGGCCCATTTTTTATGCGGGTGTACGTAGTAGGGTGAACGGGGAATGTAGTCTCTCCACAGAGATTCCTCTTTTGGATGACGGGTGTGCATAGTTGGGTCTCCTTTGAGACCTCTGATCAGATGACTGGTGTGCAAAGTAGGTTGTGTGGAGGAACTGGACTCTCTGCTGAGTCCCCTCTCTTGGATGACAGGTGTGCATAGTAGGATGTGGAGTGACAATAGCCTCTCCTTTGAGACCCCTCCCTTGGATGATGGGTGTGGGTAGTAGGTTGTAAGGAGGGACTGGCTTCTATGCTGAGACCTCCCACTTGGATGACATAAGTACATAGTAGGGTTTGGGGAGAGACTTGCCCCTCCACTGAGACCTCTCTCTTGAATGACGAGTGTGCTTAGTAGGGTGTGGGGAGAGACTGGTCTCTCCACTGAGACCTCTCCGAAAGGTTACAGGTGTGCCTAGTAGGGTCTAGAGAGGGAGTGGCCTTTTATGTGAGAACTCTCTTGGATGACGGGTGTGCATAGTAGGGTGTGGGAGGGACCGTACTCTCCAATGAGACCTCTCTCTCAGATGATGGTTGTGCGTATTAGGAGGGGAGGTGACTGGTCCTTTCTCTGGGACCTCTCTCATGGATGACAGGTGTGAGTAGTAGGGTGTGGAGAGAGATTAGCCATCCCTGCTGAGACCTCTCTCTTGAATGATGTATGTGCATAGTAGGGTGTGGGTAAAGACTGGCCTATCCACTCACACATCTCTCTTGGATGATGGGTGTGTGCGGGAGAGTGTGGAGAGAGACTAGCCTCTCTGCTAACACCTCTCTCTGGGCTAACGGCTGTGCATAGTAGGATGTGGGGATGAAGTGGTCTCTCAGCTAAGACCTCTCATTTGGATGACAGGTTTGCATAGTGGGGTGTGTGGAGGTAATAGCCTCACTGCTGTCTGTAGTAGGGTGCGGAGAGTGACTGGCCTCTTCTTTTAGACTCCTCTCTCTGTAATGATGTGTGTGTGTAGTAGGGTATGGAGAGGGACTGGCCTCGCCTTTCAGAACTCTCTCTCAGTTGACTGGTGTGCATAGTAGGGTGGAGGAGGGCCTGGCCTCTCCTTTCAGACCTTCCTCTCAGATGACAGGTGTGTGTAGTAGGGTGTGGGGATGGACTGCCTTCTCCTTTCAGACCCTCTCTCAGATGATGGGTGTGGTAAGTAGGGTGTGGGGAGGGAATGGTGTCTCCTTTCAGACCTCTCTCTCAGATGACAAGTCTGCATAGTAGTGTATGGGGAGAGACTGGCCTCTCCTTTCAGATCTCTCTCTCAGATGACGGGTGTGTAGTAGGATGTGGGGAGGGACTGGCCTCTCTGGTGATACCTCTCACTCAGATGACAGGTGTGCATAGTGGGTTGTGTGGAGGTACTAGCTTCCCTGCTGAGACCTCTCTCACAGATGACGGTTGTCCATAGTAGGGTGTGGAGAACGAATGGCCTCTCCTTTCAGACGCCTCTCTCTGTAATGATGGGTGTGCATAGTAGGGTGTGGAAAGGGACTGCCCTCTCCTTTCAGACTTCTCTTTCCGATGATGGGTGTGGGTAGTAGGTTGTGCGGTAGGACTGCCCTCTCCTTTCAGACCTCTCTCTCAGATGACAAGTGTGCATAGTTGGGTGTGTGGAGAGACTGCACTTTCTGCTGAGAACTATCCCTGTAATGATGGGTGTGCGTAGTAGGTGTGGGAAGGGACTGGGCTCTCCTTTCTGACCTCACTCTCTGTAATGATGGGTGTGCATAGTGGGGTGTGGAAAGGGACTGCCCTCTTCTTTCTGACCTCTCTCTCATATGCCGAGTATACATATTAGGGTGTGGGACTGGCCTATCCTTTCAGACCTCTCTCTCAGATGACTGTTGGGCGTAGTAGGTTGTGGGGAAGGACTGGCCTCTCCGCTCAGACCCCTCTCTCAGATGGTGGGTGTGTGTAGGAGAGTGTGGGGAGGGAATGGTCTCTCCTTTCAGATCTCTCTCTCAAATGACAGGTCTGCGTAGTAGGGTGTGGGGAGAGACTGGCCTCTCCTTTAAGACCTCTCTCTCAAATGGCGGGTGTGCATAGTAGGGTGTATGGATGGACTGACCTCTCCTTTCAGACTTCTATCTCAGATGATGGGTGTGCGTAGTAGAGTGTGGGAAGAGCAAACCCTTCCCAAGTCAATGGGCATAAATAGTAGACGCTGGTAAACAGCATCTCCTTTAAAACGTCTTCATACAGTAACAAGTGTGCATACCAGAGTGTATTGAAACATCACCTACTTCTTCCAATTTTTCACGGGAGAGTCTTGCAAGATCATAAAATAGTTTTTAAACAAAGAATGAACCTTCTACTCATCACAGTACTTATCTGTTGTACACTTCTTCTCATAAACAACAACCACAATATGCATTCCTACTAGTAGAGTGTATTAAGAACTCGTCTACTCCTTTTTACTATTCATGATCCGCAAGATCGTAAAAGTTAGTTAAAAACAATATACATTTATTTTCTTCATAGTAGTTATCCCTTAGACACCTCCTCTGAATCTAGGGGGACAAGATACCATTTTGCTGCCCCCCCCTTATATAGCTTTATTACTTCATTCCCACCACACCTCCAGCTTTTCTCTGTAAACAGTAATGGTGGCCATTTATTTTCTAAAATTCCAACAGCTAGCCAATGAGAGAGCTCACTCTCGTGTGACCCTCTTGCTCCCGCAAGAGCATGAAGGCTCACTGGAAAAAAAGACCAATCACAGGCCTCCCTTTTTTAATTTGCGCTCTTGTGGGACCCTTGCAGGACCCTTGCGGGAGTTTCACGAGCCCAACTGCCAAAATATACAGTTCTTTTTTACCCTTAATATCTCAAAAACTACTGAACGGATTTATATCAAATTACAAAAACACAATCTGCAGAACCAAGATCTAGCTTCCTGCTGAATTTGGTGCAATTTCGTTCAGCAGTTTTTGTTGTAGCCGCTTCTAAAGAAGTCTATGAAAATGCATAGGGGTTTTGCGTTTTGGGACCTCCCTTTTTCTCACCCCTTGCTGGATGGATTACCCCAAACCTTTTAAGGAAGGAGCTGAGGTGGATTCAATTTTTTGGAAAGTTTTGTGAAGATTTGTCAAACGGGGCCAAAGTTATTAGCAAACCAAAAAATGCTCAGTCTATGGAAAAACAAACCTAGCTATAACTATTATATATACATTTATGTTGGTCAGTTAATAAAACTTTTACAATTAAAATCATAATAGCCCCAGAGAATTGGGTACATCGTTTCGTTTCCACTTTGCAAAGCTTAAGAGAAAATTCCTAGTCATTTTAAAGTTCAATGTGTGCAAGAAGCAGCCTTGCCATTTATCAAAGTCTAAAAGGATTCCTAGTAATTTTAAAATGCTGTTGTTGACAAAAAGGTATCAACACTAGGTTTTGTGTAAGCAAATTGTAGGCTTTGTTAATATGATGACATAAGAATTACAACAACAAAATTGTTAAATGCCAATTACATTGTTTTCCAATGATCCACCGTTGGACCCCACCGTTTACACAATTGTGCAGAATAAGGTAGAAATTAAATGAATCTGCAACAGTAATATATTAAAAGCACTGTCAGTTATAAAATACCACTAATAACAATCTTTAAGGTTTTATATACTCCCTACATGAGGCTGAAAGTCCTCTGGTTGCTTTTCAAGCTATTCCACCTCGTCATGCCTGACTGGGGGTTGTGACACTGATAGCTTCTTCTCTGCAGACATCATACATTTCGTAACACTTCCGCTAAGTACTGGATCTTCTCCATGGAGGCAAGCTATTGCTGCCTGCCTAAAACTGTGGATACTTTTTCCTATAAAGGGAATCTTTACTAGCCGTCTTCGTTCCTCCAACAACATTGGGCATATGCATAGAATATGGATTACATATTCCCTCATGAGGTTGCACAGGTGACATGCAGTCTCTATAAAAGGTCTTTTCCAGTGGGGAGAATTACATAGGATGGTGAAGTTGACCAGTCTGAAGCCCATTATTTTTAGTTTCATCCTATGACCATATGGTTCCCCCAGGTAACTTTGTAATTTCAAGAACTTATACGTGCCAATCGTCATCCATGCGTGAGTTCTTTTTTAATACAGCGCCTTATCTACCAGCATGGAGGTCTTTTTAACCACAGAGTTCACTGCTTTGTTAAAAGCCCTCTGACTGAGAGATAGAGACCATAACTGTTTTAATTGCAACTTTTGCATTGCTGAATTCAAATATTCTTTTGACTGGCTGTTTTCTACACCAGATACGACTTTCCACAGAGTGTGGTTTAGAGCACTTTCCTATGCCCTTTTTATTTTATAGCACATTTTTATATAAGCACCCAAACTGGCCAGTTCTTGTCTACACAGACTAAATGTTAGCCTTAATTTCTCTGGCAGTATATGGCGCTGAAACTAGAACACCCACTGGTAATTACCAACAATCGGATTTTCAATGGTTGCATCTGCCTGCCCCTAAGAGCTTCAGGCCCATATGCTAGGGTAGGAGCAGGTTTTGACTTGTGCCAAAGGTAGAAGGGTTAGGCTGTTTAGGGCATTCCGTAGAGTGCTAAACACAGCTAGCAAGGTATTGCTCCTTTTTATTATGGATCATTTATGAGATAGGAATGCGCCTCTTGCATCACATATTACACCGAGGTATTTATACTCAGCTACTTATTTCAGCGTGTTGTTATTCAAGATGAATATGGACACCGTGGACCTCCCTGTACTGATAAACATTTGCTTTCGTTTTTTATGTCTGATTTCCAGGACATGTGTTTCTTATAACTTTGCCATGGTGTTTATTAACCTCTGTAGGCCTACCTTTGAGTGACTTATAAGACAACGTCGTCAGCATACATCATGTTTGAAGCATTAAAATCTGCACCCTTGGACAATGGGAGTTAACCTTGTTGAGTGTTGTTAATTCTGTCAAATACAGATTAAAGAGAAACACAGCAAGGGCACAACCTTGTTTCAATCCATTGTTGGTGAATATTTTTTGGGATGTTTTTCTGGTCCCAAGCCTGATTCTTATCCATGTGTTGGAATATAAAAGCTTTACAGCCTTTGAGAGCACTGGTGAGATGCCACATTGCTAGAGTTTGCGCCAGAGTAAATTACGTTGATCTTCATCAAAGGCAGACCGAAAGTCCACAAAACATAGGTTCAGGTTCTAACATTGGTTACTTGTTATGTGGGTTATTAAGGAGAGCTTTAAAATATTGGTTACTGTTCCTGAGTCCCTAATGAAGCCAGTTTGATTTGGTGGCAACAATGAATTTTCCTTTGCCCATTTGGTAAGTTCTGATAGTAGTGTTTCTGCAAAATATTTTGCCTCACCATCCAACAAGGCAATCAGTCTACAGTTAGATGGTGAAGATTTGTTCCCAGCCTTGTAAATTGGAGTAATTATCAAGCCATACCTGCTGTAAGGGATCATCTGAGGAAGAAGAACATGATTAAATAGCGGTCGGAGTTACTTTGCTCAGTACTGCATGTTTTCTTAAAAAGTGACCGTTGCAAGCCATTGGGGCTAGGGGCCCCATCTCTACATCCTGCCATAATTACTTTTGGGGCTGCTTTTGAAGAAATAATTTTACAGTCAAAGGGGGATTGTGGTGTGTGGGGAATGATGTCATTGTTGTGGCCCCTGTGTCTGACTTTGCTGGCGGCACCTCTACACCCCCTAACATTTCTTGCAGTTAGGCCACCTAAACTCCTTCGGCATTTGGGTTGAATCAACTAGTGGTCTAATTCCCGCAGTGCTGTTCACGATCATCCAAAACTCACATGGGTTTTTTTCTCCTTGTGGCCACTAACAGTTCATGTCAGTACTGACAGCTCTCATTTTTATGTTTCCCCGATTTTATCTTCTTATACGAGCATCTCAACTTACTTAAGTTGGAGATCTGGGCAAATGATGCGTGCTAGCTGCGAGATATCTTCCAGGCATGGTTTAGTTTCTTCTTTCCAGCCGCTAACGGTAGTGATGGTTTCTTATGGCGGACTTATGGCTGATGTTGTGTCAATTTTTGACTATGAGTTGGGACGCCGTTTCTTACCGCCTCCAGCACCTGCCTGCAGTTGGGGAACTCTAAGCCCCACAAACCATCAGCACACCCAGGAGGGAGGAGCCAGCCTCGCGCATTTAAGCGCCACTGCATACAGCAGCGCAGGACACCATTTCTTACTGCCGCCAGTACCTGCCTGCAGTTGGGGGACTCTAAGCCCTACAAACCATCAGCACTCCCAGGAGGGAGGAGCCAGCCTCGCGCATTTAAGCGCCACTGCATACTGCGGCGCGGGATGCCGTTTCTTACCGCCGATAGCACCTGCCTGCAGTTGGGGGACTCTAAGCCCCACAAACCATCAGCCCTCCCAGGAGGGAGGAGCCAGCTTTGCGCATTTAAGAGCCACTGCATACCGCTGCGCGGGACACACGCGTGGACTGCGCCCGGGCAAAGACCGGGCCAAGGGCGGGCCCGTCCATGCCCATCAGAGCCCGGAAGAGGCTGGGCCGGGCACCCCCTCTAACATCCTCAACTCTTACCTCCTCAGCCCAGACCCGGACTAGCAGATGGGGAAAAGGAAGTCCACCATAAATGGAGGTGAGCCATCAAACACTTTACACACTTTCCTCACTAGGGCCTCCGATGCACTGAACAAGGAGATCCAGACTGTGGAACGTTGACTAACTATGGGTGACCATATATCCTCTGACTGCCCAAATGAGTGTGCCATTATCGAGCCTCCAAGTACCCAGGAGGAGGCCCTCTCTCAGCCGCTCAAGGCAGCTCCATCTCACCCAAAACGCACAATCTCCCAGGCTAATACTACAGCCGACTCGCCACTAGCCCTTGCTGAACCCCCATTAAAGAGGAAAAAAGGGGGTGGAAGATCAATCGTCAAGCCACCTCCCGCCGCTGCCAAAGGAGCCGAGTCAGTCCCTCCACTCTTAGCGGTCGACACACTTTTTAAAATTGAACAGTCATTCACTCGTATGCTGCAACCCATTTTAGACAGACTATCTAGAATCGAGACTTACCTAGAATCCCTAATCCCCACTCGAACTGATACAATTAATTCCATACAGGCAAGGACAAGGGCAACGGAGCTCCCCTTGCAACCCTCAAAACCTGACTTGCCTGTGACACTTCAGTGCACCTCTACCAATTTTCGGGACAGCGCATCTCTTGACAGAGGTGACCGAAAGTAAAGAGATTCCCAACAACCTAGAGTCCCCAGCCCCCCCATTCGATCTATCATGCCACCTACCGGTGGCCTTGATCCCGAACCGGCAAATGGGGCTCAAGAATCTTGTGATCGAAGACTAGACCCCCCCCCAGCTGCATGCCCTTACGTGATAGTTTTGCCGAATGCCCCCAACCCAGAAAGAAACTACGGAGCAGCTTATCACAAAGGCATGCCACTGGATCAGCAAACATGAAGGGGGACTGGGGAGCTATTACCTTGTATTCTAATGGCAAGAAGGGTGGCCTGGGTGGGGAATTCCACGAAATCAATTCAGGGGGACTGTGTGGTAGTTAGCCTTAACTCGCACAACCTGGTTCAGCTATTGCTTGGTTGCCTACCCGATTGCCCTGCAAAGCACTCCCAAATGTTTACGCTGCCACTTGGCTACTTCTACAAACCGCATAACCCCTCTATCAGGCTCGAAACCCTTTCGTGTGAGCCCAGTGCCAACTATCACGAGCCCACCCATCCTTCCCTGACTCGACCTTTCACCCCTTTCCCTGTCAACAACCGCTTTAGTGCCCTAACAGATATGGACGGTGCGACTGACAATGGGGGAATAGGTGTTCTTCTAAATCTGTCCAAACCCTAAGCAAATTGGGCCCCGAACTTCCTACATCTCCCATTGCAAGCCCCAATCAACCACCCAACCCCAGTGATTATGTTAAATTTATTTCCTGGAACATTGCCGGCCTAAGATCTAAAGTGTCTAATCCAGATTGGCTTGCAATTGTTGATAATAATGATTTGATCTGTTTCCAGGAAACATGGGATACGGGACCAATCGATCTAGATGGCTACCGCTCTTTTTATAGTCCAGCTCGCCCCTCTGTTTCGGGCCCTGCTAGAGGGGGGATCCTAACTCTGCTAAAAAATACTCTAAAACTGTCAGTTTTATTGTTTTCTAACGACTCCCCATACTACCAATTCCTCTTCCTAAAAGCTCTGAGCGGAGATAAAATCTTATTAATTAATTTTTATAATAATAATTTTGATGATAATATAGACACCCTGGAAAAGGACATTACTACTTTCTCCAACACCAGCCTCTAAAAATCTTATGGGTGGGTGATTTTAACGCGCACTGTTGCCCTTCCTCAAACAAAATAGGATGTGGAATGTTCGATGAGTCAGGCGAGCCCACTCCGCACTTTGTCCATGATCCTTACGGTGATGCCTTGAATAGATTGTTTTTATTCATGATATGGAAATTATTAATCCCGTAGACTCTAGCTCTGGCATCTTACAAAACACATTTGGTTGGGTTGGTCAGGGCTCGACCCTAGAATATATATTGATATCTTCGTCCCTTAAAATTTTTGTTTCCAAAACTGTAATTATGCCTTATAGGTTTAGCGACCATGATGCCATAACCTGGAATGGGGGGAACTCACTTAGAGCAGACAAGGCATGTCAGACCCACGATAGTAAGAAAGAATGGGATCATTCTAAAATGGGCAATGGCTTACAAAGCAAGAATCACTACAGTCGTGGTTGGCAAAAGATATAAGGACATCATGACTTGCCTGGCAGCGAACCCAGATCCAAGACTGATAACTAAGGCCTTTGACTGGATATTGTTAGAGGCAAAACAAGCTTTAAACCAGGGCTAGCCCAACCTCAAATAAATCAGGTGCTAAATGGTTCGACAAGTCATGTACTAAGTCTCTATCCGCCTTACATCAGGCTCTTAAATCCACCCCCAGAGACACAGAACTAGCCAAGACATTGCGCCATCGCTATTCAGAGGCAAGGAAGCTGAGAACCAAAACCCTTAAGGAAGAGGCGTGGAGCAGCTGTACCTAGCTGCTCTTCTGAACAATGCCAGGAATTTCTAGAGACTTATTAATGCCCCTTTAATTAAACCTCCAGATGAGCCGAGTGCAGATTGCCATGTAGATGAAGAAGCTTGGATTGCACACTTTTCCTCTATTTTTAACCCACCTGTGAAGGGAGAGGTTAGTGAGCAGGCACCTAGTATCTCCCTAATTAAGTCGCCCCTATTCTTCAACTTATATGAAATTAGACAGGCCCTCTCTCAGTGTTCCACCAACAGAGCTCCCGGTCCGGACGGCACACCAATTGATTTTTTCTTGGAGCAGTCAGATCTATGGGGTCCGGTTCTGACCAATGTTTTTAACACAATTTCAATGGTAGGCCCTCCGGACTCGTGGAAGAGGTCGATTATAATTCCAATCCACAAGAAAGGAAACAAATCTGAGCCCAAAAACTACAGGCCAATTTCTCTACTGGACGGCACTGCCAAGTTGATGGGTCGCGTCTTATTAAATAGGTTAGAGGAATGGGCAACCAACAACAATGTTCTGATCCCAGTGCAATACGGGTGCAAAAAGGGGAGTGGAACTCAGGATCAATGCCTCAATCTAAGCTTACTAATGGCCAAGTATACCCAAGTAAAGCAGGGGAGGTTATACTTAGCATTTATGGATCTTTCAGCAGCATTCGACTGCATCACCCACCACCACCTGTTCAGTGTAATGGCAGAAATTGGCATTGAGGGGACGATAATTAACTTCATCAGACAGCTTTACTCTTCAGCCTCGACAAGTGTCCGCTATGGAAAACAGGGCGATCGCTCTCGGTCATTCCCAATCAATAGTGGAGTGCGCCAGGGATGTGTTCTTGCCCCATTCCTTTTTTCCATTTACACGAATGGGGTGGAATCACCCCTGCTGAACTCCACACAGGATGTTCCAATGATTAATAACACACGCACCCCAATCCTACTTTATGCAGATGACGCAGTATTAATTGCTCGCACTGGTCGAGCTTTGCAGCAGCAAACTGGAAACCTACGTTAGATATATGAGTAGCTTAGATTTAAAGACAAATGAGGCGAAGACCTTCGTCCTAGTATCTGGGAGTAAACAAAAGAGGGCCCCAAATTTCCATATAGAGGGACGCAGAATAGCAAACACAGACACCTTTTCTTATCTCAGAATAACCTTTGACAGACAACTAACCTGGTCTAACAAGATCATCAATAGGGGTTTAGCACTTGAGAAGAGTATTATTGCATTAAACTCTTTAATTAAGAAACTGGGTGCAAAGCCCCTTGATATGGTTAAAAAGGTTTATTACGCTAAATTGCAATCAGTAGCAACCTATGGGCCTGGGATATGGGGAATCGCTAATCCCCATAACCTCTGGATCATCGAGGATTCCTTTTGGAAAAGACTTGTTGGTCTCCCACCCAGCTGTTCTAATTTCATTTGCCATGCAGGACTAGATATCCCCTACATCACTGACATAATTAGGTTGGCACCAACACTTTTATGGCATTCAATCTGGGGGAGAGAATCTGTGAATCTCACACAGAGGTTGATAGAAGATTGCCTCTTCCTTGATCATGTTCACAGGATCTCCTGGATAACACACATCAAAAATAAACTCTCCTCCCTTGGCTTAGGACATCTGTTTACATCCCCATCAAATTGTACCACAGTCTCAAAAAAAGAAATTAAGACACTATATTCCAACCAAAGAGCAGCTGAGCGATTTAAGATAAACAGTACAAAAGTGTCTGTAAAATTATACTTAGAAGGCCTGTGAGAAGTTGGCCTGGCATATGCTGTCCACTATTTGTAGTGGGCACCTTGCACCAGTCCAAACAACCCCTTATTGGAGATAGGTTAAAGACAACCTTTATTGAAAGCTATCCTAGTGGTAGCTATGGAGAGCAGCCTTCAGGCTAAGTCTTGAAGGAATGTAAAGCAGCTTGTTTTACCAGTCTATAATCTCTTGAGTGAACAAATGAAAGAGGACCACACCAGGTATATATTCAAAATATATGTATTTATTGCTAAACACACCCCTCTAGTCTCTTTATGAGGCTAGAGTTCGAAGTACATAAGTTATAAGTTAGTTATCTACAGTAATAGCACAAATACACGTTTGAGCCCTAGGGGCGTACCAAACCATATACCAATAAAGTGGTATAAGAACCACGACTGAGCTAGACACAGGGCCTAGAGCCTGTAGAAGTGCTTGGACCACAAGGAACCACCCAAGGTAGTGACACAGGGGACCCACGGGGGACGCGTGCAGTGTATGAACACAGCTGCGAATCGCTGTTAACTTCTATGGGGAAAGTCGCGGTTTGAATTTAAAAGAAAAGGGACACTTAGAGGAGGACTTGGAGCAAACCCTTTGAGAACTAGGCTGTTCTAGTGTCAATACCCACGGGAGCACCGGAGTACTCGAGTTACCTCACCCAGGGGAGCCGGGTGCATAGGTTTCTTTTGGGGTCGGGTTTCGTCGTCGCTTTCAATGGCGATCTGCTGCAAAGTGCTGCTGGCGGCCAAGCCGAAAGTGTTCGGGTGGATCCAAAGGTGGATCGAAGATTTGAAGAACCTGAAAGCAGAGGGGACAGAGTCTGGGTCACTAGCCAGTGACCAGGAAGGCGATGAACAGATGCCCACCGATGTCGAGTGCTTCAGGTAGGTTGACGGTCGTCTTGACTCTTCAGCCATGAGGTCCAGGAGGCGTCGACGATGACCAGGAGCTGGATTCGAGCTGTGCCACGACGTCTGTCGATTGCAGAGGTATTGGCAACCGGATTGGACCCAACAAGCCCTGGCAACAGCAAGTCTCGTGGAAATGGAAGAAGGACGATGTTGCAGACCAGCAAGGTCTGTGGGACTCACCCAGCAAGGGTAAGTCAGGGCACACCTGGAGCAACCAGGGAGCCCAAGCACAAGAAGATTGGCCTTCGGGAGGGCCTACTAGCCAACGGACTAGTGACCGCGAAGGAGCCTCGAGTCGACGCACGTGGAGCTGGCTCACGGGACACTCGTGGAGTGGAGGCCAGTGATCTTCGGTGCAGTCGGTGCTGGAGGCTGGGGCTACTTGGAGCCCAAAGCACGACTTCGTAGAAGACCCAGAAGAGGATGCACTTGCAAATGCGATCGGTGTCCAGGGGTCACGGTTCCACGTTACCCACGACAGCTACGGGCCTCAGCTTTGCTGGGGACTCAGGGCAGCCTCGGAGAAGTCTGGAAATCCACCTCTGGTGATGCAAAGACTTCGGCGTCCAGCGGGAGCTTCAGCGATGCAGACCGGACAATTGCTTCTTTGGTGCCTGCCAAGCAGGGGAGTCACTCCTTGACCCCAAGGGAGATTCTTCAGTCCTCTAATCTTGAAGTAGAGCGTCGAAGGTCCAGGATTCTGTGTCAGAGTTTCGTCCAGGTTAATCTAAAGTCCTAAGGACTGGGGTCCCATACTTATACTAAGGTAGGGGGTTGGACATACTCAGTGGACCCACCTATGGGAGGGTCAGGGCAGAGGGGTGGTTACACCCCTTTCCCTTTGTCCAGTTTCGTGCCAGAGCAGGGGCTGGAAGCCCCTGAGCCGGTTTGAACTGGGGTATGCACAGGGACACCAAATGTGCCCCCAGTGCAGGACTTCAAAGCACCAGAGAGTGCTCCCGCCCAGCCCCAATACACACTATCCTGTCTGGGGAGGTGGTTACACCTCCCTGGGACAGGAAACCTATTGTCCAGGCCTCCCCTGCCGGAGTTTCAGCCAGCAGCAGGAGGCCAGACTCGTGTCTGTGGCAGTGGCATCCATTTTGTGATGCCAGGGCTCTGGAAAGTCAGTACCGGGTATACCGGTGTGTACATGTCTCTCCCTCTAGAAGGGTGGAATGCTACCCCTGCCACCAGAACTGGCGGGGGTGTAGTATTCCAAGATGTTTGACACCAAACACGACATGTTTCCGTGCAGCCATCCCAAAGTTAGCATTTAACGCGAGGTTATAATGCGCTTAAGAGTATATGGTCGGGCTGCACTACAAACAGCATCAGAGAAGGGTCTCCGAACGCTGCAGAGGGGCCCAGCTCATGCAGGGGCACCCTCTCACATAGGAACCACGCACTCTGCCTCCAGGATTGATAAGGCCTGCCATAGGAGTGACTTATAGGTTTATATGTGTGTATGTATGTAGTGATATAGGTAGCCTATATCACAGTAAGAGGTGCATGCACCACCTTACCCAGGCTGCAGTAGCAGACCTGTGGTGTCCTTTTGGCTGGACTTCCAGGGGTGGCACAATACATGCTTCAGCCCCTGGCAGGCCTCTGAGGTACCTATGCCCTGGGTACATAGTATACCATATACTAGGGACTTATAAGGGCACTCCAGATTCCAATCAGAGATGTGCCTAAGGCACATGGAAACCATTTTAGAGAGGAAGCAGATAGACTGGGGCCCTGAATAGCAGGATCCCAGTCCAACTAAGTCATAAACCAGCAAAACACCAGGAAAAAAGTGGGGGCAACCATATAGTCAGATTCCACCTTCCCCCAAACGAAAGGAGATAAGGCTAACCTTGGCCAGTTGAGCCTTTATTGACTAAGTGGCCATATAAGGAAGCACCTGCACTAGCATGGTTGCCCCCTGTCTTATGGTCCACTAAGCAATCCCTCACCCTAAGGGTATGAGAGGGTCTCCACCATGGGGAATTACTACCTGTGGTGTGCTTTGGTAAAGTACAAGGCTGGTGAGGTGTCTGAGAAGGGAAGTGAGGCCCTAGGAAGGTTGGTCTCAGCTTCCTCAGATCACTGGTCACCATGTATGCCTGTCTTTCCATGACTGAGTTGCACTTTGCTCTAAGGGTCAACCTTTGGCTGCCTACAGCTGGGGGTTGGGTCCCTTTGGATGGACCACTGGAGGGACATGGCAGGTTTGGAACCTTTTGGTCCCAGGTTTGCCCTTGCCTAACAGAGTCCTTCTGGGGGAGGTCCCTACACAAAGGTATGGGGGATCCCTCAGTGTGTTGAGGAAGTTTCACCTGGCTAGGGCTACTAGACTGGGTGCCCCTAATCTGCTGATGGGGGGGTTCCTCTGGACAGGGGGCCCTGGGGGGTCCACTGACCGCCCTGACCTCTGCAGCCCTGGGCTGACTGAGGCAGGGTAGAGAGGGGCAGGTTACCTGCTCCAGACTGGGTACCACCTTGGAAGGGTCCTCTGCCATCAGGGGTGGGGCCATGCCAGGCCTGACTACCTCTGGGGCAGTTCCTTCACTAGGGGTAGGGTCAGTTCCCTGAGGAGGCTGACCCTTACCTACTGTCTGGAGGGAAGAAGACTTTTCTTCAACCCCTGTGCTCTCTTTTGGGGGAGAGTGGGCCATTCTTCCAGGCTCCATCTCTCCAAAATTTCCCTGGGCTTGGGCTGTGGCCATCATAGCCCCACTAACCTTTACAGGGATGCCCAGCATTCTCAGATGGGCTTGGTGTTCAACTTCAGCCCAGGCTGAAATTTCCAGATCATTCCCCATCAGGCAATCTACAGGCAAGGTTGGGGACACTGCCACTCTTTTTGGGCCTGTGACCCCTTCCCAGCTGAGATTGACTATGGCCATGGGGTGATCTGTTCTGAACCATCAATGTTGGTTACCTGGTATTTAAACTCAGGTAAAAGCTGGTGAGGGGGGACTAGTTTCCCTGCCACCATGGTGACACTAGCCCCTGTGTCCCTAAATGCCACAGCTTTCTGACCATTAATTATTGGCTCCAGTCTGTACCTGCCCAATGCATTGGGACCCATGGTAAAGGTGGCAAATCCTATACCACCATCAGAGTCAGAGGAGTCTGTTGAGGGGGTCCTGTCTAAACTAGGGCCCACCTCTGTTCCTCTTGCAAAAGCACCTAACTTTTTGGGTACACTACTCCCAACTGGAGGATTACTACTGGTAGTACCAGGAGGGGTGGTAGTAGTTGTTGGAGGAACATTTTCTTTATTGCCAATCCTGGGGCAACTGGGATCAGTTTTCCAGTGTCCAGGCTTTTTACAGACATGGCAATATGGTTTCTTTTCAGGAGAGGAAGGAGTTTGGGACCCACCCCCAGAAGAGGACTTTTGGGGCCCTGTAGTGGATTTATCCTTAGATTTATCCCCACCTTTCTCTTGGGACTTGGTAGAATCTTTCTTCTGGTCACCACCCTGATTCTTAGTCTTTACTCTGGTTCTGACCCATTTGTCTGCCTTCTTTCCCAATTCTTGGGGAGAGGTCAGATCAGAGTCCACCAGGTACTGGTGTAAAAGCTGGTTTTGACAATTATTAAGGATCTGCTCCCTCATAATCAAATTGTACAATCCTAAAAAGTCATGCACCTTGTTGCCATGTATCCAACCTTCCAGAGCCTTAGTAGCACAATCTACAAAGTCAACCCAGTCTTGAGTCTGAGCCTTTTGGGTGTCTCTGAACTTCAACCTATACTGTTCAGGGGTTAGGCCAAACCCATCTATCAGAGCACTCTTCAAGACTTTGTAATTGTCAGCATCCTCTTCTCTTACAGTGAGGAGCTTGTCTCTACCTTTGTCTGCAAAGGAGAGCCACAAGATTGCTGCCCACTGCTCCTGAGGGACCCTCTGTACTTTACAGGCCCTCTCCAGTGCAGTTATCCATTTGTGGATGTCATCCTCACTCTGGTAGGGAGGGACAATCTTGCTCAGATTTCTATGGTCATAAGACCTTTCCCTATCTCTTGGGAAATTGCTGCCACCATGGGACTCTAGTCCCATCTTTTTCTCTCTTTGTAGAGATCTAGGGACTCCCTGTCTATAGCCAACTGCTGTTTTCTGAGTTCAAGCTGGGCTTGCTCATACTCAATCAGTCTCTTTCTCCTGTCATGAGAGGATTCTCTCCTATGAGAGGAGACAGAGGTCCCTATTGAGGTGTCAGAGTGGTTAGACTCCTGAGAAGGAGATCTAGACCTTCTGGGCACACTCACAATTCTTCCTGGGGGGACAAAGGGGAGGTCATTCTGTTCCTCCTCCTCCTCCACAGGAGGAATTGGGTTCTCCAGGTCAAGGTCATTTTCACCTTCCTGGCCAGTTTCAGAGGGGGGGGCCTGGGTTTCCTCACCCCTGACCCCTTCCTCATCTTCTGCCCCACCCTCTCTGCCTACCCCTTCAGACCCTAGGGGCCTGCTGAGATCATCAGCTAGTAACACCTCCCTAAGGTGTTGGGTGCTGGCACTTTTGCCTGCCTTCAACTTCCTAGTATTGCATAATGCTCTCAATTCCAAGAATGGGAGTTTATCATACTTGGAGGGAAGAAGCCCACTGGCTTCTGGCAAGGACTCACTGGGTCCTGGCTTTGAAGACATTACTAGTGAGGTGTGGTGTATGCACTACCTACTCTAGTGTGGCCTACTAAACTCTCTTGAGTTGTAGAAAGGGTGTGCTATCCCTTAACACACAACTCTAAGTTCAGTAGAACTTACTGTATACTAAGCTTGATTTATATGTACCTTAGGTACCCTTAGTGGTTTTCAGTTGATCAATTCAATTGAGATTATCTGGTAAAACAATAGCAAGCTGGAATCCCACACGCTGCACACCAATGTGAGAAGTTGGCCTGGCATATGCTGTCCACTATTTGTAGTGGGCACCTTGCACCAGTCCAAACAACCCCTTATTGGAGATAGGTTAAAGACAACCTTTATTGAAAGCTATCCTAGTGGTAGCTATGGAGAGCAGCCTTCAGGCTAAGTCTTGAAGGAATGTAAAGCAGCTTGTTTTACCAGTCTATAATCTCTTGAGTGACCAAATGAAAGAGGACCACACCAGGTATATATTCAAAATATATGTATTTATTGCTAAACACACCCCTCTAGTCTCTTTATGAGGCTAGAGTTCGAAGTACATAAGTTATAAGTTAGTTATCTACAGTAATAGCACAAATACACGTTTGAGCCCTAGGGGCGTACCAAACCATATACCAATAAAGTGGTATAAGAACCACGACTGAGCTAGACACAGGGCCTAGAGCCTGTAGAAGTGCTTGGACCACAAGGAACCACCCAAGGTAGTGACACAGGGGACCCACGGGGGACGCGTGCAGTGTATGAACAAAGCCGCGAATCGCCGTTAACTTCTATGGGGAAAGTCGCGGTTTGAATTTAAAAGAAAAGGGACACTTAGAGGAGGACTTGGAGCAAACCCTTTGAGATCTAGGCTGTTCTAGTGTCAATACCCACGGGAGCACCGGAGTACTCGAGTTACCTCACCCAGGGAGCCGGGTGCATAGGTGTCTTTCGGGGTCGGGTTTCGTCGTCGCTTTCAATGGCGATCTGCTGCAAAGTGCTGCTGGCGGCCAAGTCGAAAGTGTTCGGGTGGATCCAAAGGTGGATCGAAGATTTGAAGAACCTGAAAGCAGAGGGGACAGAGTCTGGGTCACTAGCCAGTGACCAGGAAGGCGATGAGCAGATGCCCACCGATGTCGAGTGCTTCAGGTAGGTTGACAGTCATCTTGACTCTTCAGCCACGAGGTCCAGGAGGCGTCGACGATGACCAGGAGCTGGATTCGAGCTGTCCCACAATGTTTGTCGATTGCAGGGGTGTCAGCGACCGGATTGGACCCAACAAGCCCCTGCAACAGCAATTCTCGTGGAAATGGAAGAAGGACGATGTTGCAGACCAGCAAGGTCTGTGGGACTCATCCAGCAAGGGTAAGTCAGGGCACGCCTGGAGCAACCAGGAAGCCCAAGCAGAAGAAGATTGGCCTTCAGGAGGGCCTACTAGCCAACGGACTAGTGACCGCGAAGGAGCCTTGAGTCGACGCACGTGAAGCTGGCTCACGGGACACTCGTGGAGTGGAGGCCAGTGATCTTCGGTGCAGTCGGTGCTGGAGGCTGGGGCTACTCGGAGCCCAAAGCACGACTTCGTGGGAGACCCAGAAAAGGATGCACTTGCAAATGCAATCGGTGTCCAGGGGTCACGGTTCCACGTTACCCACGACAGCTACGGGCCTCAGCTTTGCTGGGGACTCAGGGCAACCTCGGGGAAGTCTGGAAATCCACCTCTGGTGATGCAAAGACTTCGGCGTCCGGCGGGAGCTTCAGCGATGCAGACCGGACAATTGCTTCTTTGGTGCCTGCCAAGCAGGGGAGTCACTCCTTGACCCCAAGGGAGATTCTTCAGTCCTCTAATCTTGAAGTAGAGCGTCGAAGGTCCAGGATTCTGTGTCAGAGTTTCGTCCAGGTTAATCTAAAGTCCTAAGGACTGGGGTCCCATACTTATACTAAGGTAGGGGGTTGGACATACTCTGTGGACCCACCTATGGGAGGGTCAGGGCAGAGGGGTGGTTACACCCCTTTCCCGTTGTCCAGTTTCGCGCCAGAGCAGGGGCTGGAAGCCCCTGAGCCGGTTTGAACTGGGGTATGCACAGGGACACCAAATGTGCCCCCAGTGCAGGACTTCAAAGCACCAGAGAGTGCTCCCGCCCAGCCCCAATGCACACTATCCTGTCTGGGGAGGTGGTTACACCTCCCTGGGACAGGAAACCTATTGTCCAGGCCTCCCCTGCCGGAGTTTCGGTCAGCAGCAGGAGGCCAGACTCGTGTCTGTGGCAGCGGCATCCATTTTGTGATGCCAGGGCTCTGGAAAGTCAGTACCGGGTATACCGGTGTGTACATGTCTCTCCCTCTAGAAGGGTGGAATGCTACCCCCGCCGCCAGAACTGGCGGGGGGGTAGTATTCCAAGATGTTTGACACCAAACACGACATGTTTCCGTGCAGCCATCCCAAAGTTAGCATTTAACGCGAGGTTATAATGCGCTTAAGAGTATATGGTCGGGCTGAACTACAAACAGCATCAGAGAAGGGTTCCGAACGCTGCAGAGGGGCCCAGCTCATGCAGGGGCACCCTCTCACATAGGAACCACGCACTCTGCCTCCAGTATTGATAAGGCCTGCCATAGGAGTGACTTATAGGTTTATATGTGTGTATGTATGTAGTGATATAGGTAGCCTATATCACAGTAAGGGGTGCATGCACCACCTTACCCAGGCTGCAGTAGCAGACCTGTGGTGTCCTTTGGCTGGCCTTCCAGGGGTGGCACAATACATGCTTCAGCCCCTGGCAGGCCTCTGAGGTACCTATGCCCTGGGTACATAGTATACCATATACTAGGGACTTATAAGGGCACTCCAGATTCCAATCAGAGATGTGCCTAAGGCACATGGAAACCATTTTAGAGAGGAAGCAGATAGACTGGGGCCCTGAATAGCAGGATCCCAGTACAACTAAGTCATAAACCAGCAAAACACCAGGAAAAAAGTGGGGGCAACCATATAGTCAGATTCCACCTTCCTACAGGGCCCAATAGACCAGGAAGGCGTAGTCCCTTACTTATTTTTTGTGATCAATCCACGCCATCGATTCATACTAGTGAGGTTCAGAGTGAATTTAATCCCCTGCATGTTCTCCTATCCAGCTGGAATATATTCTATCCCTGACCTCCTCCCTTGTCCGTGCGATGGTATCTCTCTCCAATCAAATTTACATATTTTTTTCTTTTGTAAATTTTCAAAAAGGATCATCGCATTAGATTCATCTAGCCGCTCATGCGCAAATACCGTTTTACTCAATATCGTCCTGGGATGTATTTTTTACAATTATTGCCTAATCAACTAGTGTGTTATTCTGTGGCTTCATTTTTACTCCTTTCATGGAAGACCAGACGATTGTGTAATCCTTCTCAATTAATTGTGCACTATTACCTTGATTGTAAATCATCATTTTTTTAAACGTTTGCATCACAAAAGTTGAATTTGTTTTAAAAAGTCCCTTTTTGATAATATTTACCTTTGTACATTTATGATCTTAATTTCTAAGTATCGAATAAAGTGATTTGACTGACTGACTGACTGACTATGAGTTCTCACTGGCAGAAGTACAGCAGGGAACCTAGATCATTGAGCTATCGGATCTACATTGTTCTTAATTATGTACTCCCATAGCGATCTTTCCCAGACTTCAAAATGGGAGATTGAGCTTGCTGTCCATTTAAGCATTCTATAGTTTATTGTGCTACCAATGCCAATTACCCGGCTGAGCTTGGTCATAAAGGCAATAAGCTAAGTGTATGAAAATCCCTCGTGGTTGATTGTCACTTTCAAGGCGGGCCTCGATCTTAAAATATGGTACCATTTGATACATTGTCAAGACTACAAAGTCAAGAGTCAAATGTGCGTTCCTCGAGTGGAAGGTAAATTCTGCTGGGACGTGGCTGCTTATTCGCCCATTTAGGGACCTCAAGACCCATGTGCTCCACATAGACCAGGCCCTGTTTATCTTTCCTAAACAGCCTTGTGCATATTGATGGAATTTGCCAAATAAGGTTGTCAGTGGCCATCGGCCTGATCTTCCGATGCCTCTTAACGGGTGCACATTAAAGTCCCCTGTTAAGAGGATGTGTGGTATTGTTTTTTTGACATTTGAGCAGCAGTGAAAGACTTCAAGGTTTCAATTGTTACTTTTTCCTTTTTTGATGAAGGAGGAACGTAGGCATTTATTATTATCGGCGGGTAAGCATTGTCTTGGAAGCACTCTTTCAACTGCACAGCCTTTAAATTTGAATGATCTACTTGCAACTCTCTTAATTTTCCTTTTATATCTACTGATACATAGATGGCTAAGCCACCAGCTGGACTGCCCACCACATGGGTTTTTACTGACATTTTGTTAAATTCTATCTATCCTGGAAGGTGTATCGAAGATAGTGGCCAGGTTTCCTGCAGAGCTACTAAGTGAACGGTACTTATATACAATAAAAAGTTCTGGTCTTGGATTTTACTCTGTCGTCCCTCCACATTCCATGAAAAAAGAATTACGGGGCATATTACCAAGGATTTGCGATAATTATCGCAAAGCGCGCTTAGCGCTGTTTTTTTATCGCCGGCTATCGCTGGATTTCATCACGAAGATAACGCGTTATTATCAACGCTTATCTCCAAGGCGATAAAAAATCCAGCGATAGCGGCGAAACCCAGCAATAGCGCAAGAAATCCAGCGATAAATTTACTGCGCTAATGAAAAGCTTGCTAATAGGCAGGTGAGGACTTAACCATCTTGTCAATGGGAGGTGGATTGTAAGGTTAAGTCAAGTTTTTAGCAGGTGTTAAATTCCAGTGATAATCGCGGTTAGCGTGACTTTTTTTATCGCTTCGCGGGCATTGCTAATAGGGGGAAGTTGTGTTTGCGACTGTTTTCAGTTGCTTTTAGTTGGGAACGCCTACTTTGCATGTCATTAGCGATATATATCACTGACATGCAAAGCGGCACCAAAACGGTCGCTTTCGCCATAAAGCTGTCGCTAACAGCTGTTAGCGACATTGCTAATAGGGCGAAAGAAATATCGCCGCTTTAGCGGCAAAAAGTGCTGCTAAAGCGGCGATAACGCCCTTGCTAATATGCCCCTATGGTTTTTCGAAGCTTGTGTTGGGTACATTAGGGTTGCTGGTCATTGTTTAGAGCTACGATTCAAGGCCCCCGGAAGCAATGCCCAGTTCATAAAATCAGTCTCAGGTTTACGATTCCCCTAATTATTAGCACCATTATTAGCATCCACCCCAGTTAGGGATGAAACTGAGTGACTTCTTGCCCCTTTTAGCACTGATATTGGTGGAGTCCCTTCCTGTATTAACTTCGCGCCTGGTGTTTCAAAAGTGACACCAGCTGCTGATGATGACAGATCCAAGTTTCTTTGCGGGAAGCGGCTTAGGGCCAGGAACGACTTTCCAAAGGCTGTTTTCTACTTCAAAACCTGCATTGCAATTTGATTATTTTCCCAGGTTATGTTGGTGATTCCTCTGAATTTTTCCAGGCAGCCCACGGAAATGCAACTGCAAGAATGTCAGTGCTGCTGATATGTCACAGTGAGAAGATTTCCTGTACGATACACAACGTGGTGCCTCTATTATGTCGTGCACCTCTAAGACATATTTTGGTGTAAAAATGAATTCATTCAACATTACGAGGTTGTTAAGTGCCATCACTTCTGTCTGATCCTTGTTTTCAGGTACCAAGTGCCTTTGCTCTACTGTCAGTGGGAGCCTAACTATAACCTGAGTGTGAGCTCTGGTGCTAGTTATTGGCAGCTCTATAATTTCAGATGCCTCCTGAGATACTTGACTTGTGTTACCACTGTTGGAGTGCCTTCCCTCTCCAGTGGCTTTTTGTGCTGAGGTGCCCTCTAAAAGTCTTGTGTTCCAAAATCTTGCCCATTATGTAACTTGGGTTGGTTGCATTTTTGCAGCGGGTAGCCGTTAAGTTCTGTTTCCATCTGTGGAGACCACGACTCCGTCTGTACCTCTTTTGAGCTAGTTACCTTATTTTGATCTGGGGTATAATGTTGCTCTTCATATTTCACTTTGCTGTTACTTTGTGAGGTGGTCCTAGATGGTATTGAGGAATTGGAGCCTACCTCAATTACTGAGGTCTCAATTTATGACTCCTAGGCTGGATCTACATGCATAGGTTCCGATTTAAAAATGGAATATACCAGCTCCAGCTGGTTGATTTTGCCACCATAGGAGGCCTGCTTATTGTGGACCTTTCTTAGCCATTTGTGCTACTTTTTTGATAACAAACACAAGGAGATGATGGACGGAGTGCTGAAACTTTTCAGACACTGTTAGAACTGGGGGTCTCAAGTTGGCAATGGTTTGCACCTTTGTCCAAATAGGGACCCCTGCTTCTAGTCAGGATAAGGGGGATACACTCCTAAAATAACCCCTGCTCACCCCCTGGTAGCTTGGCACGAGCAGACAGGCTTATCTCAGAGGCAGTGTGTAAAGCATTTGTGACCACATACAGTAATACAGTGAAAACACTACAGATGGACACCACACAGGTTGTTTATGTAAAAATAAGTAATCTTTATATAGACTTATCACAAGACCCAATAGCAAAAATCCACAATACAGTACTCAAAAATAGACTTAAAATGATAGAGACAGTTCACGTTATCTTCAAAAATAGGATAGTCAATCAAATAAAGCTTGTAGCAACAAATAACTCCACTTGGAGTTATCACGACGTCGTGACCGGTGGAAATCCCAAAGTACGGCGCCGACCGCGAGGTGCGCGGCGTCGGGCCCGGAGTCGAGCAGACCCACAAAGAACAGTACCTGGAATTCGATGAAAACAAAGACGGTGCACGGCGTCGGGGAGGTGATGCTTCGTTGGCGCCGGCGGCGTCGGTTCCTTACGACCCCAGGGGAGGTGATGTCTCGGTTCCTTACTGCAGCGCAGGGAGGTGAGGCGTCGGTTCCTTACTGTGTCGGGGAGGTGACGTCACGGATGGCGGCGAGGCGTCGGTTCCTTACGATGGTGCGGCGTCGATGGATTCGGGGGTCACCCACGTCGAGGATCGGCTCCGCGATGATGAAGCCCTGGCGTCGGTGAAGTCGGGGCTGCGGTGCGAGTCAGGACGGTGCGTCGTGAGCGTCACGAGCGGTGTCCTCGGCTCCGGTGCAGGCAGCGGCCTCGATGACGGCTTCGGAGTCGATGTCGCACGGCGTCGGCAGGCGTCGGGCCTACGGTGCAAGTCGGGGCGGTGCGTCGTGCTCTTCACGAGCGGTGCCCACGGCTTCGGTGCAGGTTACGGCGTCGCTCGCCGGCGTCGGTGTTGCAATTTCCTCTGTTAGCAGCTAAAACAGCAGTTCCAGATGCAGGCAAACAGAAGGGGTGAAGTCTTTGTGTCCCTGTGACTTCAGGCAGGAGGCAAGCTCAGTTCAAGCCCTTGGAGATTCCCTTCTTCAAGATGACAAAGCACAGCAAAGTCTTTTCTCCTGTCCTTGGCAGAAAGCAACCACTGCAGGCCAACCCCAATCAGCAAAACAGCACAGGGGCAGTACTCCTCCTTCAGCTTCTCCGGTTCTTCTCCTTGGCAACAGGTTTCTTGATTTCCCAGAAGTGATCTAATTTCCTAGGGGTCTGGGTCCCCTTTTATACACCTTTTCCCTTTGTTCTCTGAAGGCAGAGAGGCCTTTTCCTAGTCCAAACCAGTTCTGGTCAGTCCTGGAGCACTTTGTTTTTCTGACTTCTTCTTTCCTTTGAGAGTGAGGGGCAGAGCCATCAGACGCCCGGCAGGAGGTGGAGCCAGCATTGTGGAAGGCAGGCACAGCCCTATTCAGACCCAGGTGCAACTCCTCCCACCCATCCTCCTTCAGGCAGACCTATTCAGCCTAGTGCTGACTCACCCTGCCTCCTGGAATCCCCCAGCCCCTGTCACTCACAAACCCAGACACACAATACACAACCTGAGCAGAGGCAGCTGGATGGTTTAGGCAAGAAAATACCTACTTTCTAAAAGTGGTATTTTCAAACAAAGAATGTTAAAACCAACTTCACTAAAAGATGTATTTTATCATTCTGAGTTCAGGCATACTAAATTCGTTTTTCTACCATGTTCTCTGGGTCAGTTAGGATTATAAGGTGTAATAATCAAACTGCCCATTCTGGCCTATGGAGAACAGGTAGCCTTGCAATAGTGAAAAACGAAAATGGCTGTAATTCACTATTAGGACATGCCACACACACCAGGGCATGTCCTACCTTATACTTACAATGCACCCTGCCCTTGGGCCTACCTTAGGGGTGTCTGATATGAAGATAAGGGAAGGTTTAGGGACTGGCAAGTGGGTGCACTTGCCAAGTCGACATGGCAGTCACAGACTGCACACAGGCTCTGCAATGGCAGGCCTGAGACACATTTTACAAGCCGCTTCTGTGGGTGGCACAACCAGTGCTGCAATCCCACCAGCGGCATTGGATTTACAAGCCCTGGGCACACTCCGTGCACTGTACTAGGGACTGACAAGTAAACCAATCATCCAATCATGGAGTCACTAATCCATACATCACTTTACAGTAGGGAGCACTTGCACTGTGGCACTGAACAGCAGTGGCACAGTGCCCAAAAGCATCTAAAACCAGCAAAACATAAGAGGCAACAGCAAAAAAAATGGAAGGGAGACCCACGCCAATGGTGCCAAGTCTAACACGTGTCCCCTCCAGCTGAAATGTGGGGAGAACTACCCTTCCTCCTGGGAGTTCTCATCACTAAGGCGGAAAAATCTGGACAGACCATCAGCATTGGCGTGTTCTGTACCAGGGCGGTGTTCCACCGTAAAGTCCATCCCCTGTAGGGAAATGGACCACCTCAACAGTTTTGGATTCTCACCCCTCATCTGCATTAACCATCTGAGGGGCCTGTGGTCTGTCTGAACCCGGAAGTGAGTCCCAAACAAGTATGGTCTCAACTTCTTCAGTGCCCAGACCACAGCAAATGCCTCACGTTCAATCGCACTCCACCTCTGTTCCCGTGGGAGTAACCTCCTACTAATAAAGGCTACAGGTTGGTCTAGGCCCTCCTCATTCATCTGTGAAAGCACAGCCCCAACACCATGCTCTGAAGCATCTGTCTGCACAATGAATTCCCTTGAGAAGTTGGGCGCCTGAAGCACGGGCGCCGTGCACATGGCAGATTTCAGGGCATCAAAAGCCTTTTGGCAGGCCTCAGTCCAGTTCACTTTCCTGGGCTGCTTCCTGGAAGTCAGCTCAGTCAAGGGTGCAACAATGTTGCCATACCCCTTGACAAACCTCCTGTAATACCCGGTGAGTCCTAAGAAGGCTCTCACCTCTGTCTGGGTTTTGGGGGTTCCCAAGCCAGGATGGTATCTATCTTGGGTTGTAGGGGCGCCACCTGGCCGCTCCCAACCTGGTGTCCCAAGTACACCACAGAACCCTGCCCGATCTGGCACTTACTCGCCTTGATCGTGAGGCCTGCCCTCCGCAGCGCCTTCAACACTTCCCAGAGGTGGTGCAGATGTTCCTCCCACGTGGCGCTGAACACTGCAATGTCATCCAGGTAGGCGGCACTGAAATCCTCCAGCCCAACCAACACCTGGTTGACCAACCTCTGAAAGGTGGCAGGGGCATTCTTCATCCCAAAGGGCATCACCCGGAATTGGTAGTGCCCATCTGGTGTGGAGAATGCTGACCTCTCTTTGGCCCCATCAGTTAAGGCGATCTGCCAGTATCCAGACGTTAGATCAAACGTGCTGAGGTACTGGGCAGCCCCTAACCGATCAATGAGCTCATCAGCTCTGGGGATGGGGTGCGCGTCAGTCCTGGTGACTGAATTGAGTCCTCGGTAGTCCACACAGAACCGGAGTTCAGGTGTGGCACCAGGCGCGGCAGCCTTTGGGACCAAGACCACTGGGCTGGCCCAAGGACTGTTAGAGGACTCAATCACCCCTAAGGCAAACATCTTGGAGACCTCCTCCTTGATGCAAGCTCTCACCCTGTCAGTCACTCTGTAAGTTTTATGCTTCACAGGAGGACTGTCCCCAGTATCCACATCATGGATGCACCATTCAGTGATACTGGGAGTCAGGGAGAACAGATCAGAAAACTGTCCCAACAGTTGGCGACAGTCATTCTGCTGTTCCGGGGTCAGGGTGGGAGAGAGGTTCACACCATCCACTGACCCATCTTGCTCTTTTGCATACAGGAGGTCAGGAAGAGGTTCAGTCTCCTCTTCCATCCCAGCATCTGTTGCTAAGAGCATGCCCACTTCAGACCTCTCAAAGTGGGGCTTCAGGCGGTTCACATGCAGGACCCGCAAGGGGTTCCTGGGAGACTGCAAGTCCACCAAGTAGGTGACATCACTCTTGCGCTCCACCACCTCAAATGGTCCGGTCCACTTATCCTGGAGCGCACAGGGCTCCACTGGGGCCATGACCCAAACCTTTTGTCCAGGCTGAAACTCGATCAGAGTGGCATTCTGATCATGCCAACGTTTCATCTCTTCCTGGCTGGCTTCCAGATTCGCCTCAGCGAGTTGTCTGAAACGCCGAGTCTGGTTTCTGAAGGCCAGCATGTAACTAAATACATCCTGGGGAGTTTTCCTGGGAGCTTTCTCCCAGCCTTCCTTGACCAGACTCAGAGGTCCTCTTACAGGATGGCCGTACAGCAGTTCAAAGGGACTGAACCCTAAGGACTTCTGGGGCACCTCTCTGTAAGCAAAGAGCAGGCATGGCAAGAGGACGTCCCACTTACGCCTCATGGGTTCTTCAAGACCCATAATCATGCCCTTAAGGGTCCGGTTGAATCTCTCAACCAGCCCATTACCTTGGGGGTGGTAAGGAGTGGTGAACTTATAGGTTACACCACACTCCTGCCACAGGGACTTCATATACTTGGAAATGAAGTTGGTACCACGGTCAGACACCACCTCCTTGGGGAACCCCACACGGGAGAAAATCCCCATCAGTGCACGTCCCACCACGGGGGCCGTCACTGTCCGAAGAGGGATGGCTTCCGGGTACCGGGTGGCATGGTCCACCAAGACCAGGATGAACCTGTTGCCCATGGCTGTCTTGGGGTCCAGAGGCCCCACAATGTCAATACCCACCCTCTCAAAGGGGGTGCTGACAACAGGGAAAGGTTGGAGAGGAGCCTTGTGCTTCCTCCCACTCTTACCACTTGCCTGGCAAGTCTGACAGGTCCTGCAATGAGTATCTGAACTCTTGCGCATTTGGGGCCAATGAAAGTGGGTGACAAGCCTTTGAAAGGTCTTGTCTTGCCCCAAATGTCCTGCTAAAGGCACATCATGAGCCAGACCCAGTAGGAAGGCTCTGAAGCGCTGGGGTACCACCAGCACACGGGCTGACCCAGGCTCAGCAACCTTAGGCTCACTATACAGGAGACCATTCTCCCAGTAGATCCAGTGTGATCCAGACTGATCACCTGCTGCCTGGCTTACAGCCTGTTGCCGCAAGCCCTCAAGAGAAGGGCACTTCTTCTGCTCCTCGCAGAATTCTTCCCTGGAGGGGCCTCCTTCCTGCTGCCAATGGGTCAGCTCAGGCAGGTCCCCCAGTTCAGCCACTTGTTCCCCTGTAGGTTCCAGGGCATCCCCCTCAAGGTCTGCCTCCTCCTGGACCGTGGGAACTTCGGGGGCCGGTTTCCCGCGCCCCTGCCTCCTCTCTTTAAGGCAGGCACCTGGGCCCTTCTTCCAGGCTCCAGGTCCTCTTGAATACCCTTACCGGCTGCCATTGACCGAGTGGTCACACACGCCCACTCTGGCAGACCCAACATCTCCAAATGAGACCTCCGCTCCACCTTCGCCCAAGGGGAGCTCTCCAAATCATTGCCTAGCAGACAGTCAACAGGCATGGCTGGCCTCACAGCTACTTGAAGGATACCTGAGACCCCCCCCACTCAAAGGGAACCTGGGCCACCTTGCAGTGGCTCTCTGAGTTGTCAGCGGCAACTACAGGGTAGAATACGTTGGGGACCACCTGCTCTTCAGACACCAGCCGACAACTGACAGCTGTCACACTGGCCCCGGTGTCTCTCAGAGCCTCCACCCTATGGCCATTGATGGTCACCCACTGCCTGTATTTTTTAGTGTTATCAGGCAGCTGGGTCCTAGGGACCATCTCACTGTCTCCTAAAGAGACCAGGGACATCTCTGCGGGACCCCACCCACCTTGGGCACCCAACTCCTCCCCCAGGGCTACACTAGCCATCTGCCGGGGTGGTGCACCAGTGGGTGCAGTGGTCACGGTATTGGGGCACTTGGGACTTCCTACAAAGTGACCCACCTGACCACAACTAAAACATGCTTTGGGCCCCTTCTGAACAGACTTATCTGTTGGGACCCATGGTCTTTTCTCAGTGGGAGGCTGGGAACCCTTACCTTGGTTCCCTTGGGGTTTACTTTGGGGCCCTTTTTGGAACTCCTTCTGTTTACCCTTGTCCCCCCCACTCTTCTGCTGGGGACCCTGCCCACCTTTGGCGGAGTCTCCCACAAGACCCTTGTGGACCCGGGTACTGACCCAGCGGTCCGCCTCCTCAGCAAGCTTCCTAGGATTAGTCAGCTTACTGTCAACTAGGTGCTGGCGTAGCTCTGGAAAACAACTACTGGACAAGTGCTCCCATGCGATTAAATCATAGAACTCCTGTAAGTCATTTACTTTGCTACCCTTCACCCATCCATCCAATGCTCTGCAAAAATAAGACACATACTCCACCCAGGTACTAGACTCCAGCTTTTTGCAGTTCCTAAACTTCTGCCTATAAAGCTCTGGAGTTAACCCATACCTTGCCACTAAAGCTTCCTTCAGGTGGGCATAGGACATCTGATCAAGTGTGGGCAAGGCTAGCAAGGTTTCCCTTCCCTCACCTGCAAAGCGGCCCCACAACCCCGCTCCCCAATCCTTCTCAGGGACCCGGTGTGATGTCATGGCGATCTCATATGCTTTAAACCATTGCCCAATGTCCTCCCCCTTCATGAAATCCTTAATAACCTCCTTGGGGATGTACACTCTACTTTCTACAGGCACTGGAGGTGTGCTGCCACCAGAGGGAGTGATTTCTAGGCTTCTAGCCTTTAGCTCTAGCTCCCTCACCACTCTCTCATGCTCTAAAAGCATCTTCTTTTCTTCCATGGCCAACCTCTTACTTTCTAACTCCAATTTCTTATGCTCAAGGCTATCATGGCTTCCCTGTTTCAGTTTGGCCATCTCCATTTCATGCATCCTGCTTTTGTCCCTGTCCTCCAGCTCCTCTGGAGACAGGCCCTTTGAGAAACACTGCTGCCCTCCCTGGAAGGCGCTCTCCTCCCAGTTAAGCCCAATGGCCCCTCAAGCTGCCCATCTAAATTCTCTGCCTCCTCCACAGGCTCCTCGGACTGCCCACTGGCATTCCGTGCTTCCAACCAGGCTCTCAGTGCCTTGTGAAACTCCTCCTTCCTGGTGAGGCCTTTCATAGAGATTTTAAACTTTTTACAAACAGCTTTGAGTTCTGGCACAGTGTAGGTATCAACCCTATCTTCTTCAAATTCAATATCTGCAGGTGCAATGGATCCTTTTTTGCTCATGGTGAAAATTGGCAGTTCTCAACAAAAATAAAGGTTCCAAAGAAAAAAAAGTCCTATCAAAAAGGTATGTGGTCGCGTATTGGTCTGCACTCACTAGTAGTGTACACCAATCACTGTATATGAATCACAAATGCAAGTCCAAATCCTCACCGCTGACCACCAATGTTAGAACTGGGGGTCTCAAGTTGGCAATGGTTTGCACCTTTGTCCAAATAGGGACCCCTGCTTCTAGTCAGGATAAGGGGGATACACTCCTAAAATAACCCCTGCTCACCCCCTGGTAGCTTGGCACGAGCAGACAGGCTTATCTCAGAGGCAGTGTGTAAAGCATTTGTGACCACATACAGTAATACAGTGAAAACACTACAGATGGACACCACACAGGTTGTTTATGTAAAAATAAGTAATCTTTATATAGACTTATCACAAGACCCAATAGCAAAAATCCACAATACAGTACTCAAAAATAGACTTAAAATGATAGAGACAGTTCACGTTATCTTCAAAAATAGGATAGTCAATCAAATAAAGCTTGTAGCAACAAATAACTCCACTTGGAGTTATCACGACGTCGTGACCGGTGGAAATCCCAAAGTACGGCGCCGACCGCGAGGTGCGCGGCGTCGGGCCCGGAGTCGAGCAGACCCACAAAGAACAGTACCTGGAATTCGATGAAAACAAAGACGGTGCACGGCGTCGGGGAGGTGATGCTTCGTTGGCGCCGGCGGCGTCGGTTCCTTACGACCCCAGGGGAGGTGATGTCTCGGTTCCTTACTGCAGCGCAGGGGAGGTGAGGCGTCGGTTCCTTACTGTGTCGGGGAGGTGACGCCACGGATGGCGGCGAGGCGTCGGTTCCTTACGATGGTGCGGCGTCGATGGATTCGGGGGTCACCCACGTCGAGGATCGGCTCCGCGATGATGAAGCCCTGGCGTCGGTGAAGTCGGGGCTGCGGTGCGAGTCAGGACGGTGCGTCGTGAGCGTCACGAGCGGTGTCCTCGGCTCCGGTGCAGGCAGCGGCCTCGATGACGGCTTCGGAGTCGATGTCGCACGGCGTCGGCAGGCGTCGGGCCTACGGTGCAAGTCGGGGCGGTGCGTCGTGCTCTTCACGAGCGGTGCCCACGGCTTCGGTGCAGGTTACGGCGTCGCTCGCCGGCGTCGGTGTTGCAATTTCCCTCTGTTAGCAGCTAAAACAGCAGTTCCAGATGCAGGCAAACAGAAGGGGTGAAGTCTTTGTGTCCCTGTGACTTCAGGCAGGAGGCAAGCTCAGTTCAAGCCCTTGGAGATTCCCTTCTTCAAGATGACAAAGCACAGCAAAGTCTTTTCTCCTGTCCTTGGCAGAAAGCAACCACTGCAGGCCAACCCCAATCAGCAAAACAGCACAGGGGCAGTACTCCTCCTTCAGCTTCTCCGGTTCTTCTCCTTGGCAACAGGTTTCTTGATTTCCCAGAAGTGATCTAATTTCCTAGGGGTCTGGGTCCCCTTTTTATACACCTTTTCCCTTTGTTCTCTGAAGGCAGAGAGGCCTTTGCCTAGTCCAAACCAGTTCTGGTCAGTCCTGGAGCACTTTGTTTTTCTGACTTCTTCTTTCCTTTGAGAGTGAGGGGCAGAGCCATCAGACGCCCGGCAGGAGGTGGAGCCAGCATTGTGGAAGGCAGGCACAGCCCTATTCAGACCCAGGTGCAACTCCTCCCACCCATCCTCCTTCAGGCAGACCTATTCAGCCTAGTGCTGACTCACCCTGCCTCCTGGAATCCCCCAGCCCCTGTCACTCACAAACCCAGACACACAATACACAACCTGAGCAGAGGCAGCTGGATGGTTTAGGCAAGAAAATACCTACTTTCTAAAAGTGGTATTTTCAAACAAAGAATGTTAAAACCAACTTCACTAAAAGATGTATTTTATCATTCTGAGTTCAGGCATACTAAATTCGTTTTTCTACCATGTTCTCTGGGTCAGTTAGGATTATAAGGTGTAATAATCAAACTGCCCATTCTGGCCTATGGAGAACAGGTAGCCTTGCAATAGTGAAAAACGAAAATGGCTGTAATTCACTATTAGGACATGCCACACACACCAGGGCATGTCCTACCTTATACTTACAATGCACCCTGCCCTTGGGCCTACCTTAGGGGTGTCTGATATGAAGATAAGGGAAGGTTTAGGGACTGGCAAGTGGGTGCACTTGCCAAGTCGACATGGCAGTCACAGACTGCACACAGGCTCTGCAATGGCAGGCCTGAGACACATTTTACAAGCCGCTTCTGTGGGTGGCACAACCAGTGCTGCAATCCCACCAGCGGCATTGGATTTACAAGCCCTGGGCACACTCCGTGCACTGTACTAGGGACTGACAAGTAAACCAATCATCCAATCATGGAGTCACTAATCCATACATCACTTTACAGTAGGGAGCACTTGCACTGTGGCACTGAACAGCAGTGGCACAGTGCCCAAAAGCATCTAAAACCAGCAAAACATAAGAGGCAACAGCAAAAAAAATGGAAGGGAGACCCACGCCAATGGTGCCAAGTCTAACAGACACTCACCCCAAATGATGGATTTAGGCCCAGATCTCTGTACTGGGGTGAACGTATGACATTGTTCTGCATTCTGTCCATCAATTGTTATTTTTGCATTTGTCACCCCGAGTGGGACGGGCATGCCCAGACGTGGGTCCTGTGCTCTCCATGCCACTGGAGTCAAGCTATCCTGGCTGATGAGGGGTGAAACCCCGAAGCCGGTCCTAGGATGCTTGTTTCCAGTCCAGGGAGGACCTGGCCTGGCAGTTCGGGCAGGACTGTTCCCATTGGGCGCAGGGTCAAGACTGATTTGCAAATGCTGGGTTCAAACTGGAATGGCATGGGGAGCAAATAAACGATGGATTTAGGCCCAGATCTCTGTACTGGGGTGAATGTAGGACATTGTTCTGCATTCTGTCTATCAATTGTTCTTTTTATTTTTTTGATAACAGGTGATTAACACTGGGTCAAGTATTATCCTTTCCATTGGCTAGAAGAGGCTTTAATGGTCCTGACTGCAGGCTTACCCTGCCCAGAGACTGAGAGCTATTAGGCACATTAGTTGTCTGATTATGAGTGCTGGTGATGTATGGCTCATTGATGTTTTGGGATTGCACAGTTCCAGACTTAAATTGTGATTTTATTTCATTCAACAAAAAGTCGAGTATTTCCGGACGATTTGCCAGTTTATCGATCACTGGGGAGCAGGTGCAAGCTGCTACACGTTGTACCACGTCTACTGTGCACGCAGGATCCAGTTGCTTAAGTCCCTTATTTTGGAATCAATAGCGATGTAATAAATTGCCAAGGTATTAAGTAAGTCAATCAAGTTAAGTTTATTAGACTAGTACGTTAGCGCATCCACTGCTGTTTGAAGGATTTTAACAGAGCCTCCCATGTCCCCATCTTTCCTTCCTTTTGCTTTTGATCTTTTGCCAAATTTCGGGTTTGGATCATTGTGGCAGCAGGATGTATTAGTTCTGAAAGGAGTTGCCATGTGTCCAGTTTGTACATGTTTGTGGCTGTATCTGGGGAGCTCCTTTTTTTCAGCTGGGAAGTTGTTTCCAAGGAGGAGGAGAGTGAGGTAGCAAGAGGAGCCAACTTGGCCTTTAGTTGGCGGGAATCATTTGGGGTTGGGTGGATGAGTGTGCGGAAGCCCAAAATGCATTTGTTAGGGGTCCCTGTTTAATTACCACTTCGTCAGCTGGATCGCTGCTGGACTCTGATGATGATTGAATATGGTGCACCTAGTCTTTGACTAGGAACTCCCTCTTTTTAGCGGGCTGCAGCACTGAAGTTTTTGGGGTTGTAGGTTAGTACTTGGGGTCCCATTCCCCTCTCCCGCCAAGCTGTTTACCAAAAATTCCTACCCCAGGTCTGGTGTTTCCATAGGTAGAGCTAGGTTGCCCATTCCTCCCACTGAAAATGTGTTTTTCTTTTATTTTCTGAGCCTATCCTTGATGTTGAGGTGTCCTGGATGGCTACTGAATGCGTTTGACTTGTAAGGGTATTGTGAGGCTGCAGGGTGAATTTGTAAACCTTTGACCTCTTTGTTAAATGAAAATATTGCATCCAACGGATTTTTTTTTTAAACTGAATTTATTTGTCATTCTAGGCTTGACAGTTTGCTCATCTGCTACAAGTGAAAATAGAGGCGGCCCATTCATTCATGCCCATTGTAAAGACATTTTGGGCACACTATTGTATTTAGGAGCTTGCATGCGCTGCGGTTTGCACTCATTGGTCTTTAGCACCACTGAGTCTTCCCCGACCTCATGGTCATCCTGCTGCTTAGGTTGAGTATACCCTCAAAGTTCTAACAATTGCTGAGGTAACATGGGGACAATGGCCTCAATACAGTAGTAAAGCGCCTGCCCCACCATATCTTTGATTGTTACCCCTTTACAGTCTTACTTCTAGGAGTAAATTTCAGGTTTCCATAGGTTGCTTTCCAGTAATGCATTGGGTCATAAGCAAATTGTAACAGTTGGAACTCTCGAAGTCAATCATGAGGGTTGAGATTTACAGAAAGGGCTCCATCTGTTGCATGTCAGCGCTATTCAGTTGTTTTTCACTGCTGGGTAGTTTCTGTGCAGTTTCTAACTCACGTGACTGGCCGGGAGAGTTAAGCTATATGTGCAATGGGTGCAGTGGAGCACACAGCGGGAAGCAAGCCACACAATAGACCTAGCCGGGCTGCTCCTGCTCTCCGCCGGCTCAACCCTCGGGCAGAGCACTAAAGCCCTACCAATGCCCCCCAATGCACAATCCGGCCTCGCTGCTGAGGAAATTTACCTGGAGACCTTGAAACCTGAGGTGGGGCCCATGCTGCATTCACTCACCCTGTTAGGACCCCAATCCGAGGATTGACACTAGGTCCCTCCTCACCGATTCACTGGGGTGGCCCACCAACAGGGGATGGGCTGCTGGTGTGATACTCTGGGACCGACACACAACTGCAATCCGAGGGTGCGGTCGTCTTGGTGTCTGTCAGCGACCCGAGAGCCAGCAGCTTGGAAGTATGGGCTGCTCAGGCTAGAGTTGCGAGGGTTGTACCGGGCCTCTCTGATCACAGGCAGTGTCTCATCTTTGCAGCTACAGCTATATATATATTCACTGAGATAAAATAAAAGTTAAAGTGACATTCAATTTCAGTCTGGTAATAATATCTCTGTTTATGTTAAAAACAACCCTAGAAATTCACTGAAAAAAAAGGTTAAAGTGATGTTATATTTAGGTCTTGTAATAATATAAAAACTATTGTTTTAGAACAAAAGAACACAAATTCATCAGTCATAATTTACTGAGCTAACTATAACGCACCCCCACCAAGCACTGCTTATCACCTCACATTTTACATCACTCATGACAATCAACGACATCATTGATGGCATCACTCCGTTTTTTTTTTTTTTTAACTTAAAGTAAGATCTTAGGGGCCTATTAGCAATAACCAGCGATAATTATCGCTAAGCGCAGTTAGCGCTAGGATAATTATCGCCGGCTATCGCAGGTTTCTATCACGGAGATAGCGTGCTATCAGCAACGCTTATCTCCAAAGCGATAGAAACCCTGGAGAACAGTGTGAATATCGCTTGAAAACAAGCGATATTCACACTGTGACCAGTGTTAGCTTGGCGATAGGGCGAGGGGGATTTAGCCATGTAATCCACCTCCCATTGGATTACATGGCTAAGTCAGGTCTGGACCAGGCGTTAACAAACCAGCGCTAAACGTGTTTAGCGCTGGTTCGTTAATCACCTCCCCTGCCTCGCTAATAGGCGATAGCGACCTTAGCGACTGCTTCCAGTCGCTTTTAGGTTGGGAACGCCTACTTTGCATGCCATTAGCGATAAATATCGCTGGCATGCAAAGCGGCACCCAACCCGGTCGCTATCGCCTAGAAGCTGTCGCTAACAGCAGTTAGCGACAGCTTGCTAATAGGGCGTTTGAATTATCGCCGCTTTAGCGGGAAAAAGTCCCGCTAAAGTGGCGATAGAGCCCTTGATAATATGCCCCCAATTGTCTTACCAAATTACAACATCACTTTAGGTAAATATATAGTCCAACAAACTGCCCAGACGCATTTTAGGAGGGCACTCGGTCGCAAACCAGCCATCCGGCTTTCCCACTTGATTCTCCGTGACAGCCCAAAATTAATATTCCATGCCTGACGCGTTTCGATGAAAAAATCATCTTCCTCATAGGCTTGTTAAAGTTACCACAACGGAGGCTCTTTGTTTTTATTATCGCATGCGTGTTTATTCACTTCCCCTTAAATAGGCTTTGCATAGTGCGACCATATAGCATGCTGGGAGCTGTAGTTCCATTAGTGAGCCAACATAATCCCTAAGTGGGTTCCTGCTAGTAACTCATCTTTAAAACATATTTTTTCCTTGGTAGGACTCTGGGCAGGCCAGGAGAGTCTTTGCCCTTCGGTTTGCGGCACTGCACGGCCATCGATCAGTTCCCAGCCGCAGCCTCTCTTCCCATTGCGCGAGATGGTGCACCTCCCCAGGACAGGACTGCCCTGCAATAGATAGTCCAACAAACTGACCAGACACATTTTAGGAGGGCACTCGGTCGCAAACCAGCCATCCGGCTTTCCCACTTGATTCTCCGTGACAGCCCACAATTAATATTCCATGCCTGACGCGTTTTGATGAAAAAATCATCTTCCTCATAGGCTCGTTAAAGTTACCACAATGGAGGCTCTTTGTTTTTATTATCGCATGCGTGTTTATTCACTTCCCCTTAAATAGACTTTGCATAGTGCGACCATATAGCATGCTGGGAGCTGTAGTTTCATTAGTGAGCCAACATAATCCCTAATTGGGCTCCTGCTAGTAACTCATCTTTAAAACATATTTTTTCCTTGGTTGGACTCTGGGCATGCCAGGAGAGTCTTTGCCCTTCGGTTTGCGGCGCTGCACGGCCATCGCTCAGTTCCCAGCCGCAGCCTCTCTTCCCATTGCGCGAGATGGTGCACCTCCCCAGGACAGGACTGCCCTGCAATAGATAGTCCAACAAACTGCCCAGACGCATTTTAGGAGGGCACTCGGTCGCAAACCAGCCAAAGCAGCAAAGAGATGGCGTACACTCAGTGAGCCCTCCGAAGTGAATAAAGGGGGTGCCAGTCACTCACTGCACACTCCTGCAGGGGAATCGCTGTTTCCACTTTGAAATGCAGTTCAGGTTCCTGCCTGCCCTGCAAAAGGCGGACCGGCTGTTCAATCAGCCAGTTCATCTTTCACTAATGCACTGCCTTCATTCATGAATGATTTGGGGGCAGCACATTATATGTAATATGGTGTGCTGTCCCTGTTTCAGCCCAGCACACATAGTTAAATGTGTGCCATAGCACAAACTTTAGAATGACCCAGGTTGTAACAATACTTTCCAGGAAGAGAAACTCAATGTGTCTGTTTGCCCTATAAAAAAACAGCAACAAGTCTTATTTTATAGGTACCTAAACTAAACTGCTGCAAGTAATATGGAGCAACAAAATCTGTTCACAGCAGTGGGATTTCATATACTAAGATGGATTGAAGCCTCCCAGACCTCAGAAACAAATGCTAAGTTAAATTACCTCACCTTCCTGTTTATTGAACTCTGGACAGTTGCAATTCTCCTTGCAGTTTTTTTCACCCTATGACACTGTTACCATACTATATTGAATGAAAGGATAAAGGCTTAGACAATGATCCTGGTATAATCCTGGAATGGATAGAATCATCCCTTAGCATTCTCCACTAGAAGATCAGGATGGAGGATTCAAATTACCAGTTACAGGGTATCACCTTGATATACCCCAAAATGTGTTTATATCCATTCCCTTGTATTCAACATTATATGTGTCTGATTGACAAACATTAATCATTATCAACAGGACTACCAAAAGAATGAAAGTAATACACATGTCCACCTTCATCTGGATAAGGAGGGGGTATGCTAGCAACATAAAGGGCCCGATTCTGATGCGGGTTGGAAAAGCTTCCCGACCGAGGGCCTGATTCTGATGCGGTTAGGAAGGCCTCCTAACGGCATTTGCTCCTTCCAAATCGGATCGGGAACGTGTCTTCCCGACCGAGGGCCCAATTCTGATGCGGTTAGGAACAAATGTTCCCATTGAAGTCAATGGGAGTTCAACCAAATCGTATCTGGAAGCATCCGGATGCATCCTACTCCGCCCGTCGGACTTTCCCGATCCGAGTGGGTCGGACACCATTTCCCAACCGATTCGGTCGGGAAGCTTTTCCAACCCGCATCAGAATCGGCCCCAAAGTGTCTTATTCCCTTCTACCAAAGAATAAGAGATGTTTTACTCCGTCATATAGTTTCAAAAGAGAGACCCCTGTTCCAGGTGGCCTAGGTGTCAAGACAGACATACATCGGAGTGACGTAATTGCTAGTGATTTGACAATTACATCCATCTTATAGCTCACTGTCTCCCCATAAATCAGTGCAGTAGTGCAACTAATTAATTTGGGTTCATGTTCTAACAATTCTGCTGAGCAGTTCCTTAGTAATGGCCTGACAAGATTACTACAATTTGGAATAAAAAGGCCTTTCTTGCAAAGGGTGCCCAACAAGGCGGCTAGGTTGGTGCTCAATCTAAAACGGTTGGACCAAAATGAACCTGAGATGAACACACTCCACTGACTCCCTATGACACATAAGAGTAGGTTCAAGGTTCTGTACATTATGCACAAGACCTTCTGGAAAAGAATCCCAATTTGCCTTTTTAATATGGTCCTTCAGTACATCCCTGCTTTGTACCTCCTATCTACCAAATTATATATAATTATATATAATTCCCCAATCAGAATTCAAATACTTGAACATGGACCAGGCGTCTTCAACAAACTAGCCTCATTTTCTGAAAGATGCTGAAATCTGAACTGTTTAAGGCATTATTGGATTTATCTTCAGGTGTTGTCTATGATTGTTTCTGGGGTGCTTAGATTTCTGTTTGAGTTAGAGAAGTCTGTCTTTGGTAATGGCTACTATTCTCAGTTTGCTGGATGTGATATTTACATTCTGTTTAAGATCTGTTGATTTTGCCATTCTTGGAGTGTTTGTGCCCGACTTCACATTTTAAGCCCTGCGCAAATTGTGGTTGGACAAAGAATTTTCCCGTGTACAGTTTTGCAGAAAGGTAAGGCCCCAATTTCGTGTTTGCCATGCAGTAAAACTGTAAAGTCATGTCCCCTCTCATTGTTTTTCCGGGCGGTTTTACATCCCAGTATTTCTGAATGACTTTTTGAGAAGGTTAATTTATTGTACTGAACATTTATATAGAGTAGTTACAGTGCTTAATTTGTAAAAGAATGAGTGCCAAAAGCTCTTCTCAGAAGCCCGCAGCCGGTGCAAATAAATGTCAGCACCCAATACCAAGTTTGGTTGGTCTTGAATCCACCTCATGCCCTTTTAATCCACTACCCAACACTCCCTGGACCTTTCTCTTGCAGGTTCCTTCTTTCTCCCTTAATGACGAGTTTTCTGTCTTTCTAATCCTCCATCTTTCCGCTTTGTTCGTTTTTTTCCCTCTCTTGCACTCGGAGAATGTCTGATGCTGAAAAATAAGGCCCTCATTTACTAAAAAGTCATGCAATGCAGCAAGACAACTTACTGCACTGCGTGAGAGAGAGAGAGAGAGAGAGAGAGCAGGAATGTGCCTTATCTACATCCATAATAGGACCTAAGATATGTCACAATCCTGTTCTCTCCCTGCCTAGCACCACCGCAGGCACCCTTGCAACATTGTGCAAGGGTGCCTGTGTTACTGGCAGGATCGTTTTTGTGTAGAAAGGGATGCCTTCTTGCACAAAAACAATTCTAAGAGGCATTTTCCGATTTCTATGTATGCTGCAGAATGCAGCACACATAGGAAGAGGAAATAATGAGGAGAAATAAAAATATTTTTCCTCGGTATGCCTCTTTTCGGATGGCGTAACAGGTTGACTATTCCCAGGTTTACTATTCTTAGTACATCTGGGAATGTACTAAAATCCATAAGTGCATGTGTGGGAACACCCACACTCCCCCCATGGAACCCCTTGCATTATTCTAGATTTACTAGTTTTACGTTGTTCTAGATTTACTAAGCCATACAGAGCCACACAAGGTGGTTCAGCGTGACTTAATAAATCTGACTTGTGGGCTTGCATTGCCTTGCGTGATGCAAGGACAACGTAATCAAGCTCTTTGGAAATCTGGGCCTATGTGCCGGTCCTAAGAAATTCGTTTTGGTGGCCCCCTCCATCAACCACAGGTTCAAAGTAAGCACTGGAGTAGAATTTCCCTGATGGAGTCACAATATGCTTCACTTTGCATTAGGCTTCTGTCCATCCCCTCTAAGGGCTTGATGTATCAAAATTAAATCCAACTTCTAAATAGCGAGTAACACTTAATTGCTATTTAGAAATTGCAAAACGCTATTTTCTATGAGATCAGTATCTTAAATAACGATTTCTTAGGAATCGTTATTTAAGAATACTAAATCACAATTTAGGAATCAGTATCATTCGCAAATATTGAATGTCACTGTCTCATATTTATGACATCACAGAATCTATAAAAGGCCCTGGAGGAGTGCATTAGGCCACACGAGAGACGTTTTGTCAAAGATCGAAGGAAGAATCTATTGCCATCCGCCCACATTATGCATCATGGCTAGCCAAAATTCCTAAGGGTGAAGGAAGTAGGAAGAATAAAAGAAAATTTAGGAACCAGGGACTTAGACTATTGCCAGGAGAATTTGTCATTGAAAATTATAACCTTTTTGCAGGTCTTCAGCAACTGTTTTGGAGGCTACCAAATGACAAATGTGGGTATTTATTCAGCAGAGGATAAATGTGGTTGGCATGACATACAGGAGTGTGGAAGAAATTTGAAAAAGATGGTATGACCCAGGTTTGCGCATAAAGGAAAGACTTGTGGTAAAAAGACAAGATGCTTCACATATTGGAGGAGGACCAAGTACTGAACCTCCAGAGACACCCCTGGAGCATCTAATTGAATCTACCCGTCAATCAGAGGCCGTGATAGCTGTCAATACCATTGACACATCTGAAAGCACTCCAAGTTTCAAAGGAAATTTTCAAATCCTATGTGCTTTATGTTTTTAAAAAAGTAATATACCTATGTATGTGTAACAGATCATACACACATGCAAATGATTTACTCACGCATGTATTATTTTAAATGTTTAAAATATTTTTTTTAATGCAGTAGACATTTCATGTAGGAACTTGCAATGCATTGTGGCCCATGTAGTCAAGATTATTAGATAGAATATTTGCCCTTGAAGCAAGCTAGTTTACAAATAATCATATCTGGTTTGTAGTGAAACCTTTCAATTGTTTATGAGTCTATCGAGTCAACATATGCTGTATGCAACATTACTGATTACTAATGAGCATATACATTTTCCACATCAGGAAATATTGAGTAGTAATCACAAAGGCACGGTAAACATTGTGAATGTGTAATTAAAACGAATGTCCTTACACATTGCAATGACCTGGCACCCCTCTCACTCCTATTTGATTCTGCTATTGGTGATGCATCACAGGACCCAAACCAACCAATAACATGAGAACAAGATAGCACTGCTCCAGAGGCAAGCCACTGAAGTGATACAAGCAGGGAAAGTGGACTAGCAAGAGGAGCCGACAGATATAGAACAGGAAAGCTGACATGTAGTATGCTCTACTGCTAGTACAGCAACTACTGCTACCCCAACCATTGTGAGATAGGCACAGAAATGATTTCAACACTTAGTATACCAGCTGCATGTAGAAGTGTAGGAAGCACTCAGAGTAGCACAAGATCGACCCAAGCAGTACTTGACACACCTTCACTTGCTGATTTTCAAAGAATTCAAAAAAAGATGCTAAGGGTGCAGGAAAACCAACATCAGGTCCTATGTCAAAATAGTCGCAAGGTTGGTGGCTTAAAAGACACTATGTATGAAGGCTTTGCAGCAGTAGCTCAAAGCTTAAATGAACTTTTGCAGGCCATAGGCACTTTGACTCAATTAATAAATAAGGGATTTGTTCAGACAAGAGGTGCGTCATTGCACAGAGCAACATAAAGTTATGTGTAGATCTGTGGATCGATTTGCAAATGCAATGCATTCTATGCCAACATACAACCCAATTGCAGGTTGATGCTGAAAAAAAGTGTGGATTTATAAAGTAGTTTCTGCCATATTAAAAACTTCCATGAGGACTTACAAAGCACAAATTCACTATGCAAAGGTCATTCTCACCAGATGACAGTCAGGATGTGTTATTAATTTGCCCAGCACAGCAGTGACAGATGCTAAGGGGCAGGAGTAGTGACATTGACATAAAAATACCACATTAGACCACTAGCAAAGGGGGAAAAAACTACATCTATTGTGAATTGTTTAAAATGTTTGAGCAATTTACTTGTTTTTCTGATTCACAGATTTCATGTGATGAAAAAAATATTCATTACTATAGGACAATATCATGTTCTTCATGTTCTTCATCTGTGGAAAAAAGTGTGTTACTCTAATAAACTAGAATTATCAGCATCAATATTCTGAGTATTCTTCTTTAATTCTTACCTTAAAAACAATTCCTTGTAATGTCAGTTGGTTGCCCTGCCCTCTGCTGCCACGGTTGCCCTTGTCCACATTGTGTTGGGGGAGGTGGTGTATCTTCATTAGAACTATCATCCTCAGGTTTAAGTGGTAGCCCCTTTTTTATTGCTATGTTGTGCATAATTGCGCAGGTAGCTATCATTTTACAGTTTGTTTCAGGTGTGTTCTCCAATACTCCTCTGCTTTTATGAAGGCAACAAAACCTCCCCTTCAGAATTTCAAAAGTGTGCTCTTCAACTGATCTTGTTCGCTTATGTGCACGGTTATATCTGTTGTATCAGTTTTCTATTGCAGTGTTTGCATTTATGTAAGGGATCATAACCCGTGGATGAATTTTATATGCGTTGTTACCTACATATAAAGAAAAAGATTATTACACTTTAAGGGCAAGTAATGCAGACTTTATGAAAAGGTTCAATTATCGTGACACTTACCAAGACGCTAGCCATCGTCAAACTCTCACCTTGCCAGCCGTTTGTAAAGGCCGGAATGAAGAAACATGAAGAAGTCGTGTGTGCAAGGATATTTTGCTACTAAATCTGTGATAATACAAGCAGCATTGCAGTCTATTTGAATATTCAATTAATGGTGCTTTTTCGATTTCGATACATATACTCTGTTTCTGAAGGAGGGCATATTTGAATGTGAATGCCATCCACACATCCTATTAAATTTGGAAACTGATCAATGGCATGGAAATCAACCTTGGTAGCATTAGTTTCAGCTGGACAGCTTGGAAAAGAAATATGCAAATGTATTTTAGATAACATGGCATTTAAAAAAATAGCAAAAATCCTTGAAAGGTTACTTGTGATATCCCACCAGCAGCTGCTACTATCCCCTGGTGCTACCTGAGGCTAGAAGGTGGAAGGAACAAAGCACCTGTACATGTGGGTATGGCCTGGGTACACCGTGTTTGCCATCCTAAAATTGGATGAAGTTCATTAATAACATCCATAATAACCTGCCTGCTCTACCTGTATTTGGAAAAGACCTCCTCCTCAGTGTACTCAAATAAAGTAACACATATCCTAAAAACCCATTCGTTTCTCCTCCTATGTCCTTGTGGTGCAGCCAGGATTGGCATTCACCTCACCAGACCATATAGTGCAGCCATTTTAAAAGGTTGTAATGTAAGTCCCCCCCCCCCTTTATATTTTGCACCTGGTTACCACCTGTTTCAAAGTAATGGTATATTGTTCATGCAATGTACGTCTTTTGAGACTATTTGATATTTCTGAATGCTTCATTCATGAAGATAGCAATTCTCTAATGCAGAATCGGTATTTACGATTCGCTATGGTAGCTTGCAAAATACTGATTCAGTAATGTTTCAGTTTGTTGTGCTACTTTAAAAAAATCCTTCCTTAGAGGCTTTGGTATGTTGAAAAGGGCATTTTTTGCATGTGCAAACTCATTTGCAACTGATTACAGACTCTTAAATCGTTCATACATCAGGTCCTAAGTGCATGGCTTGTGGGTCAGCGAGTCTGCAATTATCAATCAAAGGGAACTAAGACTTTGGGGCATATTAGCAAGGGCACTATCGCCACTTTAGCGGCACTTTTTGCCGCTAAAGCGGCGATATTCTTATCGCCCTATCAGCAAACTGTCTCTAACAGCAGTTAGAGACAGTTTTCGGGCATTAGCGCCCGTGTTTTACTGCTTTGCATGTCAGCGATATTTATCGCTAATGACATGCAAAGTGGGCGTTCCCGACGAACAAACCTGGGAAACACCCACTAACAGGCCTATCGCCTATTAGCAAGGTGGCCATGGCCCCAGTTAGCGACGTGAAAAGTCGCGCTAACCGGGGTCATCGCCATTTATTTAACACCTGCAATTAGCAGGTGTTAGCCATATCTAACATGGGGGGGTGGATTATGCTGATACGACCACAGGGTTATCGCCGTTTTCCATGAAACATCGCTGGAAAACCAGCGATGTTTCATGGAAAACACCGCTATGGCTGGAATAATTATCGCCATAGCGCTAAATGTCGCTAATACAGCGTTAGCATGGCAAATTATTCCGACGATAGCCGGCGATAAAAAAGTGCTCGCTAAACACGCTTTGCGATGTTTAGCGCCCTATGTTCGATCAGACTTTTCATGTAGTTAATTTGAAACATAAATTTGATGTTAAAAAATAAATATATGTCTATCAGTTATATCTCTCAAAATATATTGCCTATCTAGCTATATCTAATTAAAAACATCACTTTTCGCTCCATCAGTCCTACTGCCTGATCTATTTTATTTATAGTTCAAAAATGCAGAGTAACAATAGTTGAAAATGTCACCAGTCTGAGATACAGAGCTCACCTGCCCAGTCCAGCAGGATCCATAAGATGCAAAGCTCAAAAGAGCATGGGGAGAGGAGTTGGCCTAAAGCCTAGTACGGTCGACCTCGAATCTGGGGAACCGGATTCGAGTCTCGGCAATGACGCTGAACATCATGTGATTCTGAGCAAATCACTTAATCTACCCGTGCCTAACAAAAATGGATGTATCTTCATGTAAAGCAACTGGTGCTATTATGTAAAGCCTCGGATACCCGATACCGGGTCAAGTTCTCACTATATCTATATTAAAACTCCGTAAAAAAAAAAAATAATAATGACTCAAGGACACTGAGACAGGCAGACCCAGCCTTCAATTACCCCACTGGTTCCTACTGAGGATAGTGTCCAATACTAGTGACTGGTCCTTTGCTCATAAATACTGTTTCAAGAGAGCTACAGAAGAAAGACATTTCATGTCGATAACAGGCATGTGACAGACTATGGCAGACAAGCTTGTCTTCATCTGGTGTAATTTCAGGAGGCATTACCACTGTATATCCAGGACTCTTTTCCGAGGCACTGCCAGCCGCACATTACAAAGCACAAAATAAGCAGAAAGGTCAAAGAAAGATATTCTAATAATGGGTATCATTTTACAGAAGCTGTGTGTCCCTATTAATGTTGCATCTATTCACTGAGGTATTAAAGTAGGGGAATAATAAAAATACGCAATTTAGCAATACAAAATACACATTTGAAACTATTTAACACTCAAGCACATCAATTTGGCATTTTTATTTCAAATGAAGATCTGTGTCTCGCGGGTGGCATTCCTGTCGCTGCCATTTGCATCTAAAGTGTAATGTTATGCCCTGAAAAAGACCATTCGATAGAATATGGCGTTTTCTGATATTAATATCGCCTGTACCTATTTCATGCCTGATGATTTTGGAGAATAACGTGTGGAAATTACTGTAAACCTCCCTTGGCACCAAAAGGCCACCACAGATATTTCTGTACTTCAGCGGGAGGTATACAGTACTCCAGTCACACATCCTGGGTATGTTCTGAAAATGTTTGCAAGGCTCAGTAGACGGCAAAATTACCTTTAACCCGATTACTAGTCATATTCAATTCTCCCTTGCATCATAAGAAGGTTTAAAATGACTTCCTTAAATACTGATTGGCAAAATATAACCATGTACGTTTGTTTAGGAGGCAGCTCTCCGCCGTTTTAGCTCTGCAGCCGCTCGACACGGTTTATTTCATTCTGTTTCTGGGCCGCGTGAGCTTAGGCAGGCTCAGCCGAGGCATACATAGCATTGCTGTGCGCATATCCTTCAAGGTAGCCTTGAGTGTCTTTGCAACTGCTTAGAAATGACAGTAAAAGACGGGTGATTGATTCCCCGACTTAAAGAAGACATCCGAGCATGATATTAAATTGTGCATCTGAGTACACCACGTGACCACCGCTCTTCCCAGCACTCAGAGCCCACTTCAAGTTCTTAGAGATCAGATATTATTAGTTTTAAATACAAGACTATAAAACGGTATAAAAATAATACCGGAACGGTACTATAATACTTGAATAATAATTATAAACTTTAAGCAAACAGATCTAAGAGTACCTTACGAGCAACATTCGATGTTATCAGGAGTTAACTAAAAAAGTAACACTATAGTAACTATCCCTAAATATTTGTTGCAAACACATTTGGAATATAGACTAGTGCGCCCATGCACTTTCAGTGACCTGGCCAAAGAGGGCATGAAACAGCTGAAATTGGATCATAAATTCAAAGCTGTTCTGACCAGGGGCCCCCAAAATACGTTTTACCCAGGGCCCCCAAAATCCTTAAGATGTCCCTGGCCTCAAGATGCATTAACCCCTTCGGTGCTCAGGACGGCCCCCGGCCGTCCGACGTCATGGTGGGCGTGTGCAGAGGACGGCCGGGGGCCGTCCGAAACACGCCCACTCATTGATTCTCCCGCACAGCGCCGAAGGGGTTAAAGAAAACCTAGGGCGAGATGTACAAAGCATTTTACCCATTAAATACTTTTTGCGATGCACCAACCCTATTTTGCGAGCCGGTAACCTACTACCGACTCGCCAAATAGGGTTTGCGAGTCGCTAATAGGAAGGGGCTTATTAACAGCGTCCCTTCCTAATAGTGAGTTGCACTGGTATGTAGGAATGTTTTGCGACCAGGAATGCGATTGCAAAACATATGCAGTTAGCACCATCTCCTAGTTGGTGGTAAGCCATTCACAAACGGGAAGGGGGTCCCCTGTGTGAATGTGGGCGCCAGCATTTTTTAAGAGCAGGCAGTGGTCCCACGAACCCAGTGGCATAGCTATGGAGGAGCGGTCCGCCCCGGGCCGCACTTTTTTTGGGGCGGCAGCATTTCACATGAGGTGAGAAATTTCGGCGAGGCAAGCTAAGTGGTTTTCTTTTTTTTATGTATTTTTCCTCGTCGTTGTCTGTTGACTCCCCCCTGCTCTTATCTGCCCCGCCCGTCACTGGGCAGCAAACTCAGGGACCACCCCTTTAAGGAAAACGGGCTGCATTGCAAAAAAAAAATGCTTAATTTAAAAAGCAATCACAGACATGGTGGTCTGCAGACCCGAAGCAGACCACCATCGCTGTGAGGGCAGGCCATTCCCAATAGGTCGCAAAGGGAGAACTACCTCGTGAATATTAATGAGGTAGGCCTATTTGTGACCCACTGGGAATCGCAAAATGTGTCTAAGACACATTTGTACATGGGTGCTTGCGATTTCCTAATTGCAAATCGCAATTAGGAAATTGCAAACTGACTTCTTTGTAGATCTGGCCCCTGGTCTAAAATGACCGCAGATGTGCATGGATGTGACATAACTCTTGCTCATGTATATGTTATAATGTGTGCACACAACTGTTTCATGATGCATACACATGCCTGTGTCATGATACGTGTGTGCACATGCATAATAATGCAGGCAGCTATTTTTAATTCACCATCAGCATAGCAAACGTCCACGGTAGAACAGAAAACTAAAATGAAAAAAGGCAAAGCACCTGGCCAACAGAATTTAGCAGCTTTCGGGCACTCATAAAAATGTTTCTCCTATCACAGGACGGGCAATGGAAGTGGGATGGGCAACATCGGAGAGGGAGGAAGGGGGGGACGGGGTGCGGCGGGGAGAGATGGAAAGACAGCACCATGGTGTAAAATATTTAATATTAATATGGAGAAAGGGTGGGGAGTACCACAGGCAGCTTTGGGGAGTGGAGAGGGAGAGGGAAAAGAGACCACACAGTGGAGATTGCTAGGAAACACACACACTTCCATGGAGTGCTAAACTAAGCTAAAGAAAGAGTTCTCTTGTGAATGTAGTAAAACGATTCAGCACATCCAATCAGAACACTGTGAGACTGAAATGCTCCTGGGAGTGACAAACATAAGAATACAGAGGAAAGACATCAAATAGGGAGCCAATAACTAAAATAGACAACAAAGGCATTCAACCATGAGCATGGAACAGGCACAAAGCCCACTCTAAGTATAGGTTATGTATTGGCAACTATAGGTCTACTTGCTGACACCTAAGAATTTCTGACGTTGAGACCGAAAAGTGGAAACTAAGTGATTTATTAATAGCAAAGGAAAATGACAGATTTTAAGGTGTTGATTTGAGGTTGTAATTTGAGGACTCAACAGATCCACAACAGATCCACATGTTTAAAATTGTGAGATTAGCATGAATGCCCTCTGCCACAATGAATAGTATATAGATTTCTATATTTTTCCTTTTTAAAAATAGCTAGTGTCTGTTTGTTTCCTTTTCAACTTAAATATATGATTATGTAATCTGTTACATCTGGGATAAGAGAGAAAAAATCACGGTTTAACGATGAACTGTATCTCGGATAACAAAATGTTTTTTGCACAAGTACATTCCACTTAGGTATACAAAAACAGAATTTGAAATTCTACATCATTATGTATAGTATTATGTATTTTGCTGTCATAGTGGTGATTTTTTTGCACCTGTAAAGACTTAATAAGGTTGCCAGATTTGAAGTCAAGATGGAGCCTAAACTACTCCCTAAACCAAGAATACCTCCAAAACCTTCACTGAATTTACGTATAGTATTATGTATTTTGCTGTGTTGGTGAGTGAGTGGGTGTGTAAGTGGTATATGGGTGATTAAGTGCATATGTGGAAGGCAGTATAGATGAGTGTTGGAGTATATGAGTGACTGTTTGTGTGAGTGAGTGATTGTGATGGTGGCTGTATGGGTGAGTGTGTGCTTGTGTCACTGACAGTATAGGTGAGTATGTGTTAGTATCTGTATGAATAATTGAGTGGGTGTGTGTATAACTGTATAGGTGAGTATGTTGCTCTGTGATTGACTCTATGGGTGAGTGAGTAGGAGTGTGAGTAACTCTATGGGTGACTGACAGTGTATGAGAGGCTGTATGGGTGTATGAGTGGATATATCAGTGGCTGTATTAGTGAGTGAGTTGGTTTATGAGTGGTTGTATGGGTGACTGAGTGGATGTGTGTGTAGACATATGAATCAGCGAGTGGGTGTGTAAGTACTGGTATGAGTGTGTCAATGGTTTTGAGAATGCTAGTGTGGAAGTTGGAGTGGGTGTTTGAAAGGTTATATTGGGGTGTGAGTGGGTGTGTCAGAGATTCTGCGGATGATGTCATCAGTGATGTCATATGAGATGTATTAAGTGATGTCACTGACTATGTCATAAGTGATGTAATATGTGAGGTCATAAGCAGTGCATTGCGGGGCGTGAGTTATAATTAGCTCAGCTAACTATAACTGCTGAATTTCTCTGGTTTTGTGCGAGTGAAATGTCAGCCTAACTATAATGCCCCTGTAACCTTTGGTTTTTTCAGTTAATTTCTAAGTTTTTTAAAATTATATTTCCTAACTATAAAGCCACTTAGACACCAATTGATAGACTGATACAGGCATTCACACAATCTAGTCACTTACCCATACATTCACTGAGATGAATAATCACTGAGTTATACGGTCAGTCGCGCACCCACTGAACCATCCATACAGGCACTCATACACCCGCTGATTCATCAATACACCTTGGTATATATATTTAAAAGCAAACACAAGGAGATGATGGATGGAGCGCCGAAACTTTTCAGACACTCACCCCCAGTGACAGATCTGGGTTGAATCCATCATCGTTCTTTAGCTTACTTCGCCACCTCTGTTCAGACCCAGCTATATGCAAATCAGTCTTGACCCTGTGCCTCATGGGAACAGTCCAGCCCAACTGCCAAGCCAGTTCTTCCCTGAACCAAAAACAAGCATCCTGGGACCGGTTTCGGGGTAACACCCCTCATCAGCCAGGCTAGCTTGAATCCAGTGGCAAAGTGAGCAAGGGACCCACGTCTGGGCATACCCTGCCAACTTAGGGCGAACAAAGCAAACACAAGGAGATGATGGACGGAGCGCCAAAACTTTTCAGACACTCACCCCCAATCACAGATCTGAGTTGAATCCATCATCGTTCTTTAGCTCACTTTGCATCTCAGTTCAGACCCAGCTATATGCAAATCAGTCTTGACCCTGTGTCTCATGGGAACAGTCCAGCCCGAACTGCCAAGCCAGGTCTTCCCTGAACCGGAAACAAGCATCCTGGGACCGGTTTTGGGGTAACACCCCTCATCAGCCAGGCTAGCTTGAATCCAGTGGCAAGGTGCGCAAGGGATCCACGTCTGGGCATACCCTGCCAACTTAGGGCGAACAAAGCAAACACAAGGAGAAGATGGACGGAGTGCCAAAACATTTCAGACACTCACCCCCAGTCACAGATCTGGGTTGAATCCATCATTGTTCTTTAGTTCACTTCACCTCCTCAGTTCAAACCCAGCTATATGCAAATCAGTCTTGACCCTATGCCTCATGGGAACAGTCCAGCCCGAACTGCCAAGCCAGGTCTTCCCTGAACCGGAAACAAGCATCCTGGGACCGGTTTTGGGGTAACACCCCTCATCAGCCAGGCTAGCTTGAATCCAGTGGCAAAGTGAGCAAGGGACCCACGTCTGGGCATACCCTGCCAACTTAGGGCGTACAAAGCAAACACAAGGAGATGATGGACGGACCGCCAAAATGTTTCAGACACTCACCCCCAGTCACAGATCTGGGTTGAATCCATCATCGTTCTTTAGCTCACTTCGCCACCTCAGTTTAGATCCAGCTATATGCAAATCAGTCTTGACCCTGTGCCTCATGGGGACAGTCCAGCCCGAACTGCCAAGCCAGGTCTTCCCTGAACTGAAAACAAGCATCCTGGGACCGGTTTTGGGGTAACACCCCTCATAAGCCAGGCTAGCTTGAATCCAGTGGCAAAGTGAGCAAGGGACCCCGGTCTGGGCATACCCTGCCAACTTAGGGCGAACAAAGCAAACACAAGGAGATGATGGACGGTGCGCCAAAACTTTTCAGACACTCACCCCAGTCACAGATCTGGGTTGAATCCATCATCATTCTTTAGCTCACTTCGCCACCTTCGCCATCTCCTTGTGTTTGCTATATATATTTCAAACTCATAAACTTTTTAAAAACACTCACAGTCATTAGAAAGCTAAAGTTTGTTTTGGCCTCATGACCGTGTCTTCAAGTCCTCTAACTGGGAGCCGCCATTCTGTTGATGTTGCGGTCAGCCAATCAGACTCTTCGGTCCTGTACTATGAAAGTCCTGCGAGACCAACCATCCTGATATCACTAACATTTGAACCTTAATTTCTCAAAACCTGTCAAACAGATTTACACCAAATCACAAAAGCACAGATCTAGCTTCTCGACAAATTTAGTGTAATTCTGTTCAGCAGCTTTTTTGTATCCATCTGTGCTGCTCCTCCTTTGGGGTTTCTTCTTTTATAAGTTCTTTAGTAAAGTCCCAGTGGCATGTCACCACACCACCATCAAAAGACCATCACATGGTTATGGTCACATCATGGCACCTAAAAGAATTGAAACATCAAGCTTTTTTCCCCATGCATGTCACGAGAAACAAAACTTAGGAAGTCCACATATGCCTAACATTGCTAAAAAGAATAACAAATATCAGTTCATGGTCAGAGTAGACATTCCTTCACACAGGAACATTTCACAGTTAAGATTCGAATGTATGTCAAGGAACTGTTAAATTCAGAACAAATATGTTACATTACTCATGTAGAGAAAAATTCATTGTATTAGCTTCAGAGGGAAGGTCATTATCAGTGGAAAATAAGCATCTCAAAAGAAGGAAAGAAGGTCTTAATCTAGCATTGCATGTTAGAATAAAATAAGCGTTAACTCTACCTTATTTAAATGAATTGTTTTATACTAATGCACAGATCAACGTATGAACTTCATGAGCATTTTTACATCAATGTCTACTTATTATTATAACCTACCTACACAAATATTTTCACATTATTTCATGAATGCACATTTTTCAAAGTTCAAAAGTTTAATTTTGTTTAAATGTTTTCATATTCCATAGCATGTCAAGTTCATATCTCATTTCTAACACATAAGGATCAATTTTTAAATGGTTCACATTAGCAATAGACAATATAACACTACACTACTCCAATTCAGTAAAAGTTTCCATTTATAAGCATAAGTTTCATTAGTTCAACTCCTTTTATATATATTAATGTTACTCTACGTGTGTTTTCTTCATCTTTTTTTTTAAAAGCACAGTTTTACAATGCTTCTACTACACTAATCTCTATTTCATGTTTCCCTATCTATCATGTGTAATGTAAAGTTTCACTCTTTTCATATTCTTCATGTGTATATGTGTAGTGTAATTAAAATTCTCAAAATCTCCCGACATCAATTTCATACAACTCATGACAATAGCACACAGAACTACACCTCATAGTGTAACTAATGAGACACATTTTATTTTTTTACTTACAGGATGAGAAGCATCATTGTGTCTTGCATGGCCATGCATGTTGATTGAATGTAATGGTATTATTGAGAATAAAGAGGAAGAACTAAAAAAATGTCTATTAACATTTAAAAAAAACATAGCAAAAAATAAGTGCAATTGTAAAGAAAAAGATTTTTAATCTGTGAACTTAATTTGGATACAAAATCATCAAAGAAAAAAATGAGAATCAAAATTCTTTAAAGCAGGCAGAGTGGAGTTGCAAAATCCTCAGTATGGCCTATTCACCAACTGCACTTTGTAGTGCATTTAGTAGTACTACTTACAGACTACAAAACAATATTCACTAACCTATGTGCAGAGACCTCCTCCACCTCCCCATGTTCTCTATGAGGAGATCTCTGCCCGATGCTTATGTTTTATTAGTAAATGTAGGAGGGACAGGTTGGAGTCGCTGAAAATTGGAGGAATATGTACTACAAACATGGAAGGGTTTAGGGAGGGGTAAGGATGGGTTAAGGGAAGGTTAAAGAGGGGTTTAGGGAGGGCCATTCACCCCCTCACAAAAAGGTAATCCCATTTCTATTCACAAATTGCACTTCTAAAGTTAATACAGCCAAAAAGAACCCCAAACCAGCCACAAACATACTCCAACTCAGCCTTTGACTCAGTCTAGCACAGTACATGGTAACTGGCAGGTACTTCAACACACTCCCATAGAAAATAATGGAAGCTGGATAGGAAATAATATTAAAATGAATTAACCTATTTTGACTTTAAAATGTAAATATAATTTTTTATTTAATGTTTTATATACATATATATGTGTATATATATGTATATACATATACTTAAAAACAAATAAAATGTTACTGCATATTTTAATAAACATTAGAAATTGTAAAATTGCATGATATTTATAATTTTGGGAAAAAAACTAAAATTAACTCTATAAACAACTTTTAGAAATTTTAATACATAAAATAAACATACAAATTTTACTGTAGGTGGGATTTTTTAAATAAATCTGTAAATAATTATGTATTTATCTGTAAATGAATATTTTTATCTGAATTAAATATATTAACATTTTAATACACTTTTAAAACAGTTATACTATAAAATATTTGTTCTATGTCTACACAAAATATGTAAAATAAGTTTGCATTATTATTTTACATTAAAATATTTTTATTAGTTTTTATAAGTTTGATAAACTGTCTTACTTTTCCCTATATTTTACCCTGGTTGCGGAGAACTTTGCTTACATGTGAAAAGTTACCAGTAGTAATGTTACACTTGCACGTTTGTGTAAAGACCACTGAGGGGTAGCAGGTAAGATAAATGGTCTTTATTCAATGAATGCCGTGACACCAGTATGCGTCACTTCTCGGTACAAGGAATCCGTCTCAACTCTTTCCAACCGTCGCCTATGCCCAAGGTTCTATTCCAGAACACAAGGACGTCATAGAACCTTGGGCAAGTGCTCGCGGCCAGGAAGCGCGAGGCATGTTCAATGGGCACGAGGCAATACAACATTACACATCTCCTTTTTATCAACAAAACAAAGAGAATTGCAATGGTAGAGAGGGTGGCTGGAAGGGAGGAGGGGGGGAAAGGAGAAGAGAAAACAAGGGAGAAAAATAGGGGTACCATACAATGTACATGTGCAAATAAGGGTAATAAATATGACTGTAAACCACGGGATACAGAAGAAAAAGGAGGGTGGTTATTCACATATAAAATCTCGCAACCTTGCGGGTAACCTGACTTCTCTGCGGTGTCTTCTCACAACAGGTGCCTTTGTGGCAACTTCCCTTCCGTGGGGATCATTGTGAAAGGAACAACATTGTTCAGCGTTGGCATTGTCATTGTTTTGGATATTATTTTCTCTACTGGTGACGGGGTCACGTAGTGTCTCATCATCAGTCTCCTCACTGGGAGAATTACCTCTTTTCTCAATCTGAACAACGTCACCACTTGGAACAATCATTTTACTAGAAGATCTGCCTACAGTATCGTCAAGGTTGCAATCCCTACTGGTGTCATCATCCAGAAGCCAATCGTATTTAAGGGAGGTAGAGGGCCTGTGATACTCAGGACCAGTTTGCTGTTGAGCTGCAATCCCTTCTCCCCTGCACAAGGATAAGGACGAAAAATGCCAAATCTTTCCGTCACTTAATAGAGCCAAATTGCAGAAGATTTTCTTGACTATAAAATGTTATGAACAGCCTCTCACCTGATCTCCAGTTTTGTTCCTCATCTGATGTTGACTGTTCCCTAATCCCTCCGAAAATTACAAGAATGGCAAGGAATAAGTACTCTGGCCAATCCTATAAATCTCTGGGGGAAGGGGGATTGGATTGAGAGAAAAAGAGAGACAAAACAGGTTGTGGTTACAAATTCTGTTTACGTCCTGGATTACGTCTCTCTGAAGGGGATGGACACTGGAGGGTGTTTTTCAACTCGATAGGGTGGAGAATTGTGATTGATTGAGGGTACTGCACAAAAGAAAATACTACGTTAACTTATGGTATCTTCAACCATTGTTACCTTACTACTGAGTAATAATATCAACACTCAATAAACAATAAAGCATACCAGACTCTAACAATAGTTTCTGCGTCTTTCTGTTTGGCTTTCTTCCGTAGGTACTCTTATCTCAAGTTTCTTGTTTTTTGCATTAAATACCTATAAATGACATTACAATTACTCACTGTTCTAATTCTGCCTCTTTTCAAATAAACTGTTTTGCGTCAAAACTTTTCAACATACCTGTTCTTGGTATTCGTGAGACTTAAAATGCTGCCAAACTGGAAATAAAAAAATATCAAGAAAACAAACTCTGCAAGAATTGCACTTTTAAATTGTGTTCTACTAAGTTCTCTTTACATAATGGGTTAATTAGTTTCTCAACAACACTGTTCGTTGTATTGTTCGCGCAATGCCACACGTAAATGTCCTTATGGATTTTGGAGCATGCTCGAGTTCTTTGCCCGTGATTCTTATTAACAAAGTTCTGATGGCTTTATAGAAACACGATTGTTCACAGTGTTTTCAGTCTTAACATCCGTTCATTGTTTCTTTTAACCAACAATTAACTCGTTCTGATTTTTTTAAAATTAAAATAAAATCTTACTGCTGTTCTTCTAGGAAAGAGAGTTTCACAATACCATGTGTTCCGGTGGTTGCTAGGAAACAAGTCAACAGCTCTTGTTTTTTCTCTTTTCAGGGACTGGAAGATGCTGGAGGGAAGGATTTCGATGAAACCCAGGAACCGGAACTTGCAGCCTTGGACGAAGGAGGAATGCCGGAAGACTTCGCTGGAGGAAATCGGAGCTCGACTGGAGACAGGTGAGTACCGCCGATGTGCAAATGAGACGAAGCACTGTTCAGGCAGCGGGCGCGGTTTAAATACCCTCGCGCCCGCTTCAATCTCAAACACGTGTCCACGTTTCCAGCAGGTGTCACGCGTTTGAAGTGAACTGTTAAATTTGGCTTCTGCACGTGGGCACGATGCAAACTGAAGGTTTGTTCACGTGTATGCCTCATGCAGCTTGCTTCCTGATTTTAATGTATGCATAACAAGTGCAGATTCAATTCACCAAAGTTGCAGCTTGAATAATAAAGTTCTTTTAAATACTTCACGCAAACTATGCTGCCATATGTGTTCCTTTATACTTCCAATAATTCTATGCTAGCATAATAAATTTAAATACCATAAAAGATCAATGACAAAGTCAAGAAATCAATGACAAGTTCCTGCCACTCTTGTCACCTGTAACACAAAAGACTGTGAAAAGTGGCCGTGGCCCTTTTTGATAAAACCACTTTTTCTTACTCTAACTTTATCACCTACGCAAATGCTGACAGGTTTACAACCATGTCTGGAATCGTAATACTTCTTGCTAGTCAATTGAGAGTGTAACAGTTTTTCCTTCACCCTTTCAGTGGACCAAGCTACCTTCTTGGGTGCCAACCACCCTACATTATCTTTGGTGATTGGGGTTCTGCCTCTTAATAACGCAACGGGGCTAGAGCCAGTAGACTTGGATGGTGTGATTCAGAAAGCCCATAGGTTATGCATCAATTCTTTCCTCCAAGAAAGGTCATTGTGGTTTTCAAGTTGGATACTACCTTTTTATGACTCGGTAAATCTCTCAACTGCACCATTACTAGCCCGGTGGTACGGAGAGGTGGTTTTATGAGTGATACCATTATCCATTATGAATTTTCTGAAATCATCAGAGGCAAATTGAGGACCATTGTTGGTCACAATGCACTTGGGTAAATCTTCTCTTAAACATAACTTCTGCAAGAAATTAATGATGGTCCAGGTATCAGCTTTACGTACAACCTCTACTTCAGGCCATTTCGAAAAGTGATCAACTACAACGATGAGAAATAACTGTTCACCGTTCTCCCAAATGGGGCCACAAATGTCCATACCTAATCTGGTCCAAGGCATGCTAGGGCTGGAAAGGGGTTGTAAAGGTGGTCTAAAAGTGCGTGGATTTGTCAGAATTCTCACAAGCTGAGCAATCTCTTACTTTTCTTTCAATTTCAAGGTCTAATCGTAGCCACCAGTAGGAATTTTTTTACTCTACTTTTAGTTTTACCAATACCCAAATGTCCTTCGTGGCAAATGTCAAGGAGTTTGGACCAAAGGCAAGCAGGGGGTATAACTTTTCCATTTCTTAGGATAAGACCTCCTTCACATGACAATTCATGTCTCAACTCCCAGAAAGTACGTAAGTGAGTGGGAACGTCTTTTTTGATGGGCCAACCCTCATTGATATACCCTCTCACTTCACATAACATGGTATAAGTTTCCTGGGCTGACAACCATTTGGACTGGGAAATGCAAGGTATTTCTTCTAGTATGTTTGGTACACAGAATGACTCAATATCTGATGTAGGTTTGCCCACATCAGGCAACGGCAAACGACTAAGACAGTCAGCAACAGTGTTTTTGACACCTGGATCATATTGTACATCGTAATTGAAATCCATCATTCTGACATGATATGCGTGCAAGGCGAGGTGAGGCACTTTGTAGTCCTTTGGTAGTGAGGACCTTAACAAGGGGTTTATGATCGCTTCTAAGTGTGACACGATACCCCCATATGTATTGCCTGAAATGTTCCAAGCCCCATGCGCATGCAAGAGCCTCACGCTCTATCACGGAGTACATTTCTTCAGTGGGTATAATAGAGCGTGAGGCAAATGCAATGGTTCTTTCATTGCCAATCTCATCGGTTTGACTCAAAACAGCTCCGAGACCTCTACCACTGGCATCTGTGGTAACAATGCTATGTAGGGAAGGGTTAAACCCCTGTAAAGGTGGTGTTTCACAAATATCATTTTTAATTGTAGTAAAGTCTTCTTCACAAGCACTAAACCATTCAAATTTATTCTTTTGTTTGATAAGTTGTCTCAGAATGAAAGTTTTAGTGGAGAAATCTTGCACAAATTTAGCATAAAACTCCGAGAGACCTAAGAAGGCTCTAACATCATCTTTATTTTTGGGAGAGGGAGCTTCTCTTATGGCAGACAGTAGTTCTTTTTTCGGTTTGATGCCCTCCCCACAAATCTCGTGTCCTAAATATGTGACGCTAGTCTCAGCAAATTTACATTTACGAATATCAGCAGTGAGATTCCCAAGACTTTTGCTAGTTTTGCATCATGTTCATCTCTGTTAGCACCCATGACCATTATGTCATCTTGAAAAATTAGGAGATTAGGCTAATTTTTAAAAAGCATTTGCATTAATCTCTGGAACATGGCCGCAGCAGAGGCCAATCCAAACGGTACCCTTTTGAATCTAAAGCAACCGAAAGGCGCCACAGTCACAAAGGTGATGAAGCATCTACTGTCGGGGTGTAGTGTGACCTGATGGTAAGCTGCTGTGAGGTCAATTGTGGAAAACCACTTGATGCCATTAGTGTGTGACAACATCTCGCTGATCTTGGGTTAGGGGAACTGATCAATGAGGATGTTTTTATTGCGATCACGGAGGTCCACACATAAGCGCAGTTTACCATTGGATTTTTTAGCAACGACCAAGGGTGCGACCCAATCAGCTGATTCGACTGGTTCAATTATGCCAGATTCCTGTAATTTGAGAAGTTCAGCTTCAACTTCACTTTTGATGGAGAACGGAATATTCCTGGACTTGTGAATCCATGGAACCGCATCTTTTTTAAGTTTAATTTTGTGATGGAAACCTTTTAATTTTCCAATGTTATCAGAGAACACTCTAGGATACCTTTTGACAATGAAGTTTTTGTACTCATCTTAAGATTGTAAGGAAAGCACAGGATCTGGGCTGTTTGGATCTAAAATTATGCCCAATTTTCCTTGGTCCATCCAACCAAGCACTGAAGGACGGACAGCAGAGACATACAATTTACCCAGCATTTGTCTACCTTTGAATTGGAAACACGGTTCTCTGTATCCTAAAACATCGATAGGTTCACCAGTGAACGTTTTGGGAGAGATGTCAGGATTGATTAAATGTTTTCCTATAACAGGTACAAATTTTCCAACCCAAACGTTTTTATTAATAATGGTATATGGTGAACCAGAGTCTGCTACTATGGAGATTTCCACACCCCCAATGTTTAAATCACACATAGGTTTCTTACTTTTGCTATTCACATTTAGCATATGTTCATCAACATTTAAGACAAATAGGTTCATGTCATCATCGTCAGAAGAATATACATCATTATCATGGTCTTCTGGTACAACAAAGTTTACATTAGTGTTTGTTTTATGTTTACTTTGACACATTTTGAAAAAATGTCCTATAATACCGCATTTAGAACATTTTTGTTTGAGTGCGGGGCATTTCTTATCATTTGCTAGGTGAAACTTGCAACCACACCTAAAACATTTTCTGTCCCCTGCTAATTTAGTTTTGGGGCTAAAATCTTTCTTCTGAGAATTAGTATCCAAATTAGACTTTTGAACCATGCTTTTAAAATTCCTGACTCTAGCGACCGTAGGATGTTCATCTATACAGGTTTTGTTCTTTTCTTCAGACAAGACTGCTTTGGCGCATCTTTCTGTCAACTCTACACTTTTGACAATGTCAATGACTTCTTGAAGGAATGATTCACCTTTTGCCCACCATTTCTCTTGGATGTTGTGATTAGCAGCTCGCATTACAATTTGATCACGGATGAACTCATCATGTAGTGTGCCAAAGCGACAGGATAATGCTACATTTTGGAGTGCAGCAACGAAATCCTCAACAGATTCTGCAGTACCCTGCTTGCGGTGAAAAAATTTGAATCTATCAATGGATACACAAACTGTGGGTTTAAAGTAGTTAGACAAATCTTCAAGTGCATTGGTGTATTCATTACTTTGGTCCGCCGGTCCGGGTTTCTTGTTGATACGATTGTACATTTTCATTCCTTGTGCCCCCAAGTCAGTGTAGTATTATTTTCTTCTTCCTTTCTGAAGTTAGATCGTCGTCGTCGTCGAAGGTAGAAATGTAGTTCTCAAAGTATTCACGCCATTCTTCCCACTTGAGAGAGGCATCACCTGATGTGGGAATAAAAGGTTGTGGAGGAGAGAGGTTCCAAATATTTCCAGAAGCCATAACGGAGAGAGAAAAGGTAAGTGAGAAGGAAGAGAAAGAAAGAGAAGAAAAATAATTAAAAACTTGCGAGGAAGTAGTAGAGCTCTATGCTAAAAATGAGGATAAAAATTGATAAACTGTGTGCATCAGCGAGTGATGATGCACCAAACAGGTTACAAATGAAGATGAAGTAACCCTAAAAGAAAACACAGCTGTGCGTATCAGTCAAAAGGATAGGAACTGTACGCATTGCTGGGAACAACAGGTTGCGTAAAATTGGATTATTTCTTGATAGCGCACTGAAAGGCAGTAGAATGTGTAATACAGGATGAAATGGACACAACCAGAACCGGTGAATGACCATGAACTGTTGCAGGAGGTGAAATAGCACCAAAAGGTGAAGATGCTGACAGAAAAAATAAAGTTGAAGGTTTGAAGCAGTCACAAAAAAAATAGTTGGAAAGAATGATGCTAAATAGATGCACTTTACAGTGTGTGCATCACTGAAGAAAGCCACAGATGTTGGTAACACAGTGTGTTACATGCACTGTATGGGAAACAGGTGGCTTATATGTTGGTAACACAGCATGTTACAATTAATATGAAAATGCCAGGAATTAACTGGATGCGCATTAAAGTGTGCGCATCACTGATGAGGAGAATATGCTCTTCGGTAATACGAACACGAAGTGTTACTTAAGATAGCCGCCACGCTTTTTGACGTCTAGCCCAATCCAAAATGGCTGACGCGTGCGTTCCAATGACATCACACTTGTACGAAGATGCGTAGTCAGGCCTGTGAGAAGAGTCTGAGGGAAGGCGCTGCCACAGCTAAAAGATCCAGGAATCAGGAAGAAGGATCACACGAGGCAGATCAACATGGCGAGAGATAAGTTTATTATCAGGTAAGAAAATCCCATCGAGGCACAGCATATCACTCGGTCAACAGCCTCAGCACAATTCAAATAAATACATTCTAATCCACCGTAGCGAAGATGCCAGGACCGAGCTCGTGGCATTCTATTGTAACCATGGCATCATGGCATCACAAGAATAAAAGTAAACATATGCAGATGCCACACACCTTCCCTCCTTTACAAAACAAACAAAAAAACCAAACACAGAAGAGCAAAATACAAGATACTTGAATAACAAGACTTGGCACTTACAATCTACTGTATGAAGTCTTGCAAATACAAAGGTTTCGCTCTAATCCTAGAGGACAACCTGGGAATACTAGCAGAATCATTTTTGTCATTGGCTTTCACAGGAGAGTGAACAGTAGTAGAACCTTCCTTACCATAATCTCTCCCTACAGAACTCAAGGGACCTTTGTATGGAACAACCCTTCCCAGGTTCCATATACGATGGTCCTGCATTTTAATTGCATTCTTGAACAACTTAATCACCCTAATGGGTTTTGAAAATTTTGAACTCAAACCTGGTTGTTTGATAACCACCATGTCAACAACGGCAACTTTGGTACTTTTAACAGCCTTTCTCGAATCAAAGAGAGACTTCCTAGCTATTGCTTTCCCAACTTCTCTCTCACGCCAACAGTCATTGCTCACATCCTTGCACGACGTCCCCTCCAAATCTCGCACCCAGGACAGTTCAACAAGAGTACATGGGGTTCTGCCCCTGAACAAAACAAAAGGTGATTTCCCAGTAGTACTGTGGGGAGTTAATCTGTACATCTGAACTTTCTTAATGACCTCCTTTTTCCAGTCAAGACCACACCCCTTAGCTAAAGCGATGACCTCCTTCAAAACCCGGTTAAACCTTTCAACCATACCATTGGTTTCAGGGTGATAAAGGGAACATTTTTTATGTTTAATGCCACGCCTCTTTAAAAATGTTTCCATTTCCCAAGAAACCAATTGAACACCATTGTTGGTTAAAATGGTATTAGGATATCCTTCCCTTGCCATGAGATTCTCTAAAAATGCAATCACATGCTTGGTCTCAATCCCACTGGTAAAGCAGACTTCTGGCCATCTTGAAAACATATCTATGGCAACAATGACAAACAGCTGTTGGCCATCCCCATGAATGGGACCAAGTATGTCCAAGGCTATTTCCTTCCACGGACCACCAGGTAATTTCCTTACAACCATAGGTTGTACCCTCACAACCTTGGACTTCTCACACGTGGCACACTCCACACAATCTCTCACTAATCTTTCCACCTGCAAGTTCATGCCAGGCCACCAATATGATGCTCGAAGCCTTTTTTTAGTCTTGGACATTCCCAAATGAGAAAGATGGGCCAATTCCACTAGTCTAGCACGAAGATTATGAGGAGGTATCAATCTTGTGCCACGAAACAAAAGATCACCAGATACACTCAATTCATCCTTCACACCCCAAAATTTTTTAGCTTCCTCAGAAGCTTGTCTCTTGGATTGCCATCCCTTATTGACAAGGGATAAAACTTCAGAGAGAATGGCATCGGAAGACAATTCTACTCGCCACTCATCTTCAGAAACAATCTCTTCATCAATGATACATACATGGGTGTCTTCATCATGTTCTTCATCACTCACCTCACTTTCATCAACCGTACCCACCAATCTGGACAAAGTGTCAGCCACTCCATTTTCTACTCCAGGTATATATCTGATCTCAAAATCATATTCCTGTAAGGCGACAACCCACTTGTTAATCCTGCTTGAAATAGAATCTATCCCTTTCTTTGTAAATATTTCACAAAGTGGCTTGGGGTCACTCCTAATAACGAATTTCGTTCCCCACAAAAATTTCTTACATTTTCTAATGGCCCAGAATACTGCCAAGGCCTCCCGCTCAATGACAGAGTAGCGCGACTCAGCATCTTTCAAACCACGTGATGCAAACATAATGGTCAACATGCCTTCATCACCCTGTTGCTGAAGCACAGCACCCAAGCCTTTAAGGCTAGCATCAGTGGTGATAATGGATACCTTCGAGGGATCAAAACTCTTTAGACATGGAGCACAATTTAATTTTTCTTTCAACAATTTAAACTCTTGCTCACAAGCATCGCTCCAGACAAATTCAACCCCTTTCTTGGGAAGTACCCTCATGTTGGCGCTCAGTTCTGCAAAATTCTCTATGAATTTATTGTAATACTCTATCATTCCAAAGAACTTCATCAATTCATCTCATGAGACAGGAGCACACATTCGAGAGATGGTATCTACCAACTCAGACTTAGGCAAAACTCCATCACTGGAGATAGTGTGACCCAAATAGTTGATGGTAGAGGTGGCAAACTGACACTTCTCGGTTTCAATGGTCAAATTCGCCTTATCCAGTTTCTCAAGCACCATATCAAGACGACAGCAATGTTCTTCCTCATCCTTACCAAACACCAGGATGTCGTCTTGGTATACACACACCCCTTTGCAACCCTTGAGGACTTTCTCCATAGCACGTTGGAACACAGATGCCGCTGACACAAGGCCAAACGGCATTCTCACAAACCTAAAAGTGCCAAAAGGCGTTACAAAGGCGGTGAGATCTCTAGAGGACTCCTTCAACTGGATCTGGTGATAGGCCGAAGTGAGGTCAATGGTGCTGAAAACCTTAGCACCATCTAACAACACCAACAACTCAGAAATATTAGGAAGCAGATAGTGATCCACTATAACATTTTTATCGAGTTGCCTCAAGTCTACACAGAGGTGGAGACTTCCATTGGACTTACGGGCCGTGACGACTGGAGCCAACCACTCCGTCCCTTCCACCTCCTCTATAATACCTCCCTCTTTAAGTTTTTGTATTTCTCTTTGCATCTCATCTCTAATGGCTAATGGTACATTTCTGACCTTGCAGCATGAAGGTTGGGCCCCAGCACGCAGACGTATTTAATGTTGAAAATTTTCCAACAGTCCAAGACCTTCCCTGAAAACATTAGGAAATCTCCCTTTAATAAGATTATTAATGTCTCTATTAGGGAGTGGCTTCTGTTGAACCATGTTCACCTTATCCCTTAACAGGATGGGAGTACTACTACTTGGGTCAAGCATAACACCCAAATCTCCTTGGTGAAACCATCTTATTATACTGTCTCCTTTTTCAGAGACGTATATTTTTCCAGAGACATAACGCCCCTCATACTCAATAAGTCCAAGGAAGTAACCTCGCAGAGGTATTGGTTCTCCACCATAAGTTAGGGGTTTTATGTCTGGTTTATACAAGGAAACCTTGTGCACAAGTTTATTCATAAAAAATGATTTGGCAACTATTGTAATCTTTGCGCCAGAATCAAAGAGAACTTTGCTAGGTTCCCCATCTATGAGAATAGTATTGATGGGACATGTCTTAGCCTTAATCTCAGAACTCTCAACCTGCACAACAATTTGTCCACACACAAAATCCTCTTCCACATCCTCCGTTTCAATACACTTCACATTATTGGAGGATGAGAATGCTCTTGCCTTATAAACAATTGCAATGTGTCCCTTCCTTTTACACTTTGAACATATGGTTTTTAACGCAAGACAATTTTTGTCATTAGCCAAATGCCCAGGCTTATCACACCTGTAACACTTCCTAGTAGTGGCTTTGTATTTCACATCAGTTGCTTCAGCTTTGCCCATAGATTTTTTTAAATCAGTCTTAACAACTTGAACAATAGGTTGTTTATCCTTCTTAATAATTTCAACGCACTTCAAAGAGTGCTCAACTCTTTTAGCAACCTGTAACACTTCATCAAGAGAAGGCTCATCACGCATACATAGTTCTTCTCTAACTCTCTCAATATTATATCCCACCATAAATTGATCCCTAATCCTCTCATCAAGAAGATTAGCAAATTTACAGGAAGAAGCCAGTTTTCTCAGGTGAGTAACGTAGGTTTCTACCGTTTCTCCTTCACTTTGCAGTCTCTTCGCGAAGTGATACCTTTCCAGTATCGTACTGACCTTGGGGAGAAAATGTTTGTCAAATTTTTTAATGCAGATATCATATTCATTAAGGTCTTGGGCTTCAGGAACACTCAGCTCAGGAAGGTGGTCATATACCTCTTGTCCCTCAGACCCCAAACAGTGCAGCAAGAGTGAAGACCTTCTCTCAGCACTCAGTGATGTCCTGCATACTTTTGCATAACGTTCAAAAACCTTCTTCCATTTTTGCCACTTTATGGGAGGCTCACCAGGTGACACCAAGAAGAAAGGAGGAGCAGTGACATTCTGCATTGCACCAAAAAATCACGTGAAACAAATAAAATTTAATTCAAATGAAGAGGAGAGTGTGCACGTCACTACGCACACTGAGAAAGAAATAACGATATTTAACTGCGTAATACACTAAAAAAACTAAGCGCAAAAAGCACTTAAAAACTCAAAAAGTTGTGTATAAAGTGGACCTGTAATAAAGCAAGTGGGTGTACTTTAAGATTCACTGTTAATTTAAGCACTCATATTGTTGCTAAAGTGTGCCCGTCACTGTGAAGGCACTCTTTGAAAATGTAAATAAGCTGATGAAACAAGGTACAGGATGGACGGTGCTTAAGTGTTCAGACACTCCTTTAAAACGTTAATAGGCTGAACAAATGAAGAACAGGATAGGCAATGCTTAAGTGTGCCTATCACTGAGAAGACGAGGGTGAATCCACTGAGCAACAACGTGCAGGATAGGCAATGTTTAAGTGTGCCTATCACTGTGAAGACAAACGTGAATCACTTGAAAGACGAAGTACAGTATAGGCGGTGTTTAAGTCTGCCTATCACTGTAAATACAAACGTGAAATGAGGAACAGCTGAAAGCGCTCATCTTAGAGTGGGCGGTACAACCTTCAAAGCTGCGATCATGAGCAGAGCAGCGTAAGCTTAGTGTGGGCGGTGCAGCCTCCAAAGCTGCGATCATGCGCAGAGCAGAGTAACGAGGATCCCGGAAGACAAATAGGCAGGGCAGCTTGACTCAGGCGACATCCGACGAGAGCTCTCCGCAGCTTAACTCATGCTTCTCTGAGCAAAGTGAAGTACGAGTCTCACTCAACGTCTGGGCTCCCAAGTGCCCGGGAACTAAGCCACAGCTTAACAGAAGCGCCGGCAAGAGAAGACAGTCAGGAGTCCCAACACGGAACCAAAGGATGGCAGTCAGGCGATACAGCGATGAGCTGATGGCCAGAAGTCTGAGAGTGCCCCTGTAAGAAAATGCGCAGAGGAGTCACAAAGCGGAACCAGGAGACAACCGCGCTAAGAAAGTGACTCTTAAATAAGCCCAATGAAATCAAAGAAAGTACTTACAAACTTGACCTTCAAAAGTCCACATAAAGACAACTCGCCGTTGAGATTTTCTTTCTTCCGTTTCTGACTCCTCCATCCTGCCGACTACGCCAGTGAAAGATCCAGGAATCAGGAAGAAGGATCACACGAGGCAGGTCAGCACAGCGAGAGATACATTTATTATCAGGTAAGAAAATCCCATCACAGCATATCACTCGGTCAACAGCCTCAGCACAATTCAAATAAATACATTCTAATCCACCGTAACGAAGATGCCAGGACCGAGCTCTTGACATTCTATTGTAACCATGGCATCATGGCATCACAAGAATAAAAGTAAACATATGCAGATGCCACAACAGCGTAACGTGAATCAGCACACAAAGTAGAGCTGCCACTATGCATGTGTGCGCAGCGGGTGAAGGAAGGCAAGGCACAGGAATCGCAGCGGAGTGACAGGAAGAGTTGAGGAAGAGCAGCGAATCACTGATTGCGCAGATCTCACCGCGTGTAGAAGACGCTGGATTCTCTGGAGGCCAGGAGGCAATCGCCGCGTTGGCAGGACAGGGTCAGGTCACTGCGCAGGATGACGAGAAGCTGAATGCCCACACAGGAGCAACAACGAGGAAGGCAGAAATGCGCACAAGGCACGAGCGGGTTTCAGTGTGTGGAGACATGTATGTTTAGAGTTTGTAGCAACCTTACACACAGAAATGGTGACTAGCCAAAAGTAGTAAAGTTACTACAAAGTGTGAGAGTAAATTTAAGCGCTAAGGGGCATATTTACGTTCCCTGGCGCATCCCTGCATATCAGCAGGGATGCGCCAGGGAAAATGCGTCACGCAAGTTTACCCTTGCGCCACGTCCGATGCACCGCATTTACAATGCGGCGCATCGTCGCGCAAGGATAAGCAGATGCGTGACGCATCTGCCGGAGGAAGGTTGGCGCAGTGCTGAAGCTGTGCCGCAAGCGCGACGCAACTCCAGCACTGTTCCAACCTTCCCTATCCCTAACATGGTGCGTCATCCTTGCGCCTGCTTGAAGCAGGCGTAAGGATTTGACGCACCAGCTGCCGAGAAGTGACTGCGTGAAATCTTGTAGATTTCACTACGTCACTTTTCCGAGGCGTTCCTGCGCTGGAACGCCCCCCCCCGACGCAGGTTTCATTTGGCGCAGGGGTTTACTACGTGACGCATCTCCCTAGATGCGTCACGTTGTAAATATAGCGCAACGCGGCGCATGGTTTGCGTCGCCGCTGCGCCACATGCGTGACGCAACGGCGGCGCAAAAGTAGCGCAAGGTGCTTGTAAATATGCCCCTGAGTTTCTACACCTGCGTATATTTACGTTTGTGAGTAGGCCTCAGGGTGTAAAGAAGACTGTAAATGATGGCATCTTAATTTGTTTTCTAAGATATCTAGGGGGACTCTAAAAGAGTGCTCCGGTTTTCCATGCTACAGTAGACAGTTTGTACCAAACAAACTGAATGATTTTTTGAATGATATTTTCTCTCAGACCTACTTCTTGCTTATTGTATTTTATGAATCTGCTTTTGTGTTTTTTCAGTAATCTGTAGAGCCTTCTGTTAGTTAGAGAGGAGAGGTATTGTGATGTCAGAGGCAGCACACACAAGCCTTACAATATGCATGCCGTATGCGCATGAATGCCACATGTATTCTGTGCCTAGCTGTTCACTGATGTCGGACCTCCTGCTTCACCGCACCATCTTGGAACTTCAGTTATTGCCACTGGAAAACTGACCGGGCACCACACATAATGGATATTGTCAGCATTGTAGCCAGTCATTATTTGTGTCTCGTTTAGTAGTCTCGGCTGCCATGTCTTCTGTTGGACTGTAAGCGTTTTGTTTTCAAGTTCGCTCACTCCACGCTGCTGGAGATGGTTCTCCATCACATTCTCTGACAGCACAGTGTGCCGTCTTTTCGAGCGTTCGCTATTTCATGCTGCGAAGGCTTATGTCAACCTTTCGCCCCTCTGCAGCAAGGGGCATGCAGGCCCAGAGATCTTTAAACATGTCCCAAATCACCAACTGAGTTCATTCGGAACCTTGAATGGCATTGCGCCAGACAGCTGATAGATTGTTATATGCCTTCTCAGAACGCAACGCGATGCATACCGGGGCTGGTTTAAGGCAGGTTACGGTAGATGATACCAGCAAGCCAATAAAGCCTTCATCTAGGAATAAAGCTTCAAGATCACTTGATCTCTTGGCTCTGCGATACATGACATTTTTACGTGAATAAAAGTCCCATTTTCAACTCAGAAATATTGGATTCTGCAGTAAAATGAGCTCACATTTACTCTTAAAGGTTGATGTAAAGTGCAGAATTATTAAAAGATATGCAGCCACTTACCACTACGGAATGAAGTGTCGATGGTGCTTTATAAGGCTAATCAGAAAGCGAGTGATGAGTAAGAATGGAGGATGCTGAGGCAGGGAGTGATGTGCATCTATCAGAAGCTTATACTGTGCAATAAAATAATCCATTCACATCTGCAATGGGTTATCACATATGCATGTCATTTCTTCTAAACCGCATAGCATAAGTCCTATTCAATTTCATTTGCAGTTTCTCATGTCTTAGAAGGAATTTATGATAAACCATCCGCAGGGCAATACTTTCTCCATTTCTCTGGACAGAAAAAACGAAAAGGTGTTCTGCATTTAACCTTTCTGTGGGGAATCGAGCTGCTCCTGGGCCTTTATTCACACACAATCCGGGATAAGAGGTGCCAGAGCACGTTCAGGGGGTCAAAAGGCAGATATGTGCTACTGGGCCTCCCCAGAGTCATTGGTTGAGGTCGTTTTCCACTGGTTTCCTGAGGTCCATTCTACTCTAGCTCTGAAAACTGGGCCACACACACCCTATCTGCACTTGACTCTTGGGGTAGTGGGTGATGGTGATGGTGAGCAGCCAAAGGCTTCTACGGGAGGTGGTGTGGGAACAAGAGCTCAGAACTCAATGATCAATTTAATGTAATGTCCGGCCCAATGCTTCTCTTTCTGGTTAGAAGAAGAAAGTACTGAAGGGTTGGATTCATGTTTACAATATTTTGTGAGGCACTACACACTTTGTTACGCTTCCCCTGTTGACAGAGTTCCCTAGCATCTACAATCCCTGGTATGTAACACTGGACGCGGCACTGACCAAGCACAGGTGAAGTTCAATAAAATGCCACACAGAATAGATGTGCACCTCAGCTCAATTCACTTTCACCTCTTTAAGATCACTCTGTAAACGTCTTATGTTCAAGGAGAAGAACTCTGTCTGCTTTCTAAGTCTCTTGCTACACTCACAATTTTAGACCCTTCAGTTAACTGCATTCTGTTATTGCAGTTTGGGTGATGTGGGATGGACTCTTGCAGGAGTCCTGATTCTGTGGCAGTGTTTCATAAAGTGTAGGGGCCTCTCTCAGAACTTGATGGTTAGAAGAAGCCTGCACTGAGGCTCACATTGCAGTACTCGACTTCGGCAGAAGTGGCTTTCCTAGCCCAGATGATGTTAGAGGGATGGGATGGCAGATGCTGCTTTAGGGTGAATTATGACCATGAAGGTGTCTTCAGCAGTTGCAGCCTCAGGGCCAATCAGGGCTCACATCTCAGTGCTGATGTAGTATTTCGACTCACTCAAAGCAGTGACAGCACCAGTCTCTAATTCACACAGAAAGCTGCCATTCACAGACAATGTTTTGCGCCTTCTGACGTCTGGGTACAATACACAACAAAAATCATTAAGGAAAGACAGGGTCACCCATCTACACACAGGTACTTCCTGGCTTTGTTCACATGGGTCACTCCTGGCTTCTCCCCCCCTTTAGTCACTCCTCTCTGTATTTATTCCAAATGACAAAAATTCGCTGGGCTTATCCTCCTGGACAGTCTCTCCTCTTGCTCAGCACAAGCACTCCTCCTTTCATCTTTCAGCACACAAGCAGTCTTATAGGCTGCAGGCAGACCCTCAGCAGAAGTGCAGATATAGGTGAGGCCTTCCAACATCAGGGAAACTGGCTGTCATGCAAACACCAGTCATGTTCGCACAGCAGCCCTTCAAATTCTCTGCAGAGTACTATATTCTTTGCTCATGAAGCACTTGAAACTGTAACATAATTGAGCTGTTTGGATCACTCTTTCACATACAGTTTCCACACAAGGGATGTAGATCATCTGTCTAAGATTTCAGAACTGCTCTGGGTTGCCTCTCTTTCAAATGTAATTTGCTTACTGTTCCTCTGACACTGCCTTTGTGAAAGATGCATGTAAGTTTGGGGTAGCTGCACTTGCCTGTCATCAGTCTTGCTGGAGCAGGAATTGGAGACAAGCAAATGGGCAGGCACTTCCAATAAAATTCCCCACCTTGAACAAAAGAAATTGCAGTCCCATCCCTCACTCCTACTATCCATCAAATGGCAGTGAACAGGAAGAAGTAATCAGCAGCCTATTGTTAATATCGTCCTCATTGAACTGCTAAAGGGAGCCCCGTTTCCATTCTCCTTCACTTCAGCATCTGGGTCTCTTTTCTCCAGCCAGAGGAATGCAGTCAATACACTTCTAGTATCAATCATCCATCTTGTGCCGTGCTAAAACAGATGCTATCCAAAATCGATCCCACTAGTCCCAGTGCTCAGACTCTCAGCACCCACAAAGTCCTACTACCATACATGTGCCACACACTCACCACACACACATCTGCACTCAGCATGCGCCCAGTAAGTGAGCGGAAGGATTTCGGGGTCCCCAGATGCTCGAAAGTCGGAATTTACACAAGAAGGATTAGTAGACCAAGCTATCCCTGACACAAAGAAAAAGGCCTGCTCATATTGCAAAGATTCACAAAAACTCAGCACCCCACCCCCACCATTTAATGTGACTTATGCAGGGCAGTGACTTCTTCAGCACAGAGGACAGTAGTCCTATGCTCACTTTGGGGTCACCCGTGGTGCCCCCTTCCAGGTCACAGAACAGGTATTGGCCCTCCCAGTACCAGGGACAGGATTAGACCTCTGAGTAAATGCTAGATTTGCAATATGCTGGAGGCAACAAACAGTCAAGATGTCGGATTCACATGCAATTGAGCACTCATAGCAAGGGTATATGCACGTTCATTAAGTAGGGCACAACAAGAGGGTTGTAGCTGGAGGTGTAGATTATGGTTACATCTAGACCTAATTTTAAACCATTCTAGCATGCCACGTTATTGAACCAATGTGAACAATAACAAATGTTTATGTTTAACATGGATCAGTTAATTGCCGGTCTAATTTCTGGTTGCAGTCATCTAGTATCCTTGTTCCTTTTCTACTGTCTTCTGCTGTTCAAGCTCCACATCTGGCACAGTTCAGGCTTCACCCTGCGATACACGTAAGACATTGCACTGAGAGGCTCTAATAAAGAGTGGTCTCTTCAAATTATGAGTGGCCTCGTAATTTTGGTGGAGCTGCTAACAGCAGTTTCCTATCCCTTCGGAATTATGAGATATGCTTGAACAGTGCAGATCTATTTAGTTTCACCAAGAAATTTCTGCTGCAATAGGCAACCAAAACATCCATGTGAAACTGTGGGAAAATGAAGACCTGCAGAGGGAATCTGACCCGGAATTACCGATTCCCTTGCTAATTACCCATCTCTAAGTGGAGCCTCCAGGTCCTACTTGTCATCCCCTGGTAACCCTGCCTCCACCTCAGAGCTATCATTAGTGGGGTGTAGAGAAAGAATATCAGAAACAAAAATATCGTGGGACAAAATATTGTGCCAAGAATATTGAGGACACAAATATGGTGAAGGTAATTTTCTATAGGTAAGCAAAGGTTAACTGTATGTATAACTCCACATATATGCTGGTGATACACATATCTTCAAGGTACGTAGATGTGGAGTTAAGAATAGTAAATCTATGCTTACCTATTTGCACTTACCTTCTCAATATTTTGGTCCTCAATATTTTTGACCCGATATTCTGTCCACACAATATTTTTGCTTCCCATATTCTGTCAGTGATCTCATTAGTGGTGGCTTCAGAAACTCTGGGTGGTGGTGTTACTGGGTTACGGGCAGTTCATAATGAAGGTCACAGTGGCAGGGAGTCAGGCATAACCTTCACCAGCATTTACTCCATCATTTTTATTAGAGAAACCTGCATGCCTGTTGTGATCTACGAGGCCGCTGGAGGTTCCGATGCATCAGTGATGGCACTAGCTCATTTATCATCCGAGAAATATATCATAAAAGCTGATCTTTTTCCTAAAACGACTGTGGTGACGTGGTTGTGGCTATCACTAATGCAACATAAGAACCTTAGGCCACTCTCTGCTTTGAACTGTCGCTGAAGACTCAGAACCTGCAAAATGCTGCATTATGGTGTGGATTGTTTGATCATTTCAGATACTGTTGCACATTGTGTTCAAAGCAGTTTGCCATAGTGCTTGACCTTTGGTAATGTACAGTTGTTCATTGTCAGATTCAAATACAGAGAAGAAAAGCTTTTATTGGGAAAAAAAGTCAAATTCGCATTTCTCAAACTCCGTTCACAGTCTTGGAACAGATATATTTGTTAATCATGCAGATAAGTAACATTCTCTCATTGAAAAATTGTATTGAAAAGAGCACTACAAACAAAAAGATCATAACAATACATGAATTGACATGATTTAAATATTCTAAAAATGCACATTACAATTAAATATAATGTTATATGTTTAGTAAAAGAAACAACGATTTTTGGTTTATGCTAAACAAATATTTTTTTTTCTTATACTTGGCTCAGTGTTTAGATAGTACCTCAACCCTGCCCCTAACGTGAAAGTGCTTTTAAGTCAACTGCAACTGCATTCAATATTTTCTTGCCAATCACAATTAGGGCATGATACGGGAAATTGGTTACCTTAGCATGGACACATTTATACAACATGACCGAGTTATATTGAATTAAAATGACATTTTATTTTCTAAGATTCCAGTAAATCATCTTATTACGGATATCGGCTTCTATCAACGTAGAAGGGTTAAAGCGAAAGTCCCACATCCTGTTTTCCGCCTCATAATCTTTTAAAAGTGGTATGTACACCTTTTGTAAGTCAGTATTTGATGTTTCCCATAACAGGGAGGACAGTTACCATGCTTTTTTATTTACATAGATTCAATATTTTATCTGTTTATTTATCTGTATATTTATTTATTTCGTTTTTGCTCGTTATTTTTTGTGAAAATCTTTGTATGTATTTTCAACCTATAAACCGTAATACAAGAACATAGCCTTCTCCAGGTACAGCACATCTTAATGCATACATACATTTATAGTTCAGGGCACCATCGTGCATCGCACTAGTCCATTTGTTCGTTAGGTTTTTATTTACTTATTTATTTCTTATATTTTTATAGAGTACGCATAGCCACATGGGCAGTGGAGCACATTAAATATAATTAAGGATCACAATTAAAATGAAAGTTGCAATGAAAGGCTTGCAAAGGGTAAGAAATCACACACTTAATGCCAGGGGCGGTGCCTCCATTGGGGCATTGGGGCGTTGCCCTGCTTATATTTTGCCCCCCTTCACCCCATATTAATTGTGAGTGGACTGATAATCTGCCGCGGCTGGCCGAAACCGGTTGCAGTATCCCTGAGGGCAGGTCCTGACTTCTCTAGGAAGCCAGTGCGAGACTTCGGGGTGGGACTTACAATATTAGTGGCACTGAGAGAGTTGGGAGCCAACTGTGCATGTCGGGTTGGACGGCTGCCTCTCTACGGCCAGCCCGACATGCTCACAACAGACGGCTCTGAGTCTCTCCACCTGTACAATACTGGAGCCGGGTGGGTGACTCATAGCCGCATCCATATGAGCGGCGAGGTTGTCTGCCCCAGCCAATCCAGGCGCTGCTGTAACAGGAGGCGTGGTGTCTGGATTGGCTTAAAGACTCGGTACAGTACTGGGTGGGAGGAGGCTGTCTTTCCATTTCTGGCGGCACGAAGAGAGACTGACCACATGGATCTGAAGAAAAAGAGCTGCTTCAGGGCTTCGCCTTCATCGTGCTAAGGTAAGCGCTTTAACTTTGGAAATCAGGTGAATTAACAGTGACTCCCTCCCCTGGGACTTACACGACAATTTAAATATATAATAATCTCACTCACTCGTGTTCAGGCCTGGGCTGGGCGTATTTTATGAATATATATCACAAAAAATACTCCTATAGACTAACTAATGGATAACATAAAAACTGTGTTACCTAAATACGATAGGGAGGTGTCTATGTGAAGATCTAGAACTGCAGACACCCAGGGGTGCGCAAGGAAGCAATTCCTTTTTATTTAGTTACCCTCACACACCCTAGTGGTGTCATGCTTCATCATCGGGTCACCCCGACGCCTATAAGTCGGGGTGGGCTCAACCACAGTGTTGGGAGCTCTTTGGAAAGTGAAGACCAGGGGGATTAAAGATAAAAACCCTCCGACAGGCCCCGGTTTCCCTTTATTATTGGGTCTGTCAGGGATATTAAAAATAGTTAAAAGAACGGGTCAATGGGAGTGATTATGGTCCTATGACCCTATTGCCAACATGTTTCAGTCCTGGGATGGCCGTAAAGGTCCTGGACTTTCTTCAGGGCAGAGGTCGTCCTCCCTGGGAACAACAGTGAAAGGGGAGTCCCTATCCTGTGAATGAATAAGGGCAGAGTAGCTGCTCCTTTTGTATTGATATCAGATGATTAATCTGTTATACGCAGTCCTTCATCTCTGAAAAACACAAGAAACAAACAAACACCATATCGTTTCTTTTGAATATACATCATTTGTGTAGTTATTAACACTCCTAATTAGGTGCGTTGACTGTGACCCAACATCTAATAAATGCCAGGTGAGTGTGCAAATGGAAGTTCTCATTTACATTGTACTTCGTGTCATACACACCTATATCTGTAACATAATGGTGCTATGTGGCAGATAAATGTGCGGTGGCGATTTTACTCGCATACTGACTTTATCAGCATGCCAGTGTGTGTACTTATTCAGAAGTGAAAATATCGCGTGACAGTCTATAAGAACAGCACTAGGCTGCTATCAAGCAGTGTACTATTGTGCAGGTGTACACTCGCATCTTTGCTTTAAAAAGTACTATTCATAATAAAAGCATCCATTTTCTTACCCAATTTGCGGAGAAAAACTGTGTCTCAGGGGCCCGCTAGGCGTGATGGAATAGCCCTGAAGTCAAACTCTATTGTATTGTTCGGGGTAGGGAGAAGATGAAGTACACCGGAAGTTTTTAGACAGGGCAGAAAATCTGTGTTGAGCAAAGTCACAAGACTAGACCTGTTGTAACCACCTATCACCCCCCTACTTACTTCTTCAAGGGTCCTATCCCGCCTGCGTACCTACGTGGTCCGAGTCCCCGGCTTTCGCTCTTCAATGCCGGTGAACTGGGTTATAAATGCCTTTATTCTAGCGGGAAAACCTCAATTGAGAGTCACGCCCATGGTATGCTCAGGTGCCGTTAGGCACGTAGATGCGTGTTTAATGTGCCATAGAGGATCATGGGATTTGAAGTCTTTTACAATATGGTGTCTCGATCCGAAAACTACAATCGGCTCGCATTAGTATGTACATGTATAAGTAACAATTGTTTATTTATGTACATGTAAATACAATTATTATGTATATAAAAAGGGAGGGACTCCCTGATTTATGGAAGAAGCCTCAATGTAGGGCTGACTCTACAACGTGATTACAAAGTCGTAACACGCTTAAATGTTACGTATGTGTCATACAATGTCTACACACGGGTGGAAGTTTTTTACAGTATAAAGAATATAAGTGCTCATGCTCGAATATCAGTGTGTAATTAAGATGACGAGCTGGATGTCAATATCATTATGGAAGGGAATCATGGGAACTGTAGTTCCATTACATTTAGAGGGAACTCGAGCAGTAAAGTCTAGTCTATTATACTAGTGTATATAAATTCGTTTTTAGAAGTAGTCACTTTTTACATTCTAATAAGGAAGGAAAAAACCAAAAGACTATCCATAGATACTGTTCATATAATGTCCCCGTTTGTCATATAAAGGGAGATAGCAGTGATGATATGTAGCTCAGTAATGTTTATTTATTTAGCTGATTCCAGGGTATAGAATCATTCAGACCAATTTCATATGTCTTCAAACGATACACCCATCGTTGTTCTCGTTCTAGAAGTCTGTTCATCAGATTGCCAGAGCCTTTCACTTTCTCTATAACTGTCCACCATATGTCTGTGTCTTTATGTTGTTTTTCCTTGTAATGTGCTGTTAATTTAGTTGCGGTCACTGCTCGCCTTATTGTGCTTCTATGTTCGCTGATACGAACTTTAACCTTGCGACTAGTCATACCGATATAGCTCAAATTACATGGGCACTTGATGAGGTAGACAACTGATTCTGAATTACAATTAGTATGGGATCTTTGTTCCCATGGAAAGTGTAGGCCTAAATCAAGGCTTTTAGTATGTTCTGTAAAGGGGCACACTACACATGATCCACATGGAAAGTGACCCATCACAGGTGGGTTATTCCACAATGTAAGTTGAACATTGTTTGTACTTTTGAAGGTGTCAGTGTGAACAAGAGTGTCTCTCAAGCTTTTATTCTTTCTGAATGAGAACATGGGTTTCTCATAAGGGAGTCTATTTGAAGTGAGTATGGGCCATTTCTTGTTGATTATTTTCTTCACTTCATTGGATGAGGAATTAAACGTGGTTACACAAATTATTTGATCAAGTGGGGTCTTTTGATGGGTCTCTAGAAGTGCCGCTCTTGGAGTGTTACGAGCTCTTTTACTAGCTTTTTCTATAATTTTGTTTGGATATTTTCTCTGTCTAAGTTTGGTGGTGAGAATTGCAGCTTCTTTTTTATAGTCTTTCAAATCTGAGCAATTTCTCCGTACTCTCAAGAACTGGCCTACCGGAAGATTCTCCCTGAGAGAGCGTGGGTGTGCACTGTCAAATCTTAATAAACTGTTCCTGTCAGTAGACTTTGTATATAGTGAGCTCAACAAAGTACCGCCAGCTGCTCTCAGTGTGATATCTAAAAAGGAGATCTTTTCTCTATCCATATTCATGGTGAATCGTAGATGGGGATTTAAATGATTAATCCAATCAATGAAGCTATTGAGAGTAGAAATTTCTCCTTTCCAGATGAGAAGTACATCATCAATATATCTGTACCATTTGTATATCTTAGTAGTATAAGCATTTGCCGTCCAAATATGTTGATCTTCAAAATGACCCATATACAGGCAGGCTAAACTGGGGGCAAAGGTACTGCCCATCGAAGTTCCGTGTATCTGAAGATACAACTGGTCCTCAAATTTGAAAAAGTTTTCTGTAAGGGCTAACCGAATCAAAGTGATGACCCACTCAATAGGAGCTGCCCACTGCCATTCTTCTTGCTTTAGAATATCCTCTATTACTTTGATGCTTTCTTCCTGAGGAATACCGGTATACAGTGCTTCCACATCAAGGCATACCAAAATGTTTTCCTTTGGGTCATATTCTATATCAGTCAGAAGATTAAATAGATGTTTTGTATCTTGTACGTATGAGATTATGTGTGTAACCAGCGGTCGTAGGAACCAGTCAGCGTATTTCGATAAAGGTTCAAGAATAGATCCAATACCAGATACAATAGGTCTTCCTGGGGGTGGTATCCTGCCTTTATGGATCTTAGGTATTGTGTAGAACAGAGGTATCCTTGGATCATCTTGGTTGAGGAAATCATGCTCCTTTTTGGTGATCCATTCTTTTTCAAAGGCATCTGTCGTCAGTGTAGATATCGTGGTTTTGATCCGTTGAGTTTGGTCCCTATTGATCTTTTTGTAATATTTGGTATCTGCCAAGAGATCAAAGCAAGCTGTTCTGTATGCATTAGTCCTTTGAATAACAGTTGCACCGCCCTTATCTGCTGGTTTTATAATTATATCAGTTCTGGTTTTTAAGGTTTCGAGGGCTGTACGTCTCCTTGGTGCTCAAATTATTGAATGTGTCTCTTTTGGTTGTAATTGTTCAATTTCTTTGATTACTGCTTCCTCGAAGGCTAACCCCTCTGGGGGCATTGTTGATGTTGGAGGAAGAAACGTGGACTTTAGTTTAAGGTTGGTATGGCTGTCATCGTTATCTTGTCTTTCTTTATCCATAAAGAAAGTCTTGAGGCGGATCTTCCTGAAGAATTCGCTTAATTCACATCTTAGACAGAATTTATCCATGTAGGTAGTTGGAACAAAACCTAATCCTTTGTCCAGGATCGCCTTCTCCTCTGTCGTCAAGACTACGTCTGTTAAGTTGACGATTAGTCCCTCATTGTGCTCGTGCTCGGCTGTGGTTGACCTCTGGTATGGCTCCGTGTGTTGATTAGGGTCCTGTCGTCTTCCCACTGGACCCCCTTGTTCCCACGTCTTCCTCGTTTGCCTCTTCTTCCGCCCTGTCCTAAAAAATGTTGGTTAAATTCAGGCTGGTAGTAGGGTCCAATAGGGTATTGTGGTGGTCCATGGAATGGAGCTGGGCCGAATGGGCCAGGCCACGGATACATCTGCGGTTGTACAAATCTTTGGTTAAAACCCCCTCTTCGAGGTCTCCTTGGTTTTCCTCTCCTGCTTCTGTTAGATCCATCACTGGACCACTCCTCTTGTTCCGAGTCGGAAGATACCGACTGTCCACTATAAGAGGATCCTGAGTCCGAGTGTTCATAACCCTTGTAGTCATCTTTTATATAGGGATACACCCTCTCATGACTAAACTTCTTCAGGTCTTTTTGTAATTTACTGACTTTATTTTGCATTAGATAGTCTTTATGTTCACTTATTTCTTTATTGACCTCTTCAAGTTTTTTCTTATAGAGAGTCAGCTTAATTTCTGTAATCAAGCAATCTTCGCTGGTTTTGATTTTGATTACTAATGCTTCAGATAAGCGCTTAGCCGTATTAATGATGAGGATCAACCAGTCGCGTGAGCACCGCCACGCGATCAGTGACCACTCTTTTTTGAATTGGGGGTCATCTAAGAATATTCTTGGGGCATTGGTGACTAGTAGTCCATTTGGTGCTACGTTTCCACGGAGATATTCTGTCATGATGGCACCATGTAATAAGATTCTCATCTGGCATCGCTTCAGTTCTTTCAATTCATCCCAGTTTTGTGCCTGGGTAAGGCTCTGATCGATATTGGTATCAGGTAACAGGGATGGCCCTGCCAAAATGGCAGATGCAATGTCATCTGTGTAGCCTAGTCCTAATTGTTCTGCCATGATAATGTTGGATGATAATGGATGCAAATGCTACAATAAACAGTGTGTAATGCTGTACGTGACTGTAAACGCTCGTATTATTCACTAACTAAAGTACCATTATAGAGTTTCAGAGTGAGTTCTGAATTATACCCTACAGCTGTACGCTGCGCAACATACGTCTGAATGATTCTATACCCTGGAATCAGCTAAATAAATAAACATTACTGAGCTACATATCATCTCTGCTATCTCCTTTATATGACAAACGGGGACTTTATATGAACAGTATCTATGGATAGTCTTTTGGTTTTTTCCTTCCTTATTTGAATGTAAAAAGTGACTACTTCTAAAAACGAATTTATATACACTAATATAATAGACTAGACTTTACTGCTCGAGTTCCCTCTAAATGTAATGGAACTACAGTTCCCATGATTCCCTTCCATAATGATATTGACATCCAGCTCGTCATCTTAATTACACACTGATATTCGAGCATGAGCACTTATATTCTTTATACTGTAAAAAAACTTCCACCCGTGTGTAGACATTGTATGACACATACGTAACATTTAAGCGTGTCACGACTTTGTAATCACGTTGTAGAGTCAGCCCTACATTGAGGCTTCATCCATAAATCAGGGAGTCCCTCCCTTTTATATACATAATAATTGTATTTACATGTACATAAATAAACAATTGTTACTTATACATGTACATACTAATGCGAGCCGATTGTAGTTTTCGGATCGAGACACCATATTGTAAAAGACTTCAAATCCCATGATCCTCTATGGCACATTAAACACGCATCTACGTGCCTAACGGCACCTGAGCATACCATGGGCGTGACTCTCAATTGAGGTTTTCCCGCTAGAATAAAGGCATTTATAACCCAGTTCACCGGCATTGAAGAGCGAAAGCCGGGGACTCGGACCAAGTAGGTACGCAGGCGGGATAGGACCCTTGAAGAAGTAAGTAGGGGGTGATAGGTGGTTACAACAGGTCTAGTCTTGTGACTTTGCTCAACACAGATTTTCTGCCCTGTCTAAAAACTTCCGGTGTACTTCATCTTCTCCCTACCCCGAACAATACAATAGAGTTTGACTACAGGGCTATTCCATCACGCCTAGCGGGCCCCTGAGACACAGTTTTTCTCCGCAAATTGGGTAAGAAAATGGATGCTTTTATTATGAATAGTACTTTTTAAAGCAAAGATGCGAGTGTACACCTGCACAATAGTACACTGCTTGATAGCAGCCTAGTGCTGTTCTTATAGACTGTCACGCGATATTTTCACTTCTGAATAAGTACACACACTGGCATGCTGATAAAGTCAGTATGCGAGTAAAATCGCCACCGCACATTTATCTGCCACATAGCACCATTATGTTACAGATATAGGTGTGTATGGCACGAGTACGATGTAAATGAGAACTTCCATTTGCACACTCACCTGGCATTTATTAGATGTTGGGTCACAGTCAACGCACCTAATTAGGAGTGTTAATAACTACACAAATGATGTATATTCAAAAGAAACGATATGGTGTTTGTTTCTTTCTTGTGTTTTTCAGAGATGAAGGACTGCGTATAACAGATTAATCATCTGTTATCAATACAAAAGGAGCAGCTACTCTGCCCTTATTCATTCACAGGATAGGGACTCCCCTTTCACTGTTGTTCCCAGGGAGGACGACCTCTGCCCTGAAGAAAGTCCAGGACCTTTACGGCCATCCCAGGACTGAAACATGTTGGCAATAGGGTCAAAGGACCATATTCACTCCCATTGACCCGTTCTTTTAACTATTTTTAATATCCCTGACAGACCCAATAATAAAGGGAAACCGGGGCCTGTCGGAGGGTTTTTATCTTTAATCCCCCTGGTCTTCACTTTCCAAAGAGCTCCCAACACTGTGGTTGAGCCCACCCCGACTTATAGGCGTCGGGGTGACCCGATGATGAAGCATGACACCACTAGGGTGTGTGAGGGTAACTAAACAAAAAGGAATTGATTCCTTGCGCACCCCTGGGTGTCTGCAGTTCTAGATCTTCACATAGACACCTCCCTATCGTATTTAGGTAACACAGTTTTTATGTTATCCATTAGTTAGTCTATAGGAGTATTTTTTGTGATATAAAATCTTGACTTGGGAGGTTATACTCCAATGTAGAATCCTCTCAACCCTCTGGGCATTAGGGATCACTTCCCCATAGCCCTATGTTTACACGTATTTTATGAATAGCCTGGCTCAGCGCGCGCACATCTTGGGTTGAAAACAACATTATTATGATTAAAAAATAATGTTGCGTTTTGAACCCAAGATGAGCACGCGCCGAGCCAGGCTATTCATAAAAGTAACGGGACAGGACAGCGCAGAACGGAGGTGTGCGCAGGCAGAGGGCCTTTTTTGTTTAGAGTTTTAAATAAATATGTAATTGTCAGTTACGGGTCACTCTGTTGTGCATGATATGTGCCAGGCCTGGAATCATAATGTTCACTGTATTAGCCCCCACATCAAGGCGGGCTGCCTATACCGTGCATCAGGCATATCCAGGGGGGGTTGGAAGGGTTGGGGGGAGGGGGGCGGGGGGTTTGTAGCAGTGCGTTTTACAAGCACTGAAGAGTTCCTTGTACCGAACAGTTTTCAGCCTATGAAAAAGCAAGTTAACATGAAAAGGCAAAACGAGGGTCGACATGACTGCCACATACCCTCTGGATGGCCGTACTTTCTACAGACTGTAAGGGCGCACATACTTTCCAATGTTTCTGTGATAAGCTATTTCGACATCAGCACGCAAGATCTGCATTCCTCAAGGTACTCAGAAACTGCAGGTAGTTTCTAGGTGCCATGTGATGTACTGGGATAGCGCCTCTCCGGGTATCTGATAGGGACACAGTTCAGTAAAACTGTCCAAAACTTGTGTTTTTGATGCATGTTTGCTTTGTAACATTTCTTTCCATAATTCGTCATTATTGTTATTTATGAAAGATAATATTTTGCACCTCCCCAGTGTCTTCTTGGATTCCTTAAAGACTTCACTTACAGTTTAACGTCACGTTGTCAGCAAAAACAACAAAAGCTCTCTGCCACAAAAAATAATAACTTACACTCTATGGGAGAAAACCCGGAAGTAAAATTTAGTAACATAAAAAGAAACCATGCCACAGGCAACAATAAAAGTGCCAAGATAAATTTGGTGATTAATGTACCTGCTGGAGAGAGATCGGAGTTTTGCCTAGTGGCATTGTTGACTCAGCTGAGGTAGCGCAGAGGGTTGATAGGCCTGCTGCAAAAAAATTATACTATGCAGATCACAGAACAGTATTTAATTTGCAATGCTCAGTGAGGTGCTGCTTTTGTCACAGATATCCTTTTGTTACTGTGCAGTTCATCAGTTACCATCACAATCTAGCACAGTGAGCTATGAACTGCCGTCAAAGAGCTGCACGCAAACTATCTGGACAAACAAATAAACCAGACACTGACCCCTTCCTCTACATGTTAATCTTAGAGGATCTCCCACTAACATATTCTCAGCTTGTATGTCCTATATCTGTAGTATGTTATGTCAAAGTCAGCTTTCTCTGACCCAAGAACTACTCGCCATCTTTGTAACCAAAGTACTGGAAATAAGCAGCTTTACAGGAGGAAATTCTGTGGCATGGTTGACTAAATTCTGTGGCAAGAAAAAGGCGCATTATGCAGAATGTTTTGTGGGTAAAGGCAGTTTATGTGGCATGTTGTATGTAATTTTTACATGTTTGGGTGTTGATGCAAACCAGTCCAAACATTCTAAACTTTTACGCCTCACCACGTTCAAATGTCACCAGCCGCCACTGCTTAATGCGGAAGCTGTAGTCTGAAGAGGTACATCTTGAACACTCTTTCTGATCAATAGTAGGTGCAGGATTCGTCTGATGTGCCCTGAAATAATATTCCACCATTTAGTGCCAAGAACATAGGAGGCGGCTTGGGTTAAAGTATTGCTTTTCTGGTTTTGGGCAGTTAGTAGGTAATTATTGCACCCTTTGCAGCATTTAAGAATTTTGCCCGTTAGGTAGATTGGTAAGCCAGAGAGGGGGGCTTTGTTTACTATGGGGGTTACAGCAGCCGCAGCCCATGCAGATACTCGTCATACCAACTCCAGATTTCATCACACTTATTTAAAACACATGCATGCTTTGCATAAACTGTTTGTAAAGCATATATTAAGATGTTTTTCTTGACTCACAGTTGAACATGTCAAGGTTTTTTAGGCTTCCAATAGGTAGTTATTACCGATCTTCCTATCAGCATTGCTAGGAACCACCATTGAGGTGTGCCTTTTGACATAATCCCAAGATGACTTGAGCAACCCATTAGTGTGGAAATAACATCTGGTCTTACCTTAATTTCAAGACAATTCATTAGAAAAGGAAGAACACTTGTTTCAAAACTCTCATAACAAAGCCGAAAACCAGCTCATATGCAAGCAGTTCACATAAGCCTCACATCTAGGGCAGTGGTCCGTTATGTTCTGTTTACATTTGTGTAAATATGCAGAATATAATGACCCAACCTCAGAGTTGCATCCTAAATACATTTGTGCCATGTAATGTATTTAAGATATCACACCTCATTTCAAATTGTGGAATTAATTATCACACTTTTTTAGCTTCCTAAAATAGTGAACCCAAAGACCAATCAACTAAATGTATGTCACATGCTTTAAAAATATAGACAACTACAGATTTAGAATTTTCAATCTCCTGCAATAAACAATCAGCCAGTTTTCTGTGGACCTGATGATAAAAAACATTTGAACCCTCCTATATTTGAATTTATTTAGTTTTTTACCTAGTCCAAAGTAATACATCTTTCATTAATAAACCAATACCCAATTTTACCAATGTTAATACCTCCCAGAGAAGTATGTCCCTTGGTAATAGTTGCATGCAGACCACCCTTAATGATGTTACAGGCTACACAATTGGGATATGCAGAAAACAAAACTGCTGCTGTTGTCTTATGTTAAAAGACTTTGCAGAACGAAATTGTATGAGCTTAGAGTTTCTAGACCTATATAATTTAGGAGATGGATAAATATGTTGGTCACCTTTGAATAAATCTAAAAATCTTTTGTACTTGATAGGCTACCGAATTACAGTTGCTAATCTGTGTTTTCAGTTTTAAAAACATTTTTTTCATACAATATGCACAGAAGTATTGAAAAAGAAATCTCATTAAAGGAAAGATATTCATTCTCATAATAGATACTCTGTCTATAATAGATAGAGGAAGACCATTCCATCATTGTAATATGGATCTGATTTTCTGAAATAATAGAACATAATTTAATTACATATTACATCATAATTTTCAGAGATCCAGGTATGTAAATACCTCTTTGGTTCTTTGTAATTCTGAATTAGAAAGTGAAGAAGAGTCTGAGGGCCGGTGCTAAAGAGAAGAACCTCTGTTTTGCGATATTAACCTTATTATCCCCTTAGGTAGAAAAGGAAGCAATTATCTAAAACAATTCTTCAATGGATTGAATATTTGGGTTCAATAATGCCACCATATTGTTAGTATATAATTTAAACTTGAAAGGCCAAGGCATGGCTGGCTTGATAACATCACTTCTGACAATCAAAAAATAAAGCTTTGTTCGACTAATCTTAAAAACACTCATAAAAGTGCATATGTCATTAATAACAGTACTAAAAACAAGATAGTTATAAGAAAAAAATAAGAATTTGTCAATGACACTGCAGCATATTTAAAAACTTTGAAACTGAAATTTAGATTTTTTACAGCCTGCTGGGCAGAAAATCTGGATTTTATTAAAGACACGGAGGCTAAGATTATGCAAATCTCCTTTATTGCCAGCTCACAGCAGCAACAATTAAAGAATATGGAACTTCAATGAACATTCTAACATACTATAAAGTCCCCCCACGAGCAGCCATCTTCCTTCTTTGTGTATCTGCGAACAAGATACATTTCAATGAAGAAAAGTTTAAACTTCAGTTGATAACAGTTTTCCAGAAGAGGGTCCAAGAACATCAAGTTTTTTATTCTGAAAGAGAAAGAATAGATTTACGTAATATCTTTAATATCAACAGGGTGGGTTACAACAATATTTGGAGGGATAATTTAGCCTCCGTGTCTTTAATAAAATCCAGATTTTCTACCCAGCAGGTTGTGAAAAATCTAAATTTTATGGCATGACACGGAGGCTAACATTATGCAAGTTTAAAGTGTATTAAGTATGTTATCAATCACATTTGTGATTGGTCTAAAATAACAGTTGTTAAACATACTTTAATTCGACCAGTCTGCTGCCCTCAGGATCTCTTGTAGACACCCTCCAAGGATAAAGGCTTTGGAAGCCGAAGCGCCTCTAAGGGAGTGTCCCCCGAAAATAGTGACATCCACACCACTTTCATGCATAACTTCTTTCACTCATCTTGCTAACATGGACGAAGAAAATCCCCTATAAGGCCATCTATGCAAAATTATTAATTTGTTCTTATTTACTCTCACACTTTCTGTTCTTCTTTCGTACGCTTTCAGGCATTTAACAACACAGAGTCTTTTGTTCTGAGGAAAGAAAGGATAAAAGATAGATGATGACATAGTTTTGGTTCTCTTTTTGAGGTAAAAGCAAACTCCTTCTGGCTGGTACGCCCTGCTAGAGATGTCCGAAGCCTTAGCGTCTGACTTTCGTCTAAACAATACTAGACATAATAATACAGTGAGTTTATAAGATATACGTTTTAGGGATAGGTTCGAATTCTCACCCCAGGAGCTTAGGGTTTGTAAGACGTCCATAACGTCCCATAAGGCAGTGTATTTTGCAGTTGGAGGGTTTAGTACTCGCATACTTCTCATTATTTTCTTAGTCAGTAAATTTTGTCCCACAGAGATGCCGTCTACTAGGGAGTGTCCTGCAGCTATAGCTGATCTGTAAACGTTAACAGTTCTGTAAGTTAAGCCTGACGTGAAAAGCTCTGATAGGTAGTTTATAAAATGTACTAAATCAGTTGAAACAAGATCATGACCTCGTTGAAAACACCAGCATACCCATTTGTTCCAAGCCAATCGATATGCTTTCCTTGTTCCAGATGCCCATGATTCAGAAATGAGTCAGAAAGCATCTGGCGAAAGACCTGGAATTCGCCACTGTCTCCTGAAATCTTCCAGGCCGTCAGAACCAGCAGTCCTTGTTCTACAAGAGGGTGAAAGTCTCCTTCTGGACCTAAGAGTATTTCTCTGAATGATGGTATCAGGATTGGGAAGTCTATGCTCATTTCCAGAATGATTGGGAACCAGGCTTGTGATCTCCAGAGGGGAGTTATCACTTCTCTCTGTACCGACGTGCATGTAGAAGAAGTCGAGGCAGCATGACAAATGGAGGGAAAGCATAGGGTGCTAAGCCCCTCCAGTCTTGGAGGAAAGCATCTATCCCTTGAGCCTGAGGATCCGGTCTCGAGCTAAAGAACTCCTTTAGCTGAGTTTTCAGTCTGTCTGCAAAAAGGTCTGTCCTGAAGGGACCCCATTTGGATTGGATAGTCAGGAATATTTCTCTGTCTAATTTCCAGCTGCTGGAATCCCTGAAATTCCTGGAAAACCAGTCGCCTACACCATTGCTTAACCCAGGAATATGTTCTGCTATAGCTGATACTCCTTTGCTCAAGCAATATCCCCAGAAACCCTTCGCTAGATCTGTAAGTATTTGGAGTGGGGTCCACCCAGCTTGTTGACATACCTGACTGCTGACACATTGTCCATGCCTAAAATCACACAGCATTTAATTGAATTCTGGGTGAAGCAACAAACTGCAAATGAACCTGCTAGTAATTCCAAGCAGTTGATATGCAATTTCTTCTCTTGATCTGTCCAGTGACCCCCTGTTGATGAGTTGCCACATCTGGCACCCCATCCTTCTAAACTCGCATCCGATTCTATCATTAAGTATGGTTCTTCCCCAAAAATGGCTCTGCCGTTCCATGCCTTTGCATTCTTCAGCCACCATAGGAGTTCTTTCCTTGATTCTTGGTCTAGAGACACTATCTGGGAGTATGATTGTGTTGATTTTAGGGCCCTTGCTTTCAGTCTTAGAAGGGCTCGATAATGCAGTGGGCCTGGAAAAATAGCTTGGGTTGTGGATGATAGGAGGCCTAGAATCCTTGCTAACAACCTTAGTGGAAAATTCTTTTTTTGATAGTAATTTTCTTAGTTCTTTTAGGACTTTGCTTACTTTGTCTCCTTGGAGTTTCAGTTCTGTCTTTACTGTATCTACCACAAAGCCCAGGAACTGTGTCTGTTGGCTCGGTACTGTACAAGATTTTTTCTTGTTTATTATAAACCCCAGGTGTTCTAATAGGCGGTTGGTGAGGTCTGTATGACGAGATACCGTCAGCTTGGATTGAGCCATTATAAGTATATCGTCCAGATATATTATTAATCTCACTCCCCTTTCCCTGAGCCAGGTAGTTACAGGTTGTAGGACCTTGGTGAAGCACCAAGGGGCCGACGATAGTCCGAAGGGAAGACTGCAAAACTGCCATAGTTTTCCCTCCCAGGTAAATTGAAGGAATTTTTGGTGTGGCCCCCAAATTGGAATTGTCAGGTAGGCATCTTTCAGATCTAGTCTTGTCAACCAGTCCCCTTTCCTTAGTATGTCTCTTAGAAGATGGATCCCTCCATTTTGAAATGGTGGTAGGTTACCCATCGGTTTAAATCCTTGAGGTTTATTACTGGTCTCTGCCCTTTGTCTTTTTCTCCACAAGGAAGATGTTGCTGACAAAGCCTAATTCTGAGCCCTTCCTTAGTGCACCTTTTGTTAATAGGTCTTCTACTTCTTGCGAAGCCAGTTTTCTGTCTTTGGGTGAAAAGGTTATCTTCCGTGGTCTCCTCATTTGGGTAGGGGTATTCAGGAATTCTATTTTGTATCCCTTGACTGTACTCAGAACCCAGGGATCCTGTGTTACCAAATTCCAGTTCCCAGAGAATTGGCCCAATCTGCTTCCCACCCTTGCAGGGGTACCTGAAAGGTCTTTCGAGATTCCTACCTGTGGAGAAACTTCACTGTCTCTGTTCACCTCTGAATGATCTTCCACGGTTTTGTTGCCTTTGCAGGTAGAAGGGTTGATGGATACCATAGGTTGGTTGGAATTTGGCACCACGGCCCAGGAAGGGTCTGGAAGAGGGTTGTCCACGGCCAGGGAACAGACCCCGCGTTCTCCCGGCCCTGCCAAAATCCCTATCCAGGAATACTTTTTTAATGTCCTTTTGGGACTTCTGAATGGAGCTGAAAACTCCTACATATCTTGCCATCTCTTTAATGAAGTCCTCTCCAAATAGGAGGCCCTGAGAGTTAGGTCCTTGTAGGAGAGTAGAATCTGCCTCTTATGTTGCCCCCACTTTTTTTCTGATGTTTACACTGGTTTCTGGATATAGTCGGGCTGGGTCCCTGCTAATCAGGGCCCCAGCCTCTCTGTTCTCTCTAAACGACTTGGAGTGCACTCTAGGTGCACTAGTAATTGGATACTGTGGTACCTTATGAGTCCCTAGTATATGGTACCTTAGGTGCCAAGGGCATAGGTACTTCACAGGCCTACCAGGGGCTGAAGCATGTATTATGCCACCCCTGGGAAGCAGACTAAATCTGACACCACAGGTCTGCTACTGCAGCCTGGGTAAGGTGTTGCATGCACCCCTTACTGTGGTATGGGCTACCTATACCACTACATACATACACACATAAAAACCTATAAGTCACTCCTATGGCAGGCCTTATCAATCCTGAAGGCAGAGTGCTTGGTTCTTATGTGGGAGGACGTCCCTGCATGAGCAGAGCCCCTCTGCAGCGTTCAGAGATCCTTCTCTGACGCTGTTTGTAGTGCAGCCTGACCATATACTCTTAAGCGCATTATAACCTCACGTTAAATGCTAACTTTGGGATGGCTGCACGGAAACATGTCGTGTTTGGTGTCAAACATCTTGGAATACTACCCCCCCCGCCAGTTATGGCGGCAGGGGTAGCATTCCACCCTTCTAGAGGGAGAGACATGTACACACCGGCCTAACCGGTAACTTCTTTCCAGAACCCTGGCATCACAAGATGGATGCCACCAGTCACAGACACTGGGCTGCCCTCCTGCTGATGACCGAAACTCACAGTGGAGGAAGCCCAACAATAGATATCCTGTCGCAAGGGGGTGTGACCACCTCCCAGACAGGGTTTAGTGTATTGGGGCTCGGTGGGTGCACTCTTAGTGTGCTTTGAAGTCCTGCACTCGGGGAGCAGAAGGCTCCTCTGTGCATACCCCAGTTCAAACCGGCTCAGGGGCTACCTGCCCCTGCTCTGGCGCGAAACTGGACAAAGGGAAGTGGGTGTAGCCACCCACTCCCTGACCCTCCCATAGGTGGGGTCATAGAGCTAGTCCCTCCCTTCTTTTAGTATAAGAGGGGGAACCTGTGCATTGCAACCCAGATCTCCCTGGATGACGCTCTTAAGAAGAATCCTGGACCTTCGACGTTCCACTACCTCTGGAAGACTGAAGAATCTCCTTGGAGTCAAGGAGTGACTCCCCTGCTTGGCAGGTACCAAAAACTACAACGACGGTCGCAAACTACACCGCTCCCGCCGGAGCCAGAAGTCCCTGCAGCCCAGGAAGAGGCTTTCCTGACTTCTCCAAGGCCATCGTGAGTCCCCAGCGAAGCTGAGGCAAGTGAACCCCACGAGCGATGAGGAACCGCAGCCCCTGGGTACCGTGCACTATTGTCGAGTGCCACCCCTTCACGATGTTCTACGAACTTGTGCTTTGGACCACGTGTGGTCCCAGCCTCTAGCAAAGATCCCTCCCAAACTCAGAGGCCTACACTGTCCCAGTGACCGTGGGCCCCTGTTGAGTGGATCCTCCCGAGGCATCTTTGCGATCCCTTGCCAGCCGGCTTGTGGGTCCCCAGAAGACTTTCCAACAAAACCAAAGGGCTCCCCTGGTTGCTCCAGGCCAGCCCTGACCTACCCTTGCTGGGTAAGTCCCCCAGACCTTGCTGGTCTGCACCATTGACTTTTCCTCATCACCACGAGGCTTGCTGCTACCAAGGCTTGTTGGCTCCAATCGAGTCGCTGACACCTCAGTAAGCTGAAAATGTCGTGGGACACACCGAATCCAGCTCCTGGTCATCATCGACGCTGCCTGGACCACGTGGTCGAAGAGTCAAGACACCCGTAAACGACCCGAAGCTGTCGACGACGGGGGGCATTCATCTTCCTTGCCCAGAGTCACTGCCAAGTGACTGTGAACACTGTCCCCTCTGCTTTCAGGTCTTCCTCCTTCCGAATCCAGGCTTGGATTCCAACGGACACTTCTTCTGTCGTCGCAAGCAGCAAGTCCTCACTGGCTCCGATTGAAAACGACGCCGCGACCCGACACCAAAGGACACCTATGCACCCGGCTCCCTGGGTGAGGTAACTTCAGCACTTCTGGTGCTCCTGTGGGTGTGGGCCCTAGAACTACTTACCCTGTAAGTGGCTTGCTTGTAGCTACCCTAGAAGTGCCCTAAAACTCCTATTTTCCCCGTGCGATTATCGCACTGGCTCGTACAGGGCTCGCGTCCTGTGTTAGACACATCGCGTCCAACTCCCTTGTAATCTCTCTCAGTATCCGCGTCCTTCGACTCGTACTGACCGATCGGTGTGTTCGCCTCGAACACGCCAGGGACCTGTAACATTGATAACTCAATCGCGTTCTCTCGCATAGACTCGTACAGGACTCGCACCAGTGTCTGAACACCGCGTCCGTCCCCTGTGGGTCTCCTACAACTACCTGGGGTGGTTCTTTGGGGTCCCTCGATTCTATGTGCTCTAGACCCCGGTCTAGCCAAGATAAGATTGTGATATTTACTTGTGCTAACTTACTTTGATAAAACATTGACTTGTACATATGTTCCTGACTTCTAATCTCATAAAGAGATTAGTAGAGAGTTGTTTAATAATAAATACATATATATTTGATATATATACCTGTGTGGTGTCTTTTCATTTGGTGATTCAAGAGATTGTGTGGTAAAACAAGCTGCTTTACATTCCTCCAAGTCTTAGCCTGAAGGCTGCTCTCCACAGCTACCACTAGGATAGCTTTCTATAAAGGTTGTCTTAAACCTACCTACCATAAGAGTCGAATTGGACTGGTGCAAGGTGTCCACTTTAATTAGTGAACAGCATATACCAGGCCAACTTCTCACAGTCCTCCATCTTTAGTGGCTAATTCTACTAGTTTAGGGTCAATTTTGAGTAAAACCCCCTTCCTTCTCTCCGTGGAGATTGCGGTGTTAGCATTTCCCAGGAGGCATATTGTTCTTTGTACCCTCTGGCGGAGTTCCTTTGGGTCAATTGGGGTTTCGCCGAGATAGGCTAGTTCAGATATTTCAAATATTTTTGTAAGTGGGCCTATGGTATCAAGGAGGCGGTCTTGCTTTCCTAAGGTCTTTTGCGTTTTTAGCTATGAACGCTACTACTTTAGGATCTAATTCGGGTGTCATAGCCACTTTGTCAGGTTAAGACAGCCGGGGGCACTCTGAGCATAGTCTGGATCTAACCTCTTTTGGGATTTCCTTTCTCAACCAGACAGAGAGGTAGTCCGCAACATGTTGTGAGGGTGCCCACTTGGGTGATAAAGGGTGTTTGATTAGCAAGGGGTCGAACATCTCATCTCCAAATGGATCCACAATGCCATTTGGATTTAGAGGCCTTAGATGCCCAGTCAGAGCTTCCCATTCTCTTTACCTCTACCGCCTCAATATCGGTGTCGAACAAAGAAGAGCATGAAAGCTCTATTTCTGGTTCAAAATTTTCATCGCTGTCGACGGGGATGGGAATCTCAGGGTCTGTTTCTTGCCCATCTGTGGTGCCCGAGGCACCTTTCTTGTCACCACCTAGAGAGCGTGAAGGGGTGCCTTGGGTGGTTTTACTTTTCTTTGCCACTTTATAGAGGGTTCCTCTGGAAGCCCTCTTTCTTGGGGCCTTACCTGCCCCGTCCTGGCCGCTTGTAGACGGCCACGATTTGTTGGAGATGCTTTCTATTTTTTTTAGTTATTGTGTCATCAAGGGAACCCAACACTTTGTCTAGGGCCTTGATGACCAATTCCTCAAATTTCTCCTCAATATTCATTTGTGGGGACGCTGCAGACATAGTTGCAGTGAGAGGAGTAAATACAGGTTATAAGGTTATATCAATAACTTGTTAAAGTTATTTTTAAACCCATATAGATTTCTAGCGTGAGGAGGGGTGCTATCAGGTGCTCGATCGTGAAGAGACAGCTGACCGGCGCCGGGTATTTGAGTGAGTTAACTGTCCCCGTCCGGGTGACCAAACTAAGAAAATGGAGGACGCATTGGGATGCATTGGAGCATCCCAAAGTATTAAAATGGTGGTCACGCACGTATTTGACATGCCTGACCGTGTGCTAATGGCCTTTCCTTTAAATCGTTTTCCTTTCCTAATTATGCAGAGACTTTCTGCATCAATGTCCCCATGGGTGGGGATCAAGTGCTTCACTCCCCGTTGTCAGGAGGGCTTCCCCGGTCCTCCTTCAAGCTATTTTAGCCATCTCCTCGGTGTCGCGTTGGAGCCGAAGAGGAATTGACCCGATGCGCTCCGTGGAGGCGTCTCCTTGGCAACGTGGTAGCGTTTGTGAGGCGTCTTCTTGGCAACGAGCGTTGAAGGTGCACACGTTTCGGCTTATTTTATAAATAAACAAAGGCGGTGGGATGGTTGGGGGGTTTCCCTGAATAGGGGGGATGTGCATGGGAAAGATAAGTTTTAGGGAGTCCGGTTTAGAGTAAAACCGGTGTGGTTTAAGGTGGAGGTTTTCCAGCCTAAAAGGCTGAAAAAGGCATAGAAAAGCACAGAGTACTCACAATGAGTCCCCATAACAATCTACACAGTGCATAGGTAAAGATCTATGCAAGTCAAAGGTTATACTACACATAAAGGTATACAGAGTCTAAGTTTAGAAAATGTAGTACTTATCTTGTGAGCAGCAGCAACAAAGAAGGAAGATGGCTGCTCGTGGGGGGACTTTATAGTATGTTAGAATGTTCATTGAAGTTCCATATTCTTCAATTGTTGCTGCTGTGAGCTGGCAATAAAGGAGATTTGCATAATGTTAGCCTCGTTGCCATACCATAAAATTCAGAAATCCAGCTGATTTTTTTTGTGTAAAGCAGATTTTAAGAAAACATCTTGCATGATAACAAACAACTTAATCGGGAAACATATGCAAACAATACAAAGCTTGTTTATACTGATAAAATCTGTAAAGTGTAAGAACAGGTTTTGAAAATTTCTTGGTGGAAAATTCATAATTTTTGCAAAAGAAACAAAATAGGCCAGAGTTTGAACAGAAGCTTCATCACAGGGGCAATTAGGAACAGACGCAGCATCATATTGGCCGATGGGGAACCATAAGTGGGACCTTATAGTCCACAACAATACATTTGACAAAAGCAGTGTTTCCCACGGGTCTTGACTCAGGTCAAATATGTTTTCTTGTTGTTGGTAGTTTGGACAATAACACAATCCTGCAGCACTGGTTTACCCATTTCCTTCTCTTCCCTGACTGCATTGGAAAATGACATGTGTAATTTTTTTGACCCTACAAATATCAGCTGTGGGAGAGTAGGATCTGCCTCTTATGGTTACCCCCACTTTTTGCTGGTGTATCACTGTTTTTCGACTTTAGTCTGGCTGGGGCCCTGCTATTCAGGACCCCAGCCTAGCTGCTTCCTCTCTAAATTGATTCCATGTACTTTAGGTACATCCCAGATTGGATTCTGGGGTGCCCTTATAAGTCCCTAGTATATGGTATACTATGTGCCAAGGGCATAGACACCCCAGAGGCCTACCAGGGGCTGAAGCATGTATTGTGCCACCCCTGGAAGGCCCTCCAAAATGACACCACAGGTCTGCTACTGCAGCCTGGGTAAGGTGGTGCATGCACCCCTTACTGTGGTATAGGCTACCTATATCACTACCATTGCACACACATATAAACCTATAAGTCACTCCTATGGCAGGCCTTAACAATCCTGAAGGCAGAGTGCTTGGTTTTTATGTCAGAGGGTGCCCCTGCATGAGCAGAGCACCTCTGCAGCGTTCGGAGTCAATCCTCTGGTGCTGTTTGTGGTGCAGCCTGACCATATATTCTTAAGTGCATTATAACCTCGCGTTAAATGCTAACTTTGGGATGGCTGCACGGAAACATGTCGTGTTTGGTGTCAAACACCTTGGAATACTACCCCCCGCCAGTTCTGGCAGCGGGGGTAGCATTCCACCCTTCTAGAGGGAGAGACATGTACACACCGGCATACCCGGTATTAACTTTACAGAGCCCTGGCATCACAAAATGGATGCCGCTGCCACAGACACGGGTCTGGCCTCCTGCTGCTGACCGAAACTCCGGCAGGGGAGGCCTGGCCAATAGGTTTCCTGTCGAAGGGAGGTGTAACAACCTCCCTAGACAGGATAGTGTGTATTGGGGCTGGGCGGGAGCACTCTCTGGTGCTTTGAAATCCTGCACTGGGGGCACATGTGGTGTCCCTGTGCATAGTCCAGTTCAAACCGGTTGCAGGGGCTACCTGCCCCTGCTCTGGCACGAAACTGGACAAAGGGAATGGGTGTAACCATCCCTCTTCCCTGACCCTCCCATAGGTGGGTCCCCAGAGTATGTCCAATCCCCTAACTTAGTATAAGTATGGGACCCCAGTCCTTAGGACTTTAGATATCCCTGGACGAAACTCTGAAGCTGAATCCTGGACCTTCGACGCTCTACATCAAGATTAGAGGACTGAAGAATCTCCCTTGGGGTCAAGGAGTGACTCCCCTGCTTGGCAGGCACCAACGAAGCATCTGTCCGGTCTGCATCACTGAAGCTCCCGCCGGACGCCGAACTCTTTGCATCACCAGACGTAAATTTCCAGTTTTCTCCAAGGCTGCCCTGAGTCCCCATCGAAGCTGAGGCCCGTAGCTGTCGTGGGTAATGTGGAACCATGACCCCCTGGACACCAAGCACATTTGCAAGTGCATCACCTTCCTGACATCTCTTGAAGCTGTGCTTTGGGTTCCCGAGTAGCCCTAGCCCTGAGCACCAACTGCAGAAAAGATCACTGGCCTACACTCCACGAGTGTCCCGTGGGCCTGCTCCAAGTGCAACCGCTTGAGGCTCCTTTGCAAGCACTAGTCCGTTGGCTAGTGGCTCCCCACGAAGGCAACTCTTCAACTGCTTGGGCTTTTCTGGTTACTCTAAACTTGTCCTAACTTACCCTCACTGGGTGAGTCCCTCAGACCTTGGTGGTCTGCACCGCAGCCTTTTCTTTACTTCCCCGTGACTTGCCGTTGCCAAGGCTTGTTGGGTCCAATCCGGTCGCCAACATGGCAGCACTCGACAGACTTTGTGGCACAGCTCGAATCCAGCTCCTGGTTGTCGTCGATGCCTCCTGGACCTCGTGGCTGAAGAGTCAAGGCACCCATCAACTCACCTGAAGCACCCAACATCTGAGGGCATTCGACTATCGTGCCCCTGGTCACTGGCTAGTGACCCAGACTCTGTCCCCTCTGCTTTCAGGTCTTCCTTTCCCTCGATCCAGGCTTGGATCGCTCCGGACACTCTTCTTCTCCACGGCAGCAGCACTTTTCCAGCGGTCGCCATTGAAAACGACGACGATTCCCGACACCTTTTAACACGTATGCACCCGGCTTCCCTGGGTGAGGTAACTCGAGTATTTCGGTACTCACGTGGGTGTGGGCCCTAGAAACTCTTAAGTTTTAAGGGGTTAACTGGAAGTCCTCTCCGAAGTGTCCCTTTTCTTTAAAAATCTAACCGCGACTTTCCCCATAGAAGTCAACGGTGGCTCGCGGCTGTGTTCTCACACTGCACGCGTCCCCCGTGGGTCCCCTGTGTCACTACCTTGGGTGGTTCCTTGGGGTCCAAGCACTTCTACAGGCTCTAGGCCTTGTGTCTAGTTCAGTCGTGGTTCTTATACCACTATTTTAGTATATGGTTTGGTACGCCCCTAGGGCTCAAACGTGTATTGTGCTAAATACTGCTGATATTTGACTTGTAACTTATGTACTTCGAACTCTAGCCTCATAAAGAGACTAGAGGGGTGTGTTTAAGACTAAATACATATATTTTATATATATACCTGGTGTGGTCCTCTTTCATTTGGTCACTCAAGAGATTATAGACTGGTAAAACAAGCTGCTTTACATTCCTTCAAGACTTAGCTGGAAGGCTGCTCTCCATAGCTACCACTAGGATAGCTTTCAATAAAGGTTGTCTTTAACCTATCTCCATAAGGGGTTGTTTGGACTGGTGCAAGGTGCCCACTAGAACTAGTGGACAGCATATGCCAGGCCAACTTCTCACATTGGTGTGCAGCGTGTGGGATTCCAGCTTGCTATTGTTTTACCAGATAATCTCAATTGAATTGATCAACTGAAAACCACTAAGGGTACCTAAGGTACATATAAATTCAAGCTTAGAAATACAGTAAGTTCTACTGAACTTAGAGTTGTGTGTCAAGGGCTTAGCACACCCTTTCTACAACTCAAGAGAGTTTAGTAGGCCACACTAGAGTAGGTAGTGCATACACCACACCTCACTAGTGATGTCTTCAGGGCCAGGAACCAGTAGGTCCCTGCCAGGAACCAGTGGGCGCCTGCCATCCAAATATGACAACCTCCCATTCTTGGAATTGAGAGAGTTGTGCAAGGTTAGGAAGCTGAAGACAGGCAAAAGTGCCAACACCAAACGTCTCATGGAGATGCTTCTGCTGGATGATCTCAGAAGACCCCTTGGGTCTGCAGGGGTAGGCAGAGAGGGTGGGGCAGAAGATGAGGAAGGGGCCAGGGGTGAAAATCCCCAGGACCTGACCTCTGAAACTGGCCAGGAAGGTGACAATGACCTTGCCCTGGAAAATGCAGCTCCTCCTGCAGATGAGGAGGAGGATCAGAATGACCTCCCCTTTGTCCCACCAGGAAGAGTTGTGAGTGTGCCTAGAAGGTCCAGATCTCCTTCTCAGGAGTCTAACCATTCTGACACCTCAGTAGGGACCTCTGTTTCTTCTCATAGGAGGGAAACCTCTCATGAAAGGAAAGACAGACTGCTCAAGTATGAGGAAGCTCAGTTGAGAATCAGAAAACAGCAGTTGGCTATAGATAGGGAGTCCCTAGAGCTTCATAGACAAAGAAGAAAGTTGGGACTAGAGTCCCATGGTGGCAGCAACTTCCCTAGTGGTAGGGAAAGGTCTTATGACCATAGAAACCTGAGCAAGATTGTCCCTCCCTACCAGAGTGGGGATGACATCCACAAATGGATTACTGCACTGGAGAGGGCCTGTAAAGTACAGAGGGTCCCTCAGGAGCAGTGGGCAGCAATCTTGTGGCTCCCCTTTGCAGACAAAGGTAGAGACAAGCTCCTCACTGTAAGAGAAGAGGATGCTGATGATTATCAAGTCCTGAAGAGTGCCCTAATAGATGGGTTTGGCCTAACCACTGAGCAATACAGGTTAAAGTTCAGAGATACCCAAAAGGCACAGACACAGGACTGGGTGGACTTTGTGGATTGTGCTACCAAGGCTCTGGAAGGCTGGTTCCTGGGCAGTAAGGTGTGTGACTTCAAAGGATTTTATAATTTAATCATGAGGGAGCAGATTCTTAATAACTGTCAGAATCAGTTGCTACATCAGTACCTGGTTGACTCTGATCTGACCTCTCCCCAAGAATTGGGAAAGAAGGCAGACAAATGGGTCAGAACCAGGGTGAAGCAGAAAGTACAGAACCAAGGTGGTGACCAGAAGAAGCAAGATTCCAAAAACTCTGATAAGGGTGGGGAGAAGGGTAAAGACCAGAAGTCTTCACAAGGCCCCCAAAAATCTTCTTCAGGCGGGGATTCCCAATCTAATAAAGGAAAAGGCCAAAAGAAACCATGGTGCAAAGTCTGTAAGCAAAAGACTCACTGGACCAGTGATTGCACTAAGTCCAAAGACTCCAATCCAGCCACCATTGCCCCTAAGGCAACTGTTCCCCCTAGTCCAGCTACAAGTGGTGGTGGAAACACTCAGAATAAGGGTTTAGTAGGGTTGACCCTGGGTACTGAGATGGACCCTGGCCTAGTCAGAGTGCCAACTCAGGCTGTCCTAGTCTGTGATGGGGACATGGATATGTCCCCCTTTGTGAGTCCCACTAATTTGGGCAAATACAGACAGCAGCCTTTAATTAATGGAAGGAAGGCTTTGGCATTCAGGGACACAGGAGCAAGTGTCACCATGGTGACACAAGATCTTGTGGATCCTGGGCAGATTATACTTGGTGAAATGTACCAAGTGACCAATGCTAGCAATGTCAGAACAGACCATTCTCTGGCAGTTGTTAACTTCTCCTGGGGAGGGGTAACTGGCCTTAAGAAGGTTGTGGTGAGTGCAGACCTACCAGTTGAATGCTTGCTTGGCAATGATCTTGAAACCTCAGCTTGGGCAGAGGTGGAGCTCAGGAAACATGCAGAAATGCTAGGGATCCCTGCACATGTCTTTGCTGTGACTAGGTCACAGGCAAAAATGTCAAAAGCTGAACAGGCCCTGGATTCTGGAATAATGGACCAGGTGCCTCCCAAGAGAAGGAGCAGTAGGGTTAAGGCAGTGCCTTCCCCCTTGGCTCAGGAGGAAGATCAGTCTTTTGAGGAAGCTGATCTCAGGCCTGAAGAAGGAACTGTCCCAGAGGAGCTTGAACCTGATCAGGTTGAGTTCTTGGGGACAGGGGGCCCTTCCAGGGCAGATCTGAGCCAGGAGCAGCTGAACTGCCCCTCTCTTGAACCCCTCAGACAGCAGGCTGCTGCTGAGGCTGCTGGGAATGCTAGTGGCACCCATAAGATATATTGGGATGATGGACTCCTGTACTCAGAGAGTAGAGACCCCAAGCCTGGAGCAGCCAGGAGGTTGGTTATACCTCTGAAGTTCAGGGGCTTCCTATTGACACTAGCCCATGATATTCCCTTAGCAGGTCACCTGGGCCAGAACAAGACTTGGGACAGAATTGTCCCTCACTTTCACTGGCCCCACATGTCTGAAGGCACCAAGGAGTTTTGTCGCTCCTGTGTAACCTGCCAAGCCAGTGGGAAGGCAGGTGGCACCACAAAGGCCCCCTGATACCACTACCTGTGGTGGGGGTTCCCTTTGAGAGGGTGGGGATTGACATAGTTGGTCCCATGGATCCCCAAACAGCATCTGGGCACAGGTTTATCCTGGTGGTGGTGGACCATGCCACCAGGTACCCAGAAGCCATTCCCCTTAGGACCACTACAGCTCCTGTGGTGGCAAGGGCCCTCCTGGGAATTTTCTCAAGAGTGGGCTTTCCTAAGGAGGTAGTATCTGACAGAGGTGCAAACTTTATGTCCAGTTACTTGACTGCAATGTGGAAGCAGTGTGGAGTGACTTATAAGTTCACCACACCCTATCACCCACAATGCAATGGTTTAGTTGAGAGATTCAACAAAACCTTGAAGGGCATGATTAAAGGGCTCCCAGAAAAGCTTAGGCGAAGATGGGACATACTCTTGCCCTGCCTTTTATTTGCATACAGGGAGGTGCCTCCGAAGGGGGTTGGCTACAGCCCTTTTGAACTTTTGTTTGGCCATCCTGTTAGGGGTCCATTGTGTCTGGTGAAGGAAGGTTGGGAGTTACCTCTCAAACCCCCCAAACAGGACATAGTGGACTATGTACTTGGTCTCCGCTCCCGGATGGCTGAGTATATGAAAAAGGCAACCAAAAACCTTGAGGCTAGCCAGGAATTACAGAAAGCCTGGCATGACCAAAAGGCTGTGCTGACTGTTTACCAGCCAGGGCAGAAAGTGTGGGTGCTGGAGCCAGTGGCCCCAGCAGCCCTCCAAGACAAGTGGAGTGGCCCCCATACAATTGTTGAACAGAAGGGAGAGGTTACCTATCTGGTAGACCTAGGAACTCCCAGGAGCCCCCACAGGGTGCTCCATGTCAACAGGCTGAAGCCATATGTGGACAGGGCTGACATGGGCTTGCTCATGGCAGCTGATGAGGGCCAGGAGGAGGAGAGTGACCCTCTCCCTGACCTGCTCTCTCAGAACCCTGAGGATGGGTCAGTGGATGTTGTAGCTTTGGCAGGCAGCCTCACTGCCCAGCAGCAAACTGATTGTAGACAGGTGCTCAATCAGTTCAGACACATGTTTTCTCTGACTCCAAGTAAGACCACCTGGTGCACTCATGAAGTGGACACTGGGGACAGTCTGCCTGTTAAAAGTAAGATTTACCGGCAACCTGACCAGGTCAGGGACTGTATCAGGACAAAAGTCCAGAAAATGTTGGAACTGGGTGTCATTGAACCTTCAGATAGCCCCAGGGCTAGTCCAGTGGTCCTGGTGCCAAAACCTCACACCAAAGATGGTAAGAGAGAGATGAGGTTTTGTGTGGACTACAGAGGCCTCAATGCAGTCACTAGGACTGATGCCCATCCAATACCCAGGGCAGATGAGCTAATAGACACTTTGGCCTCAGCCAAGTATCTAAGCACATTTGACCTAACAGCTGGCTACTGGCAGATCAGACTAGCTGATGATGCAAAGCCAAAAACTGCATTTTCTACCCCTGGTGGGCTTTACCAATTTGTGGTGATGCCCTTTGGTTTGAAAAATGCACCTGCCACTTTTCAGAGGTTGGTGAACACAGTCCTTACAGGTCTGGAAGCCTATAGTGCAGCATATCTAGATGATATTGCTGTCTTTAGCTCCACCTGGGTGGATCACCTGGTCCACCTCAGAAATGTTTTGGAGGCCCTGCAGAAGGCAGGCCTAACTATCAAGGCCACAAAGTGCCAGATAGGGCAGAGTCAGGTTGTGTACCTGGGCCACCTTGTGGGTGGAGGCCAGGTTCAACCATTGCAGAGCAAGATCCAGACCATCATGGACTGGGCTGCTCCAACTACCCAGACTCAGGTGAGAGCCTTTCTAGGCCTGACTGGGTACTACAGAAGATTTGTCAAGGGGTATGGATCAATAATGACACCCTGAATGACTTAGCCTCTAAGAAAATGCCCAAAAAGGTTCAGTGGACAGTTAGCTGTCAAAAGGCATTTGATGACCTGAAGCAGGCCATGTGCACTGCTCCCATTCTGCAAAGTCCTGATTACGCCAAAAAGTTCATTGTGCAAACAGATGCATCTGAGTTGGGGGTAGGGGCTGTACTGTCACAGTTGAATGATGAAGGTCAGGATCAGCCAGTAGCTTTTATTAGCAGAAGGCTGACCCCCAGAGAGAAACGTTGGTCAGCCATAGAGAGGGAGGCTTTTGCTGTGGTTTGGGCTCTAAAGAAGCTGAGGCCATACTTGTTTGGCACTCACTTCCTTGTTCAATCAGACCACAAGCCCCTCTTATGGCTAAAACAGATGAAGGGTGAAAAACCCAAACTTTTGAGGTGGTCCATTTCCCTACAGGGGATGGACTATACAGTGGAACATAGACCTGGGAGTAACCATGCCAATGCAGATGGACTCTCCAGATATTTCCACTTAGAACATGAAGACTTAACTGGTCAAGGTTAGTTTAATGTCCCTGCGTTTGGGGGGGGTTGTGTAGGAGAGTAGGATCTGCCTCTTATGGTTACCCCCACTTTTTGCTGGTGTATCACTGTTTTTCGACTTTAGTCTGGCTGGGGCCCTGCTATTCAGGACCCCAGCCTAGCTGCTTCCTCTCTAAATTGATTCCAGGTACATTCCAGATTGGATTCAGGGGTGCCCTTATAAGTATCCCTGGGCATAATACTACACTACGCTCACAGAACATAAGTAGTTTATGCTACTACGCAAATTGCACGTAGCACAGTGCCCAAACTGTGCTAATTGATGTAGCGTAGCAGCAAAATCATCAACACCTACAAATGCTTTGATAAAGCAATTTTACATGCTTAAAAGCATATAACCAATTCACAAAAGTGAACTTTGAGAATGAAAATATCAGGCAATGAGAGAGGTGATGATTTTGGGGTCCCCCCTAACCTAGGGGGAGGACCAAGCAGATGTCTCGAACACAAAGAGCATATCATGATGAACGATTCAGTGGTGGTCCCTTCCTCCTAGGACCACCCCAAGCACAGTTATGGGCAAAAATACAATCCCACCAAAGGCCCTGCAAAGCATTATGGGACGAGATTAGCAGGGGGCAGTGAATATTATAGTGTCCAATATCAAAATAATTCTACAAAGAGCTGCAGTTCAACTAGTCGTTACTAGATGTCCCTCACGAGTCAAATGCAAAAGCATTGAAATTATTAATACATCAAGCTGCAGTTCCATTAGTCGTTATTAGATGTCCTCACGAGTCAAATGCAAAAGCATTGAAACCCTTTCATGAAGCTTTTGCATTTGACTCGTGAGGGACATCTAGTAACGACTAGTGGAACTGCAGCTTGATGTAATAATAATTTCAATGCTTTTGCATTTGACTCGTGAGGGACATCTAGTAACGACTAGTTGAACTGCAGCTCTTTGTAGAATTATTTTGATATTGGCTACTATAATATTCACTGCCCACTGCTAATCTCGTCCCATAATGCTTTGCAGGGCATTTGGTTGGGATTGTATTTTTGCCAATAACTGTGCTTGGGGTGGTCCTAAGAGGATGGGACCACCACCGAATCGTTCAACAAGATGTGCTTTTTGTTTTCAAGGCACCTGCTTGGTTCTCTCCCTAGGTTAGGGAGGATCCCAAAATCATCACCTCTCTCACTGCTTGTTAATTTATCATTTTCACTTATGTGAAATGACTATATGCATTTTAGCATATAAAGACAGAGATACTTAACTTGCACTGTGCAAGATGTCTTTGGCAATTATTGCACAGTGCAGTCAAGCACACAGCTACACATCTATGCACTACTACGCTTTGCGTAGCTACGTGTAGCTTAAAATGTACTTTGTGTAGCTACGTGTAGTGCTACTACGCAAACTATGCCCAGGGTTACTTATAAGTCCCTAGTATATGGTATACTATGTGCCAAGGGCATAGACACCCCAGAGGCCTACAGGGGATGAAGCATGTATTGTGCCACCTCTGGAAGGCCCTCCAAAATGACACCACAGGTCTGCTACTGCAGCCTGGGTAAGGTGGTGCATGCACCCCTTACTGTGGTATAGGCTACCTATATCACTACCATTGCACACACATATAAACCTATAAGTCACTCCTATGGCAGGCCTTAACAATCCTGAAGGCAGAGTGCTTGGTTTTTATGTGAGAGGGTGCCCCTGCATAAGCAGAGCCCCTCTGCAGCGTTCAGAGTCAATCCTCTGGTGCTGTTTGTGGTGCAGCCTGACCATATATTCTTAAGTGCATTATAACCTTGCGTTAAATGCTAACTTTGGGATGAATGCACGGAAACATGTCGTGTTTGGTGTCAAACATCTTGGAATACTACCCCCCGCCAGTTCTGGCAGCGGGGGTAGCATTCCACCCTTCTAGAGGGAGAGACATGTACACACCGGCATACCCGGTATTAACTTTACAGAGCCCTGGCATCACAAAATGGATGCCGCTGCCACAGAACACGGGTCCGGCCTCCTGCTGCTGACCGAAACTCCGGCAGGGAGGCCTGGACAATAGGTTTCTGTCGAAGGGAGGTGTAACCACCTCCCCAGACAGGATAGTGTGTATTGGGGCTGGGCGGGAGCACTCTCTGGTGCTTTGAAATCCTGCACTGGGGGCACATGTGGTGTCCCTGTGCATAGTCCAGTTCAAACTGGTTGCAGGGGCTACCTGCCCCTGCTCTGGCACGAAACTGGACAAAGGGAATGGGTGTAACCACCCCTCTTCCCTGACCCTCCCATAGGTGGGTCCCCAGAGTATGTCCAACCCCCTAACTTAGTATAAGTATGGGACCCCAGTCCTTAGGACTTTAGATATCCCTGGACAAAACTCTGAAGCTGAATCCTGGACCTTCGACGCTCTACATCAAGATTAGAGGACTGAAGAATCCCCCTTGGGGTCAAGGAGTGACTCCCCTGCTTGGCAGGCACCAACGAAGCATCTGTCCGGTCTGCATCACTGAAGCTCCCGCCGGACGCCGAAGTCTTTGCATCACCAGAGGTAGATTTCCAGGCTTCCCCGAGGCTGCCCTGAGTCCCCAGTGAAGCTAAGGCCCATAGCTGTCGTGGGTAATGTGAAACCATGACCCCTGGACACCGAGCACATTTGCAAGTGCATCACCTTCCTGACATCTCTTGAAGCTGTGCTTTGGGTTCAAAGTAGCCCTAGCCCCACGCACCAACTGCAGTGAAGATCACTGGCCTACACTCCACGAGTGTCCCTTGGGCCAGCTCCAAGTGCGACCGCTCTAGGCTCCTTCGCGATCTCTAGTCCGTTGGCTAGTGGGTCCCCACAAAGGCAACTCTTCAACTGTTTGCGCTTTTCTGGTTGCTCTAGACTTGCCCTGACTTATCCTCACTGGGTGAGTCCCTCAGACCTTGCTGGTCTGCACCGCAGCCTTTTCTTCATTTCCCCATGACTTGCCGTTTCCAAGGCTTGTTGGGTCTAATCCGGTTGCCAGTACCGCAGCACTCGACAAACTTTGTGGCACAGCTCGAATCCAGCTCCTGGTTGTCGTCGACGCCTCCTGGACCTCGTGGCTGAAGAGTCAAGGCACCCGTCAACTCACCTGAAGCACCCGACATCTGAGGGCATTCGACTATCGTGCCCCTGGTCACTGGCTAGTGACCCAGACTCTGTCCCCTCTGCTTTCAGGTCTTCCTTTCCCTCGATCCAGGATTGGATCGCTCCGGACACTCTTCTTCTCCACGGCAGCAGCACTTTTCCAGCGGTCGCCATTGAAAACGACGACGATTCCCAACACCTTTTAACACGTATGCACCCGGCTTCCCTGGGTGAGGTAACTCGAGTATTTCGGTACTCACATGGGTGTGGGCCCTAGAAACTCTTACGTTTTAAGGGGGTAACTGGAAGTCCTCTCCGAAGTGTCCCTTTTCTTTAAAAATCTAACCGCGACTTTCCCCATAGAAGTCAACAGTGGCTCGCGGCTGTGTTCTCACACTGCACGCGCTCCCCGTGGGTCCCCTGTGTCACTACCTTGGGTGGTTCCTTGGGGTCCAAGCACTTCTACAGGCTCTAGGCCTTGTGTCTAGTTCAGTCGTGGTTCTTATACCACTATTTTAGTATATGGTTTGGTACGCCCCTAGGGCTCAAACGTGTATTGTGCTAAATACTGCTGATATTTGACTTGTAACTTATGTACTTTCGAACTCTAGCCTCATAAAGAGACTAGAGGGGTGTGTTTAGCAGTATATAGCCATCTCATACACGACAATAAAGCAATGAGTGGCCTAACACTTCACAGCCACCTCATACACAATATCAATAGTGGTTCAAATTCTGGGACCTTTGTCCCCTCCCAATTTTAATTATGGGACTAGGCTCTCAGTCGTGGTTCAAATTCTAGGACCTTTGTCCCCTACCAATCCTGACTCAATGGCCAGCTTCTGGGTTCGCTATCCCAATTCCAGGCTCACTCTGGACTCTATGTTCTAGAATCTCTGTCCCAGTTCTGGGCTCACAATGGACTCTCTGACCCTCATCCGGGCCCAATCTGGACTCTCTGACCCTCATTTCAGGGATCACAGTCTCGGTTCTGGGCTCCCTGACCAGCTTCTGGGATCGCTGTCCCGGTTCTGGGCTTACTCCGGACCCCCTGACCAGCTTCTGGGATCGCTGTCCCGGTTCTGGGCTCACTCTGGGCTCTGTGTTCAAGAATCACTGTCGATCTTCACGCAGCTAACTATTCATTAACTTTATTGCCAATGGAAAACTGTGCTCTTCAATAAAACCAAACCTGTGATATATTGCCACTTTCTGAGAGTCAAAGTGATCATAGGGTCATTTCCAAACGTTGACTCCCGTCCACTCAGATCCAACGTCCACTCAGATCTAACGATGTCTCCGGTCACGTTGATGAGTCAAAACTTTATTGAAGAAAAAAAAAACGACTTGGTTGGCAAAAAAAAAAATGAAGTGTAAGGCAGGACACCAAAGAGTACTTCGAGCTTCATGTGCTTCCGCCAACCACACGATGGCGGCACGTTCATGACGCTAAGCCGGGTGGCTGCCGGCACATCCATGCAGTACAACATGAAAGCTGCAGGACAATGCGTGAAAAGAATACGGGGCTCGCGCTGATTCAAAGGTCGGTGAGCATGAGCAGAATCCGTTGAGGTGAGTGCCAAACTGTTGTTCCTTTTTTTTTTTTTAAAAGATGTAACTTTACAAACGATCAGCTAAGTAACCAACCAAAACAGCCACTGCCTTATGCCTTGAATAAGATAAACGTTGCAGCACTTTACAATATTTGCCCCTGATCCACAGTCACCTTACACAGTGCCCGATCTTTGCCCTCTCTCGAGATCTTCAAAGCAGCAATGGGCCCGATCCTTGCCCCCGATCTCTACATCCAAAAGTGTAAAACATCCTTGACAATACCAACAGTCAACACCGGGGCCCGATCTTCGCCCCCGAACAACACTTCACACCGGGACCCGATCCTTGCCCCCGATCACAAGTGAGTGTGTAAAAGTAATCAGTACTTCAAACCGGGGTACAATCTTTGCACCCGATGAACTCTTTCATGGTGTATATCATCCCTGCAAAACACCATCAGTTAGCACCTGGGCCCGATCTTTGCCCCCGATCAGCACATTTAAGTTGCAAATCTTCACAGTGCTCTGTGCTTAACCACTTCACACCGGGGCCCGATGTTTGCCCCCGAACTTATATTTAAATAACACTGGGGCTCGTACTTTGCCCTTGATCAACACAGCTGGATCTGGCACACTTGGGTTTTAGGGCGACCGATGGCAGGGTCACTGGTGGGGTTCGTGCGCCAGACAGCCTTACAAACATGTTTTTATTTTCCATTTACCTTGTGACTTCAAAGGGCTTCATTTTTCCATTTACCTTGTGACTTCAAAGGGCTTCAATTTTCTGTTTCCATTAAGTTTCTGTTAGGTTATTTGCAGTTTCCTTCCAGTTGCACACGTGGATTCTTCTTCAAAATCATCGCCAAATGTTGTATTCAAAAGATGGAGTCCGGACTCCAAGCATAGATTAGATAAGTTCTTTTATTAAGATGTTACATGAAGAAACGAAGAAAACCCCACCAGGAGCAGCCGCCCTGCTGCTCAGCCCATACCCAACTGACACTCACAGACATCCAACATTCCATCCATCCAACATTCCACGCCACACTCATTCTGGCTGAGCAGCAGGTAAACATAAGTTACAACAAGAGTCTCTGCCAAATAGGAGGATCTCTGTTTTGGATGAATTAAGCTATGACAGATAGACCATCTCGAAATTTGGCGGCATCCTGGCTGGGATCCTTAGTGAAAGATAGGATCAACTGCATGTCATCTGCGTATGACACCAGATAGATATTGTGGGTTTTGGCAAGCACAGCCAGTGGTTGAATATAGACATTAAATAGTGTCAGACGTAATGCCGACCCCTGAGGAACACCGCAACATAGTGAGTGTCTCTGAGAGTGAAAGGGAGAAGCAATAACCTGAAAGGACCTGTCAGACTAAAAGGAAGTGAACCAGGCGAGAGCACTACCAGTGATACCGATTTCCTGCAACCGATGAAGCAGGATGTTATGCGAGATCGTGTCAAAGGCGGCACTAAGGTCCAACAGAATGAGTGCAGCCATACTGCCCTCATATAGGGAAGCTCTGAGTTGCTCTCTAACTGTCAGTAAAGCTGACTCAGTGCTGTGTCTTGGTCGAAAACCATTTTGCGATGAATCCAATATAGAATGGAATTCCAGATATTGCGTTATTATGGTATTCACATGTGATTCCATTGTTTTATCCTGGAACAGAAGCAAGGAGATCGGGCAATAGTTCTCCGGCCCAGAGGCATCTAGTGACGGTTTCTTCAGTAGAGGGATGACCTTCGCATGTTTCCAGGCTTGCGGCAGCTCTGCTGTCCCTAGGCAAAGGTTAATAAGTTCCAGGCATCTAGGAAGTAGACATTCCTGGAATTTGACAAAATCCATGATTCATTGCACCTGGTTTATTCATTGCAACAGGACCCATAAGACTAGGTGGACCACAGGTGCTAAAACAGACATGTGCTCCATGCATTAAGTATGAAAAATTTAGTTTATTTGGATGAACCCTGTATTTGTAAAGGTAAACCACGATTCTTTTGTTTTTTTAAATTAATAAAAAGTTTTTTTTTAAAACAATGTCCAACATATGTTGTTTAAACCACCTAACAACCATGTAGTGCAATATTTGATCATTAACAATCTGGCAAGTATTATTTATACAATTGAATGACCATTTACTCATAAATAATGAATGGTTAAACATATCTGTAAGAAAATGGGTTAAATAAGTCAAAAATCTTGCTTGTTCCAACACACAAATTCAATAAATAATGCCTGGTAGCCATGGCACAGAACAGATAAGCTCAACATAAGGTCTAAAGTGTCTAAAGTATTTAAGAATACAAAACAATTAAAATGTAAAAACACAACACAATCAAAATCCCATAACGTATTTTTAAAAATAGAGAAAAATCTAATTAGAAACTTGACACCAAAATTACTACTATCCAATAATTATGTATACATTTTTATAGTTTTAAGGCAAAAAGAGCCAAGAAAAAGTTAAGCGCAAATCAGAGGTCACTTTTCATGGTAGCACTGGGCCTAGACGTGATTTGAGGCCAACCACGATGGAGCTGGGGTCATATTCCCCATTGCATCGTCCAGGCCAAAGATTTTACTTTCTTAATTAGTCTCTGAAATTGAACTCAAAATCCTCCAGTGGGGCAAGACTGCAAGCTATATCCGACGAAGTCCCCTCGAAATCAGACTGCCAAAGAATGTGGGCCTGCTAAAGCCATTCATTTTGGCAGGAAAATTCAAATTTCGTGCCCACCGAAGTCCTCTCATTGGTCACCTTCTCTTGGAGGTCCAGAGTTCTACCTTTGGACCCAGGGCATAAATTAGTGTTTGGTGGACAGGGCACTCTATTGCAAACCCAATGGAGTACTCCGGTCACCAAACTCTCCGGTAAGCTTTTGCATCAACAGAGCCTCAGTTGAACCTGCACGATGGTTCAAACACTTCCAAGGACAACATCTTGCCACTTCCTCCCTGATGCTGGGCCACACCTTGCAAGACAACCTGTATATTTTCTTCTTAAAAGGTAAGCTGTCACCAGTGTCAATGTCATGGACAGACCACTGGGCCAGACTGGGTGCCAGTGAGAACAGGTCTGGGAGTAGAGCCAAGTCCCAGAGAAGATGGCAACTCCTTGAGTGAGTTAATTTGGGCTCCCATATCATGACTCATCCTGTCAATCATACTTTAAAAAGGTAGTGTATGTGTCGAGGTAAAGGAGGGCATAGAAAATGGTAGAATATTCATAGAATGTTGACATTTGGTCATTGCACTGAGACAAGGCCTGCACACACCATCCTAAAGCTTCGCGTTTGAAAACTAACAGCATCGCTGTTTCGGAGGGACTGGAAGTACCGGTGCTACCATGGACTCACTATCCAGTAAGCTGCTTCCTTCGCCAAACTTAAACACTGTAGTAGGGGGCACCACAAACACAGGCAGCTATAGATGCTGAGAAAAAGTTAAGAAATGCATTAAATATTTCTATCGTGACCATTTTTAATGGGAAAACAATTGCCACTTGAATACTTATTTACAAATCGAATGTCTGCTGTCTTGGGTAGGGGCAGTAAACTGACTTTATTTGAGCTACTAATACTACCCAAACGCACCTGTCAATTTCTTCCTTATTACCACCACTAACAGCCGCATCTGCAGTGGCAATTGGTGAGATACAAAAATGGTGGGCGCTATACGATGATACATAAAAATAAACATTTAACTTAGAAAAAAAAACATTTCACTTACTTTAGCCTGCAGCATGTCCTTGATGTTCTATAGTCCCTGGCTCCTCCTATTGTGAGGTCCCACAGCCAACTACCTTATTGTTGGACTTGGCCCTTTTTGCAGGGTCATCCCTGAACTTTTTGCCTTCCTCCTGTATTTTCTCTGACCTGTTTTTGTTGGTTTTATGACTCTGGGCACTTTACCACTGCTGATCAGTGCTAAAGTGCATATGCTCTCCCTATTGTAAATTGATGTATGGATTAGTGACCCCATGATTGGATTATAGAAACTGGTTTGGATGAGAGGCAATGTGTAGACACATTTAATTGGATATGCAGCAATATACCAATAAAAAGCATTAGCACATGAATATTTTCTGGTCTTTTATTCTCTGTTGCACTTCATAAGAAACAGCCAGTCAACGCGTTTCGCCCAAACATGGGCTTCTTCAGGGCTGTAATGGCATATAACATAAGGATATTTAAAAATAAGCGGTAAAAAGACCAATTTTTTAAGAAAGACATTTACATTACAAATAAAGAAAGTGATTTTTTAAAAGATAAAGCATGATAGAGAGATAAGAGAAGCAAAAATAGCCAGAATAGAATGGGGGAAGGAGGTGCACGATATAAGAGAATGTGTGAATCATAAAGGATAAAGGTCTAGTGAGCTAAGTGTTTCACCCGTGAAAAAAGGGATGTGAGGCACTAGAAACAGGGCAAAAGTTGGCGAAAAGTTAGCATCATAAAAGAGTAACACCAAAAAGAGGGAAGAGAGCTGCCTTATTACCCAAAACCATGTGCAAAAAAGAATTTCTCAAACGCTAATGACTTGTTAACCGCGACGTGTGCGCCATTGCGGTACTTTGATTGTTAAACATATGGGTTATGCCACCGAGGACGTGCCTTTACGGCCACTTGGCGGGAAGTGCATTTGACCATGCATTCCCTGTCTAACACAGATTGTCTATGCTCACAGCTTATCTTGGAGCATACCCACTTAATTTAATTTTATTAAATAATTTCTTCACAGATAATACTGCCAACAAACATACCTGCTGATCTACGCTCTACCATGAGCTTCATCAATGCATTTTAGGTATGTCGAGCCTTTCTCATCAGTCTTTTTTCTTGCTTCTATAATTGGTTGCAGGCACGTTCATTTGTAAATATTTTTCTGGTATTTTTTTAGGATTTGCTTTAACTTTTGTCTTCTGACATACGCGCCAGAGGACACGTTCTTTGTCTACAATATTTTGGTAAGCTAGTTTGCTAGCTACATTGGATCTTTTTTGCACATGGTTTTGGGTAATAAGGCAGCTCTCTTCCCTCTTTTTGGTGTTACTCTTTTATGATGCTAACTTTTCGCCAACTTTTGCCCTGTTTCTAGTGCCTCGCATCCCTTTTTTCACGGGTGAAACACTTAGCTCACTAGACCTTTATCCTTTATGATTCACGCGTTCTCTTATATCGTGCACCTCCTTCCCCCATTCTATTCTGGCTATTTTTGCTTCTCTTATCTCTCTATCATGCTTTATCTTTTAAAAACTCACTTTCTTTATTTGTAATGTAAATGTCTTTCTTAAAAAATTGGTCTTTTTACTGCTTATTTTTAAATATCCCTATGTTATATGCCATTACAGCCCTGAAGAAGCCCATGTTTGGGCGAAACGCGTTTCTTATGAAATGCAACAGAGAATAAAAGACCAGAAAATATTCATGTGCTAATGCTTTTTATTGGTATATTGCTGCATATCCAATTACATGTGTCTACATATTGCCTCTCATCCAAACCAGTTTCTATAGTAATATTTGTGATCTACAAGCAGCAGATCATTTGAGGTGGGCAATATCGCATACTGCCGGTCACTAGTCCTGGTGGTGCAGTCCTCTATGACCCGGCTGCTTTCAAATTCTTTTTCTGTATTAACTTAGGGTCGATTAGCACGCCAGGCACACTCTTGAATTGTAAAAATATCTCTTTCGAAATGAACTTCGATGATGATAGAGAGGAATTGGCCAAAGATCTTTTCAAACCGAATAGCGAGTTGAAACAAGCAATCACAAGTGGGGGACTTAAAAAAGAAGGACTTAAGCTTAAGTTTCAGAAGCTCGAAAGGCTCAAGAAAAGTGAGCTATCTAAGTGGTGGGACGGAGTTACCCTCAAAAGATACCTTGAAAATAAAAAGGTCCCCAGGGGGCTTAGGATACTCACGTTCCCCAACTTTGACGACCTTGATCCAGACCTCCTGTCTGACTGGGAGGATAACTTACACAACTCGTCATTTACCATGATGAGAATTTTGCTAACACACGCTGAAAGAAAATGCCTTAAACTTCAGGTTGAAATCAAAGCTCTGGAAGAAGAGATCAGACAGCTTAACCTAGTAGAGGCGACAACTAAAAATTACGCAATTCTTAAGGAACAGATTATTAGTCACCAAGCTTTTGTTAAGAATAGGAAGCTTAATAAAATCATGAGAGACGACCGTGACTATGATCACGGCCGTATCTTTACGTTTGCAGCTAAATTTGACAACATACAGGTTCCCAAACAAAAAGCACCAATCCCACCCAATACAGGGAGCATTTCCAGTATTAGTGGCAGTTCAGATGCCTCCTCCATTGAGGATACAAGTAGGGATGAGAATACAGAACTGAACGCTCAGGGAGCATGCTCCTCGGCTTTTTTAGAGGAGGTCCTCCGTTTCCGAATTGGGAACAAAAAACCAAGAGACAAACCAGGAGAGGGGGGAGGAGAAAAAACCGTGGGAAAGGATCGCGTTCTGACAAGGAACCAGAAAAGCCAAATGAACAAACGCTAGATCCGAATAACTGTGGGACAGTAATGCATATGATGGAAACTTGCAGTAATGATAACTTGTCAGACTCATACAATTGTGCTACTATGGCAAACATGGCGGCAACTTCAAGTGTTGACAACTTAGTTATAAATTTGTCTGATTACCCCTTGAATGTACATGAAATTAATGTATTGAATAAAGGTCTTGGATTCTGTGCAGTGTATGGGGGCTTGTTTACTGATCTACATGTTGACTTGTTTAAGTTTGTTAGACATGCAAAACTTAAATGTCATTTTGCTCTTAATAACTATGAGCGCTCCATACCTCCAGTTTCCATACCACAAACTGATGTCACCGTTTCACACGTTAAGAATGTAGCCATGTTGCTTTCGTTAGACACTGACAATGAATCCTCATATGAACATGTGCTAGCAAGTTTGAACATTGCTCAAGACTACACTTGCGATAGTGGTCTTCATAACAAAAGCAAATTTATGCCCCAGGGTGCACACCTCAATACCTTAGATGTATTTCATGACTTGGTTACAAAAGAACTGTACAATCTAGAGGACAAGTACCTTAGTAGATCCAAGAAGTACATGCCAGATAATCTGTCATCACTTGAGAGAGCTGCTATGCAAAATCTACGCAGGAATGGTGAAATAATAATACGAGAGGCTGACAAAGGAGGAAATGTCGTTATGAACAGGACTGACTATGAAAAGGAGGTAGAAAGACAACTAAACAACACCGCACATTACACCAAGCTCAGCTATAACCCTTGCACTTTGCCACCATCAAAATCAACTTACAGCTAACACATTGGAAGGACCTGGGACTCCTATCTGACACAGAACATAAATTCATGACCATCAGTAACCCCAGATACCCTTGCATTTATCGGCTCCCTAAAGTACATTAAAAAATGCCATTCCCACCGGGACGACCGATCATCTCGGGTATCGGATCATTGACAGAGGCACTTGCTAAGTTTGTAGACACCTTCCTGCAGCCACTAGTAACTAATCTACCCTCATACATCAGGGATAGCACTGACCTACTCAACAAATTCTCAGACCTGGAATGGGACGACAACATGAGGCTTGCCACTTTGGATGTAGAATCCCTATACACCTGTATCAAGCGAGAACTTGGGGAAAGAGCCGTAGACTTCTATCTTTCCACCAGACATGCTAGTCTACATGACCACAATTTGATGCTATTGGAGATGATAGATCTGATTCTCAATAATAATTTTTTTATGTTCAACACCACATGGTTTAAACAAGAGCAGGGGACCGCCATGGGTTCTAAATTCGCGCCTTCGTACGCTAACCTCTTTATGGAGTGGGTGGAGCGCACCCATGCGTGGTCCAGAGCGGCCTCAGAATGGACTACACATATCCAATTCTGGGGCCGCTATATCGAAGATATCATCATCATCTGGACTGGAACTGGCACTGAATTGAAAGAATACCATAATTTTCTCAATGGCAACACACTCAATGTCTCGTTTACTCTTGAAATGTCTCAAACTAAAATTAATTTTTGGGACTTGGAACTGTATGTTCAAGGGGGTACCATCCACAGCACACTACATAGAAAAGAAACAGCTGTTAACAGCATTCTGCATTTTACTAGCTCACACCCTCCCTCCACCAAGAAAGCTATCCCTTATGGGGAACTACTGCGTATCCGCAGAAACTGCAGTGAGGAGGTCAACTTTGTCGAACATTCTAGAAAGGCCACAGACAGACTCAAGAGAAGAGGCTATGATGTACATTTACTTTACTCAGCTGTCAGCAAGGTTCAGACCACTAAAAGGGAGGACACATTGAACTGTAACAAAAGAAACGTAAACAGGAAACCCAGAGATTGTCATATATCACCACCTACTCAACACTAAACCATGAGGTCTTCAAGTCCCTGGGTAAACATTGGGCCTTACTGAAAGGGGTACCGGGAATTGGCAACATGATTACGGAGAGACCTTCTATGACTTTCAGGAGAAGCAAAACTATTAGGGATGTGTTATGCCCTAGTTACACCTTACAGAACAAACCCAAACAGGACACATGGCTGAGCAAACCCATAGGATTCTATACATGCAGCACCTGTAACATCTGTCACCTGGGGTGCAATAGAACGACGACGTTCAGTTACAACACCAGTGCCAAACACAAGATTGAACAGTTCATTAACTGTCTCACCACGTTTGTTGTCTATGTAATTATCTGTGGTTGTAACAAAATCTACGTAGGCAGTACAACCAGACAGCTGAAGGCTCGCATTCAGGAACATCGAAGAGCTGTCCTGAATGGGGATAACTCGTATGCGCTTGTCTCACATGAGTGTAGAGTGGGTGTTAACCGGGCCAGGTTCCAATTTCATGGCATAGACACCGTCACCAGCAACATTCGGGGCAGGGACAGGGCACGTATGTTGAGACAATTGGAAGCCAGATGGATCTGTACGCTACGTTCCTCAATACTGGGTCTCAACACTGACAGGGAGCTACACTATTTTTTGTAAATAGTGTGGCCATTTGTTTATCTGAACTAACTGTCCATATCAGATTATTAACACCACATATGGTAATGTGTCCAATGATGCATAACTAATTCTGTATTCTTTTATGTAATGTGTCCAATGATGCATAACTAATTCTGTATTCTTTTCCATCCATCGTTTGGCTTGTCCTTAGTTACTCTTTATCTGTAACATTGTGTGCCAAAACAAGTGTTGTACGTTTTAAACATCATCTTTTGCACGCATTTGTGTCATGACTTCAGACTATGTGGATAACAGTAGATGTGCCCTTTGACCTGTAGGGCATTAATTTATTGTAATGTTGTTCCAATTGTTTATCAAACATTGCTCTTGCTCTCCTGTGTTTCTAGTGCATATTGCACTTTACTGTGCATCTTTTCAATACTGCTCTATGTCTCACTGTACTGACCTCTGTACTTTGTTAACTGTCGGGCTACTTCGCAATGGCATTGTAACCATACTGCCATTTATGTAAAATGTTAGTCAATATCTGTGATGTCTCCTATGTATTTACAGTTTCTTTTCTGTTCCCTCTCTGGATCTTACTTGCGTATTGCGTATAGTGGATCTCACTCATAAATAGTTGTGGATATTGGTTGCCTGCTGGTAGCTACTACCCATAATGCATTCCATTTTTCTATGGAGGACCCTCTGTCGTCCCACTTAGGTTCTTACCCACACACAACCTCTGGACATTATTATTTTGCTCCTCATGTTCAGGCATGCTCTCTACTAGTAACTAAGTCTCATACTTTTTTCTGCCAGCATTTTCTGCTATTAAGCTACTTTAAGTTGTCTATCCTGACTGTCGCCAATTTTACACGCTCGCTTTCCACTTATTAGAATTTTAATATAGTGCTGCCTATTTTGGTTATTAGAACCACCCACTGCCATCGGAGTAAATAATTCACTTTACCGCTCTTCTTAGTTTAATTTTTTCCTGGTTACGTTGTTTTTTCAGCCGGAGTCGCTTAAAATGTAGTGAGTCTTTTTCACCTAATACTCACTCGGTTTAGTTTATGTATTGGAGCAGTTTGTTTATTTATGGACACTATGGCCATTCAGGGCCGAGGAGCAAACACGGAAGCGAGTTTTCACGATCTCACCTTTTGCGGTCTAGTTTTCACGTAATCTAGTTTTTTCGTAGTATCTAGGACCCCGGAAGTAAGTGGTGTACTCACATCCTGTGGTGCGGTCTAGTGTTCGGAGCTCGCTGCTCATTGGCAGATGCTTTTTAAATGTTTCAGCAGGCCCCTTTTTCATTCTCTCACCAATCGTGCTGACTTTAGGACGTTGCTTAGGGACACGGCTCCCATTTTTCGGATGCGGCTAATACCATTTTCAAGTGAGTTGCCAACCCCGTTTTTGCTAATTTCTTTGACCTTTGTGTGTTAACTGATGGCGCGATGTGCTTTAAGGGCTTTTTTTTTTTGGTTATGTGTACTCAACTAAGCTTTGGTCTATCTTCCAGGGGGTTTTAACAGGTTACGTGGCTTTGCTTTAATATTGTGCACTGCGTTATAGTGCTTTGTCAAATGTACCGAACTTTGGTGCCTACATGATTTGACATACGTTAGACTCTCCTCTGCCTCTGGTCTTACATCGGTTATTTTTGATTATGGCGCTTTTTTCTTACTGAACACACTAGGTTTTAGCGCTTCCTTAAACGTAAACGTGCAGCGCTTTAGTTTATTACCTGACCCGGCATATGCCAGATCCTCCCGTGCCTCCGGCTTAAACATAGCGCTTTTTTATTTATTTTTTCTGATCTCTTACTTCATATTTCAATCTCAGTAGGCGGGCCGTTTATATTGGTACGCGGCCTCATATAAAATGTGCCTGCAGCCGTTTATTTCTCAAACGCTAATGACTTGTTAACCGCGACGTGTGCGCCATTGCGGTACTTTGATTGTTAAACATATGGGTTATGCCACCGAGGACGTGCCTTTACGGCCACTTGGCGGGAAGTGCATTTGACCATGCATTCCCTGGCTAACACAGATTGTCTATGCTCACAGCTTATCTTGGAGCATACCCACTTAATTTAATTTTATTAAATAATTTCTTCACAAATAATACTGCCAACAAACATACCTGCTGATCTACGCTCTACCATGAGCTTCATCAATGCATTTTAGGTATGTCGAGCCTTTCTCATCAGTCTTTTTTCTTGCTTCTATAATTGGTTGCAGGCACGTTCATTTGTAAATATTTTTCTGTTTTTTTTTAGGATTCGCTTTAACTTTTGTCTTCTGACATACGCGCCAGAGGACACGTTCTTTGTCTACAATATTTTGGTAAGCTAGTTTGCTAGCTACATTGGATCTTCTTTGCACATGGTTTGGGTAATAAGGCAGCTCTCTTCCCTCTTTTTGGTGTTACTCTTTTATGATGCTAACTTTTCGCCAACTTTTGCCCTGTTTCTAGTGCCTCACATCCCTTTTTTCACGGGTGAAACACTTAGCTCACTAGACCTTTATCCTTTATGATTCACGCGTTCTCTTATATCGTGCACCTCCTTCCCCCATTCTATTCTGGCTATTTTTGCTTCTCTTATCTCTCTATCATGCTTTATCTTTTAAAAACTCACTTTCTTTATTTGTAATGTAAATGTCTTTCTTAAAAAATTGGTCTTCTTACCGCTTATTTTTAAATATCCTTATGTTATGTGCCATTACAGCCCTGAAGAAGCCCATGTTTGGGCGAAACGCGTTGGCTGGCTGTTTCTTATGAAGTGCAACAGAGAATAAAAGACCAGAAAATATTCATGTGCTAATGCTTTTTATTGGTATATTGCTGCATATCCAATTAAATGTGTCTACATATTGCCTCTCATCCAAACCAGTTTCTATAGTTATATTTGTGATCTACAAGCAGCAGATCATTTGAGGTGGGCAATATCGCATACTGCCGGTTACTAGTCCTGGTGGTGCAGTCCTCTATGACCCGGCTGCTTTCAAATTCTTTTTCCATGATTGGATTATTTGATTTACTTGTCAGACCCTAGTTTAGTGCACCATGGGTACCCAGGGCCTGCAAATCAAATGCTGCTGATGGGCTTGCAGCACTGGTTGTGCCACCCACACAAGCAACTTGTAAAGTGTAGCTCAGGCCTGCCATTGCAGAGCCTGTGTGCAGTCTGTGACTGCCATGTTGACTTGGCAAGTGCCCCCACTTGCCAGTCCCTAAACCTTCCCTTTTCTGCATATCAGACACCCCTAAGGTAGGCCCTAGGGCAGGGTGCATTGTATGTAAAAGGTAGGTCATGCCCTGATGTGTGTGGCATGACCTGATAGTGAATTACAGCCAATTTAGTTTTTCACTATTGCAAGGCTACCTGTCCCCATAGGCCAGAATGGGCAGTTTGATTATAACATCTTATAATCCTAACTGACCCAGGGAACATGGTAGAAAAACGAATTTAGTATGCCTGAACTCAGAATGATAAAATACATCTTTTAGTGAAGTTGGTTTTAACATTCTGTGTTTGAAAATACCACTTTTAGAAAGTAGGTATTTTCTTGCCTAACCATCCAGCCTGCCTCTGCTAGCTTGTGTATTGTATGTCTGGTTTTGTGAGTGACAGGGGCTGGGGGACTCCAGGAGACAGGGTGAGCCAGCACTAGGCTGAATAGACCTATCTGCATTGGGAGTGGTGGGAGGAATAGCACCTGGGCCTGAATAGGGCTGTGCCTGCCTTCCACAATGCTGGCTCCACCTCCTGTGGTGTGTCTGATGACCCTGGCCCACACTGACAAAGGAAGAAGTTGTGCACTGGCAGAATGCACCCAGAACTGGTTTGGACTAGATGCAGGCCCCTCTGCCTTCAGAGGACAAAGGATGTACTGGTATAAATAGTGGGGCCCAGACCCCGGAACTTTAGATCACTTCTGGAACAACAAGACAAACCTTTGCCAAGGAGAAGAACCAAGGAAGCTGCAGGTGTTTGGACTGCCCCTCTGCCAGTGTGCTGTTTGCTGGGTTGGCCTGCAGTGGTCTTCATTGCCAAAGAAAGGAGAAGGAACTTTCAAAGAACTTTCATCATCTTGCAGAATATTTCTCCAAGGGCTTGAACTAGAGCTTGCCTCCTGCTGAAGTCTCAGGGCTACAAGACTTCACCACCAGCTCCCTCCTGAATTCCCTTGCTGGGGACTCTGTCTGCAGAAGCCTGCGTGTCGCTGGGAGCTGGAAGCGCGACTCAACGAGAAGAAGCGTTTCGCTGTCGCAGCTGTTGCCGTTGCATCTCCGGAGAAGCGTGTCGCCGCCGCCGCCTCATCAGAAAAGCGTGTCTTCGTTGCAGCTGCCTGCCATCGCATCACCGGAGAAGCGTGTCTTCGTTGCAACTGCCTGCCGTCGCATCACCAGGGAAGCGTGTCGCCACCGCAAGTGTTGCCGTCGCATCACTGGAGAAGCGTGTCGCAGATGCCTGCCGTCGCATCACCGGAGAGGCGTGTCGCAGGGCCTGTCACGGCTCCAAAGGTACAGAGTTCGCCGCATGGCCGTCGGGCGTGCATGCATCATCTTCACATCGTCGCATCGCATCAAGGGCGCACTCTCATCGCATCGCACCAGATCGTCGCATCGCATCGAGACGCCTGCTCGCCACATCGCCCTCCCTGCGGACCCTTTGTTTGTTTTGCGTTACGCATCCAAGGTACTTTTGTGAGAAACGTGTCGCATTTATTTTCAACTTGAACTAAGTTACTTCTACCATCTTTAAGTCTATTTTGAGTACAGTATTGTGGATTTTTGTCGTTTGTGGTCTTGTGTTAAGTCTATATAAAGAATACTTATTTTTATAAAACCTGTGTGGTGTCCATCTGTAGTGTTTTCACTGTATTACTGTATGTGTTCACAAATGCTTAACACACTGCCTCTGAGATAAGCCTGTCTGCTCATGCCAAGCTACCAAGGGGGTGAGCAGGGGTTATCCAGGAGTGTAATCCCCTTTCCCTGACTTAGAAGCAAGGGTCCCTATTTGGACAAAGGTGTATACCATTGCCAACTAGAGACCCCCAGTTCTAACACTTATCCAATCCAGACGCTGCTCTCATGCTGTTACAATGTTAAGCAGCATGAGTGAAGCATCTGGATTGGCTTTAACAGGGTGGGCTGGCACTCCGAAAGGCACTGGAGACCTCTATCTGCTCTCCAACCCATCTGTCTAGGACAGCTGGTTTGGAGAGGTTTGAATTGCGCCTGTCGGGCTGGCCATAGCATGATAGCCAGCCAAATCAACTTGCGCACCTCAAACTGAAGTGGCCATTCCTCATTGCTGCCTATCAACAGCAATGACGCACTGGCCCCGCCTCGCTCTCACACTCCATTTGGCAGACAGTAAAAAATAGAATGGTAATAAAACATTTTATTACCATTTTATTTATCACGCTTTCTGTAGCAGTGTGTGGGGGGATGAAGCTCCTATGGAGGAACCACAGCTGGACATCTGGAAAGAAGTGTATTGACACAGACATTGAAGAGGTAGATGGCACTGTAATGGTAATGATGGGGCACTGTTGTTGGGAGGCCACAATTTAGACTGTGCCACATTGGGGCCTACGAGACTCTGCTTTGCAACCCATGGACTTTCAACCGTCGATAATAACACAGCCACACCTAATTATGGGCTTTACTTATCATGCCAACCCAGTAAGCTACTTCCACACTAGAGACTACCGTGGACTGACGAACTCCAGAAACAACAACATTAAAGTTGGATATGGTAACATGAGACAACCTGAGCACAACTTGCAAAAAGAGGCATAGAATTAATATGAAATAGAATATCCATCGAAGGAACACCTTACTTTCTCTTTTGAACATCCACCTGTAAAAGCCACTATCCATAACAATCATCACCAATTGAGCTCCCAGTATAATCAAGCCTGTTGTTGATTGCCACAGCAAGGCTTTGAATAGGGGTCATATGAAGACACTTACATGTAACTACAACATATTGAACAATTATAAACTCACATCAACGATATGGAGTCACCATCATCCCCGTTATTTAAAGTCTGTCCTTTCCTTGAAAATATTGTGCAAAAGGACACCTGAATGTGTGCAATCTCTTCCTTACTCATAGTCATGATCTGTAATAAAAACAGCGGAAATCTCCAGACGGTTACTCTTTTCGGAAGCCATTTGTCAACAAAAAAAAAATATCCTGCCATGACAATGCCCACTATAACCCTGAAAACTATCATGACAGAAAGTAAAAGCATTAAAATACCAATACCAATACTACTGAAGAAACAAATGAAAATTAAACAAAAATAATAAGGTCATAATAAACAACGCTGGAAGCTCAGATGGGCAGATCCAACAAAAGAATATAGGATCTGGAGAAGAAATGTACTAGGACCTCTGACATTGAATCTCAAGACTGGAATATACAAAAAGGAATAGTCTCTCATGAAGATCATAGTAGATGGGACAGGACTAGAATCTTTGATATCCCAGAATCCAGGAAAGTTTGACATGATAGAGGTTCTCAGGAAGTTTCCACCCACATTTTTATCAATAGACTTCACGCGTCTACTAGAATTCCACAGAAATCACAGGATTTGCACCAGGAACAAACCAACTTTCACAAATTTATTTCTGAACATTCCATGTGAAGTGCGACATACTTATATTAGACGGATCCTGCAAACTGTGAAAAAACATGGGCCTTACATCTCTGAAGGCCATACCATCACATTCATAGCTGACTTTTCCTGTGAAACACGTGTTCTCTGCGACAATTGTGTTGCACTGCACCCTCACCTACACAAGAAATAGATCCGATATGGCCTACATGATCCTGCATTATTGATAGTCACCATCGAGGGGACAACACATAAGATCCATGAACCAGACAACCTAAAGAGAGTGTTAGAATATCTACCTCCACCAGCAATGGAAATAGACATGTCTAAAAACGAGGAACATTCAGCCTGCCAAATAGAATCTATAGAACACTATAGTAGATGAAGAGACAATGACCGAGACCAGAATGAGAGCAACTTGACAATGGGAGATAGCTACAAATCACTAAAAGGTTAAAAACTATATAAGGCCATAACAAGCTTTTCATTATAACAGTGACATGATTCTTATTATGACATTTTCATGTACCCTTTTCACTCCTGCAGACAAACAGAGAGACAGATGACTTGGACTCAAACAAACCCACACATGGAACACCGACTTACCAATTTAAAGTCCCTTGAATTAAAAGTGTACTAGAGACTGTAAATGAAGAATTGCCTCTAGAAGGTACTGTCTACTAATCCAGACTATAGTTGTACCACAGAATGTGTTAGGGAAAAACCCAAGCTGCCAGGCATAGTAGTGAGAAATGTATTCCTGCATTCATGATAATTATAAGAATCAAGACCAATCTAAACTATTTGACCAATGACAAACACACTGCAAACCAAATAAGACTCAAATCAAAGACCTGACTATATGGTAATCTAATGTAAACTAGCTCACCCATTACATTAAAGAAAACAAGTTCTATCATAACTGGTAACTAAGTGCCCAGAGATAGTTTTAATGCAGGCGACTCACCTGTCTGCAGTAAAATCAGAAAAACTTAAAAGAGAATGTGGGTCTGCTCTCACACCCAGTCCCCAATTAGATATGAAAGGAAAAATGGAGTAGTGATCCTTGTTGCAATTGTGTTCCACCCATCCAGTAAGCTCTGATTATTTGCGTTTTTGATCACCCGGTTTTGGACTTTTTACTGTGGGTGAGTCTCACTACATGCGTCTCAGCCACGGTAATCAAGTGGTAAACCGACTTTGTGTGTTTACCGCCAGTGTTCGCCTTTTAAGATCAGGCCACTGCGACTCAGAAATGGTAAGGGGCACTTGGCTAGTTATACGTGAACATGTGTGCGCACCCGTGTGCAGACTGCGAGTAGGAGACTTCTGTTGTGCACAGCCCAGTGACTGTGCACAGGTAGCCTGGCACAGGGGGGACTCTGCAGGATTAGATAATGACCTGAGGTAGGCCTTAAAATGTTCGTGTTCACTAATAGGGAAAGTCAGTGTGATATACTTTTCTGTCTGTAATGACACTATATTATGCATATAGGGAGAAAACTGCCTTAGAGTGCAGTCTCGCTTCTTCTTGGCATACCAAGACCAGTGCCATATTAAATTGGAGTTTAACCTGTGCAAGAAAATCAGTTCTGCAAGGTCCAAAAGGATATCTGTACAATTTATGTGTCTTCCAGAAGTGTCATATTTCTCTGGCTCAGTTCTGGATCAGAGAACAGGCCTTTTGTCACTCTACACTGCCAGGTTAATTACATTTCTATTCAGAAGCAGGAACAAAGGATGCCCCAGTCAAAAGGAGTGATTAACAGTGCTCCCCTCAGCACCTGCTTGAGAACGGGTGGAGATAAAAAATCTGCATTTGTTAATTATCTGTCACACTGCCCCAAGGGATGGGGACAGCTCAGGCCCACTAAACAAAGGAGGATGCCCGGACAACTGGAGCCACACCTGGATGGGGCTTCTCATTGAACATTTGGTGTGCAAGACCCTGACAGTGATGTCAGCAAGGGGCGTAGCTGAGACCCCAGGAGCAGATGTGACCATTAACTCCTTGGTGACACCATTTTGAACTGTCCCAGTATGCTGTGCAGGAGGGTTGGGACAGAGGTGGAAAGATGACATGGCAAACTAGAATTGATCAGGAGTGCCTGGCTTCTAGAACATTCCACTCCCCTTTAAAAACTCTTGCACAATGGGGAGACTCTCTCTTGGCTGGTGATTTCTCTGCACTTCACTGCTGGGCCCTAGGACTCCATGGACATCAGAAAGGAAGAACCCCCTGATGCCCACAAAGGACTAAGGACTCTGCCCAGTTGACACCAAGACCAATGGGTCTCACCAAGGACCATTGAGACTGGCCCCCTTACACCTCCTGATGACCAGTTGAGGGAAAGCCCTGGACTTCTGCACTTAGAAACCAAGACTAGGAGTAAGGCTGGCACAGGGAGCCAGGAGAACCAGCTTTCTGAGGGCTGCATTGCTTTGGAGGTGAGGAGTTATTCTGCAACTGTCCCTGGAGCTAGAGCTTACTACCAGATATAAAACGAGCTCAAGATCTTCACAATCAGCCCAACAGGGCCCAATTATGGCATTTTAAAGGTTTCTTGACCCTTGATCTTATACAAGCAACAAAGCTCGGGGGGGCTCCACCACCATTTCTTAATCTAACCCCGCATGGCCAGGGCCCAGGGATCCATGCAGGATTAATTTTATTAATTTTCCCAGGGAGGGGGAGTGTGTTACCTCCCCTCTGGACTCTCTAATGGCACGGGGACCTCATCCATGGCATGTTCCACTCAAAGGGAGGCCGGGACCCCATCCCCCCAAAAAAAGGAAGAATAGGAAGTGCCATTGTGCCCTCCTAAGGGCGGTGACCTCACACCTGCTTCTCCTGGCCATTGTCTAGGGGGAGAGGCGTGGCCACCTCAGAAGAATGCACCCGGAGAGAAATGCTGCTGGCCCCCGTGGCAGGTGCTGGTTGTGAGGGAGCCAACGGAGTAGCCAGGGGTGAGCTCCCTGAGCTTCCTCAATGAAGGAAGCATGCAGGGGTTCTCAGGTGGGACCAAGCACGTCCAGGATTAAAAGAAAAGACACTCGGGCTCCTGGCACAGCGGGAGACCCCTTGTTATGATATTCACTGCTCCTGACTGGAACATCCCTTAATGCCCTGAGGGGCTTCCTTATTTATATATTTCCCTTGCATTGTGGTGGCCAGAGAAGGACCGGGGTACCACCAAATATTTTAGCAAGTATTTTGGAGGGTTGCAGCAGTTACAGCAGCCCCCCAGCAGTAATTGTTTTAAAGGGAATTTATGTTTGCAGGGTCATAGATTCCAGGACCTCTCCTGGATTTTCTCAATGTTTTGAAGCACTCCCAAGGTTGCAGTTTTTGCTCTACAGCTGGGACTGCTGCATTCTCTAAAGGCTGATTGTTTGGATGCAAATAGTATGTCCTAAATGTGTATAAAAAAGCACATGTACAGAAGTGTCCTGTAGGGGCTAAGCCTATGGTTGAATGTAATGTAATTAAAATGTGATGCTCTCTAAGGGCTGCTTTTATTATTGCATTTTTATGTTTGCAAAAGTATACAAACAGATGTTTTGTTCTTTTTAAATGCTGAATTGACATAATAATGTTGACAGTGATTATTGATCACAGTCTATATGTTTTATTAACATTAACATGTGCATTTACCTATGATTATTATATGCTGATGATTGCATCAATTACAAAATGATGTCTTTAACATGTAGTTTTCTGCTCTTGAACCTTGACCAAACAAGTAGACTCACCTTATATGTTTGCATGACCCCTTTAGGGGGTAAATGGTGATTATGTAATGCCATCTGCCAATGTACATATTTCTAAATTACTGCATAGTATTTAGTAGCTTGTGTGCAATAAATGTACTTTTCTTTTTCTAAAGAAAAAGTACTGACTGGACAATCATTTATTGAGTGCAATTATTGCATGCCAGCGAACAGTGATTACTAGCCCACACCACCTCCCCTGAGTAGGCCTTGGACTGCTCTGCCTCGCTACCCTGAAAGAGTCACGCATTACATTGGGGTGCTTGGGTCCCAGTAAGGAGAAAAACGATTCTCCAATAAACATGCAGAGGGAATCTTAATTTCATCACAGACAACGGAGGATATCATTATACATAAACCTTTATTACTGCCCCAACATGCAGTCCTTTAAAAAGTAAACCCTTATAAAGTAAAACAATTCCATTCTGGGTTCATGGTACAACATATACAGCCATGGTAACAACCATCTTCCTCTTTTAGGCTGCGAAATGAAGAGAGAACTTGAATTTGAAACAACTCAGAATATTTGTAACAAAGTCATCAACAGGAAGGATTACCTCATGGTTTTGTCCAATCATGAATATTTTCCTTTGGGAAAAAATGATAGATTAATAAACTTTCCCTAAGAATAGGATGCAAAATCCTAAACTCTTTAAATTATGGAGCTCTTTTCCATTTTTTTCCAAATCCAAATTTTTCACCTTCTTCATTAAAATCACTCATCTTACTGATATGCAAAAATCACAGGGTGAGGTAGGTGGGATAATGATATCCTCCTTTGTCTTTATTTCAATCATGCATCTCCTGCTGAATAAGCACCAAATTTTGATAAGTCTGTGCCTGTTTCACTCAAAACTGATCTAATCAATAATAATTTGTGCGGTTTCACATTGGATATTAAAAGTTCATTATCACCATCATGTCTAAATTCCAGCATTCTGTGCTCATACACTTTCATGCAATTTACCACATATAGTTTTGGGCAATCCTGGAGTGAAGAGTAGAAAACATGACCAGCCATATTCTTTGTCCTTTTCCAAATATCAAAAGAAGCACCATCTGATGAATAAACCCTGTTGCAAATTTCTAAAACTTTAACTTTAGAAACCATTCTGAACGATACTAAACAGAGAAGAGTTGCTAATGTTTGGTAAATCTGTCTTATGGAAAGATAACAATTACCTGGCAATGAGTCAACATTTTTGAATACTTAATTAAGGGGTAACTAGCACTAGCTTGCACCCCTCATCCCGAACCTTTCAAAGTACCCTCTGGATCATGGCAAACGGCTTTCAAAGTACCCTCCGGATCATGGCAAATGGCGGGAAGGCATAAGTCCTTCCTGCGTGCCGATCCTGAACAAAGGCATCTACTGCTAGTGGTTCTGGGTCCTGTCTCCAAAGGAAATACCTTGACACCTGACATGTGAGCCTGCTCGCAAAAAGATCTACATCTGTTGGGCCCCAAGATCCTGAACTTTCCTGAAAATCTCCGGGTTCAACAGCCAATTGCTGAAATCCCTGAGGTGATGACAATTCCATTCTACTTTCTGATTCTGCTCACCTGGAATGTGATCTGCTGTCAAAATAATGTTGTGTTCCCAACAGAAATAGCACATGTCCCTTGCAAGTTCCCCTAACTGCTTTGTTTCAAACATCCCAGGCGATTGATATAGGAAACTGCTGAGACTTTTTCCATGTGAATTGGCAACACTCCCGAGTGAACTTTAAAGCTCTTTAAGCCATTCAGCCCTGCCATCAACTCCAAACAATGTATGTGCAATGAACTCTCTAGGCTTGACCAACGTCCCTCTGTCTCCAGGTTGTTCAAGCAGACTCCCTAGCCCAGAGAACTGGCATCTGTCTCTAAAATAAACTCTGCCACATTTCCAAAAATTGCTTTGCCATTCCAACACTCTAGACTGTTCAACCACTACTCCAGGTCCGTTCGAGCTAATGGGGATAAACTTATTAAATCTGCATACCATAGGCCCTTACGTAAACAAACTGTCTGTAATCTCTGGAGGGCCCTGTAATGCAGGGGGCCTGGAGAAATAGCTTGGGTCGATGAGGAAAGGAGACCAATGGTCCTTGCTAATTTCCTGAGAGTTACAACCTCCTGTCCTAAAATATATCTCACCTCCTTCATTTTCTGAGGTAAAAGAAGCTGAGATTGTATCTACCTGAACGCCTAGAAACTCCAAGGTCTGACTTGGTTCCAGTACTGATTTTTCTACATTGACAATGAACCCCAGGCTTCTCTAAGAGTTCCTGTGTCATCCATAAATAATCCAGCAACTCTGTCTTTACCTGACTCATCAACAGGATGTCGTCCAAATATATTATTAATCAAATTCCTCTCTCCCTCAGAAAGGCCACCACAGGTCTTAGAATCTTAGTAAACACCAAGGAGCAGATGAAAACACAAAGGGAAGGAAACCAAACTGGTATACTACACCCCTCCATCTGAACCAGAGGTAGCTCTGCAAATTCTCTGCCATAGGGATCGTGAAATCGGGTCCTTAAAGTCAAGTTTTACTATCCGGCTTTTTCCTGCAGATTATCACGTAGAAGATGGATTCCCTCCATCTTGAAGTGACTGTATACCAAGTATTTATTTAGGTCACTTAGATTCATAACTGGGCGCCACCCCTTGTCCTTCTTATTCACCAGAAAAACTGTGCTCACAAACCCACCGTTTGAGTCTTCCTCTTTTAATATTGCACTCTTCTACAACATTTGAGAAACCTCCATATCCACAAATACCATTCTCTCTTTGTCGAATACAATCTCTCGGGGTTGAGAAGTCATAATAGGGATTTCCCAGAAATCTATGCTGATTACTGATAGAGTTTCTAAGACCCAGGGGTTGTTGGTTACCTCTCTCTGTCTGAGAACAAAAAGTTTCAACCTTCTGGCAACCTTTACTATGGAAGAACCAGCACAAATTGTCCCACCTATCTTTAGATGCTGAGCTTTGAGATATCATCTAGTTCTTGATGTTCCCCTCTGAAGGTAGAAATCTGATGAGGTTTGGAAACCTCTGCTGGAACCCCTGGAACCTTGAGTTTATTGGTTTTATACCCACTGGGTATAAAAATGGGACCTTCTAACTTCTCGGCTGACAGCCAGTCCCCTCCTGTTTACCCTTGCAAAAACGTGTGACCAAAATAAATTGTCTCAGATTATACTGGGCTTTGCTTAAATTTGTAAAGATGGGCTTGTTTCTGCCCATTAATTTAATAAAATTGTATCCAAAGAGAAGGTACCCAAGGTCACTTTCTGATTGTCTATTAGCCAATTCTGTGAGTTTTGGACTCATCCTCATAAGAATTGCCTTCTTTCTTTTGGCTATGAGTCCTGCATTCGAATTACCCAGCATTCAGATTGCTCTCTGGCTCCAACCTCTAAGGAGATCCAGGTCTACTTCAGAATCATTGGGATGTGCCTCTTCGGCCATTTCCAGTATTTGAGCCAAAGAGCCCAAGACATCCAAGAGATGGTCTTGACACTGTTTCAGGCACCGCTCCAGGCCCGTCTTTGGATCTTTCCCAGTTTTAAATAGGTATGTTATCAATTCTGGGTCTAAATTTGGTGTCTGGCATGCCCTGTCACCTATTGCTGGTCTGGGACATTCGGCCCGCATTAGATTTCGATGTTGCCTATCAGGAGGTCTTCTAACCCACTGCTTTATACATTTTGCCATGTGAGTAAGAGGCTACCACTCAGTACTGCGTGGGTGTCTAATAGCATCTGGGTTAAACATCTCGGTCCTTAAATGGTTTTGTGGACGAAGTACCTTGTAACTCATTGCCCAGACTGCCAAAGGTGTCTGGGCCATCATCCGCATCAAAGACAAATTCATCAAACCCCTTATCATCACCATTGACATTCAACATATCCTCCAGGCTGAGTGAGTCCTGGTTGTCAATTATGCCATGAAGTACACCACTTTCTCTTGTGCAGCGATGTACACCATTGTCTCTTGTAGCACTATGTCTACCCCAGTTCATTGTAGTTCTGAGGCATTCACACATGGAGGACAGGGTGTTGTTCCTCTTAGTAATTGAACCAGTGTTCTTGAGTCTGTCCAGATGTCTTGTTTTCCTTTGGGTCGTTCCACTCTTTTTTGGGTCTGTCACAATCAGAAATAGAGAAGTAATACTCCTCTGAAAGAGCACTCCTCTTCTTAATAGACATAGCAGCCTTGACTGCCTCCTTACATCCAACTGAGGCAAATCTTTCTCCTCAGTCATGCTGTCTAAATAAAAGCAAACTGTACTAGAGCTACTTTATCTTAAAACTGAAATTACAAAAATGTATATTCCTACGTGAATACCAGTTAAAATATATTAACCCTAAAAGACACTAACTTCAATTCTACCAACACAACATTAAAAGTTATAGTATCATATAATGACCCCTAACACTAATCCTAAAAATACACAACAATAGTAAGCGCTTTTTTGTTTTGAAAGGCACTTCAAGGGCAAAGGAGCATATTAAGTTGCAGAGAAACAGCTGATCTTAATGCTAAAGGAGAGGAAAAGCGGTTATTGTAACCGGCGTTTGACTTTCGAAACCGGAGTAGTCATAAAAACAAGCCGGGGAACAGTAGCGCAAAGTAAGATGGCGGGTGGTTAAACCAGTCCCCTTTTCATAGCAATGGTAGTTTCCCAAAGGACACAACGTGTAAAAATAGCAGCTCGCCGCCATGGCCCATACGAAAAACCACCGCTGCGGCCGGGTAATAAGTAAGGGAAGGTATCACTGCCATGCCTGGGATGCCTTATGCTTAATTAGAAGTGACCGCCACAGTCGGGGGGCACAGGGAAAGTCGCAGCCTGGCCTACACGCGGCTCAGCTGATTCACCTCTCCCAGTCGAGTCCCACATGGCTGAAGTGTCAGGAAAGCTCGGCCGGGTGCGAGGAGACCACGCAGGGATGAAAGCGAGCCGGGGACTCGTTTGAATCGGCCACAATGGAGCGATGAGAATACCAGTAAGCACATTATATAAAACTAAAAGGAATGTGCATGGCGAAACTGATTACATTATTAATATCTTACTCACCTTCTACACGGTAAAACCCAAAAGGATTTACTAAGTTTTAAGCAACTACAGAATAAATAGCGATAAGCCCTAAACACCTACAGAATACATAGCAATACACAGAAATGAAAATTCAAGTAAATCCCAGAAAAAAAGGCTAAGAGCTTATTCCATAAATTGGAATTGCTTCACAGGAACCCAATAGTCTATATGCATAGCAGTATATATAACTAAGGCAAATAATTAAAATATATAAATCAGTTACAGAGCGAAGTACTTATCTGTATGAGGGAGCAGCTAATAAAAAGAGGAAGGTGTTTGTTGCCATGGCTAGCTATATATATATATATTCACTGAAAAAACCATAGGTTTCAGGCACGTTATAGTTAGAAATTAGCATTTAAAAAACCTTAGAAATTCACTGAAAAAACCATAGGTTTCAGGGGCGTTATAGTTAGTTGGACATTTCACTCGTACAAAACCATAGAAATTCCCCCGTTATAGTTAGTTCAGCTAACTATAACTCGCGCCCCGCAATCCACTGCTGATGACGTCACATATTACATCACTCATGACATGGTCAGTGACATCACTGATGACATCACTGATGACATCTCAAATGACATCACTGATGACATCATCCAGTGACTGTGTGTTTCTGTAAAGTTTAAATATTTTTAATATATATAGGGAAAGGCGTATTGAAGAATGAGTGGGTGTATAAGTGTCTGTATGGATGATTTAGTAGGTGCGTGACTAACTCTATAAGTGAGTGATTAAACGTATCTTACTGAATGCATGGGTTAGTGACTACACTGGGTGAATGTCTGTTTCCGTCTGTCTGTTGCTGTGTAAGTGGCTGCATGGGTTTGTGAATAGCTACATGAGTGTCTATATGAGTTATTGATTGGTTGTCTGAGTATCTGTATGGGTGCCTGAGTGTTTGTGTGGGTGTGGTGTGTGCGACTCTGTGCATAGATGTGTGAGTGGGTGATTCACTGGGTGGATGGTTTCAAGAGTGCATCTGTGATAGACTGTATGGTGGGTAAGTGTGTGTAAGAGTGTGTTAGTGAGTGAATGTATGTCCCAGTGGTACATGTGTGAGTAACTACATATGTGAAAGGCAGTATATATGTGTGTTGGAGTATATAAATAGCTATAAGCGAGAGTGTGTGATTGTGAGAGTGACTGTATGGATGAGTGTGTGCTTGTATCAGTGATTGTATGAGAGCGTAAGAATGTGCTAGTATTTGTATGAATTACTGAGCTGGTGTGTGTATAACTGTATAGGTGAGTAAATGGCAGTGTGTTTAATTATTTGCATGACTGACTAGGTGTGTGAGTACCTCTATGGATGAGTGGCCGTGTTTGAGTGTCTATATAGGAGTATGAGTGCATATGATAGTCCTGTACTGAGTGACCATAAGTATGAGTGACTGTACGGGTGAGTGAGTGGATGTGTCTGTAGACCTAAGAATCAGTGAGTGGGTATGTAGTTATTGGTGTTGGAGTGTCTATGGTTTTGCGAATGGCAGTCTGTAATTTAGAGTGGGTGTATCAAAGGTTATATTAGGGTGTGAGGAGGTGCATCAGATTATCACGTGGATGATGTCATCAGTGATGTCATCAGTAATGTCATTTGAGATGTCATCAGTGATGTCATCAGTGATGTCACTGACCATGTCATGAGTGATGTAATATGTGACGTCATCAGCAGTGCATTGCGGGGCGCGAGTTATAGTTAGCTGAACTAACTATAACGGGGGAATTTCTATGGTTTTGTACGAGTGAAATGTCCAACTAACTATAACGCCCCTGAAACCTATGGTTTTTTCAGTGAATTTCTAAGGTTTTTAAATGCTAATTTCTAACTATAACGTGCCTGAAACCTATGGTTTTTTCAGTGAATTTCAAAGGTTTTTTAAATGCTAATTCCTAACTATAACATGTCTGAAACCTATGGTTTTTTTCAGTGAATTTCAAAGGTTTTGTAAATGACAATTTTTAAATGTATTAATTGTTATATTTATTTTTTTGATACTGATTTACTACATTTTTTTAAACTATTTATTTTTAGATATTTTATTTTTTAAATTACATTGTAATTACATTATACATTACATTACAAAATATACTTTCTCAGAATGAATTACTTTAGTTTAAATACTTTGCAAATAGGCAATAGACTTTTAAGTACAGTAGTTACAGTTGTTGCAATGGGCAACACAATTTCAAACACAATGCAACATTGAGCTCAATGCGAATTTCTAGTTAAATGCAATTAGTTACTTTATGGATTACTTTTCTAACCACAGGCCTGGATCCTAGATTCAGTCCTGCGACATCTCCTGTAAACAGTTGAGTAAAAGCGTTTTGGTTACATTAGTGATTTTTAAGGAATATTATTGTATTTTAAAAGTTGACACTTAGAAACTTTTTCACATAGAATCACCAATGTTATCCTAAGGGAGGTAATTCACTTAGCAGGTAAGTAGTGTTATCATTACTTTTTCTTACTCCGTGGTGGATCCTGGATCCAGCACTGGTGCATCTCCTGTAAACAGTTGAAAGAATGCGTTTAAGTCATACAGGCGATTTTTAAGGAATATTTGTAGTTTGTGAAAATCGACACTTTGAAACTTTTCTGCTGAAAACCAGACAATGGATTCCTATGGAAGGAAATACAAGTTACTGGTAAATACGGTTAGAATTACTTTTCAGGGTCTGTACTGGGCTCAAAGATGCAGCACTGAGGTCTCTCCTGATAACAGGTGAGTAAATCGGAATTCGTAGTTCGGCTGATTTTAGAGGAATATTATAAAGTTCCAAAACTCCACACTTAGAAGAATTTCCAAGTGAAACCAGTCAATGATATCCTATGGAAAGAAATTCAAGTTACTGGTAAGTACGGTTAAAATTACTTTTCAGGATCAGTACTGGGCTCAAAGATGCAGCACTGAGGTCTCTCCTGATAACAGGTGAGTAAATCGGAATTCGTTGTTCGGCTGATTTTAGAGGAATATTTGCACAATGGTGAAGGAAGGGGGTGGGGCCTGAGGTGACATGTCTGCAAACACGCCCTGTTGCGCGTTTTAAGTTGGAGAATTAATTCCTCCTCAATCCCGAGGGTCCCTAGGGGCCAACTAGCTACCTCCAGTATGCGCCAGAGAGCTGCGTTGCAGAGAGGTGTTCAGAGGCCACGACCCTTTTTACAACACTCTGCAACGCAGCTCAGTGGCGCTTACTGGAGGTACCTGGTGGGCTAGTTGGCCCCGAGGGACCCTCAGGATTGAAGGGGATTTAATTCCCCATCTTAAAACGCCCCATGGGGCCTGTTTGCACACATGTCACCTGAAGCCCCGCCCCCTCCCTTCACCACTGTGCAAACGCGCCCCGTGGCGCGTTTTAAGTTGGGGGATTAAGTCCCCTTGAATCCTGAGGGTCCCTGGAGTCCAACTAGCCCACCATGTACCTCCAAAAAGCGCCACAGTGCTGCGTTGCAGAGAGGTGTAAAAAGGAGTGTGGCCTCTGAACACCTCTCTGCAACGCAGCTCCCTGGCGCATACTGGAGGTTCCTGGTGGGCTAGTTGGCCCCCAGGGACCCCCAGTATTCAAGGGGAATTACTTCCCCTTCTTACAACGCGCCAGGGGCGCGTTTGCAGAGTGCTGCAGGGAGGGGGCGGGGCCTCCAGCACAATGCCGTTTTTGTTTTTTTGCTTCCTTTTTTTTTTATGGGAGGGGGGCTGCGTGGCCCCCCTTCCCTCATCCACTTTTGTCCCCGGGGACCCCATCCCCCGGGGCCTGAGGCTGTTCTTTTATTTATTTTTATTTATTTTTTTAAACGGGAAGGGGGCCACGTGGCCCCCCTTCCCTGGGCCTGTATTTGCCCCAGGGACCCCATCCCATGCCCTCTTTTTTTTAATAAAATAAATATTTGGAGGGGGGCTGCGTGGCCCCCCTCCTCAGGCCATGAAAGGCCCCGGGGACCCCATCCCCCGGGGCCGGCCTTTGCGTCCTTTTTTTTCTTTTTTTTTTAATTCCTTTTTTTGGGAGGGGGGCTGCATGGCCCCATCCCCCGGGGCCTGGCCACACGTTGGGGACCGTGGGGGGGTCCCCAATCCCCGCACGGTCCCGCCGTCTCCCTGCGTCCTGCGGGAGCCGGCATTGCTTTTCCATAAGGGGAGCTGCTGACATGCAGCTCCCCTTATGGAAAAGCAATCTGCTTTGCTTCATTGAAGCGAGAGCAGGTTTCCCTGCTCTTGCTTCAATGAAGTAAAGCAAGTTTGCAATGGCAGGACGGGAGCCGCGAGGCTCCCGTCCTGCCATTGTAAACAGCAGTGTCCCGGGGGTAGGCACCCCGGGACACTGCAGGAGCCGGCCCTGGGGGGTGGTGGTCCCCAGGGCCATCACAGGCTCTAGGAGGGGGGCCACGCGGCCCCCCCTCCCATGTCTTTAAAGCCCCGGGGAGGTGGTGGTCCACGGGGCTCGGGGGTCCGTTACGGACCCCCGCATTTACATTATTAGTGCCCTGGGGAGGTGGCGGTCCCCGGGGCGTGTGGGGGGGCACGAGCCCCCCCCACACAGGAAATGTTTTTTTTTTTTAAAAAGAAGCCCCAGGGAGGTGGTGGTCCCCGGGGCTGCAGGAGGGCCGAGTGCCCTCCCGCACCATTTTAAATTGAAAGCCCCGGGGGGTGGTGGTCCCCGGGGCTTGGGGGGCCCTTAGAGGCCCCCCCAGCATTATTTAAATAAACCCCGCATGCCCCCGGGACTTGGGCCACCCAGGAGCCAATTAACAACGAAGCGCGGGAGACCGCGCTTCGATTTTTTTTTTTTATCGCCGGGATCCGCGCATCCTAAGCGCATCCCACCGATATATATATTTTTTTTAAATGCTTTTTTCTGCCCAGGGGGTCCTTGTGGGACTCCCTGAGCAGACCTAGGGGGTCAGGGCGTTTCTCCCCTGCCCCCTTTTTGCGTTTGCGCAGTTGCGATTTTTTTTTTTATCGGCGCGATCCGCGCACCCTAAGCGCATCCCGCCGATTTTTAAAAAAAAATTAATGCTTTTTTCTGCCCAGGGGGTCCTTGTGGGACCCCCTGAGCAGACCTAGGGGGGTCAGGGTGTTTCTACCCTGCCCCCTTTGTGCGTTTTGCGCACTTGTTTCTGTGCCTCGGTTCTACCGAGGGACAAAATGGCTGCCAACACTTCCTGATTTGGAGTGTTGACAGCCAATTAGCATGCATCTCGTGATCGGGAGGGTACGCGGACCCTATGTGGCCATAGATATATATGTGATTTTCCTTTTGATTTTCTCAGGAACTACTGAACGGATTTACACCATTTAACAAAAAGGGTTCTTTCTGAACCAAGAACTACCTCTTTGCCAAATTTGGTGTAATTCCGTTCAGCAGTTCGGGCTGTAGCCGTGGCTAAAGTTTCCTATGGGAAAATGAATGGGGAAAACACGTTTTGGGACCCCACTTTTTTCTCGGCCCCCGCTTGACGAATCACCCCGAGACTTTCAGGGTAGGAGCGGACCGGAGCGGGCCATAAAATTTGAAAATTTCGCAAAGATTCGTCAACCGACGCCAGAGTTATTTCAAATAGAATGTTGCGGATTTCTTATGGAAAATAGGTCCTAACTATCTACTGGCGACTGCCAGTAGATAGTATATATATATATATTTATATATACTGTACCTTGATTCCAGAATGGAATATTTCTTCTTTATGATATGTGTTTGTTTTTTAAAGGGCTGCATGTTGGGCCAGCAATAAAGATTTATGCATAATTTTAGTCTCTGGTCTTGTAATCAAATTGTGGGCCTATTACTAGTGTAGGCCACACAACTAATAATCCAATTTCCTACAATCCTGATCAGGCCCAAATGTATATTCCTTGACCTGTGTTCCAGTGTTTTACCTAGGTCCAAACAAATGGTGATCTTATATGGATCTTTATCTCAATATTTTGACATACCTATAGAGGTCTTGGTCCTTCGATGGACCTTGCTCATTGTATTGAGGGGTGGGGCAACTAGGGTGTCAGATGTTGGACACCCAATGAGGACCAGGAATTGGTAACCAACATACAATTTGGTGATCGGGTTGAGAAATAATACCCTTAGGAACATACTGTTGAGATATGGAATAGAGACGGGGAGTCAAGATCACACACACCAATAGTTTTGCAGTAGATATACAGAACAATAGTGGTAGAACTTGATGTTAAGGAAAACATCTAAAGCTATCTCTGTTATGCATTGAAATCCCAGATATTGCATGAACAGTTTTGGCTAAAAGAACATTTATCAAATCGAAGACATTCAGGGTTTTCAATTTAGTTTTTATCAAATTAATAGCAATTATGTGATCAGCATTTAAGCAAGCTCAATAATTGTTCTCAAATAAAACAGTTACAGATGTAGTATGAAATTATGCATAAAACATTAACAGAAAGATAAAAGCTCTTACAGTCCATAGGGGGATACCTGTAAAGGCAAAGTCTGAAAAGGGAATTAACAAAGGGGAAGATCAGCAGGGCTTTGCCAAGCTATTGTTCAGCAAAAGAGTCCAAAGAAAGTCCGGTAGGCAAGGGTTACTGCCATCAGCAAAGGCAGGAAGCAGTCCGCAAGAGCTAGCCAGAGTGAGACATCAATCAGGGAGAGCTAGCACGGTGGACCTCAGAAAGGGAAATGTGCAAGAAGGGTTCTGAAAGAGTAGTGTTCAGAATAGCTCTCCTCCTACTGGAAGAGAGTGATAACATAAATTAACCTGTCCAGAGATGACATCGATTGTCACCTAATCTTTATACGTTGTCCATGTCATCATCATCCGCTCACAATGTAGAGAACTGGATAAGTTGACATTCTTTCCCATGCTGTTCATGGGAATCAGTTGTCCGTTCCGGGCACACAGGTTAGTCCACAATATACTTATTCATTACCAAAGTTTACCATGTGCAAATAGTAAAAGTGTAAGTCTCACAGTAGTATCAATGCAAAATTAGCAACATGTTTTCAACTTATTTCCAACTATTGGAAAGGAGCGTCGTTGTACATGCTGTAGTAATCAATCAATTATTGCATTCACTAAGAACCAAGGGGCAGATTTACAAGCCCCTTGCGCCACTTTTGCGCCGCCGTTGCGTCACTTATGTGACGCAGCGGCGACGCAAAACATGCGCCACGTTGCGCAATATTTACAACGTGACGCATCTAGGGAGATGCGTCACGTTGTAAACCCCTGCGCCACATGAAACCTGCGTCAGGTTTCATGTGGGCGTTCCGGCGCAGGGTGGGCGGTCCCTCGCAGGTACGCCTCGTAAAGTGACGCAGTGAAATCTACAAGATTTCACTGAGTCACTTTACGCTCATGCTGCATCAAAACCCTGCGCCTGCTTGAAGCAGGCGTAAGGATTGACGCAGCATGTTAGGCATAGGGCACCCCCGAGCCTTGCTGGAGCCGTGTTGCGCTTGCGACGCGACTCCAGCAATGCGCCGCCTTTCCGTCGGGGGATGCGACACGCATCTGCCCATCCGTGCGCCACGGCGCGCCGCATTGTAAATGCGGCGCATCGGCGGTGGCGCAAGGGCAAACTTGCGTGACGCATCTTCCCTGGCGCATCCCTGCTGATTTGCAGGGATGCGCCAGGGAACGTAAATATGCCCCCAAGTCCATAGGCAAGCTTGCTTTGTAGAAATGTTCCGTTTTTTATTTCATAATTAAATGTTTTCAGAAACAATAGATCCAAGAACTCATATAACATAGAATCATCAGCCTACGCGTTTCGTCCACACTTGTAGTGAATGCAATAATTGATTGATTACTACAGCATGTACAACGACGCTCCTTTCCAATAGTTGGAAATGTTTTGAGGACTGGGTCTTAGTGGCGGTGGGACCTAGGAGAGTTGAGCATTGCAGATACGGGACTCTGGTTGTGAAAATAATCTGAATAATTCACCAGTGCGCACGGTTGTGGGGCCCTCATCGCCTTCAGTAAAGAAAAATTATGTTTTCAACTTAGTCTGGAATGTCATGGGAAAGTAGAGAAATGTTACATGAATGTGCTGAGGAAGTATTCTTATCACTAGCCATCATGAGAGCATTGAAGCCTTAAGGAATAAAGTCAGTTTAAGACATAAAAATATTTGATATTTCTAAAGCAAAATTAGATTCGAATAGCAGAAATTAAATTAAAGCAGTTGTCATAGTAGCCAGGCATAATGCATTAGTTTCATGAAACTGTACATACGTGAGTATGGCTTACTGCCACATTTGCAAAGTGCGAACGTGCAAACTACAAACATATTTAATTTTTACATTTTCGTTTTAGGAAACCTCGGACTGTATGCATATAAAGATACTTCATAGAAAGTGTCATCCTTCTAGTTAGTTGCATATAGAATTTGCACCAACATGTCAATCTCAATGGTGCATTACAATGAGAATAAAAGGAAATGGTTTCTCAAGCATTATACATTCGTGCTCTTCATATAAATTCATGCAATAGTAAGTGAAGCTCATTATTAAATCTATATTTAGTTGCCATTATTAATTTGTCATAAATTGTGATATTGCTTAAAAATGCATTTGGTGAGTTTTCTTTAACATGTTTTTAAATTCCTTATACAAAAACTACTGTTAATCGCGTTAGACACACTAAATGTAATATTCTTATAATTCTACATCTTTAAGCACTCTTTTAAGGTGCTTTGCACTATATTTTTTCATAAACTTTGTCTTTTTCCGTAACGTGTGCAAGGTGCACATTCACATTTGTATTTGTTTACATTCCCATGTTCAGTTTTTATATCGCATAAAGGAAAAGCAGCTTCTGAGCTGGATCACCTGCAAATGACCCTACGTAAAACACATTCATGGCGAGTGAACTTAGCCAATTAAAAAAGACTAGACGATAAAAAGAAACTACACACAATCCTCAAGGAATATTTGACATTCAGTGATCAACCAAACATTCCTGCTCAACTGCTTGGGGTTGTAATAGCCATCCTGCAAGGCCAATATCGAGAAAAACCAACTGAAAACAATCTGAAAGTCGTGCTGCCTAATGAAATATTAAATGAATGTGATTTGCTCGATATCTGCAGAATGGACGCTTACCCACATTAAACACAGGGAGAAAGCAGGCAGACAGCTGGGCATGCAACTACACCAGCAATTAAAGAAAGAAAAATCATTGTATAGAGTGCACGAATGACCAGTGGAATCCTGAGAATGCCACCAGCTCAAGAGGATCTTACCTAAAACTGTATCAGATTAAAGATTAAAGATGGAACAGCAGCGTTTTAAGTAGTTTTGTGAATTGAGAATGATCTTCAAGTGACTGCAGGTCAATAGGCAAAGAATTCCAAAGATTAGTCCTCACAAGCCTGAAGGATCTCCTGCCCCAGTGGCAAAGTTTGGTTCTATGTACCATCACATTCTTCCTGGAAGCAGATCTTAGAGCCCTTTGGGGCACGTACCACTGAAATGTTTCCTCAAGATATTTAGGACCCATCTTATATAGAGCTTTGTGCACTAGACAAAGAGATTTAAACATGGCCCTTTTCCTTATCGTTAGCCAATGCAGTTTGATTAATTTTTTAGAAATGGACTGTAATTTGGGTATGTCTAGTATAAGACTGTCTACCACATTTTGGACTACCTGAAGTCTGTTCAAGGAAGTTTGATTAATGCCTTATTCAAGGGCATTACAGTAGTCCATATGGGACAATATTAGTGCAACGGTTTTGCAAGATGCCAAAGGTAGGTAGGGAAATATTTTTCTAAGCATCTGTAAGATATGAGAACAATACGAAGTAAGAGAACTTGCTTGTTTAGTGAAAGTTAGAGTGTCACCAAAAACTACACCCAGGTATTTTGCTGATTTGGCTGTGACAGTAAGACTGCCAAACTTCCAAGGTCAGCAAGAGGTGGACCAGATGTTAGATTGGTTCCTGAAAATTATGATTTCTATCATCTCAGCATTTAACTTCAGACAGTTTACACTCATCCAGTCGCCAACCTCCCACATAAAGTTATGGAAACTAGTAGCGGACAACTGGATGTCATCAGTTAAAGTGACAACTATCTGAGTATCATCTGCATAGGAGAAGACAGATCATCCAAATGATCTAAACAAGGCTGCCAGAGGTGAGACATATAGATTAAACAGGGGGGACTCAATGAAGAGCCTTGTGGAACCCCCACAAGGCAAAGAGAAAGATTTTGTGGAATATTGGTTGCCGATCACTGTCTCTAACCTTCCCGAAAAGAAAGAATGTAATATCCGAAGTGCTTTGTGTTTGATCCCTAACTGGGCAAGATGGGTCACTAAAATGGAGTGGGTAATGGTTGCAAAAGTGCCCGAGATATCTGATAAAATAAGCATAGCAGAACCACCCTTGTGAACTATGCTTCTAATGTCATTGGTAGCCGCTACCAGAGCAGGTTCTGTGCAGTGACCACTTCTAAAGATTGAGACTGATCAAGTAAGCCATGCTTATCTATCACGGTTGAAAATTCAGTATTCAATGTCCTCTCCACAATTTTTGCTGGGTAAGTCAGTAAAGTATTAGCTCAGCAGTTTTGCAGCTTCTTGGGATTAGCAGATGGTTTCTTAATAAGGGGAATTACCAAAGCTTCCTTCCATATACTAGAAAATAAGCCAGAATTTATAATCAAGTTGTATATTTGTTTGTGATGCTTAGAAATAATCTCAGGAACAACTGTAGGAATACGAGGAGGGCAAGGGTTTAGTGGAGAACACGATTTCCTAGTCAGGATGAAATGACTAATTTGTTGTTCCATAGGGAGGAAGATTTTGCAACACTACTTTGCTATCTGGTGGGTCCCATACATTAAGACCATGAGCATCTTTTGCCTGAACTACCTTGGGAAATTCTTGGTAGGTAGTGCTAACCTTAGTTTGAAAAAAGTTAACCAGTTCATCACAGACAGCCTGAGTGAATTCTTTATATGGAGAGTTAAACTGTCTTGAAAAAAGCTTGACCACCTAGTAGAGCTCCTTAGTGGGATTTTTTGCATTTTCAACTTTTAGAGTGAAATATTTACCTATTTCTTCTATAAAGGTGTGTTTGTACTCTAGAATCATAGCCTAATATATCTCTCTTTCTGCCGAATTGTGATCTTTTTTCCAAATTTTTTCCTGTCTGTGACATTTCTGTTTCAACAGCCTGAGAGTGTAAGAGAAACAGGGCAGAGAAGGAACTGCTCGTTTTAATCTCCCTAATTTGTGAAATAGGTTTAAGTGCCTCAGTGAGTCAACCTCGTAGGCCTCATCTTCCTCCACTGAACAAGAAAAGGAAGAATTAACAAGCACTCTAATGAGATTGGAAAAATTAAACATTTCACTCATGCACACAGCTGCCATATGTAGTAGCCCTGAGATGGTTAGTTATAATAAAGGTTTTAAGATTAAAAGCAAAAGTCAAATGATCTAACCAAGTCAGCTGAAGAATTTCTTTAAGGCAAAGGGTTGGATGGTTAGCAAAAATGGCATCAAGTTAGTGTCTTGCAGAGTGGGTCGGGCATTTACCAATTGTGAGAAATCAAACACTAGCATGGTACCCATAACTATGGCTGCATACTTATTATTAAAAAGTTCAAAATTAAAACTAAAATCCCCAAGAACAGTAAAGTGTGATTTATTTAGAAAACGTTCCAAAAGATGGCCAAAATTAAGTGCAAAATATGATCAAGGCCCAGGTGGGCAATAAACACGTATTACCAGTCAAGCAGAGTTTGGATTGATCTCAATCTTAAAACAAAGGGACTCACAACACCCTGAAGTAAAAAAGGTCACTAGACCAGAAGAATGTATTACAACAAACCACTGCAGGTCTGTCCTCTACTTTATTAGTCCGATTAAGTCTTGAAGTGGTATAGCGGGAAGCAATCCCTATGGCCAGATATGGATCAGAAGTCTTGCAGAACCAGGTTTCCATTACAAAAACAATGTCCGGGTTGTGAGATTGAATGAATTTCTCAAAGTTAAATTCGTTCCTTAGTAAAGACCTAGCATTGATCAGGAAGCATGATAAGGTCGTTTCTGCTATCTTGGCATCGAGCACAAAGGATACTTACAAAGTAGAGGCGACGCAAGGCGGGATATTAGACCAACCTGTCTCGTCATTCTTAGAAAATAGTTCGTGGAGAAATCACACTGTGCACATGGGAGCGTATTTGCAATATCATAAATCTCAAGAATTAAAGGAGTGCACCTGCCCAAATTACCTGAGTTACGACGTGCCAGCAGCGCATCTCTGGAGTAAATACATCTACCAGGAGTTTCCCAGCCAAAAGATCTAAGGGTTCTGGTGCTAGGTTTGGTCTGGACATGGACAGGCTGTGTTCATGTTTAAAAAGCCAGACCAATAAAGGGGCGTGGCTAAGGCCGTGATGCAACGTGGCGCATCGCCCAAACACATACAGCTGATCCCACTTATTCCCAGGGCTTTAAGTGGGATGAAAAAACTGGGGGGTCTCTCAAAGGGGCGTGGCCAATGTAAAAAAGGGCGTGGCTTAAAAACACGTAAGCTAAAAATCTGAGTTTAGCATAGTGTGCCGCCCGACTTGTATTTTGCGGTTTCTGTCATTGCATCCAGATATATGAAACAACAAGTAACATCATACCTACAAGTCACGACTATTGGCTTTGTCAATGGTTGTTAGTTTCAAAAGATAAATAAGCGAAACTATGGCTTGTATATATTGTTGAAAAAGCTTCGACTTACAGCCCTGGTGACACCACGACATTGTTGCTGCTCCTGACTTTCAAAAAGAGAAGGGAAATCCCGAGAGAAAATGACTCTCTTTAAAGGATTTCCCTTCCCCTACAACGCTCATGTCATGCGGTAACTTCTCCACTAGTGAGAAGTGAGCAGTGTGAGCAGCGCACATCGATGTGCCTGCTGTCACTGCAGTCTGGGAAAAAACGGACCGCTTGTGCCAGGGCACAAAACAGAGCCTGATAGGGACACGTTTCGAGGCCTCCTTAAAAAAACTGCCGGTGCTCAGCACCGGTGAGACCAGGCCCACTTAAAGCCCTGCTTATTCCCAATGGCTTCTCCCCGAGTTAAGTATACTGGAAATGAATTCTCTAATTAAAATTAAACTGTGAAAGTTAAAAACATGAACACAAAGGGAATGAGGAACGACCGCTCCAATAACGCTCCCAAAGTGGTATGTAGCCAGGCACCTCTAGAAATCAGCATGCAGTGCTTTAAAAGGAAAGTAAAAACGCTGCTGTCCAAGTAGCAAGTAACAAGATAAGCAGTAGCAATTCAATGGTCCCTCTAAAGGGGGTGGTGGCTGCGCTGATGCGCTGCCTTTATGTTTAAATTGGCCGATGAATAAAGAGGTGTGGCAAAGATGGTGACCTGATGTGGCACGTCACCCAAGCACAAGGGGGTATAAAAGAAATGCAGACTGCAGTACCGCTAGGCACATCACCAATTATTTGGTAACATGGGGCCATTATAAAAAGCTAATTATGGGTGTAAATTCAATGTCATTATGATTGCACACTACTCAAAACCCACAGAACATACTTATATAAATAGCAAGAAAAGCTGCATAGAGAACATTTGAAGGAAGAAGGGACACAATTATTAAAGACAGACAACAGAGGCCCAAGAGAAACTCGTCTGAAATGAAGCTTTTTCAACATAATACAGGAATGGCACTGGACTCTGTATACATAGAGTCAAAATGATACTTTCCTCTACCAGCAGGAGGTGCACTCAGATGAATGCAAACATTTGTTATGAAACTGCACGATCTTGCACCCATACTAGGCTGCCCTAGAGTCTAATGTACAAGATAAGAGTATACTTCAAATTACACCAACATGAAAACTGTACTCCTGCATGAAAAAAAACGAGATACCAGGCACGAAGAATCGAAGGAAAAGGTGGGTGTGCTGCCACCATCACTGCTGGAATCTGTCTGGCTGGCTTTGATATCCAGCTCTTTTAGACTCAGTTAATAAAAGCAATTGTTTTCTTCCAAGGTCATTTCAGACCTTTTCTCCTCCATGGCCAGTTTCTTTTCCTTCATTTCTTACTGGGCCATCTCAGTTTGTACTCCCACTCCTCCCTCTTTTCTTCCAGTTCCTCTGGGGATAGGCTGTGGGAAGAGACACTGCTCACTACCCTGGCGAGGGCTCAATTCCAGGGGTCCAGTCATCCCTTTCCACTGCAGGTGGTTTCTCAGAAGGGTCCTCCTCATGCCCCTCCATCTCATAAACCTCTCCTGTGGCATTAACCCTCAGCACCTTTTGCAATTCTACCTTCTTGGTGGTGCTCTAGGCAGGAAGTGCAAAATACTTGCAGAAATCCATGAGCTGGGCCACAGTGTATACCTCCATGTTGGTCAGCTCCAATTCCATCCTTGCAGGTGTAGTTTCAGATCCAACAGTCCAAGAGAAAATTTGGAAAACCAAAAAAACAGGCCAAGGAGAATTTTAACTTGAATAGGTCTTAGGTATCGAATGGTAGTGTACACCAAATCACTGTATGGCACTGCACAAACACAAGTCCTAATCTCACTGCTGATCGTCAATGTTAGAAGTTGGATTACTGGTTCACCGGGGTGTGAGCCCTGTTCAAGCAGCAACCACACTACTGGTCAGGGTAAGGTACAAGCAAACCCTAAATTAACCAGCGCTCACCCTCTGGTAGCTTTGCACAGAGCAGTCAGGCTTGACTTGATCCAATTAGCTTAATCACATTACTAGACCAAGAGATTTTGAATTTCAATGTTTTTAAGTAAAATAGTGCCAAAAAGCATAGAGCACTGACTGTGGATATCTGGCCGCACCGCACTGAGACAAAGTCAAAAGTTAAGGCCGATTGCAATGGAGCACCGGTCGGCTGCAAGACCCAGTTAGGCCCTTTGAACCAAAGCACCCTAAATCTTAGGTTGCAGAGCATTGCGTGGATCCACGTCAAAGATGTGTCGGCAGCAGAGACAATGCGTCGGTTCCGAGATGTGACGAGGTTGTGGTGCAAGATTCAGTTGCATTAATGTCAAGGATCCTGCCAATGGGGCTTGTGATGTAAAGTCTGGTGTCGAGGATGCGAAGCACAGCAGAGGCGATACGTCAATTGCGAGGAGTGGTGAAGCTGCCTTGCAGAGTTTCGTCGTCTAGGCTGTTGTTGATGGGGAATGCAAGGAGCTTGCGCCATGAAAAGGATTGTGCAGTGTGGTTCCGAAGGCGATGCATGAGACCCAAGATGTGGGTGGTGGCTGCAATGCAAGTCTTGGAGACAAGTCCAATCCAAGCACCGGTGCCGTTGCATTGGTTCTGCTCGGGATTGGCCATGCATCAGAGGATATGCCAGTTTCAATGAGTCCACAGAAGACAATGCACCTTAGGCCCACTTCCTAGGGGCCAGGACTGGGGTGGCACCACTTGGCAGGGTAGACTCACAGATGGCAGAGTCTAGGTGCAGGAGCATGGTTGTTGGAAATCTGTTATGCTCCTGAGACTTCAGATCAGGGGGCCTGCCAAATAGCCCTTGGAGTCACTCTGGGTTATGGATTGAAGAGAGATGCAGGTCCAGCCCTTTCCACCCAGGTAAGAGGGCAGCTGCAGTAGGTCAGCAAAGCAAGACAGGAGTTCAGCAAAGCAGCAGTACAGCAGAGTCACAGTTTTTCAGCAGCACAGCAGTATTTCTTCCTAGCAGAGTATCCACAGGCCCAGAAATATACTGAAGTGGTGGTGTCTGAGGCCTAGTACTTATACCCAGTGATGCCTTTGAAGTGGAGGAGACTTCAAAGACATGAAGTCCATAGATGCACCCCTTTCCTTCCTGCCCTGGCTCCAAACTCACTACGGTATGCAGCTCTTTGTGTGGCTAGGACACAGCTTATTCAGGTGTAAGTGAGACTGTGCCCAGCATCTCCCTCCCATCCTGTCAGAGACACACCTAAGCTCTTATTTTGTGTGGCTGTCCAGGAGGAATACACAAAGCCCAACTGCCAATTATACCCAGTCTTGTGATCAGAAACAGGCTACAGACACCAAATGGCTAAAGCAAGAAAAGGCTAACTTTCCAAAAGTGGCATTTTTAGAACTGCAATTTAAAATCCGACTTCATCATAAGTTTGGATTTTACATTGTGAGTCCAGAGACTCCAGACTTGAAGGGTTTATCTCTTCCTAATTGGAAATTACACTTATAAAATGTAATAAGGTATTTCCAATGTTATCCTCTGGGAGGGATAGGCCTTGCAGTAGTGAAAAACGAATTTGAGTTTTTCACTACCAGGACATGTATAACTTGAAAGTAAATGTCCTGCCTTCTAAATACATTGCGTCCTGTCCTCTGGGTTGTCCAGGGCCTACCTTAGTGGTGCAATATATGTATAAAAAGGGAAGGTTTGGCCCAGGCAAAAGGTTTATTTTGCCAGGGCAACATGGCAGTGTACACTGTACACACAGGCTCTGCAATGGCAGCTCTGAGACATGGTTAAAGGCTACTTAAGTGGGTGTCACAAGCAGTGCTGCAGACCCACTAGTGGCATTTAATTTACAGACCCTGGGTACATGTATTGCCACTTTACTAGGGACTTATAAATACACTTAATATGCCAACTGGGGATGAACCAATATTATCATGTTTCTATGAGAGAGCACAAGCACTTTAGCACTGGTTAGCAGTGGTAAAGTTTGCTGAGTCCTAAAACTAGCAAAAATGAGGTCAGATCAGTAGAGGAGGAAGGCAAAAGGTTGCGGGAAGACCACCCTAAGGTTGTCAGGTCTAACACACGTCCTTCCCAGCTGAAGGTAGGCTCCCCAAACCATTGGGAGTTTTCTTCATTAAGGTGGAAGTACCAGGAGAGACCATCAGCACTGATGTGGTCTTACCCGGATGGTGCTCCACTATAAAGTCCATTCCCTATAGATGGACCATCTCAACAGTTTGAGGTTTTCACCCATCATCTGTAGGAACCATCTGAGGGGCCTGTGGTCTGTCTGAACCAGGAAGTGAGTCCCAAACAGATATGGTCTCAACTTCTTCAGTGCCCAGACCACAGCAAAAGTTTCTTTTTCAATCACACGCCAACTCTGTTCACATGTAATTAGCCTCCTGCAAATTAAGGCTACCAGTCTAACCCAACTGTGCTAAGGCTGCCCCTATGCCATGCGCTGAAATGTCCATCTGCATAATGAATTCTTTGGAAAAGTCATGAGCCCTTGAGTACAGGTGTTATACACATGTCCTCCTTGAGGGTATCAAAGTTTTTTGGACAGTCCTCTGTCCAGATCACCAATCTGGGGTGCTTCTTCGAAGTCAGCTCTTGTTAAGGGGGCAACAATGGTGCCATATCGCTTAACAAACCTCCTGCAGTATCCTGTGAGGCCCAGGAAAGCTCTCACCTGAGTCTGAGTTGTAGGTGGTTACCAGGCCATGATAGTCTCAATGTTGGTCTGGAGGGGTTGCAGATTGCCCAGGCCCGCCAGGTGGCCCAGATACACCACGAAACCTTGCCCTATCTGGAACTTACTGGCCTTGATAGTCAGGCCTACCTGCTGCAGGGCCTGAAGCATCTCCTGGAGGTGGTGCAGGTGTTCCTTCCAACTGGAGCTGTAGACTGTGATGTCATCCAAGTAGGCGGCACAGAAAGCCTCTTTTCCAGATAGGGCCCTGTTAACCAACCTCTGGAAGGTGGCAGGAACATTCTTTAAGCCAAAGGGCATCACCCGAAATTGGAAGTGGGCCTCTAACGTTGAGAATGCTGACCTCTCTTTTGACCCCTCAGTCAGATTGATCTGATGTCAAAGCAAAAGTACTGAGGAATTTGGCAGTGCTCAGCATGTAGATGAGCTCATCAGCTCGGGGATGACGTGTGCGTCCGTCCTGGTGATGGAATTGAGACCCTGGTAGTCCACGCAGAAACTGAGTACTATAGTGGCACCCGCTAGGGCTGCCTGCTGTACCTACACCACAGGGCTGGATCAGGGGCTGTTGGGGGGGCTCAATCACCCCTAACACCAGCATCTGGAAGATCTCCTCCTTGATACTGACCCTCACCTTATCTGACAACCTGTACATTTTAATCTTCACAGGTAGGCTGTCTCCCGTGGCCATGTCATGGAATCACAGATGTGTGTGTGTCCAGTGGTGAGGGAGAACAGAGAGACAAACGGACCTAATTACTGGGAACAGTCACTCTGCTGTTCTGGGATCAGAGTAGAAGAGAGGTTGACACCTTTCACTGATCCATTGTGTTCCTGGGAAGATATGAGGTCAGGGAGAGGCTCGATTTCCTATTCCACTCCTTCATCAGTCACCAGGAGCATGCTCACTTCGGACCTCTCCAAGTGAGGTTTGAGGCGATTCACGTGGAGAACCCTTAAGGGGTTCTTAGGTGTCCGGAGATCCACCAGGTAGTTGTACTCCACATTTCGCTCTTTCACCTTGTATGGGCCCATCCAGTGATCTTGAAGAGCTCTGGGTTCTACAGGTTCCATTACCCATGCTTTCTGGCCAGGTTGAAACTCCACCAGAGTGGCCTTCTGGTCCTACCAGAGCTTCATAACCTCTTGACTGGCATCAAGGTCACTTTTTGTCTTTTTTCCAGAAGTGGTGCATCTGGTTGTGGAGGACCAGCATGTAGCTGACCACATCTTGAGGTGGTTTCCTGGGGGCTTTCTCCCACTACTCCCTCCCGAGGCTCAGAGGTCCCCTAACAGGGTGGCCATAGGGGAGTTCACAGGGGCTAAGCCCTACTCCTTTCTGTGGCACCTCCCTGTAGGCAAAGAGAAGGCATGGGAGGAGGATATGCCACTTATGCCTCATGGGCTCTGGTAGGCCAATGCCTTTCAAGGTCTTGTTGAATCTCTCCACAAAACCATTGATTTGGGGGTGAGAGGGTGTGGTGAACTTATGGGTTACTCCACACTCATCCCACATGAATTTCATGTACGCTCTGTCCCAGGCCTGAACGTATCCTCAGGATCGAACCGATGCTCTTAGGGGTCCACCTCCCGACCGCCCCAAGTCTGGATATAAAGTACACACAGACTTTAGGATGGTCAAGCGGGGGAAGGGAAGGATGGGGACAGCGGGGAAGGAGACCTAAAACGAAAGAGAAGAGAACATCACACACAGCTCTATAGCAATACACTACTACTATGCTTGAGTGAGACTTTGGCTTACACTAACCTGTAAAGAAAGTAAATACCGCGGTGCAGACATGGGGGGAAAGCAGGCAATCACAATGTCAGTTAACGAAGGCTGCAAGGGGATAAACATATGTCAATCATAACATGTTCTCTTATGCGTAAGTGCTATGATTACGCTAAACCCTGTGTCCTTATATTACCTTTGCATGAAAACACTTTTCTTGAAGGTAGAAGCGAAGGTGACCACCCGCCATCAACACCCCCTGTATCAAATGAAAGGAGAACGAGCAGGCAGTGTGAACGTAACGTTGGTGATCCAAACACTTATCTCTTATATAACACCCTCCAAAGAAAGAGATTTAGTGGTAATGTTATCATAAACAAAGAATTAAAGTACGAGTTCAATATCACTCTTCAACTGATAGTCAAATCCAAACACAGTTTCATATATTTTCTTCCCTGCAAGAGCCACTGTCAAACGGGCTCGCCAACAGGGAAGAAGTAGCCAGCATGATAGGGTGCAAGTGTAATCAAGGATTCACCCAGTTCTCCCCTGCATGAGCCACTGACCAACTGGGCTCGCCAACAGAGAAGAATCTAGCAGTGTTGCAATACTTGGTAAATACCAAGCGCCAGCAGTTCGCATCAATATGCGTGGTTTACTTGGGGTTTCCCTCGTCTGAGACCGCTAAACATATGGGAAGCAATCACGGACTCTCCAACGCGGAAATCAACACAAAGAATCACGAAGAAATCAAAGGAGTTAAAGTAAAGAGAAGTGGTGTCATCTAACACCCCTACCGGACCAAGGAAGTTTCCATGAAGCGAAGACTTGGACCGGGTCAGGGTACGAGGTAGCGGTCACTCTGAATAATCATCAGCATCTCTTGCCGTAACCGCGTCTTTTCTGTCTTCCCGGAAGTCACGTGAGACGTTGCGTCTCACGTCCGACGTCCTCTGAGGCTGCCGGGAGTTGTAGTTGCCGTCAGCCGCGCCTTGATCCTGCCTGGGAGTGCGTGTCTCCCGTGACTCCTGACAGTACATCCTCCTCCCGGAGAGCACTGACAGGCACAGGGCTTGTCCGGATGACGTCTGTGAAAGGCGGTAACCAACCTAGGAGCATGCACCGCAGATCCCGGTTCCCAAGAATTTTCTTCGGCATCATACCCTTTCCAAGCCACCAGGAACCAGAGGCGTTTACGCCGGATCTTTGAGTCCAAGATACCTGCCACCTCATATTCCTCCTCTTGATTAGCCCACAACGGAGCAGGGCGTCCTTGGGCTGTGCAGTAAGACGGCTTTGGCAAAGAGATGTGAAAAACTGGGTGTATTCTCATATGTGAGGGCAGTGCAAGTTTGACCGCAACTGGGTTAATGTGTCTCACGACTTTGTATGGACCTATGTATCTGGGATTAAATATACTATACCGCTTGAACCGTATGTTATGTGTGGATAGTCACACCAGATCCCCTTCTTTATATGTAGGCCCTGGTCTACGATGCCGATCTGCATGCCTCTTATACATCTCTTTGGCATGTATTAGCTGTTGTTGTGTGTCTTTAAGCGTGTTGCGTATGTGCACTAATCTCTCCTGTACCTTCGGAATTCGTTCACTACACCCCGGCGTTAAAAAGGGAATGAAACGAGGGTGATGGCCGTATGTGCTGTAGAAGGGAGAGTGTTTGGTGGAGTTATGCTGAGCGTTATTGTAAGCTATTTCTGCAAGCCACAACCACTCCACCCAAGCCGCAGTATTTTTATCTACATAGCATCGCAAATACTGTTTCAATGTTTGATCTAGGCGTTCAGTTTGTCCATCCGTTTGAGGATGGAAACTGGTGGACATGGTGGAGGAGATCTGTAAAGCTGAACACCATAATCGCCAGAACTGGGCAGTGAACTGGGCCCCTCGATCTGACACGATTGCTTGGGGAAGTCCATGAAGTCTGACCACATGTATCAACAATAGCTTAGCTAACTGTCCGGCGGTAGGCAATCGTTTGCAGGCAATGAAATGCCCTAATTTCGTTAAGTAGTCGATCGCCACTAAGATAACTGTGTGTCCCTGGTCTTTGGGTAAACCCACAATGAAGTCCAGTGAGAACCTTTCCCAGGGCTTGTTTGGTGTGGGTAACGGTTGTAAGAGACCCTGAGGTTTTCCTGTGACTGGTTTGTTTTGAGCACAGACTACACAATCATTTATCCATATGTGTATGTCTCTTCGAAGAGAGGGCCACCAGAACTGACGTAGTATCTTTTCACACGTTTTCTCGTTTCCGTTGTGTCCTGCACTAGGATTGACGTGACACCATTGAAAGACCATGGGTCGTAACTTCATTGTAGGGATAAGGACCTGGTTGCCTTTGACTGGGATGCCTCGTCGTATCTTCCACTCGAGATGTCCTTTCAGCCAATCCCTCCACCGGAACGACTGCATACCCTTATCCACCTCTCGCAGGAAGGCGTTGGAATGGAGGGCTCCGATAACTCTAGATGGTTCTATTATAGCTTTTTCAGATCCCTGTAGGGCTACCGCCGTGGATTCCTGTCTGGACAATGCATCCGCCTTTTTGTTCATCGCTCCGGGTCGGTAAGTCACTATGAAGTCATACTCTTCAAAAAACATCATCCATCGTAACAACCGGGGTGAGAGTACTGGTGGTTTTTAAGAATTGTAAGTTACGATGATCCGTGTATACGGTGACGGTGTGTCTGGCTCCCAACACCCAATGCCTCCATTCCATAAAAGCTTCTTTTATTGCAAGCAGTTCCTTTTTGGCTATAGTATAGTTTTGTTCGGCATTATTCAATTTTTTGGACATGAACGCCACCGGATGCAACTGTCCTGTGGCGACGTTCCTTTGAGACAGCACCGCCCCTATAGCCACGTCTGAGGCATCTGCCTCCACTATGAACGGCAATGTCGGATTTGCATGCATGAGGACAGGAGCGGTTATGAAAGCTTCCTTCAAGATGTTGAATGCCTTTTGGGCCTCGTCGTCCCAGAAGAACTGGGTATCCTTCTTTGTCAATTTGGTTATGGGAGCTGCTTTATGGGAGAAATGTGCGATAAAACGTCTATAAAAATTAGCAAACCCCATAAAACATTGGATATCCTTCACATTCTTAGGACAGGGCCATTCGGTGATGGCCTTTACTTTCCGTGCTGCCATTTCCTGATCGGTGGGGGTAAGCATCACCCCCCAGGAATTCCACAGTGGACACATGGAACTCACATTTGCTGGTCTTACAGAAGAGGTGATTGTTTCTCAAGGCTTGAAGAATCAATCCCACGTGTTGGGTATGTTCCTTTATGCTGGTGGAATTGATCAGGATATCGTCTATATAGACAACCACGATTCGGTCTTGGTAAGCTCTTAAGACATCATTAAGAAAGAACTGAAATGCAGCTGGCGCATTACATAAACCAAACGGCATGACTTGGTATTCATATAAGCCATACCTAGTCTTGAAAGCCGTCTTCCATTCGTCTCCCTGCCACATTCTCACCAGATGGTATGCTCCACGAAGATCCAGTTTTGTGAAGATTACTGCTCCTTTGACTTGTTCTAATAAGACAGAGATCAATGGGAGAGGATATTGATTATGAATGGTGATGGCATTCAAGGCACGAAAGTCAATACAAGTCCTGCGTTCGCCATTTGCTTTGGCGATAAAAAACAAAGGAGAGGCTGCTGGGGAATTGGAATGACGAATGAACCCTAAGGCTAAGCATTTTTCCAAATACTGACGGAGGTGTTCGTTTTCGGGTTCCGTCAGAGAATACACCCGGCCACAGGGAACCACAGAACCGGGAATCAGGTCTATCCGACAGTCATAAGGTCGGTGAGGAGGAAGGATTTCAGCCATTTGTTCATCAAAAACGTCTGCATACTGTTGATAACAGGAAGGCAGGTCTATTTCTTTTTCTGCTGTGGTGGCGATATGATGAAGATGAGCTAGTGCTTGTGTTGGCGTACTGAAATATCTGATACAATTCTTTTTGCAATACTCGGAGTCCATAGAAAGGGTCTTCTGTTCCCAATTAATGGTAGGGTTGTGTGTGACCAGCCAGGGCAATCCCAGGATTATTCCATATAACGGCGCTCGTATTACATTGAAGGACATGATTTCTTGATGTTTCTGGTCATATTCCACTGAACAAGTCTCCGTGGTGTGTCTAATGGGTCCCGACTCCTATTGTTTCCCATCTACAGCAAAGACCTCTTCTGGTACTGTTTTGGGTAGGAGTATGACCCCCAATCTACGGGCTTCGTCCTGATCCATGAAACATCCAGTGGCTCCAGAATCCACCATAGCTTGGACGTGATAAGGTTTCTCTTTAATATATATCACCAATGAAATGTTCTTTGGAAACGTAAGTGTTGTTTCGAATGGAAGGGATATATCTACTGCTCAAAGACTCCCCTTCTTCCCGTCTTGAGCTCGTTAGTTTTCCGTCACCGGTCTGGGTATCGGAACCGCCGCTGTTCCAGTTCGCGTGCGGTTGAACTTGGGTTTCACCGGGCATTCCCGTAAAAAATGTCCCTTCTTCCCAAAATATAAACACAATCCGTTCTTACGTCTGTGATCCCTCTCATCGGAAGTAAGCGAAGCACGGATTGTTCCTATTTCCATCGGTTCGGTAGCGGAGGTACTATAATCATGGGATCTCAGGTGTTCGAAACGAGGAGTGTATCTTTCTTTCCTCCGGACTTCGCCCTTTCTCTCTCCCAATCTATGGTCCAATCGCATTGCCAGGTCTATGAGATCCACACAGGAACGAGGTTGGGGATCCACTTGGGCTATGATGTCTTTTAGATCCTCTTTAAGTCCTTGATTTTTTACTCTCGGGCCAATCAGTTTCTGCCACTAATCGTCTGAAGGCGTTCAGGTATCCGATCAAATCTTTGCTCCCTTGTCTCAGGTCTAGTAATTCTCAGTCTGCCGAGAACGTATCCCCCCTCCTGTCGAAGGTTTTCTCGAACTCCTCTCGGAAGGCATCCCAGTCATGTAACATGGGATCATCTCTTATTACAAAAGGAACTGCCCATTGAGCAGCATCCCCCGCTAAGTATGATATCAGAAAGGCGACCCGAGATTGGTTGGTAGTGAACGTCTTTGGTTTGCAACTGAAATGAAGAAGAACCTGTGACAAGAACACCTGTACCCTACGTGTGTCCCCTGTGTATTTCTCGGGAGGGGCAAGGGGTATAGGAGTTGGTATTTCCACCACCATAGTACTAGAGGCAGGTTGAGACTGACTACCAAAATCAAAGGGATTTCTTTGCATCCTGTCTACTCTTGCCTGTAAAGCAGCGGTTTCACTACGGGAAGCCTGAAGCTCAACCTGGACAGCTGCTAAGGCTGCCATGACGTCGTCTAAGGTGGCCATGTGTGAATCAGCTCGACCGGGAGGATAAATCTGTTCGTGGGCCGATTATTCTGTCCCAGGCCTGAACGTATCCTCAGGATCGAACCGATGCTCTTAGGGGTCCACCTCCCGACCGCCCCAAGTCTGGATATAAAGTACACACAGACTTTAGGATGGTCAAGCGGGGGAAGGGAAGGATGGGGACAGCGGGGAAGGAGACCTAAAACGAAAGAGAAGAGAACATCACACACAGCTCTATAGCAATACACTACTACTATGCTTGAGTGAGACTTTGGCTTACACTAACCTGTAAAGAAAGTAAATACTGCAGTGCAGACACGGGGGGAAAGCAGGCAATCACAATGTCAGTTAACGAAGGCTGCAAGGGGATAAACATATGTCAATCATAACATGTTCTCTTATGCGTAAGTGCTATGATTACGCTAAACCCTGTGTCCTTATATTACCTTTGCATGAAAACACTTTTCTTAAAGGTAGAAGCGAAGGTGACCACCCGCCATCAACACCCCCTGTATCAAATGAAAGGAGAACGAGCAGGCAGTGTGAACGTAACGTTGGTGATCCAAACAATTATCTCTTTTATAACACCCTCCAAGGAAAGAGATTTAGTGGTAATGTTATCATAAACAAAGAATTAAAGTACGAGTTCAATATCACTGTTCAACTGATAGTCAAATCCAAACACAGTTTCATATATTTTCTTCCCTGCAAGAGCCACTGTCAAACGGGCTCGCCAACAGGGAAGAAATAGCCAGCATGATAGGGTGCAAGTGTAATCAAGGATTCACCCAGTTCTCCCCTGCATGAGCCACTGACCAACTGGGCTCGCCAACAGAGAAGAATCTAGCAGTGTTGCAATACTTGGTAAATACCAAGCGCCAGCAGTTCGCATCAATATGCGTGGTTTACTTGGGGTTTCCCTCGTCTGAGACCGCTAAACATATGGGAAGCAATCGCGGACTCTCCAACGAGAAAATCAACACAAAGAATCACGAAGAAATCAAAGGAGTTAAAGTAAAGAGAAGTGGTGTCATCTGACACCCCTACCGGACCAAGGAAGTTTCCATGAAGCGAAGACTCAGACCGGGTCAGGGTACGAGGTACCGGTCACTCTGAATAATCGGCAGCGTCTCTTGCCATGACCGCGTCTTTTCTGTCTTCCCGGAAGTCACGTGAGACGTTGCGTCTCACGTCCGACGTCCTCTGAGGCTGCCAGGAGTTGTAGTTCCCGTCAGCTGCGCCTTGATCCTGCCTGGGAGTGCGCGTCTCCCGTGACTCCTGACAAGCTGACATGAAGTTAGTGCCTCAGTCAAACACTTCCTCCTTGGGGAATCCACATGGGTAAAAATCCCCATCAGAGCTCTGGCCACCACAGGTGCAGACAGTGACCACAGAGGGATGGCCTCTGGGTAGCGGGTGTCATGGTCCACCAAGAGCAGGGCAAACCTGCTGCCTAAGGCTATCTTGAGGTCCATGGGTCCAATGATGTTGATTCCTACCCTTTCAAAGGGAGTGCCAATGACAGGTGGTGGGGTCAGGGGAGCTTTGTGCTTTTCCCTAATGTCCCACTGGCCTGGCAGATGGAACAGGACCTACAGAATGCATTAGAGGCTGTCTTCATTCAGGGCCAATAAAAGTGGGCAACAAGCCTAGCAAAGGTCATGTCTGCCCTAGATTTCCTGCCAGGGGTATGTCATGAGCCAAACCCAGTAGGAAGGTCCTGTAACTCTGGGGGCCCACCAACACATGGGATGCCCCAGAACCCGGAGCCTTAGGCTCATTATAAAGGAGGTCATTCTCCCCGATTTATCAGGTGAACCCCAGAGGTGTAACCTGCTGCCTGGGCTTCAGCTTGCCGCCTCAAGCCTTCTAGAGAGGGGCACTCTTTCTGCATCTTGCAGAATTCTCCCCTGATGGGCCCATCCTCAAATTGCCAACCAGCAAGCTCAGGCAGCTCATCAAGGCATCAATATCCTCTCTGGTTGACTCGGGGGTATCCTTCTCAGGTGTCCCGTCAACCTCAACAATGGGAACTTAAGGGGTTGGTTTCCCACACCCCTGTCCCCTCTCTTTCTTGGCAGCTGTCTGGGCCAGTGTTCCAGGCTCCAGGTGGCCTTGACTCCTTTCTTGGTCAGCCATGGACAGTGTGGTCATACAGACCCAGTCAGGCAACCCCAACATCTCCAAGAGTGACCAGAGCTCTACCTCCTTCCAGGTAGTGTGCTCCAGTTTGTTGCCTAACAGACAATCTACAGGCATGGCATAGCTCACAGCTATTTTCAGAGAACCTGAGACCACAACACACTCAAAGGGGACCAGAGGCACTGGTAGGTTGCTCTCATGATTGTCAGTGACTACGACTTGGTGGAATGTGTTTTGGAGGATCTGGCTAAAGCAAGAAAAGGCTAACTTTCTAAAAGTGGCATGTTTAGAATTGCAATTCAAAATCTGACTTCATCATAAATTTGGATTTTAAACTGAGTCTAGAAATACCAGACTTGAATGGTTTATCTCTTCCCAATTGGAAATGACACTTATCAAATGTAATAAGGTAATCCCAATGTTATCTGATGGGAGGGATAAGACTTGCAGTAGTGAAAAACGAATTGGAGAGTTTTTCACTACCAGGACAAGTAAAACTTAAAAGTGCATGTCCTTCCTCTTACATACAGTGCACTCTGTCCTCTGGGATATCCAGGGCCTATCTTAGAGGTGACTTCTATGTATAAAATGGGAAAGTTTGGGACTGGCAAAAGTTTTTTTTTGCCAGGTCAACATGACAGTGTAAACTGCATACACAGGCACTGCAATGGCAGGCCTGAGACTTTGTTAAAGGCTACGTAAGTGGGTGGCACAATCAGTGCTGCAGGCCCACTAGTAGCATTCAATTTACAGGCCCTGGGCACATGTATTTCCACTTTACTAGGGACTTATAAGTGCATTAAATATGCTAATATGGGATGAACTAATATTCCCACGTTTAGGGGAGCGGGCACAAGCACTTTATCACTAGCAGTGGTAAAGTGTGCAGAGTCCTAATATCAGCAAAAACAAGGTCAGAACAGTAAAGGAAAAAGGCAAAAGGTTGGGGGGAAGACCTCCCTAAGACTGTCAGTTCTAACACGTTTATACCCAATTGGCATATTTTGCTTATAAGTCCCTTGTAGAGTGGTATATCATATACCCAGGGTCTGTAGATTAAATGCTACCAGAGGGCCTGCAGCACTAATTGTGCCACCCACTGAAATAGCACCTTAGAACTTGACCCAGCCTAAATGTAGTTTTAAACTGCCATGTCGGCTTGGTATTAAAACCTCTTTGCCAAGCCTTAAACCCTTCTTTAATTACATGTAAGTCAGACCTTAGGTAGTCTCTAGGTAGCCCATAGGGCAAAGTGCTGTGTATTTAAAAGGTCCTGGTAGTGAAAAACTCAAAAAAGTGTTTTTCACTAATTCTGAGGCCCAACTCTCTCATGAGATGACATTGGGAATACCTTATTACATTTAATAAGCTGTAATTTCTGATTGGGAGCAGGTAGCTATATCATGTTCGGTGTCTTTAGAATAGTAATAAAAGCCTGTTTAATGGCAAAGTTGGGTTTATGATTACAATTTTGAAAATGCCACTTTTAGAAAGTTGGCATTTTTCTGCCCTTATCACTTTTGTGCCTTCAGCCTGCCTTGGGTCACATGACTGGGTGTAACTGACAGTTAGACTTTGTGAATTCCTCCCAGACAGTTACACAATAGGGGATTAGGTGTGCCTGAATGAGCCATCTGCTGGCAGGATGGGGGGTAGAGCTGAGCACTGCCCCACTTGCAACTGAATAGGGAGTGCTCTGCCTCCACACAAAGAACCTATCACCTCCATATTGTCACTGCAGCCAGCTTGGAGTCAGGGCAGGGGAGTCAGGAAATTCCATGGACTTCAAAGTCACAGTCTAGAAGATTCTCCCACCTTCCAGAAGGAGGGCGCCAGGGTATAAAAATAGGACCTCAGACACCAACGCTTCAGTACACTTCTGAACCTGTGGATACATTGCCAAGAAGAAGGACTGCTGTGCTGCTGAAAGGATTGCCAGTGTGTTGGACTGCTGATCTGCTGCTGCCTTGCTGAATTGCTGCCTTTTTCCCCTGCTGCACTCTTGGCTGGGGAAGAAGGACTGGACTTGCAACTTGAACCCAGGACCACCAGAGGGACTCCAAAGGGCTGGTTTGCTTGCCTCCTGATCTGAGCCTAAGGAGCACAACACGCTCCCTTCACCTTGGACCAACATCTGAAACCACACTGAGTGAGTCCTGACCCTCCAAGTGGTGCCCCACCAGTCCTGGGCCCTTGAAAGTGGTGTTTAAGGTGACCGGATAGCCAGAATCCAAATGTGGGGACTTAAAAAATTATTGGCTAAAAACTGCTCTGAGAACTAGGAGGAGACTGGGACCAACCTGCTCACCTGTCCACCTGATGTGCTTCACCAGTTGGATTGACTTTGCGGCATCTCCTTCTACGTTCTTCTCTGAAGCAGCAAATCCTGTTTAGTGGTCCTTCTCCAAAGGGGTATCCGGCCTCGTGGGATTATCTTCAGCTACAGCCCTCTGCCTCGTCCCGCTGGTTATATTCAACTTCCATTTCAGAGACTTAGGGGCATATTTCCTAAAATATTATGCAGCACGGTGCCGCAAGCCATCTTGCTGCATCATGCTGCATCATTAGGAAAGTGCAGGGATGCATTGTATTTACAGCAATATGATGCATCCCTGTGCTTTCCTCTGTGCTGGTGCCCAATTGGCTGCCTAGCGCCAACACAGGCACCCAAGGTTGCCTGCATTGCAAGGATGATTGTTTATGTGCAGGAAGGGACACCTTAATCGTGGCTTGGGTTTTCTTCTCCAAGAGTGTCGCCATTCCTTTCCTTTTTCTGCGCACTAAGGTCGGCTGTGTGCAGCGCTGCTTGAATGTTGTTGGTGAATTTTCCCAGTCCTGCAAGATGTTTGTGCAGTGTTGTTAGTAAAGCACAGGTCAGATGAATCCCTGCAGCGTCTGAGGTCATTGCCTTGGCAGAGTGGGATTAAGAGGCGACGTTGACTGTTGGCGAGGTAGGGACAGCAACATAACAGATGTAGCCCAAGACTCTTGGTGGTAGTCGCAGAGCCTGCAAGATGAGTGTCAATCCCTGCGAGCCCAAAGTGGGTTAAAATCAGCAATTGGAAGGACCAGAAGCTTCATGTATGTGATTTTAATACGGGACTGAGGGCGCAGGGGATATTTGAAATATGGTTGAGATTTCCCCTTTATGTAAGAGTAGTCCAAGGCTGTGAAAATAGACTTGTGTTGAAGCCTTTCAATGTCCTCTTCTAATGATGCTTGAGTGATTTGTGCATTCTTGCCTTTCTCCACATTGGCAGGGAAATTGCTGTTTCGATCTTCAGGGTGCCCATGGCTTGTAGCAGTTGTGGGTGCCATGGGGAGTGCACATCCGCAAATATGGTATGTTGTTGGGCTTTCAGGGGCAGTGCTGGGGTACTTAGGGTGCAGATGTAATATTGAATTAAGTCTCCTAGGCAGTGGAGATCTGGACTTGCCAGGCCCAGCTCTAACGCCATCCTGGCCTGTCATGTGTGCCGGGAATAAGCACATTTTTTTTGTATGCCTGTATTTTGTGGTTCGTGAGACACTGTCCTAATATCCGTGGGAAGGCTAGGTGACCATATGACAAAGCAGGCTCCAGCTTGGCTGTAGAACGATTAGTATTGGCTCGGCTGTTGGACAGTGGAGATCTGGACTTGCCAGGCCCAGCTCCAGCCTCATCCTGGCCCGTCATGCTTGCCAGGGATAAGCAAACATTTTTTTGTATGCCTGTATTTTGTGATTCGTGAGACACGGGCCTAATTTCCATGGGAAGGCTAGGTGACCATATGACAAAGCAGGCACCAGTTTGGCTCGTAGAACGTTTAGTATTGGCTCGGCTGTTGGGCTGTGTAGTTGGCAGTTTAGGCATCTCAGGCTATGTATGACCCCAGCTCCCTTTGGCCTTAGGTGTTTGATGTGGGCCCCTGGGTTTGCCCTTTCGTTAAACCATACTCCCACATAGTTGTGACTGGTACAGGTGGATATTCGCTGTTCACCTCTTTGCCATTGCGTAGATTTCTTTCGGGAATGCTTGCAGATGATCATTACCTTGGTTTTAGAATGGTTCACCTGGAGTTTACTTGCCATGTTGTACGTTTTGAGAGCGTATAGGGCTCTCTGTAGGCCTGTGTTTCTGTGGTCCATGATGATGATGTAATCTGCATATTGCAGTGTCTGTAGGTGTAAGCTCCCTAGTCTTGCTGTGATTAAACTTGCGTCTTCCAGATGTTTCGGCAAATCGATGGTGTAAAGATTTAAGAGTAGTGGGGCTAGCATGCAGCCTTGCTTTAAGCTGGTATTTGAGGTGATTTTTTTGGTCGTTATCATGGCACTGGTTTTAATCCTGACCCATGCCCCATGATGCAATAGCATTATGGCTGTGAGTCTGAACACAGAAATCTTCACTGTAGCTTCATCCAAAGGCCATCTGAAGACAACGCTCCCCTCAGACACATCCTGCAGCCTTGCCCCACTGAACCTTACCTTCTCAGAATAATTTTCTCAACATTTCTTCTAAGTCCGAAGGTAAGCGCTGAGTAGGCCCAATCCACTTCGTGTCTATGAACCATGCTCCTTTGCGGTCTGACATATATTTCAATTTTGATCTTGTCTCGCATGACTAGATATCCACTGTTGGTGCTTTGATCTTTTAGGCGCTAGTTTTTACTAAAACATTTAGAAATTCATAACTCTGGTTCTACTGATTGGATTTTTGTCATTTTGGTGTCAGATAATTTACTAGACATTACTCAATTTTTCTAAATTGGTGTGGGATTTTTCTTGCATTGTGTTTTCACTTTATTGCTGTTTGTGTACTGCATAAATAATTTACACATTGCCTGTAAGTTAAGCCTGACAGTTTTTTTCTGACAAACCACCCAGGGTTAAGCTCAGGTTAATTTAGTTACTTTGTGTGTGTCACCCTGCAAGGGATTGTAGCTGTTGCTTGACCAGGGCTCACACCCCAGGCTGCCAACAATCCAATTTCTCACACAAACCCTGCTAAATTGGGGTTTCAGGTGGTTGACATGGATCACTCTGTTAAAGTATCTAGGAGGGATCACTGACATAATATCTACGGACCGAATATCGACCTACAACAATATTGAGTCCAGAATATCGATGGACAGAATATCGACATCCTATCTCTACAAAGGTAAGTACAAAAATATCGAAACCAAAATATCGTTGTTTAAAATACCGTTGTATAAAATATTGTTTTTTTTAAATGTCTTAAAAATAATGTAAAATTAATTAAAAAATAAATATAATTAATAAAAACATAGTTACAATTATTTAAAATAGTTAATGATAAACAATAAACGTAATATATAAAAAAATAAAACATACATATTTTTAAAAAAAATTATATATATATTAACTTAAAAATATTAATAAATAATTATTTTATTTAATTATAAAATGTTAGAAACATAATAAAAATTATAAATACATATGTATATACATAAAGCTGTAATATAAATATAAAAATAAATTATATATATAATAAATTAAATTATTAAAATTAATATTTATTTCTAAAAAAATATTTTACACTACATTAACTATAACAATAGGAAAATGTTGGATAGCGTAGGGAATAAAATTGCTAGTCCCACTCCAAAAACTGCAACAGTAGGGAAAGTTTTGGATAGCGGAGGGGAATAATTTACTATTCCAACTCCAGCAAGTGCAACAGTAGGGAAAGTGTTGGATAGCGGAAGGGAATAATTTACTATTCCCACTCCACAAAATGTAACAGTAGGGAAAGTGTTGGATAGCGGAGGGCTTAAAATTACTATTCCCACACCAGTGATTGCAACAGTAGGGAAAGTGTTGGATACCGTAGGGTAAAAATTACTATTCCCACTCCAGCAAATGCAACAGTAGGGTAAGTGTTGGATAGCGGGTGGGTAAAAATTACTATTCCCACTCCACTGAGTGCAACAGTAGGGAAAGTGTTGGATAGCGGAGAGGTAAAAATTAATATTCCCACTCCAACGAGTGTAACAGTAGGGAAAGTGTTGGATAGCGGAGTGGTAACATTTACTATTCCCACTCCAGCGAGTGCAACAGTAGGGAAAGTGTTGGATAGGGGGTGGATAAAAATTACTATTCCCACTCCAATGAGTGTAACAGTAGGGAAAGTGTTGAATACCGGAGCACTAAAAATTACAATTCCTACTCCAGCGAGTGCAACAGTAGAGACAGTGTTGGATAGCGGGTGGGTAAAAATTACTATTCCCACTCCAATGAGTGCAACACTAGGGAAAGTGTTGGATAGCGGGTATATAAAAATTACTATTCCCACTCCAGCTAGTGCAACAGTAGGGAAAGTGTTGGATAGCGGGGGGTTAAAATTACTATTCCCACTCCAGTGAGTGCAACAGTAGGGAAAGTGTTGGTTAGCGGGTGGGAATAATTTTCTATTCCCACTCCACCAAGTGTAACAGTAGGGAAAATGTTGGATAGCGTAGGGGAATAATTTACTATTCCCACTCCAGCAAATGCAACAGTAGGGAAAGTGTTGGATAGCGGATTGGTAAAAATTACTATTCCCACTCCAGCAAATGAAACAGTAGGGAAAGTGTTGGATAGCGGGGGGGTAAAAATTACTATTCCCACTCCAGCGAGTGCAACAGTAGTGAAAGTGTTGGATAGCGAGTGGGAATAATTTACTATTCCCACTCCACCAAGTGTAACAGTAGGGTAAATGTTGGATAGCGTAGGGGAATAATTTACTATTCCCACTCCAGCAAATGCACCAGTAGGGAAAGTGTTGGATAGCGGAGGGGAATAATTTAGTATTCCCACTCCTGCAAAATAATTAACATTAACTAACAAATAATTAATTTCTCAAAAATAATTAACCTCCCACCATATTCCCCTATAAACAACAACACCAACATTATAAAATATTACACATTTAACATAATTAAATATCAATTAATGAATTAATAACAATTAACAAGCAAATTAAAAACCATCAAAAATAAATTAGATCACATAATTAACACTTTAAAATAACTTTAAATAAATATTATATATAAAAATATTAAACAATTTATTACAATTAAATTACTTCCCACCCTACTCCCCTATCAACCCACAACCCACCCCTAAAAAAAGTACACAATTAACACATTTACCAATTAATTATTAATAATTAATATCTAATTAATATTTATTTACACAATCAACAATATAAAATATTAATTACATAAATAATAATTAATAAAACTATTAATTAATTAATTATAATTAAATTACTTCCCACCCTACTCCCTATAAAACCACAACCCACACCTAAAAAAATTACACATTTACCATATTTACCAATTAATTTTTATTAATTAATAATCAATTAAAATTGTATTAATAACCAATTAATTAACACAATTAACATTATAAATTATTAAATACATTATTATTAATTAATACATTTATTAATTAATTAATTTCAATAAAATTACTTCCCACCCTATTCCCCTATAAACCCACAACCCGCTACGGAACTAAAATACGCAAAAAAAATTTAACATAAAATTAATTACTTATAAAAAATTCAAACATACATTAAAAAAATAACCTATACTTTTAACACATATACTAACATAAAAAAACAAAATTATTTTTTTCGATATTATTAACAACGATGGGCCCGATTCACAGAACTAACTTAAGACAAAATCCTAAACTTACTACCATTTTGGTATTCACAGAAGGCACTTACTCATTTTGGTATTCACAGAAGGCACTTACTCATTTTGGTATTCACAGAAGGCACTTACTCATCAATGAGTAAGTGCCTTCTGTGAATACCAAAATGAGTAAGTGACTTCTGTGAATACCAAAATGGTAGTAAGTGCCTTCTGTGAATACCAAAATGAGTAAGTGTCTTCTGTGAATACCAAAATGGTAGTAAGTTTAGGATTTTGTCTTAAGTTAGTTCTGTGAATCGGGCCCGATATTTTGACTTACGATATTACTAACTTCGATATTAAGTAAAACGATATTTCTTACCTGCATGTCGATATTCTTGTAGTCGATATTCTTGCAGGTCGATATTCTGTCATATCGAAATTTAAACATCGATATTATAGCATATTGATATTTACAACTCGATATTATGTCTGCGTACCATCTAGGAGTGCCCAAGCCCACCAGCAAGGTATCTACACACATCCTTTTCAGCACTGTGTAGAACACAGTCCATTTGTCTTGGAGGTCTCTGGGAGTCACTGGCTCTACCGCCCCCTCTTTATGAACAGATTGGCATTCCAGAAAGTTCTCCATCTGATCACACCATTCTTGATCAGTTCCTGGCTGGCCTCAAGATTCTTGTTAGCCTTTTTCATATACTTAGCCATCCTAGATCTTAGATTCAAAGGACCTCTGACAGGCTGCCTACAAAGAAGTTCGAAGTGGCTGAAGCCCACTCCCTTCTGCAGTACCTCCCTGTAGGCAAATAGAAAACATTGCAGTATAATGTCCCACTTCTGGCTGAGTTTCTCATTTAAACCCAAAATCATGCATTTGACGACCCTGTTAAATCTCTAAACAGTCCCATTTGTTTGGGGGTGATAAGGTGTGGTGAATTTGTAAGTCACCCTACACTCATTTCACATGGCCTTCATGAATGCAGACATGAAGTTTGTCCTATGATCTGAGATAATCTCCTAGGCTAACCCTACTCTGTTAAAGATACCAAGCAGGGCCCTGGCCACCATGGAAGTACTCAGAGATACTGCCTTGGGATAGCTAGTGGCGTGGTCCACTACTAACAGAATGAACCTGTTGACTGCGGGTATGCTAGCATCTAGGGGCCTGACAACGTTAATCCCTACCCTCTCAATAGGCATCCCCAACTCTGTTGGTGGGATCAGAGGAGCCTTACGCTATTCTCCTGTCTTGCCACTGGCTTGACAGGTGGTATAGGCGTGCCAGATCATCTTCACCTTCTCAGGCATCTGGGGCCAATAAATGTGGTTTAACCTTTCCCAGGATTTCAACTGCCCCACATGTCGAGTTGAGGGGATATCATGGCCCAAGTCTAGAAGGAAGGTCCTAGAAGCACCAAGCAAATATCAGCCTCCACCAGGTCTAGGCCAAGGTTCGTAGCCTCGCAATGCATTGTACCGTCCTCCCAGTAGATCCTAAGGGACTTAACCGCTTCTACTTTTTCCTATGCCTCACCCTGGCACAAAAGGCCTTCAAGGGTTGGGAACTCTTTCTGTGCTTTGCAGAACGACTTCTGGGAGGGCCCTCTAGAACCCTGCAAGTCCAAGAAGTCAGAAAGATATCCCATGACATCTTCCTCTTTCCACTTAGGCCCCTTGTCCTCCCCCACAGGGTCAGACCCCTTCTGGGCTAAGGGAACAGGTGCAACTGATATCCGACCTTGCCTGCCTTTCATCTAGACCTCCGAACCTGGTCCATTGGTCCAGAATCCAGCCTCCCTTGACTTCCCTGATGGGCTGTCTGTGTGACACTCACCGATTCAGGCAGACCCAATATTTCACCATGGGTCCTTCTTGCTACCTCTGTCCAAGGAGTGTTTTCCATATCGTTGCCCTAAAAACACTCCTCTGAAAAAGCAAGGCTCACGGCTACATTCTTTAGACCAGTAACCCCACCCCACTCCAAGGTGACCATTGCCATAGGATGGTACCTCAATTCATTGTCATTGTTGACAACTCTATGGAGAACATCAGGGTTGATCTGCTCTGGGCACACCGGGCTCTCTGGTACAGTAGTAGTATTCACTCCTGTGTCTCTCATAGCCTCAATATGGGTCTCATCGATGGATGGCCATTGCCTATTCTTAACCAGGCTGGCAGGCAAGGTGGCCACAATTTCAACATCCACATCAAACATAAAGACTGTCGAGGGCCAGACCCCCTTTCTTGAGGTCGCCACCTGGAAATTCTTGGACACCCTAGTACATGTGCATTTATTGGCTGCCCTTCCAAGCTTTGTGGGGCATGTCAGCTTGGAGTCTACTAGATTGTGCTGTAACTATGAAGAACAATTACTCAAATGCCCTTTTTTATAGTCAATTTGAATAGTGCCTCATTAGTACACATTTCATTGCCCTTTACCCAGCCTTCTAGTGCTTTTAGTGAGATCTCTATGAAGTAATTCCAAACATGTTGTGACTGTTTGTGTGTATCTCTAAACTTCTTATGTTTCTCTCCAGGAGAGAGAGATCAAGTTTATTCACTACTGCATCCATCAACTGGGTGTAGAACGCTACCACTTCCTCATCTAGAGTCAGGAGGGTATCCCTGCCCTGAGTAGGCACCAACCCCCACAACAATGCTCCCCAGTGCTGTTTGTCCACTCTGTGCATTCCCAGTGCCTTCTCATAAGAAGTAAACTATTTGTCAATGTCATCCCCGACCACAAATCTAGGCATAACATCTATAGGCATGGTAGAGAAGATTCCCCTGTAGAAGATTCCCCTTGCTGCCACCATCTTCTTTGGACTCTAGTCTCAGCCCGTCCTTCTTTTCTCCAGGGTCAGTTTATTCTCCTCCAGGGCAATCTTCTTATCCTCCAGGGCAATGGAGGCCTGCTTCGCCTGATAGTTCTTCTCTGACTTCTTGTCACTCTACTGCATCTGTTGAACTGCAAGTTTTGAGGTGCTCAGGCTGTGGGAGCACCCATTCCCAGCCCCAGAAGGAGCACACAAGAAGCCGCCTTGTGACAGAATGTCATCTGCCTCCTCTTCTTCTTGGGTTTTCTCACATTCCCCTCATTCTGCTCTTCAATGGTCTGTAGTTAAGTGACGTCTTCCCAGGCTCTGAGTTCTTTACGTTAATCCTCCTTCCTGGATTCTCTGCTTAATTGCAGCCCCTTCTGCTTATCCAGAGCTCTCAGTTCTCCAATGGTGAAGCAGTCCATTGCAGGCAGATCTGCCTCCATATTCCCAGAAGGTTAAGGTGCAACAATTGAAATAAAAAATTTCTTTTGAATATCAAAATCACTGAAGTAAAGACTTTGGGCCCGATTCTGATGGGTTAGGAAATCTTCCCGATCAAATCGGTTTGGAAATGGTTTCCGACCGACTCGGATCGGGAGAGTCCTAACGACCGAGTATGATGCATCCGGATGCTTCCAGATACGATTTGGTTGGACTCCCATTGACTTCTATGGGAAGCCTATGTTCCTAACCGCATCGTACTCTGGCCCTCGGTTGGGAAGACACGTTCCCGATCCGATTGGGAAGGAGCAAATGCCATTAGGAGGCCTTCCTAACCGCATCGGAATCGGGCCCTAGGTGGGAATGCTTTCCTAACCGCATCGGAATCAGGCCCTATATGTCAATTAACAATTAATTGTGACTTTTAAAGCTGTGTGACTCTGCTAAACACAAGTTCTGGATCACCAATTTATGAAAATGGGATATTAGATGGGGTGGATGTGAGTCCTTTCCAAGTTTTATGTACAAAACCTTGTTAGAGCCAACACACACAATGAATAAATAATTCTGGGCTCAAACCCTGGTAGCTGTGGCACAGAACACACAGACAACTTATGGAAAAGTATCTAAATATTTAACAGAAACAAAACCATTAAAAAGTCAAAACATAACAAAGAAAAATCTGACAACCAATTTCTAACGATAGAGAAAAATATAATTAGAAAAATGACACCAACATGAATAAACTCCACTAAGAGAAACAGGAGATATTATTATTTTTTGTTTTGGGGCAAAACGCACCAAAAAAAAGCACAGCGTCAATGAGAAGTCACTGTTCGGTGCTGACAAGAACCTAGTCCTCTTCTGTTCTTCTGCAGGACCAGAGGTGTTCGGATAAGCCATGGGTGAGATGCCACTTTTGTTGGATATACTGGCCAATAGGTCGGAGTTACTCCTTGATACTGCCTAACCAAGAAGAAAAAAGTTTCAAGGACAACTCTTCCCACTTTTGCAGCATATACTTTTTGCCTTGCTCATAATCTCCCGCAGTGCGCCATTCTGAGTAAAATCCAACATGTCAGCACCCTTTTTCTCTTGGAGGATGCTGGGTCCCCAGCCAGTGGTATATTTAGAGAAATGAGTCTCCTCAACTCCACTGAACTGGTTCTTGGACCAATGCCATCGCCACTAGGTTGGTACCAAGCTAGCTACAGTTGGCCAAGGAAAAAAAACTTCTCCTCCCAGGTCTCCCATCACAATTAACTATGAACGGGCAGGTCTCACCCTGGTTTCCTTTCAAGTTAATCAAGTTCCTGAAACCTCTCCAGCGGCTGTTCCTGAGCTGAGAATAGAATATTCATACTTAACAACCAGGTCTTCTAGCTGAAAGGCTTAAGCCATTGCTCTGCTTTGAAAACAATTTTCACACCTCATTAAAGGGAAGCACTGAAAGGGCTAGCTGCTGGCAGGCTAATGCAACTAGCCAACTGGAGGTTCAGGCAGTCAAAGTCTAATTTTTTAACAGCTATTTTTCCTAAAGAGTCAAAACTCTGACTTCACCAGTCAATTGGATTTATTTTTAATAATCATTAAATATAGTGGTATATTCATTCTGTTAGCTTATGACAAACCAGAGCTAGCACAAATAGTATTTGATTCTGAACTTTTGTTTTTCTAACAGGAGCAGCTAGAGCCTTCTACAGTTTTTGGGGGCTAATCACTGTAGGTACATGCCAACTCAAAATTCTTGCATATTCTTCTTTCAATTACAAGGCACCCTACTTTGTGGTCTATAAGACCTATATAGTGGTGACTTATTTAATAATTAGGCTCCTTAGGACTCTAGTTGCTGCCTAGCCTTCTTTTCTCCAGGGCCAGTTTCTTCTCCTCCAGGGTAATCTTCTTCTCCTCCAGGACAATGGAGCCCACCTTGGCCTGATAGTACATCTCTGACTTCTTGTCACTCTACTGCAACTGCTAGCTTTGATGTGCTCAGGCTGTGGAAGCACTCATTTCCGGCCCCAGAAGGAGCACGCAAGAAGACTCCCTGTGAAAGAATGTCATCTGCCTCCTCTTCTTGTTGGGTTTCTTCATATTCTCCTCATTCTGCTCTTAGATGGTCTGTAGTTGAGTGACATATTCACAGGCCCTGAGTTCTTTATGTGACTCATCCTTCCTGGATTCCCAGCTCAATGTCATCCCCTAATGCTTGTCCAGAGTTCTCAGTTATCTAATGCTGAAGTGCTCTATTGCAGATAGATATGCCTCCATCTTCCCAAAAGGTTAAGGTGGAAAAATTGGAATCATTTTTTATTTATGCTCCTTTGGAGTATAAAGCTGTAGCTCTCAGGCTTTCTTTGTTGGCCTAGTGGACGGCAAAAAATGTGCTGCAGTCAACAGTTAATGTTAATTTTCCATTACACTTGTGTTTTTCATGCACAATATAGCCTTTCTGGATAGTGAAAATTGGGGATTAGCCAATTTTACCATGTTTTAGGGGGTCACAGCAAACAAATTGGGCCTTGACAGTAGTGCGTGAGCAGAGTTAAAAAACCAGCAGCATCTATGTGGAAAGAATTGAGGTAGCCATGCCATAATTGGTACTTTCCCACAATATCATTTATCCAAATCAATCTTTAGATATTATTACTCCTTATGACCACATTCATTCATTATTACACATGCAATATGCAGTTGCTTAATACATTGTCTAGCATGATGTACTTGCCAACGAGGCCATAATGGATCTGGTCATGCTAAATCCACTGGGCCATTTTACAGTTTTGTAAACATTTGGAATATCATTTAAATGCTAGAATGTCATCATTTGCAGTTGGAAAATCATATTCGATTTGGTTTAGGCACAGGGTCACAAAGTTCATTTTTCAATCTCATCTTCAACAGCGCATGAGCTGAATGAGCTTTGGCTTGTGAGAGATATTGCAGCCTGCCCATTGCTTAACATTCATTGGTTTTATTGTCACTCTTATTTGCAGCCTACTTATTGATCTGTGCATGCAAGGTTCACTTCCTCTTCTTTTGGCTGGAGCATGGGCCAAGTACTGATTGCTTTAGCTTGATTGCGGTCCTTCCACTGATCGTGCTGTGATTGAGGTACTATTTTTATTTTTGCCTGTTATTCTTGTTGAATTTCTTGCCATTGTTTTACTATGCAACACGCACTTTAAATAAGCCCTTTTCTACTTTGAATGGATGTTTATTGTGACAAGAGATGTTATTGCTTTTATTGTGATAACAGGTGTTATCTGCTTCTAAATGTAGTAATGAACTAAGACATGGACATGGGCACAATTCCTTTCTTTATTTAATAGGATTTTTCGCCAAATGTCATTTATTTCTTTTTCACGCATGTAGAGATTAACTAACTTGCTCAGAATCACAGGGGTGTTGTGCTGAGACCTAACAAGCATTGGCAAAGCAAAAAGGTCTTGACTTTGAGACTATTGACTCTGGCATTGGTTTTTGTTTCAACTGTACTGCATTAGCATTGCCAACTTTGCCAATGATCTGTAACTGTGCAGCATGTCTAAAAATGAAAAAGGACTATGATGCATTCAGTGGTAATGCACTCTTTAAATAAAAAGTGCATTAGCCCTGGTTGCATCACAGTGCTTTTTTAAATTAGTATTCACCACAATGCAAATCATCCACAATGCTGTATAGCATGGCTACAAAACACTGGCGAAGCTAATAGCTCTCCTAGGCAAGACCTATTAACTTTGCCAATGTTTGTTCTACTTCTCAGGCTCAAATTAGAGTATCTCTTTACTTTGTAGTGCGACGTAAACTTAGCCAATAGCCAACGTCCATCACTATGTTGCCTTATTTCATTTTAATGTGACTCTCTTGAAGCGCTTGTAAAGTATTTCTGTTCTCAAGTCTGCAGCGGAGTTTAGATTTGGACGGACGTCAGCCGCGATCTTACCTGGTGAACGTGGACGAATGGATAAACAGGGCATGGTTGAACACCATTCTAACCTGTTCTATGGCATTGTGTCATCCATAGCTGTATTCAGATATGCGTGAATGTGTTGAAGACACCTACTTGTGAACCGCCTACGTCGAGTCACTCTAGTTTGAGTTGGGTCACGCCATCTTGTGCGGACTTTTCTAATGAATATCTTAGCTCTCCATTACAACGGGCTTAGTTGTTTAAGCCCACAGTTGGTGTGTGTAAAATGTATTGATGGAGGTTCAGCTGTATTTTAGCAAAGGTTCCTACATCTTCTGACTGGTTATTATATACAAAGCATTTCAATAAATATTACTGAAAGCAAAAAAACAGATAACATTGATGCCAGTCTCTCAATTGATTTATGACACTGATCTACCCTTCATAGGTCTGTTATCTACAAGAAACAAGACATTCCTATGCGATCATTTAAATTCAGCGGCTGCATGCTTAAGAGCTTCTTAGTTTAATGTGTTTAATGTGTTTCTCTCTGTAATAGGCAATTATGAACATTGCGTCCACCTGATTTTGCAACTGACTCTATACCTTGAAATTTGTCCCGGCTTATGCTATGACCCTTGTCAACAAAATATCTTGCAACAGAATATATTTTACACTTTTTGAGGAATATTACTTTTATGTTCCTACAATCTTGTTTTCACCTCTTCAGTTTTCTCAATGTATATCTTAGAACACAGGCATGGTTATAGATATATATAATTAGTACCATGAAAGGTAAAGTAACCTTTGATTTTGAACACTTATGTTGACTATGGGTGTTTTATTTTATTTCCCAAAGTTACGTCATTGCAGTGGGCACAGTTTCTATAGGGTCTGGTTCCTCTTATCTCCCTTTCTCTTATGCAAGTTATATTTTTTTCTCTTCTTATTAAGGTTGTGACTCTTTATAAATGCAAACATTTGCTTTTCTTTGAAGATATTGTTAAAATACTTCTCTGGTTGGAGCATAGTCCAGTGTTTCATGTTAATCTTGATAAATTAAGTGACTTTCTGTAGAAACCTTCGACACAAAACAAATATTGTTCCTTGTTTTTAAATAACAATAATTGTTCTCTAGGAATTGTCATCACTTTCTCATCCTCTTTTCTACTACATCAGTCAGGTAACCTCGTTGTTCAAATTTTCCTCACATTATGAACATTTGTTCCTTGCATTCCTTTTGATCGCTCACAATTCTCTTCACTCTCATGAGTTGGCTAATGGGTACGTTGTCTTACAAAGATTTTTGATGAAAACTTGAATAATGCAGCACGTTGTTTTGATCAGTAATCTTCATAAAAAAGTGTAGTCTTTGAGGAGGTGTTTGGAATAATAATGGTGACACCTAGAAATGATGTTTCACTTCCATCAATGAAACTAGTGACCGTTATGCCTGGATGAACATTTTGTAGATATTGAATGTGTTAGATCCGAAAACTTTTTATTGCCTCACCACATAATCAATATGTCTCCTTTGACTCGCATATGCATTACTGGACCCCTTTTCCATCAGTGTTCGACCACTTTGATCGTGGAGTATTGGGGTCTTCGCTGCTCTCTGCTGGCACGATGATTCAGGCAACCGTGATGCAAGGGGTGTGGCTAAATCTGCATGAGTCACTAGGCGGAAGTACTCGTGACTGCCCCAGCCCTCCTTTGGCTTTGTCTGTGCACAGGATGATTGGACTCCTTGTGCGACATCACAGATGACATCAAAAATTACATCAATAACATTACTATTGCCATTACACTTGACATCACCAAGTGCACCAACCACAAATCATGTAAATTTCACCACCTAGTGTGGCCACAGAGTGTGCTGATAGACATGGATTCTGGCTGCCTTTTGGAATGACTGTAGTTTATTTTATGGGGATGTGTTGTGTGAGGTGTGTGAGGTTCAAAGATGTGCTTCAAACATGGTGTCTGTCAACAGCTGAAGCTGGAGTCCTTGTTCATGTTTTCATTTGAAATATATCCTACCCTGAACGCCAAGCAAGAAATAAAGGATGGGGAGGTTACCAGCGGCCTGCCCATCTATTATATCATGCTTGGTGAGCAAAAACCTTGCACTTGATATCTCTGAAAATTAAAGCTCAGGTGAGGACTTCAGCTGCACTCTGGCAGTGGTGGCTGGCACAGATTACGGGTGGCGGGGCGGGGGGGAGTGGGTGTAAAAGAAGAAGAAAAACCATACCTTACTGCCGCGTCTCTCCTCCTCGTTGGGCCAGAACAGGAAACACCCAGGCTGTAATATAGCCTGGGTGGAGAACATGCAAAGTGCGCATGACTGTTTGGCTGGCCCAAGACTGCTGGCCAAACAGTCATGCAAACATACAGTGTGCCACCACTCCTCCCCCTCCTCCTCTGTCTTCAGAGCAGACCCGCCCCAACGCCCCTTCCCGCCAGCAAGGCTGCTGCAGCAGGAACAAATAAAATGATAATAACTTCATGTTATTATCATTTTATTTTTCCCTTATTTTTCTGCTGCAATCAGTGGGGCGATGCTCTTTCGCCTTAGCAGAGGAGCCGCCAGAGTTTTTTTTAGGAAGGCTGAGTGGAGGCTAGCAGGGTGCATTCAGGCAGGCGCGGGGCAATGGACGTCTGAAAGAATCCAGCCTGTTCCTTTTAATCATAAAATGAGAAACAATCACTAAGAGCCTCTCATCAAGAATGGGGAACTGGTAAAATCAGAAAAGGTCACTAAAACCTTTTAGAGTCGGTATTCAAATAAAACCTATAAGAATCAGTATTCAAAAAGAGGGGAAAAATTATTAAAACGTATGCAAGAGAAATTAAAAAATACTGATACATTATCAGTTGTGCCTCCCACTATTTATTCTGGCTTGGCTACCTTTATTCTTTCATGAGCTAGCACATTATGGACCCAAGATTCGTATGGACAGCTTCAGCCAAAAATGAATCATTGCTTGTTTGGTTGAGCAACACTTTAGTCAGAATAGTAAATAAATCATAATTAAATTATTAGTTGGGTTTTAAAAAAAAGTATGGTCTTCAGTTAAAGATTAGTAGTGATAGGGCAGTCACAAAAAATTGAAGAATGCTCCATCCACCAACCTCTTGATCTCCCGCTTCATTTTGAAGTTAGGGAACCATCTAGTTTCTGACGACAGAGCCTCACACAGCTCCACTGTATGAAATATCATGCCAGCAGGCTGTCCACGCCAGGTCTGCAGAAGCAACACCATCACACCGCCCAACGTATTTATGAGGGCTGTTTGACCCTGTTTTTCCTTGTTCATGGCCCCCACGGAAGACATAGCTTTCACACTTAGGAATGAAGCTCACTCGCATGTGGAGATAAAACTGCCAGTCTGCCATGGACATTTTTTATTTGGCCTTCAGAAACAAACTCCTGATGTGAGGGTTTATTTCTGAAAGAAATCAGCCCACACCACCAAGAAAAGGTAGACGAGTTGGCATTGCAGCTCTGCCTAAGGTGCCTCCGCTGGATCAGCTGGACTTTTGGCGATTTGTCAGGGGAGTTGCAGCAGGCCTGGTGGAAGCAGGGACTCTGCCTCCCTAGTCAAACTATAGTCCACCAGCCTTAATGAGGCCCTACGTCTTGTTTTCCCACCAGATATTATGTACAGTAGTGGAGATGTGTTTGGTAATGCAACTCACACAACTTCACTAAGTTTAATAGTTTATTTAGACAGTTAAGTCCGTTAAATTCCTGGTACAAAGCGAAGATAGTGCAAACATAGATAAATCCAAATTAAAAATTTGCACAGATACCCATCTCAGTATATAATTCAGTCAAGTGCTGTGTGAGACGTACCAAAGCGACACATGCAAACTTAACTGGATTGAGATAAAATCTTGTGCAAATTAGCAATTGAACAAACTGTGCATGTGAAACTCTGCACTGATAGCCTGAATTTCATTGTGAGTTCAGTCCATCTTGTACAGCATGAAAGTGAGTTGCCTCGTATCCTACTGAGTTTGAGGTGCAGTAAGCTAGTGTAGTGTTTTGTCCGCTTCTATGATCTTAGCTGGACCGGATTGCACCTATGCAAGTTGATTAAGTTCAAATGAATAGGATTGTACTTCGGCAAATGCAAATAAAGAACACCTTAAAATATTTTTTAAAGTGGGTTCATCCTGGTCAGCGAGATTTGAGGATAAGTTCAAGTTGGGCCAAATATGTATGGCCTTCCTTTTTAATTCTAACATTTTAGCAGGCGTCAACTGTTCAAAGGCCAAAAATAGTAGTAGTCCCCTCTTGTTTGTTAATGCAACTCATGTTTGAAAGAGGCCAACCACTGTTGAAAGGAGCACATACCGGACCGATTTGTGCGAATGGAAAACTTATTGTATACTCACCACTGACAATAGTTATCCATATTTAAATTAAACATCTGTAATTTAACAGGAGAAATTTAAGCTCCGACTGGTATAGTGTGAAGTTATAAAGCCTCATATAGAGGCGGCGTTCTTAACAGTTCGTGGGAATCTTACACTGTGTTTGAACCAGTAAAATGGCTATGAATGCTGCTATTTTGGATCACCAAAAGTTCACAAACATACCAAAGAAAGGGGCAGATTTACAAGCCCCTTGCGCCATTTTTGCGTCACTTTTCCCATGTTAAAAATGATGCAAAAGTGGCGCAAGGGCCTTGTAAATAAGCCCCAAAGTGTTTATGTGGGTACATAACTGCCATAAGCCACCTACAACACAACCCTGAACGAATACACTGATAACGAGAACAAAAGGGTTATTATGTATATCACAGCATTATATAGAAATCATACTGATCAACAAACTACAAGGTCACTGTGACACAAATCATCCTCCTCATAGAGGGCCTATTCGAAGAGCAGCTAGTTGATTCCTGCAAATGTTTACCAAGCTCTACAATTTGAAATGGTGGGAAAATAAGTTTTCCTCCCATTTTATTGAATTTTGCGCCCTGCTTGATGGCTGGCTGTCACACTTAAGGAGATGAGTTTGCTTCTTGTGCCGCTCCAGCAATATCCCAAGGTGATTGATCTGCTAACTTTTATTTATTTCATGCTGATGAAGCAGCATGTTTGTCGACATGGGTTGCATGGGTCAAAGCGGAAACCACTCTCTTTCAGGCATATTGAATTCACTCTACTGATAGTACTTTCTGAAAACATTTGCCTCATACCACTTCTCCTGTCACTATTCACCATTTTTACTTTACGAACCACGATATTTCCTAATAAGAAAAAGCAAATAAAAACATAGGGGCATATTAGCAAGAACGGCGTTAAAATTATCGCTGCTTTAGCGGCAGTTTCCTGCCGCTAAAGCGGCGATAATGGGCTTGATAATATGCCCTTGAGAATACCAATAGAAGCCCATGTTCTGCTGTGATCCTGGGCTTCTATTGGAATTCTCAAGGGCATATTATCAAGCCCATTATCGCCGCTTTAGCGGCAGTTTCCTGCCGCTAAAGCGGCGATAATTTTAACGCCGTTCTTGCTAATATGCCCCATAATCTTTGCAAAAGATGTTATTTCTCTTAGCCACCTGTGTTGCTGCAAAGTTTTCTCTCACAAACTTTGCATAATTTCCGGGACTACTACGATTAATAGCATAGGGGCATATTACCAAGAACGGCGTTAAAATTATCGCCGCTTTAGCGGCAGGAAACTGCCGCTAAAGCGGCGATAATGGGCTTGATAATATGCCCTGGAGAATTCCAATAGAAGCCCAGGATCACAGCAGAACATGGGCTTCTATTGGAATTCTCAAGGGCATATTATCAAGCCCATTATCGCCGCTTTAGCGGCAGTTTCCTGCCGCTAAAGCGGCGATAATTTTAACGCCGTTCTTGGTAATATGCCCCCAAGTTCGCAAAGTTTTCTTGAAGTGCATTTTCATGTTGAAATTAGGGCATTTCGTGCCTCTTTCGAGTTGCTTTGAGATAACCAAAAAAGCATTGCTGCATTTTCAACGTTGGAAGGAACACGGTTTAAAAGTCAACCTGCGAAAACTGGGAACAAATGATACATCTATTTTCATGGCTAATTAGCACTTAGAGGGAAGATGTAAGGAAGAGCTACACCACTGTGTAAACTGAGGAAAAGCAGAAATCTCTACCAAACACGGATAAGACCATAATTGGGATCTGTTCCAAAATCTAACACATTGTTAGTTTCTATAGATGGTCCTGACACGGATTTGCATCTATGCTGTCATTTCACTAAAGTAATAGGAATCATTAACAGTTCCACACAAGTGAGGCAAACTTTTCAAATGTGTCGTTGTTGTTCACTCCAATAGATTTTTGACACAATTGGTCCAAAACAAGTATTTTACAGAACTATATTCTTTATAAATTTTCTTTAAATTATATATTTTCATAGCAGGCATGAATGGACGCTCAGGAAAAACCCAAGTACTTGAAGAAAACCAGCAGCTCACGCTAATTCATTTCTATACATCAAAATATTGTGGATCGGTAGGAATTCGTGAAAGCAGCAGAGGATGATCTTGATCCAGTGATCAGGGATCGATAATTTTCACAAACATAGGCCCATTTACATTACCCAACGAATCCCTTCACGCTGGGGTTCAGTGTGATGCAAGTTTATTCCTAATTCACTAAATACACTTCAGAACCTGCATTTCTCCTAACAAATAATTGTGTCGATGGACCTAAAGTTGAGTAGTTGATGTCAATATTATGTACTTATCTATGCATCTATTTTACTAAATAATAACACACTCAATGTGTAGTTTTATGTTGTTTATCGTAAATAATGTAAGTAAATAATGCTCATTAAGTACAGTTACACTTAATGCAAATCATGAATTATCACAGAGAGAAAACATTGGTAATATATAAATTCAAACTCATATCAAATAAACAATGCATTGAGGAGTGGATAGGCGAAGAGAGAAAAGTTTCAGAGACAAATACATTTGCAAATGATTATGCAAATTCAGTAGATTATCTATACTAACCCAAGTAAGATTCGGAAGAAACCACCCCACTGGCCAGTTAGGGCAGGAAGGCTACTCAAGTAGAGTCGAGTGATAAAGATTAGGTCAGGATTCAGGAAACAGGTAGGCCTCTATCTGGAAACAGCAAACCAACGACAGCGACGATCTCCCGCTAGCTAAACACCAGTCGACCCAAAACACTCCCCCCAGGGACCTTCAGTTATACCCTAAAACCTAAATGTCCAACCCACATTTGTTTCATTTTTAAAATGCACTTCATCTGCCATTGGCTAAAATTGGGGGTGTTCAGTCACACCACTCTCGTCATGTCCATTTTATTAGACACCCTTTTGTTCAAACATTAAACATTACATCAGATCATCCCAAGAAACAATTTCTGAACATGATTATAGTAAACATTTCCTGCAGTTCCTTGAATGTTGCAAATCTCTACGCCTCTTTTGTTCGTCTCTGCCATCTCGTGATGAAGTGGCATCGCTTCCATTTGCAATCTTATCCTCCTTCTTCCGTAACCTTGGCAGATAGTCAGTACAACACGAAGGACATTTCTATTGCCTCTGCATTCTCTCCTCATTCAAAGCTCATTTATTTAGTATTTTTCTTTTTCAGGAATAAAGTTAACCCAAAACTGGCATGCAGAAGTGTAGGCCCATTGCTTATTTTTCTACAAGAACAGAACACAAACATTTATTATTTTCACAAAATTTAATCCCAGCATTTGCACTAACCCATGCACACCCCATGTTATGTTATTCCTAGCAAAATATTATTAACGTGCACAAAAGCAGCATTCATTTTTATCAAGCAGTTTGCGGCCTAGCTTTCATGCATTAATACATGCATTACTTTTACGCATGCGCTAAAAGCATTTCCCCATGTTTTAGCATTTATTAATAAAATTTTCACCGCACACTGTTAATATGTGTTACTGAGGGTTTAATCCGAGCAGGTTTTACTCACGTAAAACCCTGCTCCATCAATCTCTTTGATGCAACAAATCGCTCACGCCAGATATATATTTAAAAATTTTTTAATGGAGTTTTATATAGCGCAAACTTGACACAAAGGTATCGGGTATGAGAGCGCTTTACCTGAGCACCAGTTGCGTTACATGAGGACACATTCATTTTTGTAAGGCACGGGGAGATTAAGTGATTTGCCCAGAGTCACAGGATGTTGCGTCCTTGCTGGGACACAAACCCGGTTCCCCAGATTTGAGGTCAACCGCCCTAGCCATTAGGCCAACTCCTCTCCCCTATTGTGTCCCAGTTGTGGAAAAGCACTTTGTAAATCCTCGGATAGGAGAAATAGAGCACTTTTAAATACTGTGCTGTAAATTATTGCACAGTCTGTTCCTTTTCAGTCTCCTATACCTCTGATTTCTCTATATCCATTCCTTTACCTCTACTTTACTAGCTTTATAAAATCTTGTTGGGTTGTGATCATAGTCTCTCATATCACCTATAACCTCCATGCCAAAGACACTCAGATTGTTTTATCCTTCCCTTCACTAACTCCTGAACAAGAGTTGGATCTCCAAATGTCTGACCATCAGCCACACATCCTTAGATGGCCCTCAACTTCCTCATGATTAAATCTCCTAAAACTGATACCTCCTTCTTTCCTGCTTCTCTCAGCTCCTCCCCTCTTCATCCCTTAGGATTCCTCATTGCCACGCCAGCGCCAAATAGTGCTTTTCGATTTTCGATTGATGTTGGACTTTTTATACACTAGCACAGCCACAGGCTCAAGGTATCGACTGCTGAACACAAGAAAAATCCATCCCCAACTTCGGCTCTACACCACAAAATACTGTTCATCACTACCATATTTGTACAACTGCAACGGCTTACTTACGGGTCTCTCCAAATACTTCTTATCTCCAAGCAAAAAAGTTATCGACCTACCGCCTGAAAGTTGGCTAGCCTATAGCCAGAGCAGATCCAAGCTGATGCACCTTTGGTCTCAAAAGCAACTCACTGCCTATGCCCTCTTACCTCCCTTACACCATCCGCCCTACACCCCATCTCGATCACTGTGCTCGCAGACGTAATCTGCCTACAGTACCAATGACCCTTAATGTGCTCTCACCGCTGCTGTGCTTTGCACTTAATGCTCTGTACTGTTCCCAACCGATCTGTCTTATAAAATGACTTAAAACCCCAGCATAAATAAGGACTATGACAGGCACAGTGCACATGTAGGAGTCTCTGCCGACAAGGGGTGTTGTGTGCCTCTGGTGGGGTCTGAGGAGTTGACGCTGGCTGGAACTTCTAGTGTGAGGAGTCCTCGACCGGATCGTTGATCGGCTCCTGGTGAGTGCTGTGGGGCCCCCACGCTGGGAAGTGCCCGATTCTGTTTCAGTCGAGCGGTACTGCCAGTGAGTGCCGGTCCTGGCATGCAGTGGCCAGGCCTGGAGCTTGGTGGCACGAGGGCCCTCATTTCAGTGTTCTTGGCCTGGAAGGACCCAGGGGTTCCTCCGCCATGCCGCCGATTGTCCCCTAGGAGGCATGGAGACTGAGAGCTCTCAGCAGCTGTATGTCTGACTCTCTCCTGTCACTCTGCTGCGGCCTGCTCTGGAAGGTACGTGCCCCATTTGTGCCTAGTGTTTGTGATCTGAGGCGTGTTTCTTGCCGATGTAATTTTAAAAGCAGTGAAAGTGTTTTGTTTTCACATAGTCTTAAAAAGCACGGGGAACATCTCGTTTCGCTTTCCGAGTCACAGATAAAATGTTGAATGCATTCATTGGTTTCCATATTGAACATTACTACATTTATAATTATATTCAACTGGCGTTGCATTCATTTGAGCAGTCACCTGTGGGTTTGTGAAGTTTGAAGTTTGAATTTTAGAGTGCAGGAACACACTCTTTTCTGTGCTCTTTGCTAACCTCATAGGATTCTACCAATACCTTTGAGTGACACCAAGTTTTTCACAATACCTGTCGGGTACCAGGTCATTTGAATACTCTAGTGTGGGGTCTGTCCAAATAGTGAGTCTCTGGGGCACCTGGCTCTTTGAATACCCCAGTGTGAGTCTCAGGCTACCTTCCATACCTTTAGTCCTTGTTAATGCCTCAATGAGTCTGGAAGCCCATAAAAATCACACTGGGCGTCTGATGCCTATTTCAATACCTAATCATGTCTGCGTGACCAGATGAATATTTTTGTGTGCGTTTGTGGTGCGTTTGACTAGACCTTGGTGAGTCTTTTGAGGTTCACTGAAATACCTTAGTAATGCCAAGTGGTTAACTTTGGATACCTGAGTGCGGAGAGAGATGGGGGAGGAGGGAGAAGAGAGGTAGAGAAGAGAGAGAGAGCCCGGATACCCGAGACCGTCCTTGAATACCTTTGGGTGTTTTTCACCCACCTCATTATGAGTCTGTGTTCTCGGGTACCCCGTTCCAGCCGTAGACTCAAAGCAATCATTAGGAGGCCACACCTGTGTAATCATAGCACAGGCTGAGGCATCCCACACCTGTAATCATGGCAGAGATTGGTGAAGCCTCTCAACAATAGCACTAAAGGAGTAGCCAGACACTGCCCTCAATTTGAACCATACCTTTGAGGCCAGTGAGAGAGCAAAGCTTACTTGTAAACCACCTAAGTAGAGCTCTCCTCACTCTCCACCCTTCCATCCTTTGGCCCATCAATCTATTCACTCTTACATTATCCCTCCATCTTTTTACCCATACACCAGTCATTTCCCCATACACTCGCCCATTCATCCATCTTTTCACCTTTCCATCCATGCATCTCCCTAACCACCCACCATTAAACCCCTGTATCCTTTCCGTCTTCCAGCCATCGAGCCATTCACCCTGCAAGCCAAGCTATCACGTTTCCTAACTTTCTTACCCTTTCCTTTTTCGTCCTTCCTTCGTTTCACTCTCCCTTTCACCTTTAGTTATCCACATCTTCAGTCAATTGCCACTTGCTTCCTTTATTTCAACTTTTCTTTCTCTGCCCCATTGGTAGCAACCCATTTTATATTTTTCTCTCATTACGTTTTCTTTTTTACCTTTTGCAATCTTGCTCACGCTGTTTGCCTCTCCTGCTCTGTCCTTTTTCCTCTTTTCATTAGTTTCCCCATTTGTCTGTCTCCTTAACTGAATGTGGGTGATGTGGCTGCGCTCAGCTTGCACCCCAATCCTTACAGTTTTATCTGAGGGCTGCAGCCAGAGGAGGCCCAGAAAGAAATAATCAATGTTTTAGAGGCCCAGTGGCAACCCCCGCTGGAGCTTCTAACCTTTTTATCTTGCTATGCTTAATGTCGGGGTGAAATTGTATTTAAATTAGCATTTCTGCGAGCTTTTCAAAATAAGTTTCACAGAAAGCTTGTTACCATTTTTAAAGCCAACACAATTACCGAGTCACATTCTCTGCAGGATTCCATTATTGTCATATGTGTATATAATAAAATCTGATATGAATCCATTCCAACCTTCATGGACCAACATTGGACATCACTGCCAGAAAGGGCCTCTGTGGTGGAGCTAGTCTGGTAACATTGGCCCCTTTTAATATACATTGGCTATGAGCATGTGCGTTGTCGGACTCTCTTTCGTCGTGGTGATGCCTGGGGATGCCATTGGGCCACGTACAGGCCTTCAGACTCTATGTTAACTAGATTTTCATTTCTGTGAGGAGGTTGTTTTCGATGCTATGAATGAATTCACATATGTCCAAAAAGCAACTAGCAGCTACTTGTAAAGTGTTCATTAGCTTTCACACTCATTTGTTTTTCGGTATATATTTCTCTGATGAAACAGTGTGCATCTTTGAGTGCAGTGCAGCGAAGGGTGAGTGATGTCTGTGTGAGTGCAGGTTGAGCAGTGTGCCTGTGTGAGTCCAGGGTGAGTTATGTGGATGGGTGAATGCAGGCTTAGTGATGTGTCAGGGAAGGGTGATGGGTCTATGAGTGCAGGGTGAGTAGTGTGCCTATGTGAATGCAGGGAGAGTGATGTATCTGTGCAAGTGCAAAGAGACTTGTCTGGCTACTCCCAGAGATGTGTTCGCCAAGCCACCTCTTTCTCAAATTTGCTTGAAAATGCACCATTTGCCCACTCTTTTTTCAAAATTTTCTTGGGGGGAGAACCCCTCCCGAACCCCCTGTAGGGGGTTCCGGCTCGCTCGCTACGCTCACTCGCCACAGTGCAGTATTTACGCCTCACCAATTTCAAATGTCACCAGCCGCCCCTGGCAGTAGCAGACGCCTAGGTACCTGGAGCAATGATCTTCCGACCTGGAAATTCACCATGAGCATGGAGCGTCTTTCCTGGATTTGTTTCCCAGTTCCTGGAACTCTGCCATCTTCTTGGAGTTCTGGGCTTGCTAGTATAAATGTGAAAGAAGTGTTTCACTTGTAGAGAAATGTATACAAGGGACTTATGCTCCCACAATCTTTCAGAAAGAGCATATCCATTTCAAACAATAAGATATTGAAGAACACCATTCTTGTGCCTTGTACAGTATAAGTTGTATGTTTATATTAGAATAGGGTATAGTAATTGTATTAGATAAGAATGTGCTGAGATAATTGGAATGTTATGGGTTCTGGGGATCTACAGCTCCTTATGGAGAAACAGTCAGTGTGGTGAAGGTTGTATTATGGATTCCTGCTGGTCCTTGTGGGCTTTTGTACTACTGAAATAAATCTGAAGAAAAGAACCTAGCGACAGCTTCTTATTTTACCTCATCTACCTCACTACAACCATCAATTGAGGGTTTTTTTTAGTTTTTTTTTAGCAGAAATAGACATATCTATAGCTGATTTTAATAAGGAGATATTGTAACATGGGTAATTATTTCAATTAGGAGAAAGCTTTACATGAACTGTAGCAGGATTGAATATTCTAGTAATTCGGAAAGGGGCCATAAAATGCAGGACCTCGATTGTAGTGGTAGGTTATGCTAGACAAATTGGCTACAGACAGCCACAATCTATCTCTGACTCTATATAAGGAAGCAGCTTTTTTGTATCGATTGGTGAATTTGCTCTGTCTCTGCTGTGCAACATTTAGAATGGGTGACAGAAGTTTGTCAGTGTGGTCTAAGGTGCGAAGTAGATTCTCTACAGCTGGTATAGAACATCTGGGTAAATATATGGATGAATTCCAGCTGTGGCTCAACATAGACATTAGCTAGTGGATGACTGTTTGGGTTTGTAGTGTGCATACTCTGCAGTAGGTAGTGGTATCGTCCAGGTAATGTTAGCAACAGTGGTAAAGCCAACAAGGTGCTCTTTGACGGAGCAGCTGAATCTCTTGGTTTGCCCATTGGCTTGTGGGTGAAAGCAGGATGTCACAACTCTTTGTACAACCAGCCTTTTACAAAGAACATTCCAGAACCTGGAAATACATTGTGGACCACCGTCTCATATGATTTTCGTTGGTAGGCAGTGCAGATGAAACGTCAAACTGAATTATTTTTGCCATGTTAAATTGTTTTAGGAATATTTTGCAATCCAGTAAAATGGGGCATCTTAGTGTATATATGGAATTTGCAACGAAGGTAGTTGTCCACGTATCTGAAGGAAGGAGATCAACCATGAAGTCTGTTTCCATAAAATCCCATGGTCGAAATAACTTTTCAAGATGCACTATCAAACCCACTTTCCATTGAGTGCTACTTATACTTTGGGCACAAATGTCACAGGAATTGATTTATGGTCGGACTTCTCTCTGTAGAGAAAGCCATCAACATTTTCTCCTGATAGCTTCCTCCTCGATGTTTCTTTATATGGCCAGCAATAGGAGTATCATGGTATACTCTTAAAGCAGGCCTGCAACAATTCCATATGGTAGAATAATATCCTACTTTTAACTGGAGTCTTGAGCCATTATAATGGCCTAGCCATGTACTTTCCTGTAGGTCTTTTGTCTTAGCTTGTCTTTGTCCAGAAAGAAGGATGTCAAGTGTGCTATGAAGGCCTTTGAGGGAGGTATCTGAAATACGGTTTACAATTATTTTTTGAGTGCCTGGAATGAATGTTATCAGGAAGTTGTAGTGCTGAAAAAAAGGACCGTATACCTTATCAGCTATTCCAACATTCTTCATGTTTTCGAATATGTAGATTTCAATGATCAGTGTGAATAGTTCATCAGTATTGAGCTCCAAATAAAAACAGCCTCCATTAAATACAGTAATCCAGAGGCAGCTCCTCTGCAAAGGTGAAGGAGTGTTGCCCCACTGTTATTTCAGCAGTGCAAAAATTAAAAATAAAATGATAATAACAGGACGTTATTATCATTTTATTTTTCTATGCAGAGTTGGGGCGAGGCTGGGCTCTGTGACGCCAGAGCAGGGAAGGAGTGGTTTGCACTCCAAAGAGTGCACTTGACGGTTTCGCAGGCCCTATAGGGCCGGCCAACCACCATGCGCACTTGGCATGTTCTCCACTGGGCTGTGTTGCACAGCCCCGTGGAGAACATGCCCAGGCTCCCAGGCACTGCCTGACCATCCAAACAGGATGCTCACACCAATCATGACGCTGCTCCTGCAGCATCGTGATTGGCTGGGAGAGTCCATAAGCCAGGATGCTTCCAGTGCTTCTAGCAGACCAAGGACAGAGGAGAGGCATGCGGCGGTGGGAGAAGCGTGCGGCAGAGTGGCGGAGAAGGTAGGTTTATTTAAAAAAAAAAGAAAAATGAGTCCATCCCCCGCCCCGCTACCCCCGTTCCGAGGCAGCAATAATCTTTTATGGTTAACAGTTCCTTCTCAAGCACTGATTAATTAAATTTAGTTAGTGTGAATTTACGAGAATGGAATGCAACAGTGTGTTACACACCAAGAGATTTTTTCTGCAATAAGACTACTTCTAGGGCTCTGTTGGAGGCATCAGTTTAAAAATATATTGTTTTGAAGCATCAGTCTGTTGTACACTGAGTGATTTTGTCAACTTCTTCTTCAGCTTGGAAAAGGAGAGCAATCTGAGGCTGATTGAAAGGGCTTCCCTCTTTTTTAGAGAATAAGTAATTAGAGTAGCCATCACAGAAAATTCCAAATGACTATTTGGTAATATGCCCACAAACAATTGTGTCTCCTAATAGATGTAGTAATTGGCAATTCCAATATAGCCTTCACCTTTTGTTTGCATGTAGCTACTTTTTTTTGTAAATCTTTTTATTGATTTTATGCAAACCAAAGATTAGCAGACAATGAGTCAGTTCGATAACAGCTATTGTATGCCAGATAACAACATTAGCACATAATGGTGCCTAATAGTACACATATATATTGTGATGTATTAACAAAGACGTTCATATACAATATAAAAGTAACAGCATTGTCACAACTGTCTAAGAAGAAAATAGGGGGAGAAAAATGAAATGAAACTTCACATTGAATCATTAAAAAACAACCAAGCCCATTATTGCCATCCTCATCCGTCAGCATCTCCCACCCCTACCCACCTACTTACACCTAATGTGATATAATAATGTTGAAGGAGATTGATGGATCACAGAGGCCGCACCACAGCTCACAGGACCTCATTCACTAGGGTACAACAATGTATTCAGTTTGGCAATATAATCCACCCATTGTTCCATAAGGTTGCACCGCCCATCCCTATCCCGTGTATCTGTTCTAATAGAAAGTTCTGCTGACGACCAACGTACCACATCAGTCTGCCAGGTTAAAATGGCTGAGGCGGATGTCGCTTTACAGGACTTTGCCAGGATCAGTGTCAGGTTCTGGAAACACAGTAATTTTTTAGTGTTTTTGATTATCACCCCTATGTGAAGGAGACAGCGAGTTGGGTCACATGTTGGGATGGAGTTCGGAATGACTGAAATACAAGAGGTCACCGCATGCCAATAATCCAAGATAACTGGCCACGTCCAGACCATATGAAAAAGTCCACTGTATCACGATTGCATCTGGGACAGTGTGTGCTAACCACAAGGTACATCTTGGCTAGTCTGTCTGGGGAAAGGTATGTATGGTGCAGGTAATTGAACTGTGTGTATTAGAATCGAGTGTTCTGTGATATCAATTTAAGGGAACTGAGACATCTCTGCCAAACAGGGTCCATTAACTCTGTAGGCAACCGGGCTGCCCACCAGTCTCTGAGAGTAAGGAAGCCTGGGCCAAACAAACCACAGTTCAGATTGCCATGTATGACAGATATCGCATGGTGTGGAGTCGTGGTAGTCAGCATCAGCTCCAGGGGAGCATCTTTTCAAGTTAAATCTCTGTCAGCATTCCACATATTTCCAGTTACATCCTGAAGAGCTGAGTTAACCAGAAACTGTCCTGGGGTAGGCCACTACTCTCCATTAAGTCCTCAAATGTGCACTTAGTCCCTTCTACCATCACGTCCCCCCATGTTGGTAAACAGCTGGTGTCCAGCCGTCCACACAGTAGAGGGTCCGTGAGGATCTGCATAGTGGTGGTTCCCATAGGGGCAAGCTAGTGGCATACGGGACATCCCTCTGGCCATTAAGAATGTATTTCCTCCAGCATCATGCAGTTGCTTGTGTTAAAACATTGCGGGCATCCCGGTGAGAGGGGCATGTCAGTAACTATCCAAGTATGGAACGGCCACCCAAGTCATGGCCCAGTGTTTCCCTTTCAGGACATTAAACATCATGGATCTACTATAGTGGCCATTGTAGCTGAGCAGCAGCATAGTATAACTCATAATCGGGAACACCCAGGCCTCCCATCTCAAGTGCCGAGGTCATCGCTTCGATCTTGACTACGTCTCTTAGGGCCCCAGATTAGGGAGGCAAGTAAACATCGAAGCTCCTGAAAAAAGAGCTTCTTTAACATCACCAGGAGTGCCGCAAAAAAGTAAAGAAGGAGTATTACCATCTTAGCAATGGTTATCCGGCCAATTGGTGAGAGTAGCAACTGTGACCAGAAGGGCAACGATTGATGGATGGACGTGAGCACCTGCAGACACGTGGGTGTCCTCAATAGAGGAAAGAGGCATGACTTCCCCCAGTTGATACTCAGTCCGGATACTCGGCCTAAATCATCCAAAGCTGACATGACTGCGGGTAAAAGTAATGGGTCGACCTTCAAATAAGTCAATGTATCATAGGCATACAAGGAAACTATCTGGGATACATCCGCTGTCCGGTATCCCCATTCGATCGCTCATTTCCTGAGCATAAAGGCTAATAGCTCCATAGCAAGGGCGAACAGTAAGGGGGAGAGGGGGCATCCCTGCCTGGTCCCATGCTCAGTGGGAAAACTGTCCGACACAATGTCACCAGTACGTACCCTGGCTATGGGAGCAGTATGGAGGATCCATATCCACATACAAAAAACCGGGCTAAAACCTAATTTCTGCAGGACACCCTTTAGACAGGCCCAACTCAGGGTGTTGAATGCCTTCTCTATGTCTAAAGAGGCCACCCACTGCATGGGACAACACCTGGTGGCCCACCGCCCTCTGCAGCCCCCCGACCCCCACGGACCACGCCCAAAACCTCTGCATCGTACTCGACTCCTCCCTCTCCATGAACCGACAGGTGAACGCCGTCACCTCCAGCTGTTCGACACCCTCTGCATCCTCCGAAAGACCATCAAATGGAACCCCTGAGTCAAGGAAGACCGTCACCCACACACTCATAACCAGCAGACTGGACTACGGAAACGCCCTCTATGCCGGGATCAACAAGGCACTACTCTGCAAGCTCCAGACCATACAGAATACCGCAGCCAGACTCGTCCTCGGCATCCCTCGACATGAACACATCACCCAACTCCTACGAAACCTCCACTGGCTCCCCGTTGAGAAGAGAGTCACTTTCAAGATACTCACCCACGCCTACAAATACCTCCACAACACCAAACCCCAATACCTCAACAAGAGAATCTCCTTCCACGTACCCAAAAGAAACCTCAGATCCACCGACCTCACCCTCGCCGAAATTCCCCGCATCCGCAGAGCCAGAACAGGAGGAAGACTCTTCTCCTACATCGTGGCCAAGACCTGGAACGAGCTCCCGATCGACATCAGACGCTCCCCCTCCCTGAACATCTTCAGGAAGACGCTCAAGACCTGGCTCTTCGACTGAACAGAGCTGCCTGCCCCCTCATCCCCAGCGCCTTGAGACCCTCATGGGTGAGTAGTGCGCTTACAATTCCCTGATTGATTGATTGATTGATTGATTGACCCACCCTTGTGTGGACAACCTACTTGCCCAATCCATAACATTAAATAAGCGACGAATATTAAGGAACGTTTTGCTGCCTGGAATGAATCTGTTTTGGTTGGTGTGAATCACCGTAAGGCACCATCGGGGTCAACCGGTTTGCTAGAACCTTCCCCAGTACCTTGTAATCTAGGTTAAGAAGAGACAATGGACGATAAGATAATTCCTCCAGAGGGTCTCTCCCGGGCTTGGGGAGCACAGTGATCAGGACCACTCACATGCTTTCTGGTGGAGTACCTTGTGTCTTGGCTTGCTTATACAGCGCTATTGAACTTAGTGCCTAGAGTGCCCGATACGTGGGGTAAAATTCAATAGGTATCCCATAAGTGCCAGGTGTTTTGCCCCTCACGATGTGTTTCATGGCTAACAAGATCTTCTCAAGAGTCAGTGCATCATCCAGCTCTTGTGCCAATAAGGGAGTAAGAAGGGGGCTTCTATAGGTTGTAAGTAGGCTAGAACTGCATCAGAGGTCACATCTGGTGGGGCCCAATATAGGCTCCTGTAATAAACTTCAAACTCTTTATTGATGTCTAATTGGGAGTTCACTATGTGACCAGTGCGAGTGCTAATAGCAACAACTGTGGGGTGGGTACATTCAGATTTCCAGAACGAGGCCATTAAACTGCTGGCTTTGTCACCCAGTTTATGCTGTCGCTTGGTGTATTCTTTAAAATCAAAATTGGCCAGTCATTAAGATAGAGCTCAATAATCAGTCCTAAGTTTGGCTAGTGCCGGTAATGAGGTCAGATCATTCATCCAGTCCATTTCTGCCCCCCTCAGTCTGTCCTCTAAAACCAGCATTTCTCCGTGAAGCTCATGCCTCACTCCGAACTGCTTTGACATACATACCCCCCCGAATCACCACCTTGAAGGCAGCCCACTCCACCCTTTCATCTGAAGCGGAACCTTCATTCTCCATAAAATATCTGCCAAAATGTTCCCAGATGGTAGTCCTGAATGCAGTATCCATCAGCGCCTGTGATTGCATTCACCAGCTGTGAATAGTCGGGCGAGGTCTCCCCCACCAGAAGGCTACCAACCGGGGACAGTGATCTGAAAATGTCTGCCCCAAATATTCTGCCTATCTACATTTAGTCGTATGTGTCGCAGATCCAAAAATGAAATCTATTCTGGTGTGGAGAGCATGTAGCGAAGAGAAAAAGGAATACTTCTGTTTAAGCGGGTTCAATGTGCACCACATATCCAACCTCTGTTTATTCTGTGATCAACACTGTAGGTTCTTGGAGGTAGTATGGGACTGTGGCCACAGTAGCAGAGGAGTGGACCTGTGAAGGTCTAAATCAGGAACATAATTAAAGTCTCTGCACCAGAATGTGGGTGATTGAGGTGAACGAAAAAGGGCTAGTGACAAGGAGGTCAAGAAAAGAGACTGACTCACATTAGGCGCATAAAGCGCCACCAAAGTAAGAGGTTCCCCAACTAGTGTGCCCTCCACAATGACATATCTGCCTTCAGGGTCAATTACAGTATGTTCAGGCACAAACGGCACTCCCCGTGCCACCCACAGGAGGACCCCCCTCGCATAAGCGGAGTAAGTGGTACCTGCCACAAGGCCTCACCACCTTTAATGTAATTTCAGGACTTCCCCTGCTGTTAAATATGTCTCCTGTAAGCAAGTGAACTGAATGTGACGCCTCCTAAGATAGGGGAGAATCATGTGTCATTTAATATATGTGCCCATACCCCTCATATTCCATGTGAGTAGGTTATAATCTTTAGTAGTCATGTAATAGGAACGTAATGAAAGGCATCATTCACCAACTGCATGGGAGGGGAATGACAGGACAACAGACATATCTGGCTGAGCTAAACGTTCTTCAAATGAGACAAAAAGAAAACAATAATGAAAACATTCCAGTAAATAACCCCCAACAAATCCACACATCTAGGACACACCGTCAACTGGACACGGCCAAATATTGCTGTCAATGATCGGGCAACCAAACTGAAGTCCATTCAATATTAAGGGGGAGTCCAAGATGGTCTACCCTTGAAATCACAGGCTGCAAGAAACAAAACTGAAAAGCAAGTCACTTATTATATTGTTGGTTGCAAGAAGAAGTAGCAGCAACAGACACTGTGTGAGTGAAGCATGCAGCCCTCAGCCAATACACCAGAAAAGCGACTTCTCAAACCGCCCTCTTGCCTAATGCATGGAGAAACAGGAGAGAAAGCAGGGCAGTCTCCAGGAGTGTATCTACTCCTATATCACTTCCCCAGCCATTTGAAGAGTCACAGTAGGGCATCCCCCAAGTAACGTAGCAAGCATTGTCATAACAGCCCGCTTCTGAGCCAGTTGGAGATGGAGTTACCGATCCTTGCTCCACTTCCTCAACCACTTGTGCCCTCTCCCTGGCAGCCTTTTCCTTCGTAGGGCCAACTGGGTGGCTTCTGCCATGAGCTCTGCGATGACCCTGCACTTTCCATTCTGAGGACGGAGGGGAAGATTCCCCTGGCCCGGTTGTGATGCCCTTTTGTTCTAGCCAAGACCACACATCCTCCGGGGTGGCGCAAAAGGTGGTACTGTCTCCCTGCATCATCCAGATCATCACAGGGAATTGGATAGCATACTTGATATCATGTTCCCGCAGGTATTGCTTGACAGCCATGAAGGAGGACTTCCTTTGTTGCACCACAAGTGTGTATCTGGAAAGATATTGACTTGAGTGTTTTTCACTGACCACAGGCCCCTGGCTCCCGTGACCTGTAGGATATGATCCCTATCTATGTAATTGAATAGGCGGGCGACCACTGGGCGTGGAGGAGCCCCCAGGGGGTGTTATGCCTGGCACCCTGTGGGTGTGCTCAACAGAGAAGAAGTTGGAGTGCTTACCCTGCAAAATGGCTGTGGAGAACTAGTCCTTGAAGTAAAGCTCTATGGTGTGTCCATCTGGGAGTTTTGATAGGCCCACCATTTGAACATTATTGCACCAGGATCTGCCTTCCTGATCACCTGCGCGTCGATGGAGATACTCCACTTCATCATGCAGGACTTTGATTCATGCACTAGTTTCAGTGACTGATGGGCCAAAGAATTCCAAGGTTGATTCTGTATATACAACACGCTCTTTTAGCTTCTTAGGGTCATCCCTTATAAGATTCATGTCAATCCGCAGAGCGTCTATTTTTGGTTCCAGTGTGGTTTTAGTATCCAGAACGGCAGTGAGAATCTCATCAAATCTGTGTGAGTGTGCCGCTAAAGTGGTTCCCAATGATTTATCTAGAGTGCGCCATCGTTAGCTCTCTGATTTGCCTCCCTGGGTACCAGGCACCACCACCATTGTTTTGTCTGTGTTGGGATGTACCATGTTGGCAGTGTGTCATGGATATGAACGATGCCGTGCGGGAAGTTTCTGATTTGTCGTGCGTTGAACAGGATGACTCACAGTTTATAAGTTTGAATGGCACATGTATTGTATTGTATTGTAATTGCATTTGTATAGCGCTTACTACCCCTGACGAGGCGTCGAAGCGCTTTTTCGGCGAGTAGCACGCTACTCCGGGACCCATAGAGGATTAGTGTTGAATTAGTATAGTGAAACATGCAAGTAAATTTTAAGTGGTGGATATGTTAGTCAGTTATTTGGATTCAGAAGGATAGCGGAGGGATAGAAGAGGGAAAAAAGGTTTGCATATATATAGCGCTTCTAACCCCTGATGGGGTGTTGAATTGCTTTTTCTTTGGGCGAGTAGCACGCTACTCCGGAAACCCATAAAGGATTAGTGGTGAATTAGTATGGTGAAATATGAAAGTAATTTGAGTGGTGGATATTAGTCAGTTATTTGGAGTGAGAAGGATAGTGGAGGGATAGAAGGGAAAGAAAGGTTTGCATTCATATAGCGCCTGTTACCCCTGGTGGGTGTTGAAGCGCTTTGTTGGCGAGTAGCACGCTACTCTGGAACCCATAAAGGATTAGTGGTGAATTAGTATAGTGGAATATGGAATTAGTGAAGTGAACATGCTAGTCTGTTAT